>OX031028.1:3750000-5000000 GCA_943735995.1 Sesia bembeciformis | reverse complement strand
ATATTTTAAATATGTTTTTCCGAATACATCGTCGTATTAATTGTGTAGATATTGCGAGTGTTTTAACAATATTCGTGCAATGTAAACCCATCGTTACGTGTGTTGTGTGATGGTGTAGCGGGCCGGTGGGACGGGCGGCGCGGGCGCCCGGTGCCGGACGCGGTGTGGCTGGAGCAGCACCGCCGCGCGCTGCCCTTCGTGCTAAAGCGGGAAAACGAACGAGCAACAGTCGCACCACGCCTGGTAAGACTTTTATATTAACATGATCAGTATGTGGCATCTCACAAAAGTGACCTTATTGTCGTTTCTACATAGTTCCTCAGACTAATGAAATGTTAAAAAAAAAAACAGTTTTCTAATGTTTTATCATAAAAATAGGATGTTAGAGCATGTTGAAAATACGAAATTTCGTATTAGAAACTCTTCCAAAGTCAATAAGTCCATACCAACAATAAGGTCCAAGAAAAGGTGCTCGTATGACATCGCATATCGGGTCTCTGTGAATCGGAAATGTTGCTTAAAATCATTAACTTAATATATTTATTGGAAACTATGTCGAGAATATCGAGAATATTTCTTGAAAGCGCATAGAGTACTAAGTTGTTTAAATAATAGTTTATTTAACTTTACCCACAATTTTGACAGTCAGCACGATTCTCTTCGCCTGACGCCATATTCCCATATCCTACACTGTTTTACCGACACTATGATAGCTCTACCGACTTAAAGAAATATATTTTCTTTACATATATTTATTAGACTAACCTGCGTCCGCAGTGCTACCCGCGGATTTTCGTTTATACTGCAAGAACTGTATATTTTTCCGGAAATCTTCTATTTGTGGTCCCCAGAAAGGTCTGTGCAAAATATCAGCACGATTCATTCACCAGTTGAAGCCTGAAAGCGTTGCAAACAAACAAACAGACGTCGTTTCATTTTTATATATTATAAAGGATAAGGATGTATGCGGCACAAACTGCCATTCCCCATTGACCCTTGACCAAAATAGTTTGACGACCAGTACTCTAGAATATAGAGATAACTCGAATAAAAACCTGCTACCTGCCAATACTGCCGAGTAGGTTCATCAGTATAGCATTTCTTGTATAGAAATAAGGTGGTAGACCAGTAAACAATCCAGCAGCTGGAAAGTTTATTAGTCATGAACTCATGAATAACAAACGTTGGCACCCTGTGTACCGCCTGCCTTTGGAGATTTAGGAGTGAAATTGGAAAAATAATTGGCATTCCCTCATTTCGTTACACTTTCCATTCCACCTTGTAAAATTGAGAAAATGCTTTAGTATTTATATGGTAAACTATGCAAACATGGTATATGTTCTCAAAAACCCCTTGTGCCTACCCTAATTGACTATACAACGTTTTCATACAGTTTACAAAAACGTACGTCATGAATGACGTCACGATATTTCGCTTTGCCGCTTGCATTTTCTTACGCCGTCTCCAGATAACACAGGTCGAACAACATTGGGGAATACCCTAGCCTGACTAATAAGCCAAACAGTGGTCAGTGACATGCCCAGATATTATTATTGGCGAAGTTAAAGAATGTCCCAAAGCCTCTCATTCATTCATTCTCTTGCTCTTTTTGGCATTTTGTGTCCGTGTCTTTGACGTTGACTTCAATGAATTACGTTGAATGTTGCACAAAGACACAATGTATTATCGAGCCTTATAGACAAAGGAAAATATAAATAAATGAGTAAACAAATAGTTTTAGAATTTAGATGTACTTATTTTTATTATCTTTTATATGTTACTACCACGATATAAAAAAGGTCAACTTCGAGACTGCTTTGGACACTATGGGTTTTGCCCCATATAACAGACTAGCCTTCATCAATGGGGGCGGGGAAATTTATAAATTTTAACACTTTATAATTCATATTTATATTTTTTTGGTTGAAACCAAGTGAAATAAGATTCTAAACAGGCATTTTAATATTTCTCATGTCATAAAATTAGTTGATGCCGAAATCATACCGATCTGTGTAAATCACTTTCCCTCTTTTTTATATCTTCCAACCGAGTCCGATGTGCGCGGTTAAAGTGTCAAACAATTTAATTCCGCAAATCCTATCTTTCTCTTACAATCTGTTGATCTGTCCACTGCCCTTCACAGTATTACCGACCTCCAAACCTTTTATGATAAACGGATATTTTTTTCCTAACTTACAACTATTCAAAATGGAAGGTCTCTTGGTATTTGCTGTATAAGTATAAAATATCGGTGATAATTTCCTATCTTGTACTCTATAGTAGGGTGGGCAGACATTGTCGTAATAGCAATACTACAACTTGCTTGGCCCAGGAATCACGTGACGGGCACACAATCTTTTAATATATAATATGTTGGACCAAAAATGGACCACATAATTGTTGAACCATAATAGATATTGAACACACGTGTACGGAACCCTGAATAAATAATAATGTAATCTGATAACTATGATAGCTATAAGATAACTAAGATACTCATTAATAGTCTGCATTGAACCTACCGCATATATTATGTAGTCTAATGTTTCGTTTTGCATTATCGTCTTCCATTGAAATTATCAATGGAAGGGTTATCTCTACAATATATTACGACATAATCAGAATTCCAAGGTGTCAAACGACCCAACGCAGTTTTTACATATTTTTTTCTATTGGGCGTTTGGGTCCGCTGACAAAGACCGCTATCCGGGTTTCCCCGGATTTTTCTTAGTTTAAAGAGCATCCGAGTGGGGATTTCGACAGGATTTATTAATTTAATTTACTAAAGCAATAAGTTATGTCAAAGGTTAATAAAATTATGTAAAGTCTAGTGTTTAATAAATAATAATTATTATAACACTTTTCTTCATAGAAACTAGATTTTTTATCTGGCAACGTGAACATTTCCATCTTAGACATAGTTGGAAAGAAATTTCGACTTTCAAGACCAAAAGGGTATTTGAGATTTTTGTCTGGGTTTAATGATTTTACAAATAATAGCCCGACTACTGACCTAATTTTAAGTTTCATAAGTTTTGGAATCATTCAATAAAAAGAGCTTTCAAACCACTTATGACTTATCTATCTCTTAAAGTTGCAAATGGTATAAATAATTTTAACAATTTTATCATTAGTACAGAATCCTCTCATCGCGAATCTGCCTTCACTTAACCCCGTTTTTCACTCAATTAGAGTTGAATACACACACACAAACCAAAATAGTCCTCCCTATAAAGTACTGATACACATTTCAGATCAAATTGGGTGAGGGCGTTGAGATCCGCGAGGAGTTGCTTCGTGGGGTGAAGTGGGGCGACTATCGGAAGGTGACGCGAGGGTTAGCTGCGGCGCTTTTCACCCCCATAGAGCTGGCGACGTGCTCAGTAACGGGGCAGCGGTGGTCTCGCGCAGGGCAGGAGTCCCGCCCCACGAAACCACCGCTAGATCGACGTAGAGTCCACGCCCTCATATCCTATGTGAGCCGGCACTTCCCCGACGTCGAAGTGAGCAGGATCAAGCAGGTGCTCGCTTATAAGTGTAAGGAGAATTGCGCGGCGCTGAGGATGAGGACCGCTAGGTAATGTCGCATGTTAGCAATGCTTTGTAACGCTATTTAAGTTTTGTTAAATCGTCTATTTATTTATTTAAAAAACTTCATCGCAAGTTATGGTACAAAAGACGACCTTAATACCTTAAGGGATTCTCTACCAGCTAACCCTTTGGGTTGATCAGAGAGATACATTGGGAGGTGCGATGACAGCTATAAATATATAACTTAAATGACAAACAATAAATAATTTACCTATAAATGTGTATATATATTATATATACATATATACATGGTGAATGTATTCTACAATATGCTTACACATACATTCCATACATACATATATATCATAATAAATACATATATACCTATATTCATACAGATACAAAAGCGTTGTGATGACGAAAGGTAATGTTCCTGGAGCACCATTACCGGGTATGCCGGTAATGGTCATGAGATGTGTATCCCTTTTATGAACGATATTCTTTAATTAATCACTGCCAATACTAATATATTTAAAGACAGACTGCGTATTTTTTTAATTGTTTTTATGTAAGAGGTAAAACCAAAAACTTCTCATACAATTTTGAAAGTTCTTACACTTTTACGGAGCTAAACTAATGCAGATGGTAGGTGCAGGTGTGATCCGAATACTCCTATTCGTTTCGGCGAATACTTGGCAATTTTCAAGCATTCGTATTCGTCATTTACTGAACAAACAATACTGGAATACTAATGGAACAGTGAAAACTACATGAGTAGTAGTGGGTAAAAGAGGTTTTCTATAAAGAGAAAAAATACTTAAAGAATCAAAGTCAAAATCAGTTACGTTCCGTGCCTAATTTTAATAGTGAGACAAATTAATCGTATTTGTATTCGCGAATGGTTTTTCTTTGCTATTCAAAACATGCCTAGGCATGGGCTATGTTTGGATGCCTTGAGAAATCGTTATGTTACCAGAGCGGGTCACTAGTAATAAATGCAGTAATGTGTTTACTGCCTTGTCAAATAAGTTTCCGTAATTTTTTAATAAAAAAAATATTGCTTCAATCGTCTAAATTTATTTTGTCGGCCTCGAAATAGGCCCCATTTGACGCAATACACTTTCGCCAGCGAATAATCCATTGCAAATTTTGTTTTATTACGTCAACGGACTCAAAACTTCTGCCACGAAGTGGTAATTGAGTTTGAGGAATAAGAAAAGGTCACACTGTGCCATATCTGGCAAATATGGTGCTCGGTCGATGACATTCGTTGAATTTTTGGTTAAAAATTCCCGCACGATGATTGAGGTGTGAGACGGTGCATTGTCGTGGTGCAGTATCCAAGAATTGTTGTTCCACATATCTGGTCTTTTCCAACGAATATTCTATCGTAATCGCCTCACGACGCCCAGATAATAATGTTTATTGACTGTTTGACTCTCTGGAAGGAATTCTGAGTGGACAACACCATGACAATCAAAGAATACAGTCAACATGACTTTAATTTTTCAATGGCTTTGACGTCGTTTTCTCAGTTTCGGTTCGCTATCAAAGCGCTATTCCGAAGCTTGTTGGCTGGTTTGTATGTCAAACTCATAAACCCACGTTTTGTCACCCGTTATGATATGATGCGTTTCATGAAAGTAAAATTCGCAAAGTACACTCGAGGTCGTCTAGCAAATATGAAGTTTTTCAAACTATTTTCAAGACAGATCGCGCCAAAACTACATGATAATTAGGTACAATAGTGCCAACCTAACATCAATATATTTTTACGCAGGCATTATTTTTCAAAATTCCCGATACTTATTTGACAGTAAGTATATCGTTATCCTAATATATAAGACTGTGGATATAATTAAATGACACGCAAAATAACACCCGAAACAAGCTAATTTTATTATTGTCACGATAAATACAAAGTATATATTCCAGAGAGTCGAGTAACAAGTTAACAACATTTCTTTATAATTCCTTTGATATTTGTATTTTGCTGAGCATATACACAAAGTCTTTAATAATGTGTAAAGACCGATTGTGCTAGATACATAATATTATGAGTATTTGTACGTTGTTATCCGTATTCCTTTGTGACCTAGACTTCTTGCAATTTAGATAATGTTAGAAAGCTGTTTATAAGACTTAACACACGCCTATATCTCCACAGCGTAATCATGAAAGGTTAATTTAATATTAGAAACGCTTAGTAGCACAGTATCGTGTTACCGACACGGATAACATACGGAATAGAGTTCAATGTCCATCGCAATTCGTGGATGATATTACTACATACTCGCGGTTGGTGGTCGATAACACACACAGTGCAAGCTACAACATTACGACATACACCGCAATACGCCATACTTGCAACCGATTAATTCTCGATGTCTAAAACCATGGAATACGTTTATGAATTTGAGTTAATCCAGCTGGGGCGGCGAGGTGGTGTAGTTCCTCGGGGCTTATGGTAACAACGTTGTCACTCAGTCTCCTTTTACGACATTCACGGGAAGAAAGGAGTAGTGCTATTGTAAAGTTGGCCGACACCACGCGGCCAACATACCGTAACCAGCCCTTATGGTATCCACTGCTGCACACGGGCTTCCTCTAGCACATCGCTTGTGCATGAGGGATGTATAGCCTTAAAATGCCATGCTAGCGAAGCTGGTTAGCAAGTCCATTCTTTTAGAGACTGTGTGGTTCCTTAATACCAGTGGTAGCCGCTTTATTATCACTTAGTCGCCTTTTGAGACGCCCGCGCGAGGAGACCGGGCGGTGTCGTTCTATAGCCGGCCAACATACATATTTGCTAAATACAAACTCAAAAAAATTATATTTTTTTAAATAAATTCCATAATATTTTATGTTAATTATTAACTAATAATTATGAGAAAAATTCGTGAGATTTTCGGCTTCGCGATACGATAGATTAATAACCTATCGTTTATAACCGTTATGTGATATCGAGGTGATATTTTGAGCTATAGCATTCAAATATACAAAACGTCTATAAATATCACTAGTTTTTTAACAACTATTTTGTTTACATTTTTATCGTATTTTTATTTTTACTTAATTGTCGAATCTGACCTAAGGCATCATACTACATTATCTACATTATCTTACTAATTTTCATTGGAACTGGATTATCTTCTAATTCTGTTGTGTACATTCATCCAAATTATGAAGATATCCTTATTTACAAAGTCAATGTCAAGGACGTCCTACAACGAAATTATCGCCACAACAACGTCAAGAAGATGCTCAAATCCGGCGGTTCTACCGTGAGCTCTCGAACAGCTCCCTCACCAACCTTCGGCTCCAGCATCACTCGCTCATGTTTATATGTGCTATTTCCATACTTCTAACCATTACCTACAATAACACATTGAATATGTACATTAATTGTTAAATTCTTTTCGTCGTATATGGTCTACTTGTGAAAAAAACAAAATTCAGAAAAAGTGGTACTGTAGTCAGAACGCAGTGCCCCTCCCCTGGTGGATTAAGATTACAAATCCCACTCAGATTACAATATACAGGATGGGACTGAAATGCTTATTTTTTTCAAAAAAAGAAGACTAAATTCAGTTTAATCGTTTTGGAGAAGAAATAAACGTACAAACACCTCAAACAATTATACCATCTTCCTTCCTTCTCGTGGGTAAAAAAAAGTAAATAAAGACGCGTATGTTTTCTACGTCTAACTTGTAACTAGTATTCTTTGGCATTGGGCTCGTTTAAATAATTATTGTGCGTTATTTTATTGAAAAAGGAAAAATATATTTATCTCCCTTAAGAATGGTCATCTAAATGACATTATTTAACGGGTTTTTTTTTTCTAACATAAACCGCCATTACCGTCATCGAGCACAGATATCGTCACTCGATTGTAGCCATTATGACCATATCTACGCCACTTTTATTACTAAAATCAACCCACACTTCCATTTTTAATTAATAAAATTTATTTTCTTCAATATTAAACAAACAGTCGCATTTGAGGTTATCTATGTCACCATGTCCCATACTTATCGCCATAAATTATATTGTGTCCAGTCTCAGAGTCCAGGTAGAACACATAAATAATAGATATCAGATGAATCATGGCACAATGGCATATTTACATACATACGAGCCGTGGAGACCTGTGTATGGCATGCATAATGTTTAATTATAATTAAGCTCATTGTAAGATACTGGAGAAAAGTAATAACAGAATATTTATTAATAAAATAGAATGTATTTTGCTATACTTAATGCCGGTAGAAGTGATCTGACTTTAGTTAGATAGCTATGGTATCGCACACTGTGTGTCACATAGTTTTTATTCAATGTTTATACAAATAATGATAATATAAACTATTTTAAGCAGTGATAATATATGGTGGAGACAGATATGAGTATTTTACATAATGTTAAGTTCTAGTGTACAACCACTCTCATAGATAAACAGTAAGAAAATACTTGTAGATTGACATATTATGAACATTGCTCCTTCATAATATGTACATTTGCTTCAATGTCACTTCACGGGAAGCACTTTCTCGATAGAATTATATCAAGCATATGGTATGAATCTTATTCTATTATTAGAATATTACGTTACATATTAGAATGTTATATCTATACTAATATAATAAAGAGAGATTGCTAATTTTGTGAGTTTGTGTGTATGTGGAGGGGGGGGGGGGGGTAATCTCCGGAAGCACTGCACCTATTTGAAAAATTCTTTCACCATTTGAAAGGTACATTATTCCAGATGGACGTAGGTTATATATAATGTGCAAAAAAAATTCCGGGCATGCAACGCATGCCTAGTTGGCACAGCACAGCTACCTACTGGCACAGCTAGTTTTATTATAAAAATGGACTGTTAACAAGACATGAATTTGAAGAATGCTCCATGTTCAATAGAATATTATGACGTATGAATAGTATTCTGCTAAAGTATAGGTTACCATCATATGGGTCGCACGTCTACCATCTCGTATAAAAAAAACACGTGAACACTCAAGGTTTTAAGAGAAGGCTATTGGGCTGGTAAACTATCTGCTTGCGAGGTCGTTGCCTGGAGGCGGAAGACATTTGGAGGGAGAGCAAACCACCACTCAGGCATAAAATTTGTGTCTAATCCCACTTACAACTGAACTTTTTATTATACCATCTCCAGCCCTTATATCGTCCGCTGCCAGGCACGGGGGCCTCTTCACATCTACTTGTGCATGTATGGCGTTAAAACGTCAACCTGGTCAAACGGATTGTATATTAGCGGGTGTTAGTATAGTTATTTCCCCTGAAATATGTGTAGTTTGGCTTAATTTGTAACCCTACATCAACTAAGTGTTGTCCCACCCTTCCCCACATTCATGTAGAACCTTGTCCAACTGTACCTTAAACCTGACACTAAAATGACATTCATTATTTGAAAGAAAGTAACGTACAATTGATACTAATCATATGAGAGAGCGAAATACACTTTTTGTTCATTTAGTGGCAAACTTTTGTGACTTTGTAGTTTTATCTGGTTTCCACCGGATTTTATAAGATATATTAAGGGTGTAAGAAACGAAGATTATAAAATATTTGCTCTCTTTTTCTCATAATTGATACACTGAAACTTATTAGTCTACTGCATGTATAGCCTTAAAACGCCACCCTGGTCATTTGACCAGGGATTGTATATTAGCCTCCAATCGACTCTATTATGTATTCGCCAATAGATTATAAAATGTACATAGATGTGTAAATATGTCCACTATTTCCGGGTCGGTCTACACGAGGCAGTAATACAATTTGAAGTAGGCTATCGAATTGTTTCAGCGAGTCTGGCAACTACCTACTGGGCACGGCGACGCGGCCTCCACCTTGCGACTCTGAAGCACCCGCGCCCTCCGGCAGCGCTAGGTCTACGTATTCCAATTTGTAAGTCAATCAGTTTTTTTTTTTTTTTTCCTTAACGACGAAAGAAAATGTTTAAACTCAAATTTGTTTACGAACTCCTCAAACATCAAAGAAGTTCTTTTTCGTGTCACGCTACAATAATGCCACTAATTCTGAAATCTTAGCTAAAATACCAAATATTAGTATGAATGGCAAGTAATTCAAACTTTATTTACGGAATATGTGGGTCCACGGCTATAGCTCTAGTAACAGTGTAATTATCCACAGCGAGACGAGGCAGGGTCCGGGCAGCGGGGGCGGGTGCGGGGCGGGCGAGGCGCCGCACTGATGCCTCGCGCTCCACCACCCATTGCATATCAATTTCATAATCTTGTTGTTTTTTTTACCAAAAAATGAGAAAATGTAATCAGCCCCGGCCACCGGCGCGCCCGCGCACTTGTCGAGTGACGAAAAAAAAAACAAGTTATCGTCATAAAAAAGTTACATGTCACAGTTTGCTTCTGTGCGTGTTGTATTCGTATAATTACATAGGATGTACGAATTTAAACGCCGCCTGTAAAACGCTTGTGTGCAAGTCGTGACGCGTGCGTCCATTGTTCTTGTTTGTGTGCGTGTACTCGCGCGGCGGCCGGCGCGCCGACCGGCCGCGTGGCCGCTCTGTAAAATATTCATATTTATTTAGGTGATATTTTTCTATTGGCTACTGATAAGATTTTATCTGTCGTTATGTGTCCACGGCCGCGCCGGGGCGCACTGTCGTTAGGGGAGGGGAGTGGGGGGGAGTCGTGCCGAAGCTCTAGCAATAATTTATCAGGTTCCTAAGACATGTTTCGTAGTTAGGTTCTATGCACGAATTTTCGCGAACACTGCCGCTTTATTTCTAAATTTACTTTCACGGACGCCTAGTCGTTCATCGCTTCCCTTATTTAAATTACAAGGAGTCGTTTCGTCGTTACGTTAAAAAATTGTATATGAGGCATTTAAGTGCTGTACGAGGGACCGTTGCAATTGCAAAGTATATATATTTAAAAAATGGCATAATTTTTAGAACTAACATAGAGATATATTAGTCATTTCGTTTATAGGTGTAAATGGTAAAGAATTTATTTTGGAATGTATGGTTTGGATATTGTAAAAGTCTTTGGAGAGCTGTGATCACGATGGATATAAAGCAGTCATATTTTTAAATACATTTAAGAGTTATTACGTAATAATACCGAGTGTACAGAGTACCTGTACGGTGTATATTGTAAGTGTAACAAGCGTCCCCGCCACGGGCGGCGCGCACGCAATGTGATTGCGCGCGCGGGTCAGCTGTGGGCGACCAGCGAACACACGATACGTGTATCATATCAAAAAAGCAATAACTGTTTTATAAACGAACGAATTTTTTTAATTTTTAAAAATACTATTTTATCCAAGTTGTATAAAGAGTAGGTAGATAATTAACTAAAGTCTCTTGGAAAGTCCACGGTCATTTGTAGAGTTCTTTTGAACGAAACCCTCATAGTGAATATGTCTCACAAATTGAAGGTCATATCATTGTTAATTATTCACCAGTCATCAGTCGTTGGTGACAGATTGGTGTGTTTGTGGATAAGTTACAGTTACCAGAGCTAGGGTATTGTAGTGAGGCAGCGCTACCTAGTGACATATTACTGTACGGTAACGTTTTACGATGCCAATTAAAAGTCTTAATGCTCAATTTTGCCAAATTTTACTTGCCGTAAACTTGTCTATTGATTTTGTGAATGTTTAATGTTTATTAGCGCGGTTTGCGTTTACCGAGTTGCTCAATAATACGGAGTGCATTTCTTTCGTGGTCTCCTTACACACATTCACATGAAAGTTGAAGATTTTGGCCCAAGAAAATTTATATCATTAGAGAGTGAATTGAATAAAAATTTTAATTGTAATTTTAATGATGAGAAATTGAGTTTTTATTGAGGATATTTGCGAGTATAATTAGAATTACCTATGTGACGAATGCTCGAGATGCAATATGTTAATTTAGTGCCAAATGATAAGTTAACTCGTAGCAATATATTATTGTATCCTAATGCTCCTGTGTAATTTCTCACGTAGTGTTAATCACCTATAAGGTATCAAAAGTTTTCTTTTACAAGACTATATAATGTTTTTACAGGGAAAGTGTTAGAGGTATTGTTGTTTGGAATTAAGAGTTGTTGAGATAAAATACTCATTGAAGCAGAGTGTAAAAATAAGGTTTATTATTTATTTATTGTCGTTACAATGGAGCTGTGTTGCGCCGCCGGGGCCCGAAGAACAAAAGGTTTTATCATTATATGAGGTATTATTCTTGCATCTCACGAAGGCGGGTTACGCTCAGTAGTGGTTGGTTGTGCTCGTACATGTACAGTCGGTGGCCAAATTATTAGGGACAGTAGTCATGTTTTTGTACTTTCTAGTTGAAATGAATTTATTGAGCAAATAGTTCGTTCTAGGTCATGTTGGTAATTTTTATTTATTAGAGTATTTTATTAAGACCATAAAAACAACATTACGTAGGCGTATCTATTTATTTTATTTGTAAGGGTAATATGTAGGTTTATTAAACATTTACTAAAAATAATCTTAGTACTTAGTGATGCCACCCTTTGCTGCAATTACGGCTTCTATCCGTCGGGGCATGCTCTCTATACACACTTTAGCGTGTTGTTGGAGTTCAGTGTTGTGATGCCATTCTCTGATGAAGGTTTCAATCAACAGCCTCTTGGTGGTGATCAGTTCTTTAGCAATCGCCCGTTTGGTAAGCTCCCACATGTTCTCTATGGGGTTCATGTCGGGTGAGTTCCCGGGCCAGGGCAAAACGCTAATGTTTTTTTCAACCAGGAATTCTGTGACACTCCTGGCTTTGTGGCACGGTGCTGAATCGTGCATAAACACGAACTCTTCATCACCAGGGAACCATTCTTCAAGCTGTGGCAGAAGTCGAGTTTCTAGTACTCTCTTGTACTGGTCCTGTCTCATGGTCCCTTCCACGATGTATAGGCGGCCCATGCCCTTGCTTGAGATCACAGACCACACCATGACACTAGCCGGGTGTTTCACCCTCTCTACAAGGCAGTCTGGGTGGAACTGCTCCCCAGGGCGTCGTCGGACGAATGAACTTTTGTCGATCAAAATCTGAAATGTTGATTCGTCGGAGAAGCATACCTGTAAAATATTACGATAATCACAAAAAAAATGTTATTCAAGAAATACTTTTTTTAAAAAATGTAGTACTTACTCGACTCCAGTCCGCAATAGTCATGTTCCGGTGTTGCCTGGCCAATTGCAGCCGTTTCTTCTTCATGGCCTCGGTCAGACGTGGTTTTTTGATAGGCCGACGACCGATCAGGTTCTCTTCTACTAACCGCCTTCGAACTGTCCTTTCGGAGACATCAATTACGTCATTGTTTATCATCGTAGTCAGTGTGGCTACACTCTTTTTACGAT
Organism: Sesia bembeciformis; assembly: GCA_943735995.1. Taxonomy (NCBI): domain Eukaryota; kingdom Metazoa; phylum Arthropoda; class Insecta; order Lepidoptera; family Sesiidae; genus Sesia; species Sesia bembeciformis. The sequence goes on along the minus strand of OX031028.1, from coordinate 4,987,106 downwards.
TTCTAAGGCAGATGTCCCGGATTTTACGATCGGTACGACGAGTGGTGATCCTTTTCCTGCCACATTTTCCTACGCGGTCTGTTTCCAGAGGCTTGTTTTGATCCATTTTTATTTTAATGCGGTTAACTACTGACTTCGAAACACCTGCAAGTGTTGCTATATCTCTCTGGGAATGTGTCGAATGAAGTAATAGTGTCTGTATTTCTCTACATTTTCTTGGGGACGTGTCTGAAGACTTGCCCATACTAAAGAGAAACAATTTTGAGGTTATTAGGGCATATTGTTGACCAAATTGAAATTGACTCATAAAATTCAGGAAAACTAAGTTAATAAGAAACATTACTTACGTTCTGATTATTTCGGACAGGAAAGACTTGCAAAAAATGATACTAGAAGGTTTCATATGACCTCTCTACAACAGCACTTTTTACCAAATGATAAGTAACCACGAAGTAACCTCACTTATTTATAGATGACGCAGACTACCAGTGTTGCCACTTATCAAAAACAATAATAATGATACCAGCAGCAAAATAAAAGAAAAAGACCTTGTGAGAATCAATTTATTTGCTCAAAAAAATCATTTAAACTGGAAGATACAAAAACATGACTACTGTCCTAATAATTTGGCCACCGACTGTACATTATTTTAGTGTGTACGTGCATGTACATGCCGCGCCGCGGCGCGCGCGCGTCGGGAACCCAACTGAGCGTTCTCAAGACGTACTGAGCGTACTGACACTAAAACAATGTACATGTACGGACACAACCACTACTAAGTGTAACCCGCCATCGTGAGATGAAAGTACTATACTGAGCATCTCTTTCCTAGTCCAATGTTGCTATATTAATGAAACCCAAATTGCTAAATACTGGCTCTAATCCCTTTTAACTACATTTATTTTCTTGCCCGTAAATGCGGATATTTTTACATTCTGCTTGAAAAAAACATTGAATGAGCAATGGAACAAGAGAATTTATTTACTCAAATAAGTTTTTTTATTATTTATAATGATTTTTACTAAATTTAAATATATACATTAATTTGCATTTTATTATTATAATGGCAGCTGTCCATGTTACGGTAAACTATGATCGAATGATCGCTGATTTTAGGGTTTCATAAGTAGATTATATGAAAAGATATACATCGAACATGACACGTTGGGCACAAATAATAAGAGAAAACGCTTTGTTTGCTTTGCTTTATAAAATTTGAAATGTTACTACAGTACTATTTAATAATTTTGTGGAACCCTCATATATTTACAATTTAAATACTTACGTATGCCCGTTTTTATTAAAAATATCTACAAACTGTATATAAATACAAAGAGAACAACATCGATGCCACTGTGCTAGACGCGCAGCGTTGTGCCAAAATTATGTGCTAGTCTAAAACAATGTTGTTATCGATTTTCAGATTTTATTTAGTCCAGAATGTGTTTGTTCCTGTGCTGTGAAAGTCATATTTTTAACAAATCAACACCTGATCGGTTCTGGTGGTGAGTACACAATGTGGTCGTTTTAATTTCTTTTATATTAATTTATATAAAATTGTAATAACCATGTGATATATGAATACTTGCCTTCCAAATGTTATATATAAACTTATAATAAATATCCAGATATTTAAATGTTTCCTTTCATATGTGGATTACTAATACAATACTCATTTTGTAAAAATTAAGTTTCTTTTAAATCGGCTACATTGTGTTGAAATGTTTTTAGAATTACGATTGTAGGGCGACATTTGTTGACATTTAAAAGAAGGATCCAATAGTGAGCCCGCCCTCGTCGGGTGGCGTCGAATAAACTTAACGTTTTAAAGAAGCAGCTATAGATGAATGTTTTTTTTTGCACTCAAATCTCAACAGGACTATTCAGAAAAATCTTGCCTAACATTCATCTCCATTTTTCTGACCTTTTACTCAATATGTACGGTATCTGCGTTATTTTATCAAATGTTGTTTGAGAGAAATTGCTGTAAAGCAACAAGACTGTCGTCTGGTTGAATTTTCTTCTTAGAACATTGTTCCTTGACTTTGTCATAATGTAACACAATAAAGAGTTTTATCCTATTTAGCTACTAAAGTTTATGTTTTTATCATCAGCGCGGTTTTAATGAAATGCCGTAGTGATTTGTGCTACTTTACTCAAATTTCATACATCCCCCCTTCCTCCCCAAGAGGTTTAATAAAAGGTCTATTTTTGGTATAATTTTTACTAATAAAACCTTTCGCTAGGAATGGGCTGTAATTTTCACCATTGATCGCTAAACGGCAACAACACCCGAGAAATAGCGCCTAATGTCGCCCTATTCAAATGTGTCATTAATTCAGTCATAAATATAATTGTGTAACGTACGGAGAGTCGTGTTGGTTTGTTGCTACATTTATAGTAGTTATTTATATGAAATGCACATAATAATTTTAGCTTTGAGCTTGTGCAATATAATTCCAAATTGTTTATAGGAAAACTGTTATAATTATTTCTAAATCGTTATAATATTTTTGTAAACAAAAAAGACAAAGGCAACTTAAAAGTCTATTTTTGTTGTGCATTTATTAATAAATTTTATTAGATACAAAGCCACAAACTCATTGTGGACTGTAATGTCTGTATCTGTGTGAAACTAATTATATATACATTATACATACAGTAGATGATTTGTTTTATACATAATATTGCTGATGAGTCAATTCTAGTAATGTTAATGTTCCCTTTTATTTAGAATAATTTACAATAATAAACAAATTAATGTAAGATTGCTCAATCAGATGCAATGCTAACTGCTATGTTGATGTATGAAATAATTTTATATTTGTCCTATTATAATTAATAATCGTTTTATCTGTGTATGAATTTTATTATTTTGTGAGTTATGGCAGCGCATATTAGTCGTATGATTATTCATAAAAGAGGCCAAATGTTGACTTGCTAATGTGAGACTGTTTTGCCAAGAATCAGAAAGTATATTATTACCTACATTGTTTTAAAATAAATGCTTTTATATAAACTTCTTTATGTACTTATTATTCACTAACCATGATATCTGCAGCCTGTCTATGGCAAGGTACGGAGACAGATCCCCAATATATAAACGGTAATGAATATAACGTGATAATTGTGTGATAGAAACAGATTTCCTGCGACTGTTCAACATAATGCGTATGTCGTGTTTCAAGACAAAATACACAAATATTTGGCATTCTGCCTGTGGGCCTGCAGCACTTCGCTTTGCAACCAGCCCTTTCAGTATCCACTGCTGGACATGGACCTCCTCATGCATATTGTCTTGTGCATGAGACATGTGTGGCCAAACCCCAAGTGGCTTGTCGAGCACTTTTTTTAGAGAAAAGTGCTTTTTTTTACCCTTATGCCCATATTATTATTAAACCCCCAATGCTAGGGGAGGCCCGTGCCCTTCAGTGGGACGTTAATACGCCGATAAAAAACAATTATACAACCGTTAAAAATATGTCACTTGTTAAAAAATCCTATTAATGCATATCATAGGTAATTTATTTATTAGTCATTCGATTAGAATGGAAGTAACAAGTCTACGTAATCTAGTATCTACTTAACATCCCGCAATGATCTTATGGTATTACCAAGACACTAACCATATAATAATCAAAAAAATATTTGTAAGAGAATATAAAAAAGAAAAAGAAATGTTCAACCCCTAGCTGACTACGGACTAATTCTATTACTGTTCTTTTTTTTTCTTTTAGTGATGTGTGATGACCATTTTGAATGGCATTTCAAAAATTAAAATATAAAAAGCCAAACGAACCCTATTCATAGTCAAAGTAGTATCAAAAATCAACCATCCTTTTAGGGTTATTATCAAGAAATTATCCATTTACAAATATTTATCTGAGCGTGAATTGAATCTAGAACCTTTTTTCATATCAGAAGGATGCAATATGCTTAATACTATCTCTAAAATTGGGTCGTAAGTCACGTCAGTTTTATGATCGTGTGTTGATTGTGGCAAACAAGTTAACCAACATTACAAAATAACCGTGTTTTACCGAAATAAACACGTTAGGTTATGTGAATATAAATTAGATATTAATTAATTGTGTTATATATCTATTAATTATATTAATACGTTTTGAATTTATCAAATAAATTGATGAAGATGTTATATTTTGTTTATTACCATTTAAAAGTTTCAAGGTAAATTGTGCATGCTTTCGAACACACCAGTGCTTTCTTGTCAAAAATTACACAATTATAAAATATTTTGAAGATTGTCTCTCTTTTCCCTAAAGATCTCCACCTTTTAAAACTTTACGTATTTGATTTTAATTTAAAATATTTATTACTTTCAACATAGTATATTTTATGTCCTAGCGGCATTGTAATAATTTTTTGGCGATATTAGATGGCGTTTCCTCAACCCAATGCACAAAGAGGTTATTTTATAAATCTGTATTTCATAAATTTATAGAAGACAATTTTATTAATTTTATATATTTAATTGAAATATAAATAACATCTATTCTATTTATATCCAACACTGGAGAGACAACGACTGACTAAAGGATGTAGTGTGATATCTCGTTTAGGATTTATGTTCAGATGCAAATCTTCATTTATCCTCTGTGACAGACCGTTCCGTTTGTTACCAACTACAACAACGCTGCACATTTATAGTGTCGTTCTGTGGGTACACGCTGAAATCCCATAACTGCCGGCCGCACACAACAGACCACGTTACTCCTATCTCACAGAAGACTACTGTAAAGTACCGACTACCATAAAAAAACAATGATACTACTAACTAACTAGGTACACTCTTAGTGTCGTTGGGAATGTCATTGCATTTGTACCAAACAATTCCTGATACACCTCCAGTGTTGTGGTTCAGTGGAGTTGTTGGTGGTGTCGTTGGTAACAAACCGAGTGGTCTGTATTTATACATACGAATAAAGATATTCCAGGATTAGAAAAAAATTGTTCATTTTTTTGTTGTATCAATTATAAATTTTACCAGTTATTTTTTTAGAACTGACAAATAGAAAAATATTGGAGGAGTTGCAGTTGAAGAAACAAATGCTTCTGAAGCAGGGCGCTGTACCTCCCCTTGCTGCTACCACCATATCACTAACACAGCCGAGCCCTGTCAACCAACTACCTATGTGCTCTATTCCACCGGTGTCTGCTACTGCGGTATGTCTTTCAGTAAAATTAATACATTTTTAAAATTATTGGTATAGGGCACTGATACTTTGATAATTATATATTTAAATACATAAAATATTTCATCTATTCCTAGTTCTTTGAGGGGTTTCGGTCTATAATCCACCAGTAATCCATCACGCGGGCCCAGTGCGGCTTGGTGGACCACATACTTTCAGTTTTCTTTTTATTTCTGGTGCATGCAGGTTTCCTTGCAATGTTTTTGCTCACCACCAAACTAGTGTCAATTTTTAAAAAATCTATATAAATAGAGACTCAATTGTATGGGCGGAGGATTTGTACTCACAATCACACAAATGTAAGTCAAGTATAGATACCCCTAGGCTATCACTGCTCTAATTAATATGAGACTACTGTTATAACATTATATACAAACAATTAACATATTTAACTTCTGCATTTTAAACATAATAATAATGTTGTGTTCCACTATAAACATGATTTAAGTATATTTATTGAATGCAAGTTTGATATATCTTATGTTGGAGATACTTTTGTAAATAAATAGTTTAAAATTTCACACTACAACAGAGATATGACTTATTTGAAATACTTGCATTTAAAATGCAAATACAAAATACCTATTTCTATTTTGCATTTAAATACTTTTTTGAGAAAAGCATTTTGTATTTTATTTGAAATACTTTTCCCTATTTTCTATTTGCAAAATGCAAAATACTTTGCTATCAAGTTTTGCCAACATCACCGATCAAATGATATACTAACTGTTCAAAATCTATAGCTGAAGGTATTATAAGCTTAGAAGGAGACAAAGAGATATTCTATGGATGCCTTCTACCTGAATTCATGAGAATGCAAAAAATTCTGAACTCTTTGGAAAAGGATAATCCAACATATTGTGCTGTGCTAATAGACGTAATAAAAAAAGTCTTGAAAATTTTACTTATCAGGTAAATCTAAAGCTAAAGAAACTATTTTAGCATCAGTGTCATATCCTTTTTTCAAATTAAAATGGGTGCCAAAGGCAAACATGTTCCATGTAAGGGAATTGTTTGTTGCAGAAGTGAGAAAACTAAAACATGAAGATATGAAAAATATACTTCAATCAGAAAAAAGAAAAGAAAAAAATGAATCTTACTATATGTTTTTAGAGGATTCAGACTCCTCAGCAGTTAGTGATAGTGCAAACACCACTATTGACCTAGAAACACTACAATATTTAATATTATATTTAAGATGATGATACCAGTTTGGAGTCATTAAACAAATACCCAACTGTAAAAAGAGTCTTCTTAAAATACAATACCTGCCTACCTAGCTCTGCACCAGTAGAAAGGTTGTTCTCATATTGTGGCATGATAATGAGACCACATCGAAGAGAAATGAGTGACAGTGTCTTCGAACAAATTATAATATTGAAATCTTTTACTTAAATAAATAAATAAAATTAAAAACTATAAAAAAAGTATTTTGAAAATACGTATTTTGCATTTGAAATATTTACAATCAATGCAATGTAATCAAAAAAGTATTTGCATTTTGTATTTAAATACTTTTAATGAACCATTTTGTACATCTCTGCACTACAATACATATTATGTTACTATGTTATAATTGTATGAATAAGCAAGTTTTTAACTTTTTTATTTGCTATGAATGGAAGGTTATTAATCTTTATTGTTTATATATGTTCCTCTGTGGATGAAAAAACATTTTTTAAACCTTTTATTGTTGTATATTTATTGATTTCAATGTACATAGTTACTATAATTATATACATGTATCTACAAATGGAATCTCACAAATATGAGTTAATTCTTCACCCACGGTAGCTAATACACCAGTCAATAGTGGGAATATAATAGCCCATTATGCAGAAGGATATTCATATCTTTCATCTTTTTTATCTCAACTTCTTGTTTTGATCTGTCAACTGTTATGCTTTGCTTATATTGGAAACAATAAACATTGGTGATAAATGGGTGTGTTTAATACCAAACCACTTATGATCACCATACATTGATAGATCAAAGATCTCCAGGTTTAGATTCCACTAACAGTTCCTTGGGTTAAGAAAAATAGCAATCAGTTGCACTTTATTATTTTATAAGGGATAGCATTGCAAAAAATTAATGTTGAGAATAAAATTTTGATGCAATAATAAGAAACTGTAATTTTCCAGGGTTTTCCACAACTGCCTGAAGCAAATATAGTGAACACAAGTCACAGGGCTGCGCTACAACACGCCAACGCCACATCCTGTGGCTACTTTGTCTCCCAGGATTCTTCATTCGGAAACCAGATATTACCAGTTCTACCCAGATTTGAAAACAAGTGAAGAATAAATCACAATGTCAGCTATAATGAAGTTGAAAACCCTGCAAGGGTATCTGCAGGACTTGAGGGGCTACTCAGAACCCAAAATTCAGTATGAGCAGTATGAGACACCGGCACACATTGCAGCAGTAGCTCTTTACACAATACAGGTAAGTGAATCATTATTTTCTAGTTGTAAATCCCCAAATGTAGGCAGTGCATTCAAGGGTGTGTTAACATTTATCATTTTGGACTGACATTGGCATGGTTTGCGGATGTTGCTGTATCCAATCGTGTGGCCAAGTTACCCCTCTCCTACAAAAGACTACTGTAAAATGTGCTATATTTCCCACTTAATCCTATCCCAATGTTGGTACTTATGCATTTCAGTAGTGAGTGAGATATGCCAGAACCCATTCTCATCTTATCCTAGCTTATCGTTTTATGAGATATTTACAAACAATCACCACTGGAATTACTGGAGTATAATAGGCATGTCATTACAGATCCAAAATTAGACAGCAGAATGAATCAAAGAGTTTAGAGCAAATTTGAATTTAAGTTTTCATTAGCGGCCAGTTCTTAGAGATTTAGTAGCAAGAAGGTTGGTAAAGGACAATATTCGAGGTACCTTTTTATTTATTTTTTGTATATATTCTTATTATTTATATACTATTCATTATTATTATATTTTGTAGTAGTTCCTCTTATTTTATATTATGTCTGACAATGACTCATTCTGCTTAGGACTTAGATTCTTACCTTCCGTTTTCTGAGTCACTTGATGAACCAACTCTTAGTGTTCTTGTTACTCGACAGTTTAGTTTTAGTGTTTTAATGTGTGTCATATTAATGCCCAAAGTGTTCTTCTCTGAACTTTTAGACACTTTTTATTGTGATCACATAAATGCTGTGCTAATCTCTGAAAGTTGGCTTAAACCAAGTTACTCCTCAACTCTTTGCAGTCTTCCAGGCTTTGTGTTACCTACTTCGAAATGATGGCACTGGCAAAGGCGGTGAAGGAGTTGCTATTTACCTTCGAAGTAATATTTCTCATAAAATTCTAGCTACATATCCTTCTCTCTTTACTACCTCCATTGAATATATGTTTTTTGAAAACATTGTCAGTGGGGTTAAAGCCGTCCTTGGTGTCATTTACTGTCCAACTTCTATTGATTATTTATCCCTACTGGAATCATGGATGATTTTAATACTGATCTCACTTCTAGATCTCGTAATCTATATGCAATAACGAATTCAGTTAATTTCACTCTTCTTCCTGTTGGATCCACTCATCATAATATTAACCTAATTCTTGTATCTTCGACTGACCATGTCTTAGGTCATGGTCAGTTTTCAGCTTCTGGTTTTTCCCGACACGATTTATTATTTCTCTCCTATAAGATTAAACTCCCTAAACTGTATAAAATAAAATGCCGCAGGACGACAGTACCTATAGTCCCGGAATGAGCTAAATGCGCGCGCGGTATGAGGTGTGGGGACCCGAGCACACCCCCCTCTCAGCCGTCTCGCCGCACTTGTGCCGGCTAGTTAAGGGATGCGCTTGCTCACTTTCTATTGTTTCTCTTGCGTCATCGATATAACACGTGTTCGGTAGATTTTTACTATAAATTTAAAATACATTTTACTTTTAAAATGAGTGACCAAGCTTATTCAAAAAAACGATCGGTGATTCGAAGTCAAAGTCGAAATATGGTGCGAAATGTTATTAAGTTGTGTGAAGAAGAAAAGTTATCAAATATTGTGGCAATACCATTGTGTAGAAGTATTGAAAGAGCAGCACACTACACTGGCTTAAATAAACGAACTATAGACAATATTAAAAGAGAATCACAATTAGTCGACGAAATTATTAAACGTGCCGGTCATATTATACTTCGTTTACCGCCCTATATGTGTGAATTGAATCCCATAGAACTGGCATGGAGTAAAATTAAAAGACACGTTCGCAATCACAATGTTACTTCCGACTTATCGTTAGCACGTTTGCGGGATTTAACTAATGAATCTATATCGCTAGTCACACGAACTGACTGGCAAGGTTACGAAGATCACATAATTTCAATAGAAAATGAATACTGGGAAAAAGATGGTAATATGGAAAAAGCAATCGATGAACTGAACTAAACTTGGGAGAAAGTAGTGATGACACTGATTCTGACTTATCTGGATCAGATATTACAAGTGATGATTGTAGTGACTAATATTCATTCAATACAATATTATAGTTTTTTGTTCCTTTTAGTACTTTCAAGCTATTGTTTTTTTGTTGTTTTTTATTAACTTTATTTCTCAAAACTAAACATTAAATATCTGTTTAAAACTAAAAATTATGTATACCTACTTACTATATTATCTAATGTGTGATAAATAATAAATAAATAAATAATGAAAGTAAATAAAAATGTTAAAAAATAAGTTATGTTTTTTATAATTATTTGTGTTTTACTTCTGACCGTGAAATTTAAATTAAAAATATCGACTAAAACCGATATCGATCTTTCAGTAAGATCATTGTAGTACAACACTAAAAACAAGTGACAAAAAATGGTCACATTCCTTCCGCACGCATTTAGCTCATTCCGGGACTATAGTTATGACCAGATGGACTCTCTGTTCGTCTGTCACGTTCTTTCTATAAAAAAAGTCCATGGACAACAGTATCCACTTATGACGAGGTGGACTGTATGCGTTTGCTACCTTATTTCTATAAAAAAATGGATCGTTATTTTTTTTAGATGCAATTTGAAGCTCTCGAGAGCCGGCTGGTGCTGGACGCGGGTTGCGGGCCCGGAGTCCTATCAATAGGGGCTGTATTATTAGGCGCAGGAGAAGTAACCGCTGTCGATATTGATGGCAAAGCCTTGGAAATATTCCAGGAGAATGCCGAAGAAATGGAGGTTACTAATATTGATGCTGTACAATGTGACTTCCTTGCTGTCAACATGTACAGGTAAATGGAAATATTTTCCAAATAGTGCTGATCTTCTTGCCATTGAATGTTTAAAAAAAAATGCTCAGTTGGCTAATGCTTTTCAGATCTAATGTTTTTATCTTGTAAGACGAATTTGAAAGACTAATAATCGTTTACGTACATTACAAGTTTCGCCACACACAATGTTCAATATGCATAATATACGTCTAGATAATGTTTTGCGTACTGAACATTTAGCTTAATTGAACAATATGCATATTGAGGCGTATTGAGACGCATTGGAGAAATTCACCATTTATCATTTCTAACCTAGCTACTTTTTTTTTTCAAATGTTTAAAAATATGACAAAAATTTGGTATTTTTTTACGAAACCTATATTGAAAAATGTCGAAAATGGATGTTGACAAATAAAGTTCCCAACACCGTGTGACGTCATGATACATTTACAAACAAACACACGAGAACAACCTATATATTGTAGAATTCATGAAGCACTAACTTTTCATATTTTTCTCTAAAACGAAAAATAGCTGAATCTCCCTTTTAAAGATTGCAAAGTGAGGCCTTTTAAGGATTGTATATCTTGTGACGCCATCATCGCCAGTAGCGAGTTTGAAACTTTGAGTAGCTCTATATCTCAGTCATGCCAATCCATTTCCAAAATGTTTTCATCATACTTAATATGTTAGCGTATATTTTTATTTAAATACGAAAAATCCACTTCTAAATTCCCCATTGTAGAGACCTCGGCTTGAGCTAATAATAATGATATATTTTTTATATGAATATAATAATTGGTGCATAACACATTTAAACTAGAATTCTTTGCGTTTAGGTGGAAGAATTACTTTGACACCGTAGTGATGAATCCACCGTTTGGCACTAAGAACAACGCCGGCATCGACATGAAGTTCCTCAGAATGGGCCTAGACCTGAGCTGTGATAGTGTTTACTCACTACACAAGTCTTCTACAAGGTAAACACAATTTTTTTTTTAATTATCCTGAATTGTGTCCCATTTACCCAAAAATGAGACAGTCCCGAAAATGGGGTACCAAAAATGTCCTTACCCAAAACGGTCTGGCATAAAAGAGCTCCCGCTCTTTTATGCCAGACCGTCCTGTTCAATGCTATGTTCCGCTAAGTTTTGTGATGTGCATCTAAGTCGCTGATGACGAAACAAAATAATTGTAATTTTTCATTGTGGCAAAAATTTAAAAAAATAATATATATTACATTATTATGTATATTTAATGGTATGTATGCAATGTAGCTAGTGTTTTGTATATTCTTGTAAATAAATAAACAATCGTAATATAATAAAATAAATGAAACATTGTTTTGTTTTAAAATATTTCAATCTACCTGCCACCAAGTACTGTAACTCGTGGACATACAAAAGAAGCGTCTAGACAAGTTTTTGCAACTTCGTGAGCGTAGACATTTGAGTATATATGGTTAGCTTCAATCTCGAGGGAACTTTATATTTCATCTGAATGAAAATTATATTAAATATTAATCCGGCACATAAATAGCTATGTTATGTTTCATTAAAATCCACTCATTAAAAATCCTTAATGTACAGACACTGCTATCATATTTTTTTATTACAGTATAATATGTATATTCATCTAGGAAGCTATATGAGTTGACTCGTATTGTATCTTAGAGCTTGGCAGTTCTCCCAATAGGATATGACAGGTCTATATTGTTTCACACAACTATTATTTTAGGTATTATATGTTGCGTGCAGGTCACACATACAAAAGAAAATAAATGAGTGGGGGGTAAAAGGTAAGGTGGTAGCTGAGCTTCGTTACGACCTGCCGGCCACGTACAAATTCCACAAGCAACATTCTCGTGACATCGCGGTCGATCTGTGGAGGATACACAAATGTAAATAGTGTACGGCTATAAGCTTTACGATAGATTTTATAAGTCAGTTTAGTATAGTCCGAGAAGGATTTAAATGAACGTGTGAAAGAGGGCGAAATTAGTCGTTAAAGAGTTACCAGATAAACCTAACTTGTAACATTCAACCTACTAATAAAGCACCACAATTAGAGTCAGCTTTCCCACGGAATGGTAACCACAGTGTGGTAAGGAGGCGTCATGCTACCACTTCCTCACAAATCCATACTAATATTATAAATGCGTAAAAGTAACTCTTGTCTGTTACTTTTTCACAGCTAATCCACTGAACCGATTTTGATGAAATTTGGTACGCAGATAGATCGAAACCCAGGTACGGACATAGGATACTTTCCAGGGACGGACTTAGGGTATTTACCGCGATAACCGTATTCCACGCGGGCGAAATCTCTAGTTAAATATAAATTCTATTTTGTAATACTGAATATAAAAAATAAAAAATACGTTCACATATTGCTTTGTGACACTCATAGTTTTACTTCGACTATTCAATACCCTAAAGTTATCTCAACGTTTTATACTTAAAAATTTCCAACATAAAAATGTATGTAAATTGGACCTTAGACGTCAAACTTATAACCCCTCCCCTCCTATTTTGTGACCGGGGTTAAAATTATACCTAATTAATTATAGTTAAAATTATACATAATCATTAATTTCATCTCGTTGCGGATATATTGAAATATTATTGGAAAAGTACTGGGAATAGTTGTAGAAACATGAATAATTATTTTGTTATAATTTAACAGAGGCATTTATAGTCTATTACAGGGGTATTACATGCCGTGAGTTCTGTCAATAGTGTCCATAGATTCAATATGGCCGCCGTTATACCTTTTTTCGCCACGTTCATTTAAAACCGTATCCCACTATATTTGCACTGTTTCTCAACAAGTTTCTTTATATGAATTAGTATCATTATTATTTCCTTGCTATCATTGTTTTGGTAAATTATTATTGTATTATTTACGTTACGTAAAATGTGTTTGTTAGGATAGCAGTATAGTCTTTATAGTATGTAAAGATATGTATATATTTCCCAATATATTATAGATTAAAATAAAGATATATTTAAGTGAAATATGTTCAGTTAGATTTGATGTGATTTCAAAATGAACATATGTAAAATCATCAAAAAAATATTGCGTTCTGATCAACTAATCTTTATTGCGAACTTTTATTAATGAATTATTAACATGCAATGAAAATTTTGTACCAGAAATAAAAAGACATAAAATAATACAAAATAGTTTTTATTTTTACTTGTCCTAGTATACAAAAATCACAATCAGTCTTCAATTTTTCCACTGTCATTAAGGTTACATTAAATGCGAAATGTGGATTGCTGGCAATACAATTTGTTGGCAAATGAAAAACGTGGTATATTCCGAATTCTTTACATGGCAACACTTTTAATTGTATATATTTATTTGAATTTGTAGTGTATAAAACAATAGGATACTTTCGATTTAGACTGATTTTAGTTCCTTGTAAAAATACAAAATTACATATTGTGCAGTAAAAATTTTAAATTACGCATACAAAAATATGCATTTAATCATTGCAATAATCACTTATTATTAAAAATCGTAGGCTCTACGCGGACGCATGATAATGTTCGTATAAAAGCCGCACAGACTACATAATATGTAGTAGCATTTTTGTGGTCTTGATAATTATATAATTCCTATATACCTATATAATTTCTTTCACAATTAGGTTCTTTCCATATTAGTTTAGAACATACAGAGCTTGTTTTTTTTAACAATTAAAACGAGTGTTAATAACATACTATTTTTAAAGCCACACTCGCCATGTTTTGTTTGCCAGTTTTACTATTTATTCATCTCCAAATTTAATGTTCTGCGCGAGTTTGATGGCGCCGGAGTAGTTGATGGTGACGGTGGAGCGGCGCATGTAGCTCTTCCAGGCGTCGGAGCCGCACTCGCGGCCTCCGCCCGTGTGCTTCTCGCCGCCGAACGCGCCGCCCACCTCCGCGCCGTTCGTCGGGATGTTCACGTTCACGATGCCGCAGTCCGACCCGTGCGGACCGATCCACTGGACAACGTTATTTCATATCGATATTAGGTCTTTTTGACACAGTGACACGGCCGGTCGCCGCAACCGATAAATAAAATCATATATAAATGAACTGTTACACATCGTATGTCAACATTTGAAAATATCTCCCGTGTGTATAAGAAGCGCGACCGCCTTCGGTAGCGTGCGACTGATCGGGGCTTGTAGATAAAATACGATTGACTGTCGATTTCACAGGTGGCCGCGCGACCAGTCAATACCGTATGTCAGACTCCAGTAATCAGGGGATCTCGCAGCCTCTGAATGCGGTCTATATCCCATCCATTCCATCGAGTAATAAGCATAATGGTATAAGAGAAATCTCTTATTATATTCCTTACTTCCCACTGCATTTCAACCTCTCGCCCCGAGAAAAAATGTGAAGTGTACTGGGATGAGAAAACTCCTCAACCCATTACACTCCTCTCACTAATCTCCAATCCCCTAATCTCAATCCTATCCAAAAAAAATCCTAAGCCACCCCATAACAAATAAAGTTCGTTATTCTTTACTGATGTTGGTATTAATTGCGAATGTTTATGGGCGACGGTATCCATTACCACCAGCGATATTGCAATCTCATATTGATGATTAACACCAGGTGGACGGACTGTTAATCTGCCAACTATAAAAAATAACAGTTCAAACCATTTTGGATAATACACAGCTCATAGATTTTTGCATAAATATTTTTCAAATAATTTTAAAATATTTCCTTTACAAACAACATCTATGATATGCCAATCTATAGACCCCAGTGGGGTGCATTGGTTGGGAAACTATAAATGGCGGTGGCTATATGCAGCATCTACGCGTATATAGGAATTGTTTTTAGTAGATTGGAAAATGCGTGGAGCTCTAACGACACTAGTGATCGCTCGTGACTTCGCCCGTGCTAATGTTAGTTTAGCGTGGATAGATTAAATTGAAATTGGTTAAATGATAAGCTTTACTTATTTGCTTGTATGGGATGCACGCCTCTGTATATAGAGAAATTACCTTGAAGACATCTGCTAGGTTCTCAGTGAAGAGACTAGAGGATAGTCCCTGGTCTACTTCATTGTTGTACTGTATGCCGGTGTCCAGGTCCGGGATCTCGATGCAGTACACGATGGGAGCGAAGCATTCCGACTTGACGAGTGGCGAGTCGTGAGTTAGACCCGTTATGATGGTCGGCTCCACGAAGTAACCTTCGCGTTCTATCATCACCTGGCAACAAAAATGTTTTAGATAGAAAAATGTACTTACGTCGTGTCATACCTACGCAATGAGAAGTACCCACCTTCTCCGAACGAGCATGTAAGGAAAAAAAATTTGTTTTAGTTTTAATTTATATCCACGTGATTTTTTTTATTTTCATGTGTCCGTGTTTCGCTAATTTCGTGTTTCAATCTACCATATTAAATTTAAAGCGACGTTATATAGTCTATGTTGCGCGGAACATCGAGACGAATCCAACAACATCTTATGTGTCAAAATGTGATGACTAGTGTAGGAGCTACGAGGGAACTGATGAACACGGACTAACATGGACTGCTAAAAACATAATCTCCATTTGGCATTGCCGTAGTCGGGTAAAAATCAAAGGAAATCTGGCAGAAGTCGGTATATGCTGACATCAATCCAAAATAACGAATAGTTCCCGTATTAGGAGCTAATACGGGAACTATTGTTTAGGAATCGATTTGGAAAAAGAATTGGGAAGTTAGAAGAGGGATAATCCCAACTCTTCATTCCGTAACATTCCCCCATACTTTTTTTTAATGGGATAGTTCATAAAAACTATAATGAATAAGGACACCCTGTCTCATAGATCCAGAGACAAAATTAATATACCACCTAGACCCGAATAAACATATCTTTAAACAAATGAATGTCCGACCGGAATCGGAACCGGGATCTCCTGTACAGCAGGTAGGGATACTCCCAACTGCGTTAATCGGTCGTTATTATTAAATAAATTATTTATATATACATATATTAAAATCGTAACAAAGCGGTGTCTGCACATTATTTAAATTAATTTAGAGCATACACCACTGAAACGGCTTCCACATACCTTTCCTCCAAACTCAATCTTGCCGCCCTGGTTGACTGCTTCGGCGACAGTTCTCTTGTAGGCGTCGAGCGCAGCCGCCGTGTGTAGAGGACCGATCAGCGTCTCCGACAACAAAGGGTCGCCGATTTTGTTCACAACACCCGAGTATGCTTTTTTTAGGCGTGACACCACTTCGTTGAATACCTGCCATGCAAGTGAAATAGAAACGTGATGAATAATCACGTTGAATAATCGATCATCTATCAAACATTTACTTTTTGCAAAAAAATATTCGTTAAATTTTAATTTCTATAGGTACTTATACTAAGAATCATGAACGGAATTCATTGTTTTAGACTTCGGTAAAGGTTCGGTGACAGCCTGTATATGAAAGTATGTCCTCAGATCTGCTATTTGTATAATACCTTCTTGTGAATGAGCAGTCGCCTAGTGGTGGTGCACCTCTGGCCCGCGGTGCCGGCGCACGCGAACAGCGCCGCGTTCAGTAGTAGCTCGAGGTTGGCGTCCGAGTTCACCACGATGGCGTTGTTACCGCCCAGCTCGAGTAAGTGGCGTCCGAATCGCCTTTGTACTTCTACACCCACCTAGACAAAAGGTCGATGGGAAATAATGTATGGATGTCGCCTCAACCCACCAACATACAAAACTAGTGACAATGTATTTTGTTATGATCTACCGTAATCGTTATAAGGAATTTTAACTGTTAACCGATGGGCTTTTTTTCCCATTTTTTTAATCTCCCTTTTTATTTTCGAAGCTTCAGTCGGTGTCCGACTATGCCAGATTTAGGTCCTCATAACCTAGAAATTGTGAAAAAGATTTTAACAAATTCATTCCTTTCGCCAAATCCATTCCTAAATCTCTAAAGGCAGGCAACGCGTCCGGAGGCGCGCAAACATTTGTCATTCTGGACTGATGTTGGCATGTACCGCGGGTATTCACGGGCAACAGTATTCACTAACCACCAGGTGGACTGTATGCTCGTCTATCGCTTTATTTCCATAAAAAAGGTAAGAATAGAAAAACGATTTATACCATCGTTCGCCCACGATTTTGGCATTAACTGCCTCAACTTTACCAGATCAATGAAATAAAAGCTTTCAAGTGTTATTTTGAAACCACTAATAAGGTTTCAAATCTCAAATGTGTTAGTACATGCTGTTTTTCTGAACACTGCTAGACTTACCCATCGTCGAACAAACGGCTGCAATAAACGAATCTCTCGTATCCTCTCGTCTTTACGGTAACAGTGTTACTAGTCCGCTGACACACACAATTGCGTTCTTTTACTAATTAAAACAATCTGAGCAAGTTGCTTGTTTAGCAATTCTCACCTGTTGTCCAACAGCGGTGCTCCCAGTAAACGAGACCAGTTTGACCCTCTCGTCTTTCACCAGCTGCTGTCCGATGTCCTTCCCGCCAACGCACAAGGAAGCTATTGCAGACGGAATGTTGTTCTTTTGAAGAACCCCCTCAACAATCTTCGTAACCGCTACGGCTGTTAAGGGTGTGGTATCCGAGGGCTTCCATACGCTCACGTCTCCGCATACCTATAAAGTATTAATTATGGGTGCTTCACAAATAAAAGTTTTATTTCGCTATTATAGATGTCTAGTTTTGATACGTTCGAAACTAATTTTAATAAGTTTGTTCAATAACTACTTACTTATATTCATAAAATCAATATGTCCATTCAATAATAAATTATTTCTGTCTAAATTAAAAGTATTGTTATGTCAATAGGTTTATCTGAATAAATAACGTATGTATATCTGTTATGTTACGATTAATTATAGTGGGACTGTATAATTGTTACCACACGCGGTCTTCGTTATCTATATTAATATAATAAAGAGGTAAAATTGTGTGTTTGTAGGTATGTTGGGGGTAATCTCTGGAACTACTGAACCGATTTCAAACATTCTTTCACAAATAGGAAGCTACATTATCCGTGTCTAATATAGGCTATATTTAATTTTAAAAATTTGATAAAAAAATCTAATAAAGCGAAGCGAGGGCGGGTCGTTAGTCAGTAATAATCAAAAGTAAATCACAAACTGAGTATAAAGTTTCAAATGAAATTCAATACAACTGAAAATCAGCGCTACGGTTTTTACTATAGCACATGCTGAATTGTGGCTCGCTAGATGGGTGCGATACGGATCCATATGTTAAGTAGATCGGTCGTATGTTTAATATGGCATTATTATTTGTGTAGTGTTAAGTAATGATAAGTTGTTTCCTTTTCTTTCAAATCATTGATATGAGAGTATTCTAAATGTTTCAATTAGACCGGTACTATGACGCAAATAAAGATCTCTACTTCTATGCTTCCCTATGCACACGCCACTATTTCGGTTTAGGTAAGAATTTTATGTTCGTACCATGGCAATAGCGCTGTTCCACCCAAAGACGGCGACCGGGAAGTTGAAGGCGGTGATGATGCCGACCAGCCCCAATGGGTTCCATTTCTCAATGAGCACGTGTCCGGGACGCTCGGACGGGAATATAGTGCCGGGAAGTGTACGGGACAGACCGAGCGCCAGGTCACACACGTGTATGTATTCGACCACCTCGCCTATGGCTTCGGGTAGGATCTTGCCTGAAATAAAAAAAAACCGTTTCCTGAGAGGTTTACAATGGATTTCAGTCCACATCACTTAGTTTTTACTCAAGTAGGTACGGATTTATAAAAGAATAAAAAAATCTATGGCATGTGTATCTGCCAATGCCATGCAGTGGAACGTTATAATGTATTACACGATTGTATTTTTGCATATTTAAGCTGGAGCTATCTATCGTAAGGGTAGCAAGCTTCGTAGTCAGATAAACTAATAGCTGAATTTTATTAACGCAAACCCGTCAAAAGAGACATGTGGCAGTTCAGACGACGCCGTTTTCTCGGTTTCTATGCACGCTATAAATGTGTGTGTGCGCCAACAGCACACACCTTACGGCGAATTGTACGGTGTCACGGACCCCGCGCTCGGGTGTCAGGAGATGCGAAAGTTTCATTTTTTTCGTAAATTTCTTTTCTGTTCGTGCCATAGTAAATTTTTTCTTAATTTATTTCACTAAAATTCTCCTTGTTCAAATACCCACGTAAATATTTGACTTTCACTGCATGATCCTTGGACTTGCAATTGTTACTTTTGGCAATAGTAGTTTCAAAAAGTGCTATCTGTATCCGATTAAATTGATTTTTATCCAAAAAGTGCCGTTGTGAACGTCCGAGACACTGCGTGGTGTTAATGGAGACTTCTCAATTGCCCCATTGTCTCCAACGTCCCCGATTTTTAATTTGAGAACAGAAAAAAAATATTACGTAGGTACTAGTCTTTGCTAAAGATATTCATTCCGAAATATTTACAGTTTACAATTTACAGTAACATCTATTAATATTCAACTATTCAGGGTTACTGATACCTCAGATGGGGTCAATTAAGGTACTGGGATGATTAAGACAAGCTTATTTTCATACTACAGGTTTACATGAATATACTTGCGGTTTTCATGCTAAAATTATAAACCTCGCATTGTTTTTATGGATAAATTGAAAAGTTAAGACGATTTGTTGTCATAAACTAGTTGTCGACCCAATAGTTTAAAATTCAGATGGCGTTTATTAATTTGGCTATTTAAGCAAAAGCACTTCTTCTTGTGGTGCCTCTCCAACTATTGGAGGTTGGCAATCAACTCCGGATATTCTGCCGTGTCTCTCGCGAGGCAAAACAGTTCGGCGGCACTCGCGATGCCAGTCCACTGGCGTATGTTACGCAGCCATGACTTTTTCCTGCGACTATCACGCCTCTTTCCGGCAATCTTGACCCAGATACACAACTTTTCTGCACTTGACGGTCTGCAAGTGTTCGCGTTTCCGATCTACTCGTCGCAGGACTTCCTCATTGGTGACCTTTTGCGTCCAACTGATGGCCAACATACGTCTGTACGCTCACATTTCGAACGCTTCTATACGTTTACCTAAGCTCCACGTTCATTGTCCAGGACTTGCATCCGTATAGAAGAATGGGCCAGATATAACACTGGAGGAGACGAATGCGTAAGCGAAAGCACTAGGAATAACAAAAGTTTAAGTATTCTGGGAAAAATATGACAAATTATTAATTTATTTTCTTACAAACGAATGGAAAAGTAATGTATTTTAACTGTTGAAAATTAGTCTCATTTTACACCACCGTGGGCTCGTTTGAGACCATTTCGCCCGACAGGTTTACTGGTCAATAGCTCCCAAACTATAATACTGATCAAAATTAATTATGGAGTATTTGTAGCAGAATAACTTCTCTATCTGGTGGTAAAGATATAATTTACCTAACTTTCATAGTTTAACCGTAAAACCCGTCTCCCCTAGGTTGTGGAACAAACTGCCTCAAGAGGTCTTTCTTTTACGCTACGATATGAGGTTCGTCAAAAAAGCTGTGATTTTATAAGGTCGGCGGCGTATTTGCATACCTCCCGGTAGTCCTGGTGTTGCAGGTGTCAATGGGCGACGGTAGTCACTTGCCATTATGTGGACCGCTTGCCCGTCCCGTCCCTTTCTTATAAAGAAATAATAAATATATACCTACCCATTTCTAAAGACACCAACTTCCCCAAAGGCTGAAGTTTTGCTCTCAGAGCATCTCCAATTTGTCTAACAATCTCTCCCCTGGCGGGGGCGGGTAGTTCCGCCCACTCGTGCCACGCTTGTTGCGCGGCGGCAGCACACGCTTCGTAGTCAGATGGCGTAGCTGCTTGGACTTCCGCTATGACTTTACCATTAGCTGGGCTCAACGACTGGATTGTCTGTGAGCAAAGTATAGCTTTGAAACCGCGGATTTTATAATTTTCGATTATAATGTGTTACTTTGTTAACTGTTATGACGGCATCCAAGTACTTTTACTTTATCCTTAGTACTCTATATGGAAAAATAATTTGTTTTTGTCAGTAATATTTCTTACCTACAATGATATAACTACTTACTCATCAAATCCGCAATATAAATAAGTTCAATGTTCGATTTACAAACTGGCATCAGGGGCGCCGACTCCATGGGTGCTCGGGGGCTCCGGCACCCACGAGAAGTAAATAGTGGGTGCGGAGCACCCATGACCTACATCAAAACTAATCGGGAATATCAAAAGTAACTCTATTCCTTACGCATACACGTGTGTACGCTGGACATTTCAGGGATTAAACGAGTCATCAAATGAACATGAGCATTGAGCACCCCACGGGGTTTTCTAAAAGCCGGCGCCCCTGACTGGCATAGTTTAATAAACTATGTACTTACTTGACCGTTTGCTTCCCAGCGACCGTTAAAAACACCAACATTCTTCTTCTCTAATCCTAATTCCTTCAAAAAAGAATATTTCGGGTCCTCAATAAGAAAACCCGTGGAGGCGCTGCGAGCCATCGCCACTTTTGCCAGATGCAAACTCAACACGGTGCGACACAACACCAAACTCATCAGACTCACGTAGTGTTACACTGGCCGGGGTTTATACCACAATAACTATTTACCAAGCTATAACTAGGAGTAAACAGATAAATTATCTTGTTTATGAACAATTAAGCGCTGAGCGTCTTATCGGAACGATAAGACAGTTGCTGGGTCAAATTCGGTTATCTTTGTATTGTATTTTGCTGTTGTAGTAAACCGTACGTAAGTATGACTGTTATTACAATTAGGTAGATAGATAGATAAAACTCTTTATTGCACACCAAAACAAAACGAGACAGTAACAGACATTGTAACATATGAATTGCACAAAAGGCGGTCTTATCGCTATTAGCGATCTCTGCCAGACAACCGTTGGGTAGAGGAAATAAATTTTTTAATCAGGTAGATAGATGGTCTACAGTATACCTACTTACATAAATTACATACATACAATACATATCAATACACGCTATACACAACATATGCATACATACATACTATATATAATATTACGTAGTCTGATAAGTTCGTGGCCTTTTTATAGTGAAAATAATAAAAAAATATTTGTAATGCATAAATATTTATTAAACGGAATATTGTCCATTTAATTCGACTATCTGTCGACATTTTTCTCGCGGAGCGATTATCCCATCGCTATAAATTTTTTGGGGTTTCTGGCGAAAAACTGATTTAAGTGGTTTATACAGGCTTCTCTTGAATGTAATTTTACTCCATTTAGACAATTTTGTAAAGTGCGGCATAAATGATAATTCTAAGGTGCTATATGTCTGGACTGTATAGAGATGCATTAAATTTTCCCAATTTTTAGTCAATATTTTCCCAATATTTATCAATTTTTGTTTAGTCGTCATAGATGTATGCAGTCGAGCATTGTCGTGATGGAAAATTACATCTTTTCTATTCATTGATTCCGGGCGATTGTCTTCAAGTGCTTGTTTCAGTTTTACTATTATTGGTGACAGTAGACATCAGAATTAATCGTTTGGCCATGTGGCAAAAGCTCGTAATACACAATGCCTTTCCAGTCCCACCATACACATAACCATAACATGATTTTTTTCGGAGTGAGGTCTGACATTGGGACTATTTGTGATGGTTCACCTCGCTTATACCAAGTAGTCCGGTCAAATTAGACATTTGAAGGTATATAAATTCACAGCAAGCTGAAAGTGCGTGTAATTGTTTAAAACATAATTAAAAATAACATCTAAAAGTTCCGAATCATTCCGGTGCCTGGAAAAAAAATTATTCGAGGTCAAAGGTCAAAAATCTCGAATAAAAAATTGGTTTTTCGCGATTTTCAGCAAAACGGTAAGTTTTATCATAAAATTATTTCAGACAAAAATTGTAGATCATAAAATTCTCTATAAAAATGTATCAATACTTTTTTTTCTTAAAGCCACCGTTTCTGAGATATAACGAGTCAAAGAATTGCAAAAGTTGTAATCGACAAAATATGCACACGTTTCCACGCCACCTATGAGGTAGTGTACTTAGCGCGTTTTTTTTAACGTGGTTTCCCCAGCAGGCCTATTCCACATGTCTGTTGTGATTCTGTTTAATTGAAAACTATTGCATAATGAAAGATATTAGTAAGGGTTGGAAAAGATAAAAGCGATGGAAATTAAAAAAAAGTAGAAATTTATTCATCTGATTCATAACCTTCAAATACTTCTTCTTGTTGTTCTTCTTCTTCTTCTTGATCTTCGTCTTGTTCGTTTTCTTCATCCTGGATGTAAGTAAATTGCGTCAATAGCGATGTATCGCATGTTTCCTCGTTGGTATCAAACGAATCCTCTACTATTGGTGATTCAATATTAGAACATGACCGGCCTTGACAATGTGTACATGCCAGAGAACAAAACAGTCCAACTTTTTTACAACCACATTTAGCACTGCATCCCTTTTTGCAGTTGCAAAAAATTGTGTTTAGCAGTTTTTCCGGCGCAGGTGGGAGTAAAGTCTGAATTGGTTCTAAAGTATTGTCGACCAACTTCCAACCCCAGTCTTTTGGGTCTAGCTGATAACCAAGCCACACTTGAACTTGGTAATATACCCGGAAAAGATGTTGATGAGCAGCAACTGAGGTTGGAGGAAGACAAGCTAATTGCACCTGTTTTTTATTTCGAGTGTTTTTAACGAAACATGCATATCGATATTTATCTAAGCAGGTGGTTTTTTTCGGAGCTCCGTACATAGAGAGAAGAAAGCGAATCCCGTTGGTGATAATGTCTTGTTCAGTTGAATTACTTTTTTTGAAAACTTCAGCACATTGAACTAAATCATGTTTTTCAATCATTTTAAAGACTGTTGTTTTACCCCTCCTGTAAAATGCAGACGTCGTATCACAACCAGTTATTGCGTGTAAAAATAGTACATGATTTTGACTCTTTGCAAAAGTAGATAAACTTTTAGATGAATATATTTCCGTTTGATGTTGAGCTTTTCCTGGTTTTAAAAAGAAAATAGTTTTTTCAGCTGGAGTTCGAGCAGTGAGTAGTACGAGTAAGTCTACATCTTCACCAACAACAATAGTTGTATTTGTCAAATTAAACTGCTCTATAGCAGTTTCAATAATCAGTACGTCGGCATCGTTATTAGCCTGTTTAACCAATATATTTTCAGCAGTAAATTTATCTTTCAACATTGAAATGAACCGAGATTTGTTGTGAGTATTTGCAAGAAATTTCTGTTGACTGGTAGGAACTGTCATAAGTTCATCAAATAGAATATCGGAAGATGAAGACGTTGCTAAAGTTCGACGACGTTGTTCTGCAGCTTTAATATTTCTCGTGCAATCATCATAGCCATCAAATATGACAGTAATTCTGGCACCAAAATGTCGACGTACGTACTGAACGTATTTATCCAAAATAATGTTGAACAGGGAGACAGATGTTGTCTCAAGGTTACACTGGTGTATAAATTAAGGGACTAGATTTCATTCTACCTGATATTCTCATATTTATACTTATGTATACCGATTGAAAATTATTTTTAGTTATATTACAGCTTCAGAGATGTATATACTTGGCGTACTTATGCATATTTTGACGATTACAACTTTTACAATTCTTTGACTCGTTATATCTCAGAAACGGTAGCTTTAAGAAAAAAAAGTATTGATACATTTTTTATAGAGAATTTTATGATCTACAATTTTTGTCTGAAATAATTTTATGATAAAACTTACCGTTTTGCAGAAAATCGCGAAAAACCAATTTTTTTTCGAGATTTTTGACCTTTGACCTCGAATAAATTTTTTCCAGGCATCGGAATGATTCGGAACTTTTAGATGTTATTTTTAATTATGTTTTAAACAATTACACGCACTTTCAGCTTGCTGTGAATTTATGTACCTTTACTCATCTTTTTTGGTCTAATTTGACCGGACTAAAGATCGTTTTCGAACATTGTTATCGTAGGTGATCCACTTCTCATCGCCTGTTACCAATCTCTTCAGAAATGGATCGATTTCATTTAGTTTTAGAAATATCTCGCATATGGAAATTATATTTAAGTTTCTGGCATTTAAATGATGCGGCATTAAAACATCTAACATTTTTTTAACAAAATTCAGTATATGCAGGTGATCCAAAACTGTTGAGTGGTGAATGCTAAGCTCTTCCGCAATTTGATGACTGCTAATGTTTCGATCTGCTTCAATTTTTTCAATGATAACATCAACATTTACCTTAATAAGACGACCACAGCGAGGAACATCATTCACATCAAAATTACCAAAAAAAATCTCTTTTCCAGGACTTGAAGCATTCATACCCTTGTCGAAAAAAATTTGTAAAACGTATCTAATTTTCTCCTTATTACCTTTCATTTTAAAATTGTTAAAAAGTATGAAAAGATGAAACTTGTAATTTCAACTTGCCGCCATTACAAAAAAGTCAGCTGTCAAACGGTATATCAGTAATCAGTGTTGCCACAAATATAGCACGCTAAAGTCATACGTTCAAAAAGGGCGTGAACTTTTCAGACTACCTATTATAAACCTGAAAAACTGTTATTTAATTACGTCTGAATAATTTGATCGTTATGATTAATTGCAAAGTTTACAACGAACAAAGTCGCGGGCATAAGTAGTATAAATATTAGTTATCGGTCACATTGCTTTGCCACTGTTTGCCCGCGCTGATGCGTCGTGCTTCCCCCTATTAAGGGGTTGTCGTCTGCACGCGCGACAATAAGATGGCAGAATTCGCGCCATCTTCGGCAGAAAGATGGCGCGACTTATAAGCGCAATCCCTCCGGCGAGTTAGTACCGCGAGGGCGTCGGGCGGCGTGAATAATCCGGAGGCAGCACTGCAGTCCCTTTAGGGGCCGTCCCAGCAGTGTTGCCAACTCGGATTTTGGAAAAGACGTAGACCAGACTAAAAAATTACGTAGAATTAGCAAAAATTGCATATGAAAAGTTCGTAGATCTACGTACTTTTTATTAAGCAAGATGAAGAGGATAAAACTAATGTTAGAAATATAAGTTATGTGCGGCTACACCAGAGGATTTAATAAAAAACAATTTTAGAATTTATTTATTAACTAAGAGTACAATTTATAATATTACGAACTAAAATACTATTCTAAAAATATGCGTCTTGACTCTTGACCGAAGCTAGGTCTAAAACGAAGTGCCTACATTATAAAATACTACAAACTAAAATATTAACTAATCCTTGTGATTTTTGCTGTATAGCTTGCATTAAAATAAAATTTCTTCAATAAATTAAGTATAGGTGGGCTCGATATGTGTCGCATTTATGTTTTTATAACATTTTTGAAAGATTACCACACAAACAATAAAGTTTAATTAAGACCACGCACTTTAACACAAAAAAATATTTTTAAGCACTCAAAAATATTTGGTGTTTTAAACACTAGAAAATGAAGAGTTTGCGTTTTTCTTTATCGTTTATCGTCTTTATCGTTTCTTTTTCTTTATCGTCTATACGTTTTAGTATTGGGTGTTTCCTCCTCTGGCCCCGCTAACCGCCTGCGTTCGATCTGGCATGCTTTGGATGATGTCTGACATCAACTTGCGGTATGTTTTCCCAAGCGTCCATTGCTGCATTTCGTAACTGATTGAGTGTCTGTGGCGGGTTGGAGCTTCACTTTATCATTCTTTTGAGCATTTCCCAGATGTGTTCTACTGGATTTAAGTCCAGGCTATGAGCTGGCCACTGCAAATTCTGAATACCGACCTCTTGAAGGTACGCATTCACGCAACGTGCGACGTGTGGGCGTGCATAATCGTGCATTAAAAGAAATTGGTCGTGTCCAGTGGACCCCGAATAAGGCATTACATGATCCTGAAGGATCTCCTCGATGTATCGAGTTGCAGTTAGCCGTTTATCGACGATAACCCACTCCGTACGAGCGTCGGAATTTATTCCTCCCCAAACCATTATGGAACCTCCGTGAAAACTCACGTGGTTCTCTTCTTCTTCAGACTCATTCTCGACTGTCTGGAGCACCTAAAGCGATTCTACATTCATCTGTAAAGTGTAAACAGAACTTTAGCCCATTGCTCGTAGGTCCAATGTGCGTGGTCTCGTGCAAACCGGTCTTTTTTTTTTTTTTTTTTTATATATATACTAGTGGGCGGACGAGCAGGCGGTCTCACGTGATGGTAAGTGTCACCGCCGCCCATGGATACCTGCAACACCAGGGGGTATGCGGGTGCGCCGCCGACCTTGCAAAATCCTATTCACAGCTCTCTTGAAGAACCCCATATCGTAGCTTAATGGAAAGACCTCTTGAGGCAGTTCGTTCCACAGCCTACGGGTTCGCGGTATAAAATAATTTTTGGAGCGAACAGTGCGCGACACCTCCGTATCGAGGAAATGCGAATGGACCGCACTTCTGTGCCGGGAGGTGCGGTTGTAGAATCCCGAGGTGGGAATTATATTGAACAATTCTTCAGAGCATTCCCCATTGTACAGGCGGTAGAACACACAGAGAGACGCAACGTCTCTCCGAATGCTGAGGGGTTCTAAACCGCCCGTGAGAGTGGGATCGTCGACAATACGAACAGCACGTCGTTGGATGGAGTCAAATGGGTCCAGTTGGTATTTCGGTGCACCGGCCCAGAGATGAGAGCAATACTCCATATGGGGCCTCACTTGAGCTTTGTAAAGCATTAGGAGTTGCCCGGAGGTGAAGTACAGCTTCGCTCTGTTTAGCACACCGAGCTTTTTGGAGGCCATTTTGGCCTTATTTTCCAGATGACCCCTAAATTCGACTTTGCTGGAGATGTCGACACCAAGGATTTCGATACTCTCCGAGATCTTAAGAGGTATGCTCTGAAAGCGAGGTGCTAGGACAAAGGGGGCTTTTTTAGCGGTGAATGCACAGACTTGCGTCTTACTGGGGTTGAAATCCACTAGGTTCAGAGAACCCCAAATCGAGACTAGATCTAAAGAGTCTTCGATTTCAGACACAAGCCTGGCGCGACTCTCTTCCACTTCGACCCGAGGGATGTTGGCGCGGCCCCTGTACAAGGCGTCACCAGTACTGTCATCTGCATAGCAACGTATGCAAGTCGAGCTACTCGGTGCTGTTTGAGAAGCTGTGGACCACGTGCTGGTCTCCTTGATTTAAAATACACTTCCTCCATGCGTCTTCTCTCTGTACGTTCGTTAACATTCACGCATCTCGCGATTTGTAGCCGCTGGCGGATCTCAACAGCGATAAGATGGCGGTTTCTCAAAATTTCCAGGCAATAAATCGGTCGTCCCGGGCTGATGTGCATCTTATCCCTCCACTGTCTGGTCTGCGGATGTAGTGGTCAGTCTCCTGGTATCGTTTCAGGGCGTACTGCATTGATGAACGTGGTACATTAAGCGCCATAGCAACTTCACGTTGTGTCAGGCCGATCAATTAATGCTTGTGCAACCTGAGCTGGTGTTATGAGCATTTTGTTTGGTTTCAAGGTACCTCTGAATATTGAATTTAAATTACAAAATCACGAAAATGCAGTAATCTAATGGTACACTATTCACAATACCAGTGGGCGAGAGTGCACGCTGCAATCCAACAGCCGCTGGGCGCGCTCGACTGCCCACGTTACCCCTCTCTCACAGAAGACTACCTTGAAATGTACTGCATTTCCCATTTTATCGTATTTCCCCAATGTACGTACGTGTTTCGATAGTGATTGAGATGTGCCAGAGCCCATTCCCATCCCATCCCTCCCCATTTTCTCAACCCTTTCTCCAAATCTATTCCTATATCTTCGAAGGTAGGCAGCGCATCCGGGGTCGTGCCAACGTTTCTCATTTTGGACTAATGTTGGCATGTATCGCGGATGTCTATGGGCGACAGTATCCACTTACCATCAGGTGGACTGTATGCTCGTCTGCGGCCTTACCATATAAAAAAAAAAAAAAAAATATTTAAGACTTCGTCGCTCAAATTACCAAATTCAACTAAAAGTTAAAAGAAATGTCACAGTACACTCAAACATAATGTCAAAGAAACCTTGTTGAACTAAAGGTAAACATTTTTTCTGTAGTAGATTTGAGATATGTTTGTAGTCTGTGGTAAAAACATAGATTATCTATAGTCAGTAATAAACCAAGCTTGTAATGGTGAACTGAGTTTTATTTAATATACAAAGAAAATAAAACAACACATGGCGCAGTCATGGCTACGGGATACAATTTACCAGCAAAACTGTCCTTAGTGGGCAACATAAGTGAAAACTTCAAAAAATTTAAACAATCCTTTGAGATTTATCTAGAAGCGGCGAATCTATCCAGCGCATCCGAAGCAAGGAAGATCGCCATCTTTCTCAGGGAAGAAGCCCTAAATGTGTATAATACACTTGAAGTGGAAGACGCAAACACATTAAAAGATGTCACAAACTTGTTCGATACTTACTGCAACCCAAAGAAAAATGTCCTGCACTGTCGATATTTATTTTACACACGAAGTCAAAAGGAGGGAGAAAAGTTCGACTCCTATTTGACAGATTTAAAACAGCTATGTAATGATTGTAATTTTAACAAGAACAAAGACGAAATCCTACGTGATAGATTAGTATTCGGATCGACTGATACTGAGTGTCAAAAAAAATTAATAAAATTAGGAGACCCACCCCTTGATGAAGTTATCTCAACCCTCAGAGTGGCTGAGATCACCTATTCACATGTTAAAGAAATACAAGGGAAAGAAGTGGATGCCATAGCAATTCAAAAAAATAAACAAAGGAATAATGATACGAAAAATAACAGGAGCTGCTCAAACTGCGGATTTATTCACCAATATGGTCAGTGTCCAGCTTTTAATAAAACATGTATGAAATGCAATAGAAAAAACCACTATGCAAAGATGTGTCGCAGCAGTGGTAATTATTCAAATGAGGTGACTCTGAAAGAGGATTATGATATATACATTGAAACTGTCACTTCTAATATGACAGTTGACTCAGTGGCCTGGTATCAAAATGTAATATTACCTGGAAACAATACAGTCAGCTTCAAATTGGACCCTGGAGCAGATGTCAGCATCCTTCCTGAGCATTTATTTGATAAAATAACAGCGGTCTACCCTATTACACTGTCAGAAACATCGGCTACATTGGAAAGTTGGAATGGATTCAAGACTCAAATTAAAGGATTGGCAAAAATAAACATAAGTGTAAATGACAAGACATACTCAGAAACTTTCTGCATAGCAGGAAATGAAAAATCAATGCCTATTTTGTGTTGTGATGCATGTGTGCGTTTAAATTTAGTTAAAAGAGTGTCATCTGTGGTTACTGAGAGTCACGGCAAAGAGGACTTAACTAATAATAATGCAGATTTATTTACTGGTATTGGTAAGTTTATTAAACCATATAATATTAAATTGAAAAAGGATACAATTCCAACATCAAAACCCCCATATAGGTTTCCTTTAAAATTAAGACCGAAATTGCAAGAAGAATTATTTAGACTGGAGAGTCTAAGCATCATTAGTAAAGTAATAGAACCTTCTGAATGGGTCAACAGACTAGTTATAATTGAAAAGCCTGATAAGACTATTAGAATATGCCTTGACCCAAAAGATCTAAACAATGCAATAGTCAAAGATTATTGCTATATTCCTACTGTGGAAGATTTATCAGCCAAGATAAAAAATGCCAAGTTCTTTTCTGTGCTTGATCTCAAAGATTCATTTTGGCACATTGTTTTAAGTAAAAACAGCTCAAGTTACTGTACGTTTTCAACCATGTTTGGTACCTACAAATTTAATCGCCTACCTTTTGGTATATCCATTGCTTCTGAGGTATTCCAAAAATATTTATCTGATATATTTGGTTCTATTGATGGTGTTGTCAACTACATTGATGATGTACTTTGTTATGCAGAAACTGAGGAACAAATGAATAATATCATAGCTCAGGTATTTGAAAAAGCTAGGGAGCATAATATAAAATTTAATGTTAAAAAGTTCCAATATATGACAACACAAGTGAAATATTTGGGACAGATTTTTGAAAATGGTACAGTGTGTCCAGATCCAGACTCAATTAAAGCAATAACTGACTATGATATTCCTAAAGACAAAACCGACTTACAAAGACTCCTGGGACTAATAAATTATTTGCGTTCCTACATCCCAAACCTTGCTTCTGTCACAAGCCCACTGAGAGACTTACTAAAGAAAAATACAATTTATGATTGGCAAGAAGTACATAGAAAAGCATTTGAAAAAATAAAAACCATTCTATCCACTTACCCTGTTCTAAACACATTCGACCCCAGTAAAAGCATAACAATTCAGACAGATTCGAGCAAAACTGGAATAGGATGTGTATTGTTACAAGACAAAAAACCCATATATTATGCATCAAAATCGTTAACACCAACTGAGGTGAATTATGGACAAATAGAAAAAGAATTTTTGGCCATAACTATACTCTTGCAAAAAGTTTCATTCTTTCATCTATGGCAAAAATGTGACAATACTTACTGATCACCTTCCTCTAATATCCATAATGAAAAAGGACTTATGTAATATCCCATCGTCTCGGCTACAGAGAATAAAATTGAAACTAAGTAAATATGATATTACCTTACAACACGTTCCAGGCACTCAAATGCACATCGCAGATGCTTTGAGTCGTGCATGCTCCACAGCTAGTCAAGAGTGTGACAATGACCTTAATGAAGTAGTGCACAGTGTTAATGTGTCAAATGACATATTGTCTCGGATTAGACAAGAAACATGCAAAGACCCAATAGCAATAAAATTGATTACTTGTTTTAGAAATGGTTGGCCATCAACAACTAATAAGGTACCCACAGAATTAAAATACTATTATAATCTAAGAGAGACAATTTGTTTTGAAGGATAACCTTATTTTCATTAACAATAGACTTTACATTCCCAAGTCATTACAAGATTTTATACTGGGCAAAATCCATGAATGCCATTTTGGCATGACTAAGACTAAAGCACGGGCAAAAACATTATTTTTTTGGCAAAATATGGGCTCTGATATAAATAGGCTCATTTCAGAATGTATTGTCTGTGCAAAATATTCCAACAATAATGTAAAAGAACCTATGATTATTAGGGAACAACCTGAATTGCCATTCCAGTATGTTTCCATAGATATACTTCAGTATGGCAATTGTGATTACCTCACTTTAGTTGATCACTATTCTAAATGGATAGAACTACACAAATTGACCAGTAAAACAGCTGAAGCCACAGTTACAATTTTAAAAACTATTTTTGCAACTCATGGTGTTCCTGAGATATTATATTCTGACAACATGCCATTTAACTCATTAGCTTTTCTAGAATTCAGTAAACAATGGAATTTTAAAACTATATTTTCAAGTCCTCATTATCACCAAAGTAATGGTGCTGCTGAAAGGGCAGTTGCAATTTGCAAAAACTTTTTGAAAAAGTCCAATGAAACAAACACTGACCTGCAAATATTTTTATTGGAATATAGAAACAGCCCTGTAGTAGGTATGGATATATCACCATCACAATTATTGTTAAATAGATTATGTCCCACTAAACTTCCTGTAAATAGAGTTTTGTTAGAACCAAAAATATATTCCGGAGTAAAAAAAATGTTAATTCAGAATGCATTAAAAAACAAAACATATTATGATCAACATTCAAAATATAGAAATCACACATTTAAAGAGGGGCAATCTGTCTTATACAAGGAAAATGAAAACAGTAAAACATGGAAACCAGCCACAGTATTCAGAAATACTGACAACCCCCGTTCAGTTATAATAAAAGACAATTATGGTAACTTGAAAAGAAGAAACACATGGTTTATTAAATTAGATAAATGCAGGGATAAGGCAACAGATCACTCAATGAAAACACAACCAGCGTGGTCTCAAGTGATCACCCTACAGTCACCTGGTACTGAATCTGAAGCTCAATCTGTTGATCTTCCAAACCCACCAAGGAGGTCTAATAGAGATATTAGACTTCCTTCTCATCTTCATGATTATGTCAGAAACTAATTAATGTTAAATATCGTCATAGTAGTAGAACAACGACGGTTTTGATAATTTTCAATTTTTTTTTTTTTGCGTAAACTGGCTTTATATGTCGTACTTTATCAACCAAAAACACTTTTTGACAAATATTATTTAAAACTTTCCAGATACAGAGTTGGAATACTGACGGATTTGATTTCTAAACACAGTACAATGGCGTATCAATAATTTCGCCAGTGTACAGCGCTGACCCCTGTCCCCCGCGCCCCGCTCCGGCGTGGCGGATGATTAGTAATGTCCATGTTCTAGGCTAGGTCACGCGTCGCACTTAATTACGCTAGATTATTTTTGTTTAACTGTTATTTTAAAAAGTTATGAATGATAATTGTTTCTACATTAAACTTTAATTAATTATGGCATCAAAAAGGTCCATGCAGATCCATCCATGCCTTGATAAAAACCGCTAATGAAAATACAAAAAATGCAAATGAACCACAAATTGATAACTTGTCTACAAACGAAACGGAAGAACAATTTGTCAGTACGGCAGGTAAGTTATTGTTGCTTCTATTAATATTTTATTACGAATTTTACATTTTGTTTTAAGGTGTAATTCGTTTTTGATTACACTTTCGCTGTACAACGACGGTCTGTCAAATCCGTCGTTGTACGTGGTAGTCTGGAATAATTAGTTTTGTGTGTCTTGATTTTACGACATTACTAATTTTGAACTACTATTTGTTTATTGTCGTGTCTGTAATATAACAAAATTAAGTTTTTTTTTCGGTGACGAAAATTAAATACCGACACTGTTCTACGAACTCATGTTGGACGTATGGTACAAACCGTCGTCTTTTTACGGATAGGTGCCAGTCGGTTTTGAACAACCGATGTTATTCTTTGGACATATTTTCGCATACGCCGTTGTTCGATTATATTTTTAAATTTCAACCAGATGTTTACTGTTTATTTTTATCTAAGTTATTTATGTTTTTGAAAAATAATTAATTCGTGGTCCTTTCTTTTATTTTACAGCGGAAGAACAGCGTTCCTCGCCACTACCACCAGGAGCGGATGCAATCCTATCGTCTGAAGTAATGCAAGGCTTATGGACTGAAGTATTTTCAGATGATGATTACCAGGAAGTATCAACCACAGTTAAAGATCACTTAGATGAATCATCTGCAGCACCTGCCACACATGCACATAATGTTAATATTGAAGATGCTTACATTCCTACAGATCCAATGACACCCGCAGACATAAATTTTTGCCCGCAATCATTAAATTCTCAACTTGATCAGAACTCTCCTATGCCGTTAACTCCCATTTTCAGTAATTTGCTCAATCAATCTTCACCAGTCACTCAAATTAATATTGTAGAGCCGGAGCAGCAATCAGATGTACGAGATACACCAGTGCCATCCCCAGTCAATAGACATGCAACATATTGTGGTGATCCATTTTGCTGCCAACACGAACCCGATGAATTTGATTGTCCATCAGTAGATACTAATGGTACGGATTCTAATCATCCGTCTCCAGCCTTGCTGAAGAATAGGGGGAAAAAACGATCTAGAAACTATGAAAACTGGAGTGATATCAAGAGGAAGAAACTGAAAAACCAGGGCAAAACGTATTGTTCGAAGAGAGGGCGTACTATTCAAGCTAAAACAATGGCTCCACCATGTCGCTGCAGATTTAAATGTGCCACGAAAATATCAGAAGAGGAGCGAATTGAAATTTTTAGTAAATTTTGGGAATTAGGCGTTAGAGAGCAGCAATGGCTGTACGTAGCTACATATACTACAAAACAAAACAAAGCTAGGACATTCCGCCGTGAATTAAAACACCAAAGAGAATACACTTACAAATATTTTTTACCACAGAAAAGCACTGTCAATGTAAGTTACAATAAAATAAATGTCTGCAAAACCATGTTTTTAAATACCCTAGGCATCAGTGAACGTTTAACAAGAACCGCATGGATGAAGTACGACGGAAGTACAGCTGTGGAACAAGATATGAGAGGGCGCCATGACAATCACAGAAAAGTAATCGATGACGAAATGGTCCTATCTGTGTGCGCTCATGTCAACTCCTTTGTGCCAGTTGAGTCGCACTACTGTCGAAAAGCTTCAAAAAGACTGTACTTAGATGGTAGTCTGAGTATTGCTCGAATGTTCAACATGTATAAGGAGTGGCCTGATTTGGAAAAATATACCAAAAAAGCTACAACTCTTCGACAATACCGACATATTGTAAACAGTAAATTTAATCTGTCTTTTCACATCCCAAAAAAGGACACTTGTGACCAATGCCATATATTCAAACATACTGAAAATCCACCTCAAGAAATAAAAACTGATTACAATAAACATCAAATAAACAAGAATATTGCTAGACAAATAAAGAACAATGACAAGACAGAAGCAACCCAGTCCAATGGCGACATCTTATGTGCGACATTCGATTTTCAAAAGGTTTTATCCTGTCCACATGGTCAAATGAGCATACTTTACTACAAACGCAAACTGTCTTGTTATAATTTTACAATTTATAACATGTTTACCAAAGAGGGCTACTGTTACGTGTGGGATGAGAGTGTTGCCAAGCGTGGTGCTAATGAGGTCGGCAGTTGCCTTTACAATTTCATTAAATATTTTTCCGGCAAAGGTGTTAAGGATTTCAGATTTTGGTCAGACAACTGCGGTGGCCAAAATAAAAATCGGATTATATTTGCATTGTACACACATGCAGCAAGGGAGTTTGGGGTCACCATTATTCACCGATTTTTGGAAAAGGGCCATACCCAAAATGAGGGGGACTCTGTCCACTCAGTGATTGAAAGAGCTGGTGAACACAAACTTATTTATACTCCAGAAGAGTGGAAGATTTTAATAAGATGGGCAAAAAATGAAAATCCGTACGAAGTGATAGATGTTACTAGGGAACTGGTTTATAACTTTAAAGAGTTACTAAAAAATAAAAACTGGACGAAAAATACGAATAACGAAAAAATTGCATGGAATAAAATTAAAGAAGTAATAATCCAAGAAAGCCAGCCGAATAAAATACAATACAAGTACAATTTAGACGACGAATCCATGACACTGATTACTCGAAAAGAGACAAGAAACCGTGCATTTATTCTCAAAAATGCATATGCTGAGCCGATTGCCATTTCTAATGACAAATTTAAAGATCTAATGTATCTGTGCGAGACTGGAATAATACCTGCCAAGTATCATGAATACTTCAAAGCTCTGCCGCATGACCATACTACCGCAAATGAAACTAATGATGATTCAGAATAAAACTTCATTAATTTATGAGTAACGTTTGAGACTGATAGTATTGTTAATTATTATTGTTTAATTTTAAGTAGGTTAACTTAAGATGATTACTTTTGTACAAAACTTGTGATTAAAAGCAAACTGATTGATCTCAATTTTAATGCCATACATTTTCGTTATAATTCAGAGTTTATCTTAATGTTTCTTAAATATAAATACATACCAAACGTTTAAGATTGTTAATAATATTACATTAGTATTACTGTATTGCTTAGAGTTTAGAAATTTATTTTTGCACTTAACATTTAAGACAATATTTCATTTAAAAATAAATAATAAATGATTAATGATAACATGTATATTTTTATTTTATTAACCATGAATTTGAGATCCGTCAGGAACTTTTGACAGAGATTTCCTAAAACATCGACGGAAACTACCTTACGTCATATAAAGTTACCGGATAATCCGCAAAATAACGTCGTATGATGACATACGACACATTGGTGTTCATAGAACAGTGACGCATGTGACATTCTATGAAATCCAAACATTTTAGGCATTTATTTTGAAGGTCATATTATAAAAGTTCATAAACACAACAACATATCCAAATTTAAAGCTGATCGGATCAGCCGTTTCCAAAATATGTCTTAAAACTCCATACGAAAACTTCAAAGTGCCATACTGTAAAGTTACTAAATTGCAGAACCGTCGTTGTTCTACGGCTACGACGATATGTATTATGTAATTGTGTTCTTTTCTTTAAACAACATTGTTTATTATGTAAGTTAATACAGTCCGTATGGTAATGATACACTTATTTCTTATAAAAGGGAAGATGTAGTAGATTTGAGATATGTTTGTAGTCTGTGGTAAAAACATAGATTATCTATAGTTAGATTTGAGATATGTTTGTAGTCTGTGGTAAAAACATAGATTATCTATAGTCAGTAATAAACCAAGCTTGTAATGGTGAACTGAGTTTTATTTAATATACAAAGAAAATAAAACAATACATTTTCAACATACCGTCCTTTAATTAATACAAAGTGCAACAGATTATGTAAAATTTAGTAAAATATTTATATTACCTGGAAACATTTGCCCTAAATGAGCTATAGATGGTACAGAACGTTTTGAATTTGGATCCAGCAATATGTCAGGGTTTAAAAACCTTAAGTTCTTCAGCCTTTGTCTCTGCTCATCTTCTCTAAAGAAAAGTAAATGATCCCATTCAGCCTAATCAGTTTAATATTATTTTGCTAATTTGAATATTTTGAATATTTGATTGAAAGTACGTAGATTCTGGTACTGAAGTTCGTAGGTTTGCGAGAAAGGCCTAAAGTACGTAGATCTACGGAAAAATACGTAGAGTTGGCAACGCTGCGTCCCAGTGACCTGTTAGGGGACAGAGGCGATATTACTGAAGGGGGCATTGTCCCGAACAGTTTTTTCTGCCCGTCGAGGAGGAGCGATGTCTCTCAGCTTGTAAACGTCAGAAAAAAATTAACACGAAATATAAATAGACTATAATAATAGATTAATAGCAACATTCATCACATAATACTACAAAATCCATCCTTCTTCTCTTGAGTCTTCCCGTCCCTCAGTTCCTGTGCTTTATATGCAAGGTATGACTCTGCATCTCTTTTAGCTATCCACTCTGGTAACGGTTTGTTCCAGTCTGGTGGTGGCTCTTCCCTTTTCTTCCATGTGTCATTTCTGTAATGCGCTCGTAGTCGTTCCAAACGTCGTGCTTTCTCACTGTTGATTAATGCTTCCTGAAGGCAAGTAGTTGTTACTTTAAATATTATTATCGCAGTTAGATGATATTATGACATTTGGGTTTTCATTTATACATTTTTTATTATTTATAGCAAGAAAGATCAATTCCAAAATAGACTCAACCAATATCTTTAGAGTACAAAAACAGATGAGTCATTACATCAGTGCAAGCTGCTTGTCTATTGTATAATAGGTAATAATAAAGATGATAAAGAATTAAAATGTCTGCTTGATGGTAAAATAACACTATCGCGCACAGACACCACCAGCAACATATGCCAACATATATTATGAATGTCAGCCCATCTGTAGATGCACTACCTACCTTTAGGGGTCGAGGAATAAAGTTTTGAAAGAAATGGGGAAAAATTATTATCAATTCTCATACAACCTCTTGCTACTTTCCTTAATTACTCCCCCCCCCCCCCCCCCTTATTAGGTGCTTACCTATGAAATGACCGATTTTATTACTGGCCACTGAGTTTCAATATCTTCTGGTCTAATACGAATTACAAAATAAAATACATCTAATAGCTACGATGTTCTTATTTCAAAATCAGTATTTCCTTTGTTTTTCTGTACATACATTTTGTTCATGTCTTGTCTTGAAAATAAAATGGATTCCTGGTATTTTTCATTGCTTCTGGTATTCTGGCTTCCGCTTTGGAAATTTCGAACCGTCACAAAAACGATGGAATTTTGAATCGCATCGTGACTTGTGATGATAAATGGATCCTGTACGATAACCGCAAACGTTCGTATCAGTGGCTGGATCCAGGACTTGCAGCCCAACAATGTGCGAAATGCAAGATAACTAAGAACAAGCTACTGGCATCATTTTGGTGGTCCTGTGCCGGTGCGAGCCAGTCAAACGATTGATGCAGATGTGTACTGTCAGGAGTAAGATGATGGAAAAGCTGGCAACAAAGCAACCAAGTTTGGTCAATTGCTCATCTCCACTTCTTCATAACAATGTCTGCTCTCACACTTCTCATATGACAGTTTTTTTGATTCTGAAGTAGCTGTGATTAGGGCTTTTGAAGAATTCTGTAAAAGTCCACAAGACTTTTACAGGAGTAGCATCCATCAACTGTCTGCGAGGTGGTGAAAGTGTGTAGATAATATTGATCAATATTTCGACTAATATAATAAATATTTTTATAACAGAATTTTTTTTTCAGTTTCTCATACAAATCGGTCATTTCATGGATAAATTTCATCCGAAAATATATATTATTATAGGTGCTTACCTAATATGTATTTTCTAAAAACTAAAAACCAGACAGAGTGCCAGTGGCAATTTAGGGAGTATATGATTTGCTCATTATTCATTAAGAATTATAGGTATGAAAGTCTTAGAGGATACGACTAGGGAAAAAAAGGAATCAAGCTTCGACGTCCTGAATTGAAATTGCATGAAAAAAGTTACCCTATGTCATTTGACCTGTATCTGGCATTTATTTCTTGCATTAAGTTAGGTACCTAGATGCCAGAAATACTATTGCTAGACATCCAGCTTGCTGCGTTTTTTAAAATAATATTTATAAACGTAAAAAAATGCTCTATTTTGCATATCGTAAATGAATACAATCGTGAATGAATGCATGAATGCATATCGTGTTTACATACAATGAATTTTTCAAGGAGCACAATTACGATATTATTATATTTGGTGATAATTACTAAAAAAAACGTCTGGCTTTAAAAAATAGCAACATTAACGTCTGGCTTGGTAATAGTTTTTACAACGCCAACGCCGCCAGATGCGAGCCAATAATTTAGTACTTCATATATTTTATTGAAATTTTAATTTTTTTTCTTTTAATCGTAGCAGTATGAAGGTATCAGATGTTATCTTGTGTTTTATAACCCAATAATTATTGCCATATAAATTGATAAGCAAATTATTTAAATTTTCATATACACAAAAAATTATAATTTATTCATTAACACAGAAACATACATGTCTGGCAATTGCCAGATTTGTGTTGAAACAAATGCCAGATGCAAACAAATGACTTAAGAACCCTTCTTTTTAAATTTTCAATGAGCTGTTACTTGATAAGTTATAATGCAGCGATAACATGTGGTCACTGGTCATTAATGTTTCTTATAAATAGTTTTTCACTACTTTCCAATTCTGGCACACAAACAAATTGTTTAAAGTCAATCTTTGGGTACAGAGGTAATAACTATTTTGATGGTATAAATAATTTGAAACAAACCTTTGGCTTGTATGCTTATGACAACCTGCATTATGGAAGCCAGAGAAAATAATATGTTAAAAATAATTAAATACAACCAATAATGGTGCTAATGTAATATGTAACAAGTGACAATTATGTTTTGAAAAATGCTCTATGTTAAATACATGCTATAAATAAACAATAGTTGAATACATGCACCAATTCACACTGACTGGTTGGATTATCACTATTATGAGCCACTAGTGATTAGTAGGTACCTTCTAGTGATTTAATAGGGAAGGTCTGTGCCCAGCATCTACATGTTATATGTAGATATCGAAAATCAAATACTTACAGCAGCTTTCAAGTCTTTGTTGTCTGTCCATTTGCAACAGTTATCATAGTCCTTCCTCCACTGGTTGCAGTCTACTGTGTCGCCGAATATGAAATATTGATGGAAACGACCTCTGAAGCTTGTACATTCTTTGTACTCATCGTAATATAGATCACATTCCCTAATCTGGAATAAAATTATTCATTTTAACAGAGCCGGCTCTAGCCCGTGTAGCGCCGGGTGCAATCAATACCCTGGCGCCCTCTAGTAGGCTCTTTGCGCCTAGTAGTAGTCTTTGCGCAAGGTCTAGTAGGCTCTAAGACCTTGCGCCCGTGTGCGCCGCACACCCTGCACCATAGGTAAAGCCGGCACTGCATTTTAACCAGGGTTCATATACAAAAACTGTTATGTTATGAAGTGTTACATATGGAAATTTTATGGTACAAACCAGCCACTTATCCTCTGGCTCCATTTCGGCAGGTTTTGCATCAATTTTATCAGCTTCTGCAGCAACTTCTGAAGGATTTGTTTCAGTCTGCTGTCCATTACTATTCTTTGTATTTTCTGACAGAACTTTGTTCTCATTTGACTGTGACATTATAACGTATTAGGAGATTTTTTGGTCTTATACATAAAATCATTAAATTTCTATACTAAAATCAAGAAAGGAATTAATAAACGTGCAACATAACCTCTATATTACATAACCTTATATACAAAAAATATGTCGTTTAAGTATCACAACTGACTCCTAATATATATGTAATATTTTGGTATTCAAACATGACAATTTTAAAACTACACAGAAAATAAATTACCTACTTATAAAATTAACTTGTTTGAGATTTTTTGATGTTTGCTTTGACAATCAGCTGATTAATATGACCTTACAAAAAAAATTAATACACATTTTATGTAGTAGTACATTTTACTTTTATTTAATACACAAAGATTAATACCAGATTTCTGATATTTTCTATTGACTCAACCTACATAAAGTCTTTAGGCCACATTCTCGTCTTCGGATAAAATATGAACTAATTTTATACGAAAAATTTTAGCAATGGTAGAATGTGCTAATTGCACCATTGCTATATATGAAAAAAAAAGTGCTAATATAAATGACAGTTCACATTCTCTTTCGTTCCTTCCGTGAAATGAAATCTGTAAATTATTCTATTGTATTCTATTCTATTTTAATTTCACAAGAAAATTAAATCAATTAACATTTGATCTTTGTACACTCGTGCATAAACATTAATGTCAATTAGAATTACTAATACTACGCATTACTATTTTCGGTGATGTAAAACTCGTTTCTCTATTAGTGTTTTTATAATATTGTTCCTGTTGTGCTGGTTTAAAATGTCACTCAATAAATTAGTTGGTGGAGACTGCGGCGGCAATAATTCTCTTGTCCAGCTATCCAATATCGTGAGCCGTGATGCTATACTCAGTCAGCCACTTTCTCAAGCCGACGTTTTTGTCAACGAGTTCA
Organism: Sesia bembeciformis; assembly: GCA_943735995.1. Lineage (NCBI taxonomy): Eukaryota > Metazoa > Arthropoda > Insecta > Lepidoptera > Sesiidae > Sesia > Sesia bembeciformis. Next base: position 4,944,550 of record OX031028.1, on the reverse strand, counting down.
TGGGACAGAGTTCGCAAGTGCCACAAACCTTTAACATGAATGAGTTGTTGTGTAATATTCCTGAAGTGGAAATAAGTAAACACAGGAGTTATCAGCCACCGGCAACAAATCAAATTTCAAACTTCACTTCACAGACTCCAGTACCATGGTCAGCGGGGCCATCTTCCTCTTTTGCTCCTTCTCCATTCATGCTGAGACCATATCAAATTCCACCACACTCCTTAATGCAGGCCCGAGGACCATCCAATGTTCAAATACAGTTCATGGATGAATCGGAATTAGGAACTGAAACTGATGTGAGAGCCAAAGCACAGGAGTATGTAAATTCTGTTAAAGATGATGATGAACTTGCTTACAACCAATTCATGTCCTTTATGAAGAAAATTAGCGCTGGAGAGTTGAATTTAGGTGAAACAGAGAGTTCACAGAGAAGCAAAGATGAATTAATAAACGAGATGGCTGAGAAGTATAAAGATGAATGGGATAAACTGAGTGATGTGTCTGATTACTGGAATTCGGAAGCTGCAAATGGAATTGCAGAACAATATACATTTACGGAGGGTAACATTATGTTGGAGGATAAAAGTGCTCTCGAAATAGGTAAGGAAAAATTAAAAATGGGAGATATTCCAGGAGCTGTTCTGTGCTTCGAAGCTGCAGTTCAGCAGCAATCTGACTCTGCAGAGGCTTGGTTTCTGCTTGGAACAACTCAGTCTGAAAATGAACAAGATCCTTTAGCCATTACTGCACTGAAGAAGTCCTTACAAATAGATCCAAAGCAGTTAGAAGCTTATATCACATTAGCTGCAGCATACACAAATGAAAACATGGCAAGATTTGCATTTATTTCATTACTAGACTGGCTTAAAGCAAGCCCTAAATACAGTGATTTAGTACCTCAGGATATTGACCCAAAGAAACTTGATAATAAAGCATTGGAGAATCATGTAAAGTCATTGTATCTGAAGGCAGCACAACTTAATCCTTTGCAAATTGATGCTGATGTTCAGAATGCATTAGGTGTAGTTTTTAACATTAGTCAAGAATATGATAAAGCCGTAGACTGTTTCAAAACTGCTTTAATGGTAGCAAGTGACAATTCCAAGTTGTGGAATAGACTAGGAGCAACATTGGCAAACAGTGAGAGATCTGAGGATGCAGTAGAAGCATATCATGAAGCTTTGAACTTAGAGCCTGGGTTTATTAGAGCTCGGTACAATGTTGGTATCACTTGCATGAACTTGGGAGCTCACAGGCAAGCAGCAGAACATTTCCTAGTTGCTTTAAATCAACAATATAAAGCTAAGGGTATGTACCCTGCAGCTTCATCTACAGATACAAGTTCCTCAACTATTTGGACAACATTGAGAATGGTTTGCTCCTTCATGGGAGAACATGACCTTGCTAAACTTGTTGATGACAGGAATTTAATTGAATTGAATACATTTTTTGAGATAGAGTAATGATATTTGTCTTATCTTATAAAATATTTTTACTGTTGGCCAATATAAAAAACACTTTTGATAACAATAGTGTGATGTGATAAAAAAGTAGGAGGAAAACAATTTTGATAAGGCAAATGTTATTGAATATTTGGGTTTTGTTTTTTATTAAGTGTACCATGTACACTGTTTTTAGGGTTACAATGGTAAAGTACTACATTTGTATAAAAATCACAATGTAAGGTGTTAAGGATTCTAAGGTAATGGTATAAATTATATTCTCTGACTAACAAATTTTTTATTTCTTAAATAAAATGGGATTAATATATATTCAATATTACATGACTGAAATACAAAGAAAATACAAATAAAATAAAGAATATTTTTATAAACCTACACATTTGGTTTTATTATGTTGTAACATGTAGAAAACTACAAATGTTATCATTCAATGGGCAACCTTGAGGGTGATTGTTGTAAAACCAACAAGGTTTTTGTTGCAACTTTACAGCAGCAGTTTTGTTTTTTTTCCTAGCTACATCTTTGTTTACTTCTTCGAGAGTTTTTGGATACCTTAATTGAACCTTCCCACTTTGTACTTTGAATATATGATGATGGTTTTTTATAAGAGTCTGAAGTCCTCCACATTCTGATTTTAAAGCTTTCAAATCGATCTCTGGTATAAGTTTTACTAACTCATTAATATCTACTATTTTACCAGCACTCCAAGTGGAATTTACATTACATTCTTCGATCAAGTACTTTGTAACAATATGAACTATTGATTCTACTACATTTTTATCTACTTGTGTGCAATTTCTGACTCTTTCCACTTGATCTCTAGGTCTAAAATTCTTTATCCAATTGCCCTCATCTTTGCATTCTATGACTGAAATTGTTTCTTTATTTAGTAAAATTTGTATTCTGTTACAATATTCTTTATATTCTTCTTTAGAGTAAGTTCTGCCTTTACTAATAAGGCATATTCTTTTAGTACTTGGGATTTTTAGTCTATCTATATTAACACAAAAACCGCAGTCTTCACACATTTGTTTTATATATTCTAAATATTCAGTATATTGGCTTTTGGATGAGTTCTGTCTTTGATACTTTGTGCCATCAAAATTATAAGCACAACACGGCAGTAAAAAGAATTTGCATATGTATGAACTTCTGGCAGCTACAATGGGAATCCATAGTGTGAGTTCATCAGAATGATTACCAATAATCCAATGTGTGTCAGGAAACAGATTACTATCTGAAGGTGTTATTGTTTTTTCCTGGAAAAGAACAAAAGGAATATAATTAGTCTGATTATTTGTTCCAGTCAGGGATATGACATATAGAACTGTCAAACAGAGTGAAACTTGTATGGAGATGACACATTATTGACAGTTCTACATGCCATGTCCCTGACTCGAATAAATAATCTGACTATAAGTAGTCCATCATAATAAAAGTAACTGCCAACTTTACACATTGTGTCTCACTCACTTCTAATTTGACATCACTAGGATACAGGTCCCATATTTGTCTCTTCCGCACATCAATGCCAATTCCAGTATGACCTTCTCTAGTTAGAATGTATACCAGTAACCCATTTCCACAGCCGAGGTCTACAAATGTCTGTGGCTTGTCTAATTGCAAGTCCTTCCTCTCTGACTCCCACAGCAGCAACAAATATGTAGCTATAGCAACATCCTCATATACAAACTTGGATGGGTCAGTGCATTCCGGCCAAATCTGAAGCACAGAAATTGATAATGGTAATAATTATTTATATACAGCAGTGATAGTCTAGGAGTGTTTTTCTTAAGTCACATTTGTGATGTTCTGAGTTCAAATCCTGGTCCAAAGTTTCTACTTAAATACTGATTCTTTAAAATTATTATTTACGATTTAACTATGAAGTGAAATAAAATATTGTGAAGGAACACACATGTACGAGAATTAAAAAGGATATCTGCAGTTTATCCACCAATCCGCACTGAGCCCCCCCCAGCTGTGGTGGATTATGGCATGATACCCCCTAGTGATTTACTAGCAGAGGTCTGTGCTGCAGTGGGACATTAAAGGCTGACATCAAATTCTTAATAGGTATAATAAACGATTAACTAGTATAATAGGTAAAGGTTAGTGGTTACAAAGTTTGCTATCTACACCAAAATTTGTTTTTGGTTTAACCTCCGTTACGCCGGAGCATGTTCTCATGCACTCATTTGGTGCTTCCTCCGTGTGCTGGAGCACTATATAGTGCACACAATTAGTTTGACCTATTCTAAGATTTCTGAATGGTTACGTGCACTGCTTTTGATGTAAAAATTACATTTATCTTTTTTAAAAAAAGTAACATCTATTATTTCGATCTTTGTATAAATACAATTCAATTTCATAAACAATTATTAAGTGCACAACTCGCGAGAAATAGTCTGGCATACAAAGGGCACGCCATTTCTGATAGCTGATAGCACTGACACTGCCAGAGAGAGGTTAATTATAGATTTCTTACAATGTATAAATATTTTTTTAAGAAATTGCTTTTATTTACCTTAACCATGTCTTTACCATAATTTAATTTAAGTTCATTGTACTTCTTGTAATACTTCTCTCTTGATACAAGCATTAAAGATTCTGTGCAGAGCTGTTGCTTGTGTCCAAACTCCTTCATCCATTTCACAAACTGATATAGTATTGCATCCACTAGCCATTGGAATGATTTTGAGTCCTCTAGAAAAAAGAACTAATTATATATTAATCTTAGTTGATGAATACTATACAATTTTGAAAATTATTAAGGTTAATCTTATACTAAAATATAAGGGATATGAAAGGATTGTTTAGGATATCTAAAATAATTTTAAAACCTTGTATTACTGTATTTTGTATACTATAAAATATACATATATCACTTCTGTGGTATCGGCCGGCTATATAATGCACCACACCCCATATCTTCCTGTAGACTAAGGTGACTAAGGGATAAGAAAGCACCTATCACAAGTCCTGAGGATCTAAACCACCTAAAGGTATCTAAAGGGGTGAAACCGCATGGCGTTTTGAGACCTTACATCCCTCATTCACAAGACAATGTGCATGAGGAGGCCCATGTCCAGCAGTGGATACTGAAAGGGCTGGTTGTATTGCATTGCCAGATATATATCACTTCTGTTAATATTACATAAAATAGCAATGCAAAATTACCAACCACATGATGCTTGTAATTGTACTCCACTGTTATTTAATTGTAAAGTATATGAATAATCAGGACACAGATTCTGTTTATATTTTACAGGAGTGACATCATAGAATCTGATTTCATTTTTATCCTTCCTCAAGCAAGCGAGTTGAAATGCATGGCTGTCGCTGTAATTTTTTGGTAGAAATTCGGTAAATATAACTTCAATTCTATCATTTCTGTCTTCATTCACGTTGTCACACAATTGAAGTCGTAAATGTTCTTTTATGTGTTCTAATATGTTTTCTTCTATATTTTTTATGTCATCGAGTTTAGCACATGAAGATAGTGTGTCAGACTCTGAAGATAAAGGCTTGCAGATGCCACGAAATAAAATTTTATTTCCCCATAATCTTTTATTCACAACATGTGGTTTTGTTAGGAGTATGTCAACAGACCGCCAAAAGGAGTCGGTAGAAGCACAAAAACTTATAATTTTAGAATTCATTGAACAATTATGTTGAAAAAAATAGTTGTGTCTAAGTATGAGATTTCTTTTGAATTTCACCACGATATAAATTTTGACGTAATTTTTTTTTATATAATTTATTTGAACACTGCCATAGTTATTGGTGTAGAGAAATAAATATACCAGTGTCCAAATAAATTCCATAAATAATTATTACCGAAATTAATAACAAATAATAAAACACAAATTGTTTTTATCACGTCATTGTCCAGTCCCGTCGAAGTAGGAGTCGCTCAGTAAAATGACCATATATTGCCCAATGCCAAATAATGTATTTTTGAGCCGGTAGAGGGCTAGATGTGGTTTTGCCAGTTTTTTTTTAATGACTATACGAATATATATATATTGCCTTAGATATATATATACAGTATGGAAAATACGAACGGGACATGGAGGAAATGTACATTAAATATTGAAGATATCAAACTTCACTCAAAGGAAACATTCTTTTGTTTTTTAAAATAAGAATAACCGCATTCAACATTTTTTAAAAAGCTTACTTGAGCCGGGAATCGAACCAACTACAAATGCAAAAAATAGACAGTCACTATTTTATTGAACCAATGGATAGGGTCTATGCTAAGGATAAAATCTCTCGAATAAATATTGTATCTTTTTAACAATTCGTACATATCGACTCTAACCTAACCTAGGCTGTTTATATTTTAAAAGTATCATTTATCATTTTCTTAGAACTCCGCAATAAGAGTACATAAATAAAAGAAAAAATAATGTATGAAGTGTAATCTAAAATGTATGTATTAATCAGTTAAAAAAAATCCTTTTTAGGATAATTACAAATATTATTATCTAAGTATGCTCCTTTCTTAGACGAGACAAGTTTAAAAATAGAACGTGTTAATTTGTAAATGGTGTGATACTGTAATTTTGAAATTGGAACATCTCGAATTGTTATTTTTCTTTGTTTGCTGTTTGTGTTTATTTTCCCGCTATTTCATAATCGTATTAATAATGGCCTATCAGGAACAATTTGATTTGATAGAATCTTACTTTTTAAACCACAAAACAGATTTTTTTGGGACGCCATTTAAAAAAAAAATCAAAAACCTACGAACATTTATCACAACACATTGCAGAATGAATTGAATTTCTGAAAAGATTCAATCTCTGCATTCGAGAAAATGGTTCGCATTTCGAGCAACTTATCAATTAATTTATAAAAATGTTGTATCGAAATTATAATTTTAATCAATGTCTAATTTAAGTAACAATTAACAATAGTCTACTTCAGGTAATAATTTGCATGTTCAATGGTTAATGTACCTAGTTATTAGGTTACCTATGTTTAGTTAACTTTTGTATTACCTATTCGATATAATTTCTCTAGCACTACCATCTTTTTTAAGAATTCTTCATTAGCGAACGGTTGTTTGGAAGAGATCGCTACTTAGCGATAAGACCGCCGATTGTCCTTTTCAGATTGTAATATTGTTTGTAAGCATTTGTTATGTGCAATAAAGAGTTATCTACCTATCTACCTAGGTACGTGTCCTTCAGGTTAATTCGATAGGTAGAAATTGTTAGATTTCATGGTCTTCTTTAATTGTAAGATACAATGTTTGTTCGAGAGACTTTATCCTTATCATAGACCCTATCGATTGGTTCAATAATATAGTGACTGTCTATTTTTGCATTTTTAGTTGGTTCGATTCCCGGCTCAGGTAAGCTTTTTAAAAAATGTTTGAATGCGGTTATTCTTATTTTAAAAAACAAAAGAATGTTTCCTTTGAGTGAAATTTGATATCTTCAATATTTAATGTATTTTTCCTCCATGTCCCGTTCGTATTTTCCACCTGTCTAAGCAATATACATATAGCATCATTGCCATATATTGCAAAAGAAAGAGAAAAAATTAGCAGAATAATACGGGTACCATTGCCACATCTGAAAAGAAAAAAAACGGGTGTGTCATGTTGACGTCATTCTGTCACCCTTCAGCTGTCTATCAAACAAAAAATATTTTTAACTTTATAGATTTTAATTACAACTTTATCTAACACACCGTTTTATAAGACATGAAATAAATTTGTTACTGACCGTTTTATTTAAATCAATAAAATATTAAACGGTCTATATAGGTAATGTCATACACTGAGCTTGAACATGGATATCAAGGCTTGCGGCAAGCTACTCAACAGCCACAGTTCTACGTCGGTGATGATGGGAATCTTGTTCCAATAAGGTCACCCGTAAGTTTACATTTAACGCAGAATTTAGCAACTTAATTAGCACGCAAGGACATCGATAAAAATTTGTTTATGATCGATGATCCTTTATTCAGATAAAACTAATTTTCGAATTATTTGGAGTTAAACATAACTTTACAAAAAGGATCAATGTTACAATAATAATCCAATAATCCAAACATTAAGTTCATATCATCTATTATAAATTATTCTCTTCTTATCAGTGGATAATATTTGGCTACAACTGAACACACAGATTAACTAATAAGGATTGGTATAAAAAGATGCTAGCACATACAATGTTCTTAACAACTGCAAGTCTCCACTTGTACACCACAACTGACTAGACACCTATTTATAACTTTATTATATAATAGCAAATATGTATGGAGATTAGCTGCCACTGCTCTAGTCACAATGACGAGTGAGGTAAAGCAATAATAATGTCAATGTTATCTTGGTTATCAAGTGTACTAGCAGCCAATGCCTGGCAAGGCTACACAACCATTTATCTTTATTATCACAAAATTTTATTACCATAATATAGTATTTTAAGTGACAGTTGTTCAGTGATGGAATGGCAGTGGCTGAAAGACTGGTGGCGACTCAAGAGATGGAGGAACAAAAAGAAAAAAGAACAGAATTATGATGATTTCTGTTATTGTGATGATTGTTTGCCCGATGTGAGCTTTATTTAAAAATAATGCACCAAAACAAACTACAAAAGTGATTTTAATGTTTTTGTTTGTTAGAGTTGTGTCTAATTATGATAATTATGATAAAATATAACATAGGCGTGTATATCACTATCAATATCAATAATTATATCGTTGTTCACACTTTGAAATATTGAATGCTAAGTGACTGTTTTTACAAATCTGTTATTGATTGGAGGTGTACTTTGACACAGCATTCAGGAATATGTGAATTATTTAGAAGTGTCTATGTGCCTTTTTTTTATTAAAGCAATATTTAATTATTTTGAAATGATTCTCAAAGTATATTTTTTTATAACTACAGTTACAGGACATAGTTATTAATTTTTAATGTTAAAGAAATGTGCCTCAAAGTCATTGCTTTTATATTCTATTATCTTATTGAATTTATGATTTATGAATTTATTCTTATGAATTATTATTCTTTCACAGAATTATTAGCTTAGATAGAAAAAAATACAGTATTCTAGTGGGCCATTCAATTGAGTAGTATAGTAACATAATGTTTGTATTTTTTATTATATTTGATTGTCTGTTAGGGCGAGTTGGATCTGTGCGAGTCCTTGGACCCGTACTGTGATGGTGGGGGCAAGAAGGTGGTTGTGGGCGTGTGCGCCATGGCCAAGAAGTCTCAGTCCAAGCCCATGAAGGAAATTCTCACCCGCCTCGATGAGTTTGAGTACATCAAGATGCTTGTCTTCCCTGAGGAGGTTATCCTTAAGGTTCTCTACAATGTCTAACCTACAAGTGGAACAAAATATTACATGCTTCCCAAGATTATTATTTAATACATATTTTCCGGATTTCCTCTCATTGTAGAAGTCCAAGATTTCATTATATTTTGTTTCACTGTTTATGAATAGATTTGTATTTCATTATTAACAATCTATGTTGGTTTCTAATTGTACCAAAAAGTTACGATGAAACATATTTACACCACACCTGCATGCATTTCCAACAATTTAATATTGTATTATCTACCTGAGTTTCCATTGAATAGCTTCACACTTGCTTTGTTTAATGTGAGAGGTGTCAAGTAGCAAACTGACTGCTAATGAGCCATTCATATGATCATACAATTCCATCGCTTAGCGCATGTATTATGTTTGTATCACACCTTGCAACTTCCTAGTGTAAAGACATTTAGGACTTGCAATTGGTGTAGTGCAGTTGAGTGCATTATTGTGATGTAATTGTTTATTGCAGAAACCCGTGGAGGAGTGGCCAATCTGTGACTGTCTGATATCATTTCACTCAAAAGGTTTCCCTTTAGATAAAGCGATTCAATATGAGAATCTCCAGAAGCCATATGTTATAAATAATCTTCACATGCAGTATGATATTCAGGTATTTTATTTTAAATTGGACATGTATTTGTTTAATGTTATTTTTTAAATTCTTTTTTTTTATATTTGTTTTCTATTTCAGGATCGTAGAAAAGTATATGCTATATTAGAGGGTGAAGGTATAGAGATTCCAAGGTATGCAGTGTTAGATAGAGATTCACCTGATCCAAAACGTAAGTTAATAAATATTATTTATATATATTATTATATATATTAATATACATAATTATTATATGTGTATTATTGTATTGTTTGTGTTTATTTTTTATTGATTGACCACCCTTCGTTTTTTCGGTTTAACGAAAGGTTGTCTGGTAGAGAATGCCATTAGGAATTAAGTTCGCCTTTTGTACAATGTTTCTTTGTGCAATTTAAATAAAAAATAAATGAATCTATTGCTTTGAACTCTGTTCATACTAGAGACTAACAAATCGTCAAAGAAGACTTCTATTTCTATGTATGTGGAGTATGCTATCTTTGTGAAGAAAAAATGATGAATTAATTTTAGGAATTGATTTCTTCACAAGTTGTAACAAGTTATGTTAACAAGAAGTTTTGAGTATTTTCGGAATTTTAGTAATGGCAATTGGAAAATCGTTAATAAAGCACTCATTTAATTAAATTGAATCTGTTTTATGCTTGGAACCCGGAAATGCATATTTAGTATGTTTTATAACTTTAGGCTTTTAACATACAGATCATGAGTTAGTAGAGTCAGAGGACCACGTGGAGGTGAACGGCGTTGTGTTCAACAAGCCTTTTGTAGAGAAGCCGGTGTCGGCTGAGGACCACAATATTTATATTTACTATCCAACTTCCGCCGGCGGTGGGAGCCAGCGATTATTTAGAAAGGTTTGTATACACACTTAAAAATTAAGTTTATAAACTAAAACCCCATTATGGCGATAGTTTTAAATAAATTTTAGGTTCTTTAGAAGGAAGCTTTTTACATATGGCGTAGTCGGATATTTACAAACTTAATAGTCTTTTATAGTTGACGTGCGAATACTATGTAAACAGCCTCCTTCGAAGGAATCTAAGAGCGAGATAAATAGACGATTTTTAGCACGTGCTCAGACAGAGTCTAATCTGAGCAACGTTTGTCATTATAATAGATAGACAGTTCTAAAGCACGGAAATGAAATCGGACCAACGGAGCAACGGAAATCGAGACCATGCTTCTCTTAGATTGAGTCATGATTTTCGTTAACTTGATCAATCTTACATGTTATAATAATGGAGGAATTCTTGCGAACTTTTCTTTGGATCCGCCATTAAATAGAACTTGTAGTAAATAAAATACGGCTGCAGACTGAAAATATTATAGGTATGACTACTTAATAATAGATAATTTTTCACGTGATTTCATTAATTATTTATTGTACACAATACAGTCTCTAGAATATACATAACTAAGCTTATGACACTATATTGGTCAATAACAAACAAGTTGTGTATACAGCATGTTTATATATATTGTGGTAAACACTTATGTATATAAAAAAAGCATTAATTTTTTTTAGATAATTAAAAATATCATTTAATTTATTTAATTGTCATAGGAAAAAGATCAGGAATTATCTACTAAAGTTTACAGAGCTGAACATACTTCTTCACTCAGTTTCTGACCGAAAATATCTATATATGGGTGAAAACGCGCGAGATATTCTTACTACGGGATTGTGAAAGGCTACATTGACAGTGCGGCCCTGACGACCCAACGTGTTCACGGCGTAGTTAGGTGACTCCTCGTCTCCGCCGGCAGGGACGATGTATGCGAGTGTAGTGTAAGAAACGCATTTGCAGCAGTAATTGAGTCGTCGGAGTCGTCTAAGACGTACCGATGACGACGACTACGGCGGCAACGGGGAGGGTCTTTCCTACCGGGGACATAGGTTAGGCTGTCAAGTAGTAGGAGGTTGGGATGGTGAGGGACTCTGTCGTAGTAGCGTCGGGCGGAGTTGACTTTGGCGTAGTCGGATAAAAAAGAAATCGCAAGGATATTGCAAACATATTTGTGACAAAATTAAAACAGAGCTTTTTCTCATGATTGATTAATTTGATTGTTTGTAAGCAGAAAACAAAAAAGCAAGCCTCTAAGTGGCTTCAATTTGTCTCTTTCTGATTTTGTATTCTGTAAAATTTTGTTACAACAATTTTATAAGTATGTTAGTTTATATATCACAGATAGGAAGCCGTAGCAGTATATACTCGCCAGAATCAAGAGTGAGAAAAACTGGATCTTTTATATATGAAGACTTTATGCCAACTGATGGTGAGTTCATATATTTATATGTATTAATATCGTATATCTAGTGTAGGTATGTTTGTGTTGAACAATAGACATTTAAATTGTTGTAGTAGCTATTGTTGTAGTAGCTATTGTTGGCAGATTGTGATTTACTTTTGTACACACTTATAATTTTTGTTTTTTATAATCCATTGTTCAGCACCCAAAAATTAACATATTTTTACTTATTATTATGATGTAAATTTTTTTGTATATCCGTTTGTTTATATAAAATAAAAGATTTTAAAATATGGAGTAAATATAATAATTGCGATTTATTTATTCAAGGGATACCCCCCATCCCTTGAATAAATAGTTGTGGTCACATGATTTCGATAGAAAATACGTTTGAAACCAGCTTGGATTAAGGCCGAGTTCTAAAACTTTCGAAAAATCGCTCTTTTACAATTATCTATTTATCTGGAACTTAGGTCTGTAATTATCTGGCCCTTAAACTCATTTTCAGGTACTGACGTAAAAGTATACACAGTGGGTCCCGATTATGCGCACGCAGAGGCGCGCAAGAGCCCCGCACTCGACGGGAAGGTCGAGCGAGACTCCGAAGGCAAGGAGATCAGATACCCCGTCATATTATCAAATCAGGAGAAACTAATATCAAGGAAAGTCTGCCTGGCTTTTAAACAAACTGTTTGCGGATTCGATTTGTTGAGGTAAGCAAATATTTTTTGGGTGATACGAAAATTATCTTATCATTTCATAGATCAGATGATAATATGCTGTGGTTATTACGCGTACAAGTTCCGCATAATTCTAAAAATAGTGTCTGCGTTATGTAGTTTATAATTGTTGCCGAAATTATTAGTTATCTACACAGAGTCTAGACTATAGAATACAAACACCCCATCTCTTCCCGTGGGTATCGTAAAAGGCGACTAAGGGATATCAAAGTGGCTACCACAAACCCTGGGGAACTACACCATCTCTAAAAGAGTGGACTCGCCAACCCTCTTGGCCAGCGTGGTGTTTTAAGGTCTTACACCCTTCATACACGAGACAATGTGCATGAGGAGGCCCATGTCCAGCAGTGGTTACTGAAAGGGCTGGTCAGTGTCAGTCAGTAGGTTCTATTAATGTTCAAATTGAATTGAGATCATGACATAAGTCTTGCGCATAATTATTATCTTTATCGTAATAGCATTTAGAAAAATAATCTACATTTCATTTCCAGCTTTCTCATTCCCTGCTCCCATATGAGTCTTCCAAATGTTTCCATTCTGATCAGTACATTTGTTAATTTGATCCACTGGGCTTTCGCAACATGTTTTATGTGATCAATCCATTTTGCTAGGAGTACAATCATAAATGATTGGAAACTTATAAAAACTGGGTAGATCATGATCTGATTGATCTCTATCTAATGTGAGAATAATGTAGTGCAGAATTTTATAACACGTGTGATGACAATTAAGTAAAGTTTCCACATGATCTTGCAACGTAATTGCTTAATTTAGACATAATGAAAGTATGAGATTTTTAATTGAGTACAATAATTTCTTACAGAGCAAACGGCAAATCCTTTGTATGCGATGTGAATGGTTTTTCTTTTGTGAAAAATTCGAATAAATACTATGATGACTGTGCAAAGATACTTGGTAATATGATATTGAGGGAACTGGCGCCCACGCTGCACATCCCGTGGTCGGTGCCGTTCCAGCTGGACGACCCGCCGATAGTACCGACCACTTTCGGCAAGATGATGGAGTTGAGATGCGTAGTGGCTGTTATAAGGCACGGAGACAGGACTCCGAAGCAGAAGATGAAGGTTGAAGTGCGGCATCCAAGGTGCGTGTTCTTAAAGATATTTTTATATAAACTGTTCTTTTTAACACGGTTATAGGTAGAATGACAATTCCTTCTAAGGTTTTGTACAACCAGTTCACAATACATTGTTTATTGGTTGTATACAGTTCCAAACTTAATAGTTTTTGAAATGCTGTCGATTTAGATTTATTTAATACATATACTTATCATCTATAAACAATGGATAAAATAAAAATGTATATGTATTTTTAGTTTAGTCATTGGTATTATTATGTTAAAATTGATGTAGATTCTACACTATTTCTTTGATTTATAACAAGTCTAGATATCTCTAAGTATCTTGGATACGGCACTACCCTCTAAATTAACTTGTTTATCTTACTACATATTATGCAAAAAAAAACTGTTCCATATTCTAGTAGGATTGATTAACCAATAAAGTATGGTTAACTTCACAGATTTTTTGAAATATTTGAGAAATATGACGGTTTCAAACGCGGGCACGTGAAGCTGAAGAAGCCGAAACAGTTACAAGAGATCTTGGACATCGCCCGGGCATTACTCGCGGACATCCACACGCGGCACGCCGACCCCGAGATAGAGGAGAAGCAGGGCAAACTGGAACAGCTCAAGAGTGTTTTGGAAATGTAAGAAATTTCACTCACAGACTCCATCTCATCCAATCTCATCAATTGGAAAGTAATAACAATATTACTTTCTAATTGATTACATTCTTAGACTCGTTATTACGGTTGATACGATAGTCATCAAATCAGATATTTACCAAATCTAAAATTCCTCAAATCCTCATTTCGTCAAATAATAGAATTAATCAAATACGCAATTGGTCAAGTAAGGACTTGACCAATTGCGTACAGTTGATATAAAAAGAATATTTTTTCAGTGGCAAAAAGGTATTTCACAGAACATGTGGTGTTATGCGAGTGAACTTAATACATGTATGGTTGTAGAGTACATGAAGAGCAGTGACAGGTCTATCCATGCAGCCGTTACTATGACGTCACTCTACTTTTAATAAATACAGATTAAAATGTTATAAGTATGTGATTATCATCTAACACTGCCACTTTGTGGTTCAATCTATATTTGTCTACTCCATATAAAAATACACAAAAATCAAGGTGTTAGAAGAATTAGCCTATCCACATTGAGAATACATTAAGCTGTGTTACTTGTGTAGGTACGGTCACTTCTCGGGCATCAACCGCAAGGTGCAGATGAAGTACCAGCCGCGCGGGCGGCCGCGCGGCTCCTCCTCCGACGACGGTAACGCGACAAAAACACACGGTCCGATTCACGCTTGTTTTTTTACACACTACACGCACACCCTGCTACACACTGCGACAAACAAACACACATACTCGTAAACTCACACAAATATATGGGTAATTGAGAACTGACCAACTTATATCGACACAGAATTTCCTGAAAATCACGAGCTATAATCCATCGCATGAATTCAGGTGAAGATGATTGATATATAGATACCATTGGTATATTTTATTCTTGCTATCATTTACCTTGACTGAACTTGTGGAGTACTTGTTAAATTTGTATTGTGATTATCTCCACTTAAATGTTATAATGAACTTTATTAGTCGATCAAAACAAATAAATATAAAATCCTTTTGATTATTAAACTGTCTTTCGACGTATTTGTGACGCACTTAACGGACATACTTGAGACAGTCCTGTGATGACACACAACGAATGTCGCTTTCGCAATAGATTCGCATCGAGAAAACTTTATCTGGGACGAAAATGTTTTCCTTTTTCCTGTTTTATTTAAACTGTTATGCAAAGCTTTTTATGTCAGTGTGTAGTATCGATCAATATTAATTTCCAGCCAATTGCAACATATGTATGAATTGATTTTAATGTGTTTGGTCTTTTGAAGTGTTACCACATATAATTTTGTTTGCAGTATTCAGAAAGTATTTTAACATTTACAATATTTTAATTATAAATTGCATAGACTTTGTTATAATGTTTTGGGAGGATTACCGGAAAGACTTTAGGTTTTCTTGATATTAGCATAATAATAAATTAATAGGATAAGTTTGTACTTTATTGGGGAGGTAATATAGCTTCCATCATGATCTGCCACTATGCCATCTATCAGGAAGACTAAATATTGCTGTTTTAAAAAATCTTGACTTTTTGAAGAAAAAAGTTCTTCAAATGTCATTTTCACATTTCTCTTGTCTCTTCTCTAAAAAAATGTTCCAGTAATTACCGAAACAAATTTCCTTGCTTGGTTATGAGATCCTTCCTATTCACCAGATATTACACCCTGCAACTGCCATATATTTCGGTTACTGAAACATTTTTTTAGTAAGAAGACCCTTAAGAGATGTGAACCATGTTAAAATTACTTTTAACAACCTAGTTGTTCAAAGACCAAGGAATTTTATAAAACGTAAGGATGTAATTTATATGAAGGAATTTTATCAAATTATATAAACTTCCTGATAGATGGCAGAATCTCATAGGCCATGATGCAAACTATATTAGTTAATAAAATACAAAGTTTTCCTATTAATTTGGTTTTTACCAAGAAAAATGAACCGATGCCCTTAGAGGGCATCGTTTATATTAATATCGGTTATATCGGGCATATTAATTTAATATTTAGGTAGTTGCAAATTCACACTTGTAGTGTCAAATAATTACATGCTATTTGCTAGAGAACCTTGTCTGTGATTGATTTGGTTTTGTTTAAGCATGCTCAAGTAGTGTGTATTTTGAGTGAATTTATCGTAATAAAATGTAGTAGTCATTGAGTTTGATGGTAGTGATGATTTTTTGTTCTTAATATTTTTAATGTTATTAGTCCAAAAACAATAAATGCATTTTAATTTTTATTATACATATTTTATTATAAGTGTTGGCGCAATACGGTAACGGTTGTATATTGTAATTCATATTTAACTTTTATCTAAATAGGCCGGTTTTAAGTTTCATGGCGGACATGTATACTTTTTACAATTACATGTTTAAAAAGAAACGAACGGTCGTTTCAGTATAAAAGTATATATATCTTTTTCAAAAAGTTCTTAAAGACCTACTCTAACACCGGCACCCCGTCAATACTCATCAGTACTTACTGACACTGAAGTTATGAAATAAAGCTCAAAGAATAATAGTATTAGGGGTTTGTTAGATGTTAAGAAAAAGACAAAGAAAAGAAAGGAAGGTGTGTTAGATATTAACGCAATCTATCGTCGGCTCCTTCTTTGGCATTATTCTCGCGTACTTACAAGCGACGGTAACTTACTATATAATGAACTGTCCATCTCTATACATCCTATTCAACGAAACTACAGCTAACGGCAAAATAGATAAGTTTGCATACAATAGACATTGTTCACGAACTAGACGTTTAATTAACTGAGCTATGGTAGCTATGAGAGCAGTCAGTAAAATTTTGTTACACATTCAATGAATCGGTTAACGTCGTATCTATCTATGTGTACATGTGTTCTACGTAGTTAGCAAAACCAGTTGCCTGCAAACTTATCTATTTTACCGTGTGTACATAGTGGTGTGTGATGGCAGGTTGTGTATGCATTACAGTAGAGGGCGCGGGCGAGCCGTCCCTCGTGCTGATATTAAAGTGGGGCGGCGAGCTGACGCCCGCGGGCCGCATCCAGGCCGAAGAGCTGGGCCGCATGTTCCGATGCATGTACCCTGGGGGGCAGGGCCGGCACATACCCGGTTAGTGAACTGTATTGTGTTGTTACAGGAGGGAGTATTACTACCAGCCCGATGACATTATCATGTATTTGTATCTATGTACTGTCCTTGGACGAAATTTGGTAAATGGCAGCAGCGTAAACATTTGATTTATATAATACGTCAGTCAATCCATCTATATTTTTAAGGTGTATATTTTAATATTTTAGTCAATATTTTAAATTGTTATTACATATTTTTATCAACAAAAATATGATTGCGCGCGCGGATACGCCCGCTGTAAAAGTATTAATCGGTCGGATATGTACTAATAAAAAGACAATATCTATGAACATAGGAAATATAGAAACATGAAAATGGTCTCATTCGAAAGGTAAAAATATAGACCATCTATTAATCCATCCATTGTTTTGTAACCGCTGATGAAAAAATAGTTTAAAAAAAAATTCAATTGTCTTAAACAATTTATTCCAAAATATTGATAGGTATAACAAATAAAAAAAAATGAACCATGAAATTTAATACAAAAAATCCATATATTTTAATTACCAGAAAAATATGGTAAATATAATATGAGAAAAATGAACGAATGAGAAAACAAGCGGTGAACGCCGAGAAATCTGTAAAAGCGTGTGTTTTACGGCATTATAAATATATTCTGTGTCACAAGGTGAGGGCGGTACACAAGGGCTGGGCCTATTACGGCTCCACTCGACGTTCCGCCACGACCTGAAGATTTACGCGTCGGACGAGGGTCGCGTGCAGATGACGGCCGCCGCCTTCGCCAAGGGCCTGCTGGCCCTCGAGGGCGAGCTTACGCCCATACTCGTGCAGATGGTCAAATCCGCCAACACCAATGGGCTGCTGGACAATGATTGCGACTCCTCTAAAGTACAGAATATGTAAGTAAACATTTTTTTTTTTTTTTTTTTAATAATAATAAACTGTTTATTGTACACCAATACATTTGAATACATGTTGCAAAAATACAATTTATGTAACACCGAACACGAAAAGTAGGTACACACTACACAATAGGCGGCCTTATCGCCAAAGGGATCTCTCTTGGAGGTGAACTTTTTATTGCACACCAAAGAATAAATACAGTGAAAGTAAATTAGAAATTAGAAATAAATAACTACACAAACATTAGAAGTCTACTTCTACATAAGGATATAAGGATATATTGTCTCCTTATTTCCTTTTACGATCAGGTTGCCACAATCACACATAGGGTACCTTATGGTCCCTGTGTCGTGTGATTGCGTCACCCGGCCAACACCACAACAGTTAAGTCTCTAAACTTTGATATGTTATGAAATTATGGATGTGAAACTTACATAATTTATTTATTTATAAATTCTCTGTTTCATTTATATTAATTATTTATATTAAATTATATCATTAATTATATTTATATTATATTATTTATATTAATAATAATTTAATCCCTTGAATTAAAATAGAAAGCCAAAAAATTGTACGTATATTAGAGAGAAAAATATTTCGGATACATTAATAGGGCTAAGGCACGCCTTCACGAGGCGATGCAGAACGACCGCGAGTTCTCCGAGGAGGACTACGGGCGCATCAACCCGTGCCAGTCGCTCAGCATCAGCGCCGCCATGCAGTTCGTTAAGAACCCGGTGCAGTGCTGCGCGCACGTGCACACGCTCATACAACACCTCATGCGCATCGTGCTCACCAAGAAGGACGATCCCAAGTCTAAAGGTACGGTTTGTTCCACAGGAAAAACTTGCGGCGTTATAATTTGTGTTCCAAGTATCTAACTATGCACGCCGAGGGAGGTGAGCGGTGAGGGGAAATTGTGCATTAAACGGAGATGTATCGAAAATATCTTCAATTAGTCTACTATGACAATTGAAACAGTCGCAGAACAACTACAAGAAGACATAACAGGGTTTTAACCTGGTACACCTACGCTAAGCGCGCGTCGGGTACTCGAACACAAGACAATGACGGACTTGACGATCTGGGTTACCTTACCAATTTATTTTTACTTTACCTGACAGGTACTATCTTTGTCTCTCACGCTACGACATACCTTGATGCTGCTTTATTATAATCTTTCTTTTAGTTCTTTACTCAACAAACTTGTGTATTTGTACGTCATACACCGACCGATTGGCGCAGTTGGTAGTGACCCTCCTTGCTGTGCAAAAGGTTCCGGGCTCGATTCCCGATCGGACATTTGCTTGAAAAAAAAGACAAATGTTTGTTTGGGTCTGGGTGTATGTTTGTGTTTGTCTTTGTATGTGTCTCTGGACCCACGATATGGAATCCTAGTGTGGGCCACTGAGTGTGACGTTATTTGTTTATTTTATTTCAACCGTTAATTGAAGTTAAAATTTAGTATAAATAGTTTCGAAATGGTCACTTCACCGTTACTTCATACGTGGGAATAGAGAATTTAGAGAGTTACGCCTTCGACGTGTGTCAGTCCCGGAAGAACATCTTCATTGAACATTATTTTTGTTTTGTCCAAGTCCATTCCGAGACCATCTCGTTGTGATGTTGCGTTAAGGTCGTTTAGCAACCAACTTATTATAAATCTTTCAGCGATTCTGCGAGGTCCAGGCAAAACGAAGATGCGAGATGTACTCACCGTTCACATTGATTTCATGTCCTTTCCAGTCCTGCATCCTAAATGCACCTTCCAGCGCGTTTGTGAACAGTTTCGGAGATATTACCGTCTCTGGACGCCCTCCGGGCCGGTGGACCGACGACTTAAAGAAATTAGTCTGTGGCGAGCCTAGGATCGTGTGTGATGGCGAGCTTTGGGAGAGGCGTATATCCAGCAGTGGAGAGACACAAGCTGATGGTATGGTAAAGTAATACTCATAGTGCGGTAATAATTAAGATATGTAAATATGATTGACCATCATATGTTATGTTTTTAAACACAACCTGTATCACGGTTATTCAAAATATGTACTTGTTTATTTGTATATCATTTTCAACCGTATATTGAAAATATTAAAATTCAGTATACATTTTTCACTTTGCCGCTACTCCATAGCTAGGAATTGATCTTACGTAAAGTAATATTCGTAATAAGATAATAATTAATTGTAGGTGGGAATTGACCTTTAAATGTAACATTTTTAGACACAATCCTATATCACGGTGAAACTTGGGAACTAATGGGACGCCGGTGGGGCAAGATTGAAAAAGACTTCTCCACTAAGAACAAAACATACGACATATCGAAAATTCCCGACATATACGATTGCATAAAATACGACTTGCAGCACAACCAACACACGCTACAGTTCGACTTGGCAGAGGAATTGTATATTTATGCGAAGTACTTGGCCGATATTGTTATACCCCAAGTGAGTATAATAAAGTATTTGTATTAATAGAACATCCTTACTTTAAAAAAAAGATTTATATTGAAAGTGAAGGTGCATGCTACATCAACTGACCGATATAATATATAAGAAGAAATAAATTTTTCAGGAATATGGTCTAACAATGCAAGAGAAATTGACAATTGGCCAGGGCATTTGTACGCCGCTACTCAAGAAAATAAGAGCGGACCTTCAGAGAAATATTGAAGAGTCTGGAGAGGAGACTGTCAATAGATTGAACCCGAGGTATTGTTACTAGGAAATTATAAGTATCTATTATTATTTTTGAACCCCACCCTCCTTACATAATAAATGTACATATCCACGTAATCGACACATTATATATTCGTATTCCATATGATGTAAGGGGTTTTCCAATAGGGACTTGACAACTTTGAATTCAATTTGTGAACGCACCCTTTCACTAATCATCGAACTGTCACTGTCAATTTATTCAGTAAACTTAACATTTTCATCATGGTAAAGTACACGAACGAACAACGTCTGCAAATTATAAAAATTTACTACAGAAATTCGGAGTCGGTGACCGCTACTTTAAGAGCGTTAACTCCGATTTTCGGTCGTAATTCTCGCCCTAGTAGACAGGCAGTAACAAGTTTAGTGCAAAAATTTGAGTCTACATATTCGTTGTGTGATGTTGCCGTGCCAGTGAGACAACGGGTTGGTCGAAGTGTCGAAAATATCGCTGCCGTTGAATCGTCCGTAGCAAATGATCCAAAGCAGTCAATTCCACGGCGTTCTCAAGAGTTGGACATCGCCCAGACCACTTATAGACCAGCATATCGCATAGACCAGCCCAGACAAGATGATCAATTTCATCGCAAAATCATCTTCAGTGACGAAGCTCATTTTTGGCTCAATGGGTTCGTCAATAAGCAAAATATGCGTTATTGGTCGGGTGAAAATCCACATGTGCTTCATGAAACACCACTTCATCCACAAAAAATAACTGTTTGGTGCGGTTTGCATGCCGGCGGCGTCATAGGGCCATATTTTTTCGTCGACGATAATGATCGTCACGTTACTGTGAATGGTAATCGTTATCGCGCCATGATTACCGATTATTTTTGGCCCGAATTGGAAGATATGGACTTGGACAACATGTGGTTTCAACAGGACGGTGCCACAAGCCACACAGCACACGTTACAATCGATTTATTGAAGAGTAAGTTTGATGAGCGTGTTATCTCAAGAAATGGACCAGTCGATTGGCCGCCTCGTTCGTGCGATTTAACGCCTCTAGACTTTTTTCTTTGGGGCTACGTCAAGTCATTGGTCTATGCCAACAAGCCGACGACGTTGGAAGAGCTCAGAGCCAACATTGAACGCAAAAGAGCAGCCGTTTCGGCCGAAATGTGTGGCCGAGTCATCGAAAATTGGGTCCAACGAATCGACCGCTGCAAACGTGCCCGCGGTGGCCATATGAACGAAGTCGAGTTCCATTCATAAATGTTTTGATTGTACTTCAACCCGATAATAAAGTTTTTGAAATATCTCAAAAGGTTTGCATTTTATTTTGAAAAAAAGTTGTCAAGTCCTTATTGGAAAACCCTTTATTTGCATTTGATGTTCACGAACAGACATTTCACCTGGTGGTTAATGAAACTGTCGCCCTTCGCGCGCATGCCAACATCAGTCATGACTAGTGTCGTTAAAATGAGCGCTGAACGCTTCAGTACTGGCGTGCTAAGTTAGTGCTATTGAATTAATCGTACATTCAAGGTAGTCTTCTGTGAGAGAGGGGTAACGTGGCCAGTCGAGCGCGCCCAGCGGCTGTTGGATTGCAGCGTGCACTCTTTCCCCTCCTTTACACGGCAGACGCGCGCATACCGGGAAGGGCTGCAAAGAAATTTATTGCGGAGTGTGGTCAAACAGCTCGTTTATCATGACCGTCATTGGGACACCCAGTGCTGGTTTTAGGGATGTGTGACGGGTGCGGGCGCACGGCCCCGAAGGCCGTTTTAAATTGGAGGCGCTTTACACGGCAGACGCGCGCAGACCAGGAAGGCCTGCAATGAAAATCTTGCTCGGTGCGGCCAAACAACTAAAGGCGCCACACACCCCTGAATGCGTTGCCTACCATTGGGTATTTTGGAGTGAATTTGGAAAAATGATCGAGAAGATAAAGTTTAAACCGAACCAAAGATAGAAGATAAACCGAAAAAAGAAATTTGATCTGATCAACTTATTCAAACTAATGAATAATTATTATTTTGACTCCCGCTTTACTTATTTACCAAAATTAAGTTCAGTGTACCAATATACTCGTACACCAATATACGGCATATACAACGATAGGTTGAATAACGTGTCAAGTACAAATGTGCAGGTACAGCCACGGTGTGTCGAGTCCGGGGCGACACGTGCGAACGCGCCTGTACTTCACCAGCGAGAGCCACGTACACTCGCTGCTCACCGTGCTGCGCTTCGGTGGCCTGCTCGATGTCAGTTACTTGTACTCTTTAGTTACAACATGTACACTTTGTGTTGTAAATAAACCAGTATCGCACTAACACCCAATGTAGCCGGTCTGAGGGAGATAACGTCTCTTGGATCCCAGCATGCCATATTATTTAACAGAGTTAAAAGTTAATGTTATGTCAGTTAATTTAACTGAGTTAATGTTATGTTAGGAGTTTCAATTGCCATTCCACAAAAATAAAAAAATGTTAATCTATTATTCATTTTAAAATTATGATGTATCAATAACTATTGTAGGGTCCGAGCCCCACAACTTACCTGCTTTTCTAGGGTTCGACCCCTACAACTTACCTGCTTTTGTAGGGTTCGACCCCTACAACTTCCCTGCTTTTCTAGGGTTCGACCCCCGCAACTTACCTGCTTTTGTAGGGTTCGACCCCTACAACTTACCTGCTTTTCTAGGGTTCGACCTCTACAACTTATCTGCTTTTTTATATGTCAGGTGTTAAAAGACGAGCAGTGGCGACGCGCGATGGAATACGTGTCAATGGTGTCCGAACTGAACTACATGTCGCAGATAGTGGTCATGCTGTATGAGGACCCTACCAAAGACCCTTGTTCTGAAGAAAGGTAAATAAAGAATATAATAGTAGTGGACTAGTCTTCAAATTTATTTATTTACTAGAGATGCCGGACACTTCGTTTGCGTGAACTTGTGATTCCCGTGGGAACAAAAAAAGTACCCTAAATAAGTCTGGATAAAAAGTAATGTTAACCCCGCACATAAGCTATAACTATACCAAGTTTCAATAAAATCCGTCCAGTAGATTTTGCGTGATGCGCGTTGAAATACATAGACAAGAATTCTAAAAAAAAAATGTTTTGGGCTCTATATCATTCTTACTTTATACTGCAATCACTTTTACTTATATTAAAGCGAAATCAACGAGACCGGATAAAAAACGTAAACACGCTGGCCTCCACTAAGTTATGTTACGGGTTATTACGATTCAATCCTACCATCAGTATCTTGTTCCATCTAATCACGGATTAAGTTTCCTGTCTGATCGAATGATTCTATGGAGTCGCCAAAATAAATAAAATATTTTCCTATCGAATGAGATCACGTTTCAGTTTTTAACATTTCACACTTAGTCTATAAAAAAAATTGAAATATGCTAGGTGATAAAATAGGAGTATATTTCTTAAGTGTAACACTAAATAAATTAAAACAAAATAATGTTAAAAAAGGTATGTATATAATTTTTCAAAATCACAGGGAAGGCTGTTACGATAGCTTGCTCGAAATCGAGTGTAAATTGATATTGTAATTGTGAGTAGTGGATAAACAAGATACGATACGATAGACTAAAACAACGATAATGCAACAACAACAACGATAATGAAGTAAGAAAATTTTGTTTTCTATGTGCGTGGTATTTTTGATTAAGATTAATAATTTATTAATTATCCTTTGAAAATGTTATGAACTCGTGAATGTTTGTTTACATTATTTATGTCGACTCGTTGGCTTCATTTTAATAGTATTTGTGCTTCACCTACATGTTGACGTAAACATGATTTATATTATGGCACAGATTCCACGTGGAGCTGCACTTTAGCCCAGGCGTGAACTGCTGCGTTCAGAAAAACTTGCCGCCGGGCCCGGGTTTCCGCCCGCACAGCCGTAACCACTCCACCACCAACAACTCGGTACGTGTCTCTAACAGAACCATACATTTAATTGACACACAATCTCTTACTTGTGTGTGACAGCAGCTACTAAAACACCATAAGCTACCTGCTGGAACATACATTTTTTTATAGTTTTAGATTCTTGACACAATTACTCTATTAAGGAAGTACTATTCATATAAGGTCAAAAAAGATATACCAGGTTAAAATAAAGTTTGATTAAAAAATAATAATTCTTTAGCAAATTAGAATACGTAATATGTCCCCCGTAGTCTCTCTCGCGTTACAGCGCTCGCGCCGGAGACCCGGCGACATGTGCTACTCGTCTTGCCTCGGATTGCCCTCTTATTATATTTTTTAATTTTCGTAGATTTTTATGCTCAATTTTTTAATTTAACCTTATTATTGTGTATTACTACTATTATGCTTAATAATAAAGTGACCGTGGTTCGAAAACAGATATTCCCAAAGTGGTTGATATCGACCCCTGGGGGTCGATTTGAACTTTCTAGGGATCAATAGTTTCAATAAAAAAAATTGGGTGTCGACGACAACTAAAAATAGACCACTGCTGCTTACCTTACCACTGCTATTCGTTTGTTAGTTCAAAATATCTGATTCCAATAGGTGTCTAATTAAGTGATAAAGATTTGTTATCTCTATATACATGCAAAAAGATTCGCATATAAGAATGCATGAAATAACACGTAGCCCAAACATATCTGTGCATTGTCTCATCGCTACGCACTTGCTTTGCTGTGAAAAACCGTTTCACATCTGCACTTGCTCACATGTTGCATGTCAGTTTGAGTAAGTAAATTACTGGGGGGGGTCAACGGTTTAATAGTTTCTGGAAAACGGGTCTGCAACCGAAACAAAAAATTGGGAACCCCTGCTTTAAAACCATTCATATTTCAGCTTCAGTGTATAGGCCTGATTCTCCCAACCTGTTAAGCGCCCTTTTAGAAAACGCATAAAATACAAATAACACAACGGAATTCACTATGATTTATTCAACCTCATATATCGCTCTATTTTCTATATTCTCTTTTTGTATAAAACCATTTATAACAATTATTCTTAACAATTAATCCAAATTATACTATGGTATTTAAATGAACTAATTACACTTCTTCTTTCTCATATATAAGTAACTTTTAACAATAGAATTAAAAACTAGAAACCTAATCCAAAGTAGATATTTATAACGTTATACAACAAATTGGTATTTAGGTGCACCTGCCATATAATTATATTGTTATAATACTTATCTTTTCCAATGGCAGGGATACGATGGACAATTATAATTGACTATACTACAAGACTACAAGATAAATAACTAAAAGAATTAAAAAACTAATTAGAGACTTGAACAACCCGAGACCGCGCCAAGACGACAACTGCCTTCACGGTAACGCCGCGCTGCGTTAACTAATTTGTTTATTTTAATACTAAACTTTATCTCCAACATACATGGTTTATGTTGGTATGACATTTCGAATATAATCAGCAGCCATACACTGTTTCAGTCGATTTTCGCTGGCGTGTCATACAAATTTAAACCGTGTACGTTGAAGATAAAGTTCACTATAAAAATACACGACTACTTGACCCATCGCGTCGCTGCCTTTAATTATTTATCGGTCATTTATTAAATAAGAACATTTTCATGACGAATAGGCATTTTATTTTATTTAGAGCTCGTCAGAAGATGTGAAATGTATTGAAGAAGAGGGCGAGGATGATCAGATGGCGAGTCAGGAGACTTTACAACCGGTAAGCCAAGATAAAATGACTTTTTGAAAACATTTTTCACTTTGACTTGTAGGAGGGGTAAACTTAATATAATAATAATATGTAACAAGAAAACACCTTTATTTTCTAAATTTTTTTGGTTAAATGGGTAATATATTGATACGTGCTGATGAATATTTGAAAAGAGTAGCTATCACTTTCTATGGTACTTATTCATGTATGTGACAATACTACTACGAAGTGACGCCATTGACATAGTGGTATGATGATACACGTGCAATAAGACGACTCCTTACAACACTTAGTACTGTTGTTTTCACAAATTGACACTGCAAAATTCAGTGAGCAACTGTGAGGTTCGTATCGTATGACAACCCAGCCAGTTGGCCTTTATACAAAAGTGATTAGTCTTTATTTCTTTTCACGTCAGTTTCGAAAAAAAAAATATTTTACTAAGTGTTAACGTAATAATTATTTAAACTTTTGTTGTGCAACCTATTCGTAAAATTACAAATAAGTGTTTGTTAATTGAATAAATGTTTTCAAAGTCATGGAATTTCTACCCTCCCTTTTGATTATGCTAATAGTAATGAATCATGGGGGGAATGATGAATGAATCATAATGTATCATATAACAGTAATGATAACAGTAAACAGTAATGTAACAGTAATTAATCATAGTAATATTCATGGGGGAGAGTGCACGCTGCAATCCAACAGCCGCTCGGCGCGCTCGACTGGCTACGTTACCCCTATCTCACAGAAGACTACCTTGAAATGTACTGCATTTCCCACTTTATCGTATTTCCCCAATGTACGTACGTTTTTCGGTAGTGAGTGAGATGTGCCAGAGCCCATTCCCATCCCATCCTATCCCTCCCCATTTTCCTAACCCTTTCTCCAAATACATTCCTATATCTCCAAAGGTAGGCAGCGCATCCGGGGGCGTGCTAACATTTGTCATTTTGGACTAATGTTGGCATGTATCGCGGATGTCTATGGGCGACAGTATCCACTTACCATCAGGTGGACTGTATGCTCGTCTGCCGCCTTCGTACATAAAAAAATAAAAAAAGAATCAAAGATATATTGACCCTAAACGAAGTTGTATTAATGTACCTTCATCATATTTACAATTTGTGATCAATTCTTAACTAAAACAAAGTTATGCTGATCCTAAAATTTGTTTACACCAGTACAATTATTGTGTCTTCCAAGCCCTTTATCTCGGTCATTTTGTGTAATCACATGAATAACAAGCACTACAAACTATCACGTGAAACAATTCTGTGTAGTCACGTGAATAACGAGCACTTCAACAATATACATTCGTCCACATAGAAAACTGTGTCACATTTGAGAGACAAAATCCACGCTAGCCATCTTCTACAATAACATGGCTCCCCCCTCCAAACTCCAAACTGAGGTCAATCTATTGTTTCTATGTCGCTCCCTAACATAAAGTACAAACTGCAGAAAATATTAACCATAGATAAGAGAAGCAAAAAAGTGATGCGGAGTCAGGTAAAAACATTAAAAAGTTACCTTTTTTTTTAGTTATGTAACCAGCCAGTATGCGTCAATATTGTTTTGTTTGTATCTATTGTGCGCCTTACCCTTATTTTAGTTATGTAACCAGCCAGTATGCGTCAATATTGTTTTGTTTGTATCTATTGTGCGCCTTACCCTTATTTTAGTTATGTAACCAGCCAGTATGCGTCAATATTGTTTTGTTTGTATCTATTGTGCGCCTTACCCTTATTTTAGTTATTTAACCAGCCAGTATGCGTCAATATTGTTTTGTTTGTATCTATTGTGCGCCTTACCCTTATTTTAGTTATGTAACCAGCCAGTATGCGTCAATATTGTTTTGTTTGTATCTATTGTGGGCCTTACCCTTATTTTAGTTATGTAACCAGCCAGTTTGCGTCAATATTGTTTTGTATGTATCTATTGTGCGCCTTACCCTTATTTTAGTTATGTAACCAGCCAGTATGCGTCAATATTGTTTTGTTTGTATCTATTGTGCGCCTTACCCTTATTTTAGTTATGTAACCAGCCAGTTTGCGTCAATATTGTTTTGTTTGTATCTATTGTGCGCCTTACCCTTATTTTAGTTATGTAACCAGCCAGTATGCGTCAATATTGTTTTGTTTGTATCTATTGTGGGCCTTACCCTTATTTTAGTTATGTAACCAGCCAGTTTGCGTCAATATTGTTTTGTATGTATCTATTGTGCGCCTTACCCTTATTTTAGTTATGTAACCAGCCAGTATGCGTCAATATTGTTTTGTTTGTATCTATTGTGGGCCTTACCCTTATTTTAGTTATGTAACCAGCCAGTTTGCGTCAATATTGTTTTGTATGTATCTATTGTGCGCCTTACCCTTATTTTAGTTATGTAACCAGCCAGTATGCGTCAATATTGTTTTGTTTGTATCTATTGTGCGCCTTACCCTTATTTTAGTTATGTAACCAGCCAGTATGCGTCAATATTGTTTTGTTTGTATCTATTGTGCGCCTTACCCTTATTTTGCGGAATTGTGCCATGTATTTTATTCAGAAAAATATTTCCTTTGTATCGCTTTGCAGCTATTGCTTTCTAATAGAAAAATACCACGAATGTACTAACATAGATAAAATAAATATAATTAGTAAGCACGATTATATAGATTAGTAGTTATATGATTTAGGCAAGAGAAGTTATAGCTTTGGTATACCAACGGATGAAATATGAGCCCGAAAATGGTGTGGAGTGCCTAACAAATGCTAGATGGCGTACTTCAAAAACTGTGGGAATGATTGAGAGAACTGTTTCAAGAATACTTAAATAAAAACGGGAAAACATCTCCACTGGTGCTGCGTTGAGATTACCGCAAAAAAATAAGAAACCGCGGATATGTGCGGAAATAAATCGTTTTTTTTAATTTACGTTAATTTTATGTACCAGTCTCATTTTCCATACAATGTTTTCTCTGTCAAAAAAAATAAAAAAAAAATATTGAAGAACATATCACAAATCTTTAATTTTGTAATATACCCATTCCTACTTTGCTTGCTATCCATACTTGCAAGATCTTAAGTTTTATCGGATCAGTTGGTCAACTAATCATAAATGGCGCAATTGTGAGGCAGGGAGGACATGTGCTGTCATAGAGTGCCATTCCGCTGCGCCATACTAAAATTACGACCAAATTAGTGACAGAATCAGTGAATCAACAAATCCATGTTTTTGTTTTAGTTTGCGGTTCAGTCGGTGCACGCACACACGTGCGCAGCGCTCTGTAAATATTTTCACTCAAACGTTTAACTGTGATGTTTTATGAGGGGGCGTGCCATGTTACCATAGAAGATCTCTGTCTGCAACACGTTATTAGTCTTATTTTCATTTTTCATTACAGGACCACATCGATGATTTAGATAACACATTTACACCTAACAAAGTATCAAAATCAAAACTCAGGCCTTCGGATCCTATACCGATTTGGTAAGTTATTAGAATAATCAGCGCTAGGTTTTTTTTGGACCTCCAGTTAATTAAAATGATTAGCCAAATGGTTAGTCCAAGGGTAGTTCAAATGATAACAGAGTTGTACAAAATGGTTTATTAAAAATATTTAAATACAAAATGCAAATACTTTTTTGATTTTCTATTTCAAATGCAAAATACAAAATAGTTTTTCCTTTTGTATTTTAAATACTAAGTCCAAAATACGTAGGTATTTTCAAAATACTTTTTTTATATGAATACTTTTTTTAGTTTTTAATTTTGTTTATTTATTTAAGTAAAAGATTTTAATATTATAATATGTTCGAAGACACTGTCGCTCATTTCTCTTCCATGTGGTCTCATTATCATGCCACCATATTAGAACAACCTTTCTACTGGTGCAGAGCTAGGTAGGCAGGTATTGTATTTTAAGAAGACTCTTTTTACAGTTGGGTATTTGTTTAATGACTCCAAACTGGTATCATCATCCTTTAAATATTGTAGTGTTTCTAGGTCAATAGTGGTGTTTGCACTATCACTAGCTGCTGAGGAGTCTGAATCCTCTAAAAACATAGATTCATTTTTTTCTTTTCTTTTTTCTGATTGAGGTTTATTTTTCATATCTTCATGTTTCAGTTTTCTCACTTCTGCAACAAACAATTCCTTTACATGCTCCTTATTTGCCTTTGGCACCAATTTTAATTTAAAAAAAAGGATATCACACTGATGCTAAAATAATTTCTTTAGCTTTAGGTTCATCTAATAAGTAAAATTTTTGACACCACACGGCCTCGTTTGGACAATATGAATGTAAATATGCGCGTGTACAGCCGGCGAAATAGATAAGTTTGCATGTAATATGTTGTATGTGGTGAACAAGGCCAGTTGCCTGTAAAATTATTTATATTGCCGTCTGTACATGTTGCAACAACGTGTCATTGAAATGACGCAAAACCTGAAATAGGTTGTTTAGTGTCGAGAGTAGAATCCATACCACCAATTATTACAATAGTTTTTTATTTCGTTATTTATAGTATAATTATATCATTATTTTATCATTATTCTATTCTTTATTTTGATAACATATATATATATATATATTACGCGCGTCACCCTAGCAGCGAGCGCGCGCCGCGGCTGGTCTGAGTAATGAGCACTAGGAACGCGCTTTAGACAGGACAGCAAAATCTTATGTTTGTAACTTTTGATTTATTCTTTACAATAATTTTATTTTTTGTTATTTCGGTGACACTTTGTATATAGTAGTATATTGCGCGTGTATGTCGCAGCAACCTGCACTACACGGTTAGCGGGCACGAGGCGTCGACGTTGGCGGCGCGGCTCACGGCGGAGCTGCGCGCGCACACGCAAGTGCACGCCGCGCACGACCAGCACGGGGACCACGCGCCGGTACGTATGCACATGCACACACACACACTGATGGCGCGTTATATACCTATAAGAAACCACTAAATGTATCCTATGTACCAGCGGGATGCGAAAATAAAGATAAATACTTGACATAGAGACGCTGCGTACAGTGCAGTCAAAAATACACTTTAAACCGCGAACCCCAAAAATTGTGGAATGAACAGCCCGCTGAAGTATTTTCGTTAAGATACGACATGGGGCGATATGGCCAACATCCGTCAAGAATGGGGAATGTTGACACGTCCCGGATGCGACACCACCTACTTTAGGAAAGGACAGTGGCGAAATTTTATTTGAGAATCTCCAAAGGTGTGCCGCGCATCCGGATCATGCCAACGTTTGTCATTCTGGACTTATATTTCCATGTGTCGCGGATGTCCACATAGCACTTAGCACTAGATGGAGAAAATACCGTGGGTGACAAACACGGTATTGTACATTAGGTTACGTCTAGGCTAGATTACTGTTAGGTCTTAACTGCGGTTTTCATTATGCAAATTAAGTCTAATATTGAAGTTACAATTTACAGTGCGAGGAGAAAGAATCAAAAGACACGGAAGAGCACGCCCCCCGTGCTCGCAGCTACGACCAGCACAAGCAGAGCCACGACAACGGTAAGTACGCGCGCTAACTGAGTCCAACTTTGCCTGAACTGTGTGCCCGACTGACTAACCGCTTGATTTACATTAGATACATTGCAGAAAGATGACAACCTAATTAATAATAAGGCAAGTTATACGGCGTCCCTAATATATATATTGAAAACGATGTATATATGTAATTTATTTAAGATCCCTCAATTTTAATGTATTACTTTGATACTAACGGTACGCAGCTTTGACTTAAAATTAATAACAAGCTAATGTGGCTGCGCGCGCTGCTTTAATTGTAAATTAAAGAAAATTTCACATAATTAGACACTGATAAGCAATAGTGCCAACCTTCAAAAAGTATTAATTATATTAATTAGTAAATTAAATAAAGCTTATCACAAATTAAATTATTATCTTTTAGCATTTTAAAATTCCGCGTATAGTTCTTTGACATTAATTTGATATACAATATGGTATACAAATTGTATGGTATACAATAGTGCCGTCAAAAACAGACAGCTTGCGTCTTATACAGAGAACTGTACATGTAGTTTAGATATTTGATTGAAGTGTCTAAAAGAACGCAGCTATAAAACGTGGTTTTCTTATAATCTTATAATTATAAATTGAATATAAATTAGCCCCCGTATTGTAATAATGACGTTAGCAAAATATGCTTATTTTTCATATACTTCAGACACAAAATTACAAAGACGATAGTGAAATGACATCTGATATGACTACACAATAAGTACGCCACTTAAAATATGATTCATAACAAATCTTATTGTTCTGTTCATGGGGCTGTTAGTTTCAACAGAATTCTTGATATACAAACGAAAAACAAAGTAGGATTACAATAAACCTTATGGTTCTGCCATTCGCTTGCGTATTCTGTGCCATCGGGCGTGTACGGCAGTAGGGTGGGCAATGGGGCTTTTTAGGACTTTTCTTAAACTGTTTTTTATTGGAGATTGGAATTGCCTTGATTTTAGTCACTACATGTAAAGGGTATTCTATACTAAAAACAAAAAGAGTTCGCCGACTTATCAAAATGGCTGCCACAATGGAAAATAATAATGACTTTTTCTATACCTACTGCAAGACCTCAATCCCATAAAAGATTGAAAATGAGAAGTAAATTGTGCTTGAGGGGATGTTGTCCTGTAATTTCTGAAAGAAAAAGGTCTTTTAATGTGGGGTCTTTAGATTTTTACTATTGTTCTGTACATGTACTATAGTCATGTACTATATACATGCACTATATATACATGTATCCATTCTATACATGTATATTTATGGATAATAGTATGGACATCACTATCGACTAAGGTCAACAACTAGTCGCATTGCTTTTAAGATGTCACCACGGAGTTCGCACGCAAATAATAGTTGTAGTGTAAGAAAGTCTTTACCGGACTATTCTATCCAGGGTGTCTAATTTGGTCTACGAAAATTCGGGCACACCAAAGGTGTACATAAGAGGGGTCATGACGCAGTCGTTATAGGCTCCGATCTTATTAGGGCCCGATTTTTACTACTAAGTTGTTTATTTACCAACATTATTTTTTATAGATACCGCGTAGCTGTAGGTTAGGTTGTAGTCAATAAGTTGATATACATTACACTTGTATTGGTGGTCAGGTCAGTTTTCATACAAAATTGCCCATCATTCTTTACGAGCTCATGCACATATTACATAAAAAATATAGCTTATATATAAAAATTATACATTTATATTTCTGAAAACCTTGTTATTGAAACTTACTTAAAAAATATAATATGATTAATTACTTTCATGAAAATTGAAATTTGTAATACATTGTCCTGTTATGTGTTATATAATGTATAATATAACATATCGATGAGACAATTCGTCGCACTGACTTGCCGTGTCGCGCGACAGTGGGCGAGTCTCGCGACGACCTGCACCACAGCCTGCCTGCAGTCGACACTGTCGACCGACAAAATGTCGACCAAGGTCAGTGCGCCGCCGCTACTCACGTCGGACGCCCGGTGATATCAACATTTTCTATATCAGTATATGTATACGTTGTGGTGTCGGTTATTTGTCTCATCGTGTCTCAACATTTGTTACTTTTTGTTAAATCATTGTCCCCCTATAAAGGTTTAGGTGATACGTATGATTCAAAATCTATTAAATTCAGAATGAACAATCACATCCAGACTTTTCCTCATTACACTTTCTGTATCGGTGGTAAGGTAAAGCATGCATGAACACATCCTATAGTACTTTACCATGATCTTAGGTAGTGGTGCCACATTCGCTGCTGTGCCTATTGATTGTTTTTCTCGTAGTTAGTAAGTTAAGGTGTGTAGTGGACGGTTGTAGCATATCGTGTGACACGTGTCCCGTGTCGTGTGTGGAATAATGTGATTATTGTGGAGTGTGTAGATGTGTGCCGCCGCGCGCCGGCGCTTCTCCGCTGCGCAGCTCACTCTGGCCGGTGATCTTGTGTGTGTTTGCATTGCATCCTTGCTCCTCGCTCGTGCCGCGTTTGACTATTGTTGTGCAGTGCGCCCGCATGCTCGTTTCACTCACTCACTCTAACACTAGTGGTAATTTAGTATAAGCCCCTCGAGTATGAGAATTGTTAAAAAAAACGCAAACTTCCAGCCACAAATTTCTCCCCCGATCACATATATATATGAGCGAGAGAGTAACTTCATGGCGTTGAGGTCTGCGTTTGTTCACCAGAGGTCCCACAACAATCGTCAAATTGGACACGCTGGGTTACGGTACATTCTGTGACGTCGATCGCAAACTTTTACATATTATTATGCAAATCTATCATCACTTTAAACACGCTTCGACGCAGGGTACACTTTATATATAAAGTTTATTTTCAAGTCATACTTCTATTATATTTCATATATAATTTATTAATTTATTTTCTCTCTTTCTATCATCGCCCCGTCTTCTAACGACACTCACGTCGCATTTCACGTAACCGCACGCTCTCTCACCGTTCGTCTAACACCCTACTAAACGAACTCGCGGCCCATACCAGCCGGGCCCTCGTGGCCGCCTAACCTGCCCGTACTAACGTTGACGACGCCGTCCGGGCTCACCTCGACGCCCCCGACCCCCGCCACTCCCGTAATTAACGTGGACGGCGTCGAGTCCTCCACTAACGAGTTGCCTTTGTCTGCGATCACGTTCGGGCGGCGCTCGCGCGGCGGCGGTCGCGCGCCCCACCGCGTGGCCTCGTGGCCGAGCGCGGCCGCGGCCACGTGGCCCGTCGCGCCGGCCGAGGCCGCGCGGCCCAACGTCGCGGCCGCCGCCTGTAGCGAGTGCGTGTGGCGGGGCGCAGGGCGGCGCCAGCGGCACAGCATCGCCGGCCAGATGAGCTACCTCAAGATGCTAGGACTAGGCGCGCGCGGCAAGCTGTCGGGCGCGGCGGGGCTCTTCAGCACGGCCGTTATCTCGGGCTCCAGCTCTGCGCCCAACCTGCGTGTTATGATACCCACCGCGGCGGCCACCAACAGTAAGTATCGCAATTAAACGCCCGTTGCATCTGTTCCTACATCGAGGAAAAAAGCATCCGCTCATAATTGAGTGGATTCTTTTTTCCTCAATGTTCATTTGAGTACAAATGTTGCAGAGGTTGCGGTTCAAGTGCTACACCGGTTTTATATGACCAGACATCAAATAGTAACCGCGTCTGCTTGAAAGCCACTGGTCAATATATTTAAGTGTAATTTGTTTGTTTCTACCTTTTGCGGTGTATTGTACCGGAATAAACTTATGTCTATATCTAATATGTTGCGCTCGAACTGCAACTCCCTCAACTCGTTGTCACTAATGAAAAAATCCACTATTTTAAAAGGAACGGGTAAATATATGTAGTATGAATAAATGAAACGGGTGTGTTGAAAAGTATGTATGTTAAGAATTGTTTATTTACACAACATATATATATATTTTGTGATCATTAAGGACTTTTTATTGCTATAATGCTTCACAGTCCATCGGAAGATTACACATAAAAATCCTTCTTTCAATTTCATTATTACGAAAATCTCATAAAATTATCCAAGGAGTCAATTAGAGTATTTTACTCTTTTATTAAAGGTAGCTGTCAAAAGACCGAGGCAGGCGAGACTGAATCGTCTTTTTTCATACAATTTAATATATAAGAGTAGATCTCTTGTGAAGAGAATAGGCGCAGGATGTGAGCTTTACAGAGGTACGTAAAGAATTGCATCGCTGAATTCAAAAACAAGGGTTTGAACGATCTGTTGTCAGAGATCTCGCCATCACACACAGCCTACTCGCGGTTGGCGCGATCTATGAAAGCAGACAATACTGCCTCCGACCGACTAGACCGAACGGCCCTCCCGCATTGGACGATGTTGAGAAGGCTGAATGCCTGGCCGACAGCCTGGAAGCTCAATGCTCCCCTAGCCGTCAATCGGTCGACGCATCACACGCCAACTTGGTTGACGTAGAGGTGTGGAGGTACTTTTTAAATATTGCTCATGTAAGTGGCCAGTTCCGGAATTTTACAGTGTGACCTGCCTCTGCGTCGTCTGCGCTGTGATAAATAAAAAAAAATTAATTTACCAATCACGGGCGGTTTGTTTCGTAGAGCCACAAATACAAAAAAATCATATAAGGCCATATCATATGATATAGCTTGATAGATTAAACACAATTTTTGCTGCTCAATATCTGTTCGGTTCCCGAACACCACTTCGTGGGGTATGCGGCGCGGGGTTGGACACACCGCGGCCACGGACCTCACTTCAGTGCAATTTCGAACGGCGAACGTGCGGCGTGCACTCACGGATATAATAAAATAAAACAAACAACGTACACAACAAAATGCATTTTCGGGTACCGAACGAATTCATTCTTAACAATCATAATCATTTCACATTGAAAAAACATTAGCAGATACGAGACAATTTTAAAATCACTGAACTATAAAAATAATCAGCTTTTACTTTAAAAAACCTTTTCAACTTTCCACGATATAGGTGTGGGTCTCAATCCCCACAATATTCATACAAAAACCGTTATATTTTTACTTCATTATTCTACCGACTATTTTAACGACTGTCGAGCAAATTCATAACTGTTTGAAGTGTGATCACTAACTGTCACTACAACGTGCCAGTCGCGGCGCTGGAAGGCTTCGGGGGTGTGCCAGCCATCCGTCCGCTGGAGACTCTGCACAACGCGCTGTCGCTGCGGCAGCTGGACGATTTCCTGGAGTGCGTAACGGCGGCGCCCGTGGTGCTGGGCACGCCCACCTCGCGCGCACCGCTATCAGACCACCCGCCCAAGCAACCCTCGCCCACCAACAGTTAGTACACGCAACCGTTTTGAGAATTTATCATTTTGAGACTCATTTGCCATTTTGATACTAAACCTATTTAGTATAGGTTTCTAGCTGCTGCAGTAAGATGTTTTTATTGGACTAAAGCTGCTTAACTTGGACCACTCAAATTTCAGCAATATCTGGAAATGGTACCAATATTGTTTTTAATACATAGTGGTATTTATGTACCGGATACGTGTAATGTAAACAAAATGACTTCCATCAAGATTCCATTCAGTTATAAATTAAAGAAGTAAAAAGTATAATGAGATAAAAAGCTTGCTTTATCACGTTATACTTCTACTCCATGGAATAAGATGGGATGGGATAGGAAATGGGCTCCGGCATATCTCACTTACACCCAAACACGTACATGGTAGGTACATTTTACGGCAGTCTTCTGTAAGGGAGGGAAACTGGCCAGTCGGGCGCGCCCTGCGACTGTGGGATTGCAGCATACCGACGATTACGTACTGAGACCTCTTAACTACAGGTTGATCAATTTTACCGGTGATGAAAAAACGTTTAAAAATCTGTTACAAAAATAAACTTTAAATGTTTAAAAAATGCTTACCATAGGTGTACTAATTTTTTTAAGCAGAAACGTAATTAACCGTAGCCTACGGGTAAATAGATGGATACATTTTAAGTGTATCCATTTTAAGCAACAAACAAAAATTCAGAAATTTGTAATCCTAACTGTAATCCTATCTCCTAACTCAGTACGTAACAGTCGATACACTTTCCCCTTCCGATGTCAGTGTCAAATGTCTGTTTCTGTATAAACAGGTGTCGGCTGGAGCGGTCCCTCCTCTCTAATGTCGTCATCGGGGGAACTTCCCAGCGGCCTTTCATCCGCGGGACCCTCATCGCCAAACTCCAATTACGCCTCCACTTCCGATAACAAAAATCACTCAGAGAGGTATGTAACATCCTATCTCTTGTATAGTAATTGAAGGACATGTGTATAGTTTACCAATAGACTTGAATAGCTTTAGAAACTAGCTTTAGTTCTCATACATACTAAATGCGTTGTTTGAATACAATGTTCGGGAAACGTTAAGTATATATGTATGCGGACACTCATTTGTATACATTTTTAACTTTAAAAAGAGCGACGTCACACAGAAAAATAGCAATATTGCTCGTTTCGTTTTAAAATTTGTAAGTTCTGGCTAAGTTATCCCTTTCTCACAGAAGACTACCTTGAAATGTACTGCATTTCCCACTTTATCTTATTTCCCTAATGTACGTACGTGTTTCGATAGTGAATGAGATGTGCCAGAGCCCATCCCATCCTATCCCTCTCCATTTTCCCAACCCTTTCTCCAAATCCATTCCTATATCCCAAAGGTAGGCAGCGCATCTGGAGGCGTGCCAACGTTTGTCATTTTGGACTAATGTTGGCATGTATCGCGGATGTCTATGGGCGACAGTATCCACTTACCACCAGGTGGACTGTATGCTCGTCTGCCGCCTTGGTCCATAAAATATGATGACAATATGACAGAATCATCGAGTAAAGAACGATCTTCAAATTAAGTAATGCAGAAATCGGTGTAATGACGTTACTGCAAAGCGTGAAAGAGGGTCTTTATTGTGACGGGGAGAATTGGGTCAGTATGGAAACGTCTGAAAATATTAGAAAAAGAGAAATTTATTCTAAGGAACCATGGCGTCGATTTTAAAGTTATGAATCAAAGATGCCTTCAAAGATTTTCAAAAGCTCATACTCTATTGGGAATCGAACTCACTCATTTTACTTTAAAAAATTGTAAGTTATTTTATTGCGCTAATTGATAGTATATTTAGATTGTAAGGAAAAATCTAGATTTTTCTCTTTATTCTGGGCAGAAAGTTCCTTAACAAGATTTATTCCTTACAACCTTGACTATCTATTAGTGCAATAAAGTAAGCGATTTTTTCAAGGGGAATGAGCTTGCTTGTTCGATTCCCGATTGTGTATGCGTTGTTTGAAAATCTTTAAATGCAGTTTTTCATTACTCTAAAATCAACGTCACTGTCCCTTAGAACAAATTTCTTCATTTTCAGTGTATCCAAATGTTTGTCCGTTTCTGTACAGTATAATATATCTAGTGTGCACAATTTGTATTATTTTTGTACACATAATTTAAACGCACACATGTAATAAACACGTAATACAGGCACGCATTTTTATGGACGCTTACGTAATCATTCTTTTGTATAATTGTAAGTTAGTTGTTGTACCTACTATGAAGAAAAATTGTGTGCAGTATAATTCCGCATTTAGGCGTGTCTAAACGCTAATGCAATAATTTGCTATATATTGAGTTCTTTTTTTTTTGATAAATTATAATAGTTTAATTGATTTGTGATTTAATTTTGGACTATTATATCTTTCTAACCTTTAACTACAGTATGAAACAATTGTGAACGCCTCCACACCTCTATCGGCGACATAACTGGCAAAAAGTGATAATTGAAAGCACATCATGAAAAGGAATTTTATAATTTTTGAACTGTAATCCTTTTAGATTAGGCTTAAATTTGATATATCGATGCAACGAGTTGACTAGACTCTAGTAGAGTCGAGGCACTTGTTCTACTCGAGTACTTATTTCAATGTACTCGAGTCATGAGAAAGCGAGTAAAAAATTTATTAAAAATAATATAACTATATACACGACATTTATTGTAAAAATGTTTAATTTGATTTTTCATATTACCATATAAAACCTACAATAAAATAAACATTCATTTGCTATCACTAATGAAATCAGAATATTTTTTGTTTATAGTAATTTTGATTCATTTCTGTTTTCGATTCTTGTACAAAAGTACTTGAGTCAACTCGATTATCAAAAAAGGTGACTCGTCGCATCACTAATTTGATAAAACCACGTGTATGTTGGTTAAAATCGCCGACTCGAGAGGAAATCATAGATTCTCAACCTTGTTTGGCCTATGGCCCGTTCATTAAAAAAATCATACCCATTGTCCTCTTCGACGAAGGGAAAGGTGCAGATAACAATGTGTATCGAAAGTTTCCATCGGCCCGTTGAATTATTTCAACGTCCTGGGAACCACCGGTGTAAATGAACCTTATGGTTTCCAGTAGTAATTGGAGTAAAAATGTGCCGAGCAAACTCCCCCAGTGGGACGGCGAGGCGGCGACCTTGTGCGCTTACGACGGTCTGCACCCATTCATGCCGCACGCCAGTGTAGCAGGTATACCATCACACTACCTTGTGCTATAGCAAAAAGGACAAGTATTATGCTCGATCAGGGTAATTATAAACAGTGGTAAAATCAATATTAGTTTATGAAGACGCACTGCACAATACAGGCTTCTCCTCGACGGAATTTAAAGACCTTAAAACGCCGTTCTGTACATTGCGGATTAAAAAAAAAACGTATATTTATCAATAAATGTGGATCTGGTTACAATTACTCTGATTTTGATCCCCTATGGGTGTATTCTTTGGTGCACGGAGTCACGGTTTGCTCACTAGCGTATCATATTACGCTCAGCAACATAGAACCTCACTGAGATACACGGAACGCCATAAATATTATACATAGAAGTAAATACGCAGTTGTCAGTTCTCGAACCTTTTGAAGACAGTAAAAACAATGCTCTACAGTAACTGTTAGTCTGTTAATAACTTTATTTGCTAGGTTTAATTTAATTATACTAATCTACCTTGCAGTTCTATTTCTTCAACGCTCCTGTCCAAAGGTTGTCTGTAAGTGATAAACCGGCACACACACAAGAAAATCGGCACATAAAACTTGTCTTTTTTGCTACAGTTGTATATTGTAAACACGTTTATGTAAAACGCGATGATTGAATGAGTTTACATGGTTCACATACGTCTTTGGTCCGTAGAAGAATGGCGTCGTTGCGATGTGGACTCGTGGCCTCCTTCAACTCGCATGCGTGTATGTACCTGTATCTAATCATGGGATTTAATTCAGCACCGCAGAGAATGAATAAAGGGTTGGAAGTTATCCAAACAGTTCAAATAAGAAAATTGACATATTTTGGTTATGTCACGCACAGTTATAGATACCATCTCTTGCAACTTATAATGCGCACGATAAAATACGCGATCGTCATAAACTTTTCAGAAGACAGACATCTTAACTCAGAAATGTTAAAGAATAGTTCGGGAGGAGCACGAAGTCTCTCTCTCGTGTGAGGATAGCTTTGCCGATCGCCAACCTCCGTTAGGAGATAACACCAGAAGTGCGGCTAAATCGCAGTTTAGTTGTTCATAGTTCATACTAATATATATACAATAATATACATATAATACTTATCTATAGTCCGAGAAGGATCTAAATGAACACAAAAGAAAGCGTGACAGTTACATAAGAGTTCTAGTTAAACTAAACTCGTATAATTTAGGTGGTTTATTAGAGGGTAAATATTGTTGTCATTAAAAAGTACCCGGAAATATAAACAGATAAATAAATAGCTATTTTGAATAGTTAATGGTTCAGTGGATAGTTCAGTATTATTGTCGAAGATACAATTTACAACAAAATGTAAATATTGATATTAGATGTTTCGTCTCGAAAAATAAATACTTCAATATTAATTCAAGTTTTTGGACACTAAAATAGTAAAATAGCATCACGTAAAGTTTTGCGACGACGCACTCAATGTAAGATATTTCATAAATAATAAAATAAAAAAAATCTTTAAAAAGGGTGTAAACTTAATTTTCAAGAAATTGTTTACACTAAAATGTTGCACAATACCCTCGCCGGAGTTACGCGGCGACTTAATTTTCTTCACTGCATTTCTATTTTAAAGTATATGGCTGCATTTTGATGTGTTGTTACTCTTTAAGATTATACTATCTCATTTCATTTACCCTTCATATGTCGACGTATTTGCATGAAGTTAAATTAATTTTGAATTAAGCTACCTTACTATTGCATGCTATGCCATGTCTATACATACTATCAAATAAGTTTCGGGAATTTTGAAAAAAGAATGCCGGCGTAAAATGCCTGCGTTAAAATATATTTCTGTTAGGTTGGCACTATTGTAGCTAATTTTCATGTAATGTTTTGGCGCGATCTGTCAAATAGTTGTTTGAAAATTTTAATATTTGCTAGACGACCTCGAGTGTACTTTGCGAATTTTAAAATGGATAAATATATCGAACAAAGAATTTACCTCAAATTTTGTGTAGCCAATCTTTTTTTTTTGTGCGAAATTATTGAAAATGTTAGAGAAGGCCTATGGTGAGTCGACTTTATATGCATATGACATATAAAAACAAGAGCATACGAATGGTACAAAGCATTCAAAGACTTACCTCGTTCTGGTCGACTTTCAACGTCTGCAACTGAAAAAAATATCAACAAGGTGAAGGACATGGTGATGGTAAATCATCGCGCTAGAGCTCAGGAAGTAGACATGTGTCACGAATCCGTTCGCACCATTTTGGTTGATGTTTTAATTATGAAACACGTCACGGCACGGCTTGTTCCGAAGAAACTGAATTTTCTTCAAAAAGACACCCGCCAGCAGGTTGCTACAGACATGTGTGAAGGAGCCAATGCTGATCCCACATTCATGAAACATCATAATGGGTGACGAAACGTGGGTTTATGAGTTTGACATGCAAACCAGCCAGCAAGCTTCGGAATGGCGATATTCAATCAATGAATGATATTCAACGAATATCATCGACCAAGAACCATATTAGCCAGATATGGCCCCAATTGACTTTTTCTTATTCTCCAGACTCAAATTACCACTACGTGGCAGACGTTTTGAATCCGTTGACGTAATAAAAGAAAATTCGCTAATAGAGCTAAAGGCCATACCGGAAAATGCCTATAAGAAGTGTTTCGACGAATGGATTATTCGCAAGTGTATTGCGTCAAATGGAGCCTATTTCGAGGGCGACAAAATAAATTTAGACGATTGAAGCAATATTTTTTGGTTTATTGAAAATATCCCGAAACTTATTTGACAGAGTAGTATCCATAACACACTTTGTCTAGGGAACGCGAGAAGCATTTCTATAATAAGGTCGAAGTTTGCACTCTAGACAACAAGAAAAGTTAAATACTGATTTAGGTGCATACAGATTCGTATTGAATGACGAATTTAATTTTAAAGATTAATTTCGGTGCGATTCAGGTAACTCGTGATTTGTATTCATTTATAAATTCATACACTGGCCTTACTGTCAGGTGTAAGTGAAGTTAGGAAGAGTTCCTAAAATGACATTCAAGTTAATGATCTAAACTGTCAAAGATACAAAATTTATAGTAGGTGCAGGTTTACAAACTGTCCAAGATACAAAATTTATAGTAGGTGCAGGTTTACAAACTGTCCAAGATACAAAATTTATAGTAGGTGCGGGTTTACAAACTGTCCAAGATACAAAATTTATAGTAGGTGCAGGTTTACAAACTGTCCAAGATACAAAATTTATAGTAGGTGCGGGTTTACAAACTGTCCAAGATACAAAATTTATAGTAGGTGCGGGTTTACAAACTGTCCAAGATACAAAATTTATAGTAGGTGCAGGTTTACAAACTGTCCAAGATACAAAATTTATAGTAGGTGCAGGTTTACAAACTGTCCAAGATACAAAATTTATAGTAGGCGCGGGTTTACAAACTGTCCAAGATACAAAATTTATAGTAGGTGCAGGTTTACAAACTGTCCAAGATACAAAATTTATAGTAGGTGCAGGTTTACAAACTGTCCAAGATACAAAATTTATAGTAGGTGCAGGTTTACAAACTGGCAGCATCTAGTGAATAAACGGAAAATGAAAAATACATTAAACAGGTTTAGCTAGTGTAACGACGAAATGCAATCGATAATAAGATACACAATATCTTCACAATCACAATTTTATATCAAAACAGAAATAATTTCTAATAGCTTAAACCAAGTCAAAGTATTTCTCTAACTATACTGAAGTTATAAGCGGAAAGACGCTGATATAGACGTTAAGCGAAGAGACAAATAAGTGAAGAAACCGTCAAATTGTTGACCTAAAAATATTTTTAATTTCCAATTTAAAAAGTTTCTAATAATGTAGGTTCATCTATTAGCGGGGACGTGACGCCGGTGTCGGCCGCCTCGGAGCAGGACTTCAATAGCAACGAGGCGACGGCCGGCTCGCTCACCGACCACGACGCATTTGTGAGTGCATCATGTCTCCGTTACATAAAGGGTTAAATGAAAA
This sequence comes from Sesia bembeciformis, assembly GCA_943735995.1. Lineage (NCBI taxonomy): Eukaryota > Metazoa > Arthropoda > Insecta > Lepidoptera > Sesiidae > Sesia > Sesia bembeciformis. Next base: position 4,900,007 of record OX031028.1, on the reverse strand, counting down.
ATACTTATTAAATGAAACGCCTTTTTATGAATTTCTTTTGTGAAAACCAACAACTTTTGTTCTACGACTTTTTTCATACAAACCACTCACTCGTCCTGACTCCTGCACAATCAATATATTATCTAAGTAGTCACTTAGCAATTGTTTAAGAAAGGAGTGGTCGGTGTTGCCACTCGTATTGCTATAGTGAGTAATCTACAGTAATAAAGTATGAGACTAAAGTATTTTAGAACAATGTTTTTGAGGAAAATATCTTCAGATATTTCGGAAAGTTCAGAAAAATGACGTAGAACAAAAGTTGTTAGTTTTAATGATATAAATTCGGTATTAACTGGGTGTAAATGTTCTTTATTTAAGACTATACTAATTGTAGATGTTCTTCCGTGAACACGACACTGTGGGTCGGATGAACAGATGTTTCTGAGACCGTTCTTTGCTCAGATTTAGATCTTGCCGTTGGAAACTAACATCTGTGTAGACTGTAAAACTCGACTGTAACTAATTCTAAGACCGAGAATTGTCTATCTATTGTTGAAAAAGAAGTTTCTTCGATAGGTTGTTGGCTTATATTTAGACCTAGTGATTGAAAATTAGCCACTATGCAGGCTGCATAAGATGCCACGTACTAATTCAAACTACTATAGAATTATTAAACACGTACTAATTCTCTAAGGGCGAGAATCGTCCATTTAACCGGCCTAACAATTCTACAGTGAATATTGCGATATTATGACAGTTCCAAAACCTGCGAAAATCACATCCGGTGCATCCTTTTTTATAGTCTTAATATACAAAGAAAAACATGATTTAGATCTTTTCTAGTTACTTAGTTCTTTCTGTATGTGGATATGTATGTACGTACATACAGTTAGCAACAGGTCAAGGTATACCCATCTGTACCTTCATACGCTAGTAATAAAAACTGGATAATGGTTTAGGGTACATTAGCGTATCGCTGACTGTGCATACGAGTATATGCACAGTATATACATGCTCTACTTTCTTAATTCTCCAGCATTGATTTACAATTACAAAAATGTTGTAGAGCGCAGCCGAAGAAGATGAAGAGACTTTATCAGTTGAACCGTCTGGTTCGCCTCCTGGGCACACCATCAAAAATGATCTCAGCCCAGACACCTTATCAACTTCACTCAGAACTCCCGACTGCCAGCCCTCCACCAGCAACGCCTGCTTCTACGGACTCAGCTTACAACAAACAAAGGAATCCTTCTACAAAGACATACCCTCAAGCAGCAAAAACTTTAACATAGAGTGTGAAAAAAACAAGTGTTCAAAGGGAGACGGCTCGCAGTGTACTAGCAACCTCGACTCCCTCAACATACTGAATAAGAACAAAAACAAGTTAAATGAAACCCTCAACAACGGCAGCAGGAGATATAGTGATAGTAGTGCACAGAAAAATAGTCTAAACCCATCGGGCAGTAGGTTCAAGACGACTTTAGTCGCAGAAGATCAGTTCAGAGCGGACGCTTCGAACGAAAGTAAGTCTAATTCGTCTCCGAACGATCCAATGAAGCCTTCAGTTACTAAAGCTAAGAACGCTACGGTCAAACCAGGATTTACGATTGATTAAAACAATGTATTGTGTTGCAAATTTATTACGTTCATTGCACAAACATGTGCAGTACGCATATGCTAAGTGAATACTCCAGTAATTATCAAGACGTACGAATTGCCGACGCACGCGAACGTTGTTTTCTAATGTTCTTTTCATATATTTTTTACCAATTCTTTAAATCTGCATTGTGTAGGATCTAAAGGCTAAATATAAATAGGCTATGAGGTGATGTTTCCATAGTAAACACAACTGAATAATTTCTGTGTTAGCGAACTCTTTTGTAGAACTTTACATTATTATAAAAACACTACTTCAGTTGGCAGATTGTAATTGTTGATTTCATCAATAGAGAAGTACATAGATGCTATTTTTATACAATATGTAGATGTATACAAATGTTGCTTGTTATAAATATATACACGTTTAATTCACTTGTATAAAGTATATATTGTTAATCACATTTACGGGTTTATCAGCTCAAATCAGCTGCAATTTAAGTCTTGATTTTATAAAAGGTATTTGTATATATTTTTGTATTAGAACTTCAGTTACTGCTAATATTGTGCACAAATCACAAAATATTGTATCTAGTCTAGCCATAAATATTGTTACAAAGAAACTTTTTTTTTCACATTATCATTTTATTAGAAGATTAAAAGTTAAGATTAAAGGTTAGCATTTTAAAAAGATATCGCTTATTCGAAATGTTCACCGTTTGCTTTTATACAATCTTTCAAATATCGTGGCCAGTTTTCGATTGAAACACGCACCCTTCCCGTGGGAAAATTGACAAATGCCACCATTATGGAATGTTTTGTGGATGTAATATTATCATGGCGTTTATAGAGCATGCCATAAACAGACCATAAATCATAATCGAGCGGATTAGGATCGGGACTAAATGACGGCAAGTCTTCAGGTCTAATGAAGTTCTCTTTCTAGCCACGCCTGTGTTGAGCGAGCTTGATGACCTGGTGCCGAGTCTTGCTGAAAAAACCATTCTCGGTTATGGAACAGGGTGTCATTAAGGGGCTTTACGACCTTCTCAAGAATCGTATACACTTGAGACGAACGTTTTAATTTACCTTTATCACAAAAATATGGTTCAGTCAATAAAGTTATGAGCATAAACTCGATCGTTGTGCTCGTTAAAATGTTCCTCAATGGTGAGCATTTTCTTGTCTGTAAATGAGATTTGTCCGTGAGCTAGCTCTCTTTGCGTACCGCCGAAGAAGCTTTGATTTGTCAACCCTATTTTCAGTGCCGGCTTTACCTATGGTGCAGGGTGTGCGGCGCACACGGGCGCAGGGTCTTAGGGGGCGCCGAGCGCCGCTCGCGACGCCTCCAAAGAGCCTACTAGAGAGCGCCAGGGTATTGATTGCACCCGGGCGCTACATGGGCTAGAGCCGGCGCTGCCTATTTTCTTTAAATTATCAGTTAAGAAATGACCAGTACGTCTTAAGCAGCAAGTCATAAATCATCTTTTAAAATATGTGAATGGATCTGGGTGCTATATTCAACTCTGGATAAAATCTTTTGCTTCCGGACGGGATTTTTTCGGATTCTCCCCATCACAGATTTAATCGTCTGTTTAGTACGAATAATGCGTGGACGGTCAACCTTTTTCTGTCATCACAGGACGTTTCAATATACCTACCTACAATAGTCCGGTACACAAACATTCGGCTAATACCAAGCGGATGGACGGTTTTAAAAATTGTATTTGGCTCCTAATTGCATTTGGCGCCGACTTTGTGTAATGCAATTACAGCAATACAGATGACGTTATCACCCCATTCCATTTTAATATTAGTACAATATTTAATAACGATTGACGCCACATTTACTTTTCACGTGAGAATGACAGATTCCAAATTCAAATGTATTTTTTATTTATTTATCGTAACGGTATTTATGGCCAGACTAAGTATTTCATATTTCAAATGATGATGTAACATTTTCAGATTGTGATCCACAGCATCCCGATACAACAGTGGAATGAATCATTAATGTACCTAGTGAAATAGATGCTTTTACTGATCGAGTCGTTTCATATCACCATTTACTAAGTGAACACTTATACAAACTTGTAGATATACTAAGATTTATAATATAATTATATTCTGCATAATACGAAGTATTATTATTTTAACCCTCGATTGATTTGCTGCTTTGATTTTGTTTACTGTTTTAACACCTTCAGCCTAAGTATTGTACAACATTGGTGACCGATTGATGCAGTTGTTACTGCCCCACTATCAAATAATTAAGTTGCTTATTATGCAAAAGGTCCCGGGTTCGATTCTTACGACCAATAGTTAGTTTAGACAGGTGTTTGTTCGGGTCTGCGTGTTGTGTTCGTCTTTGTAGGTCTCTCTAGACTCACGACACGAGGAATCCTAGTGTGAGCCATTGTGTGTGGTTATGTAAAAACATTATAATAGTCATTATACCTCTGTTATAATGTTTATACTTATAAGTATAAACGTTTCATTGGTTAAATACAGATATTTACAAAGTACCCTAAAAAGGGACAGTTTCCAAATTACAATTTTAAAATTTCATTCTTATAGTAAGTACCTAATTAAACAATGCCACTAGGGCAACTTCACATTTCCGACCGCCCTAAAAGATATATAATAACACAGGTAGTTAGAATGTAACATAACTCTGACGGTATGGTTAACCGTTTGTTCCTTACTTACCATTTCTTCGTGTTTATTCGAAATACGAAGATGGTCGACGACATTATTTAGTTAGTAGCATTATCGTGTCGTCTTGCAGGGCGGTATCTTAATCGCAAGCTGCCTACCCGTCTGAAAACTTCTCATTTTAATAATAAAATCTCTAAAATAATCTAAACAAATTGTGGAAAGTGTGTAAAGCTATTTGTTAGTCCGGCAAAAGAAACGCGCCATGAGAAAAAGGCAGCAAATCTAAAAAAGTCTTGTGCTGGTAACCGTAATTATATTTAGGACAAAATGAACTTAATATTTTATAATTTTTGGAACTATTAAATTCTCTTAATTTAATTTCTTTCGAAAGTATCTAGATGTTTATCACTACAAATTGAACTTACTAATTAAAAATGTTATATAAAGAACTGAATATTGTTGTCCAAGTTTCATTTGCAAGACCTTGAATTTCTGTCAATCCAAGGGAAAATAAAATAAATATATTGTCGCCTTACTGCAAGAACTCATTATTTATAAGCTTATTATAAATTATAACACAGATGAACTCATCTCAATGAGTTCATTATGCATTAAGTCACTTATTTCTTTAATGGTGTTTAACATTTTTAAAACCTATCATTAATAGTGATGATATAGTGCATCCAATGCAATCAAAAGTAATTAATTGATTTCTCAAAGTTTTGTTTATGTCAGTTAATGAGTTCTTGTAATAAGCGGACAATATAGTATTAATAAAAAGTCATATAATTATTCCGAATATACCAATAAGTACAAACATAATATAAACAAGATATAAAACATTGTATAAGTACTGAAAAATATAATTACAATAATTTTCATATGAAAAATAATAAAAATAGGCAAACACATCCGTTTGTAAATATATCAGTTATAACTTGTGTAAGCAGTTTGTTTTTTCTTATTTCACCCTGCGGAAGTATCTTTTCCCAGGAGTATTCGCTTTGTCATGAGTGAGAGTCTGGAAAATAAATATCTTATTTATAAAACATTTAGGAAAGAGTCTGGAAATGATACATGGCATACTGGTATATTTCTATTTACATGACAATTTTTTTTATAATAGCAAATAAACCTGTCTTCAAATGTATTATTAACACTGTAAATACATACTACGAGTAATAATGAAACGTGAAGTGAGTACTGTTAAAGTGGTAAAATGATGAAAATTAAAACTAGCTTTCTATTGGAAAATCCTTTAGTTGCCGTGAAAATAAATGATTGTAACAATCCTAAACAATTATCTTGTTAAGCAATGGTTTATAATTTTAAATATTCTCCGTGAATTTTAAATAGAGTATAAATACCAATTACCTTATTTTTTACTAGATTTATGTTAAGTTCACTAGTTTTAGAACAAAATATAAAAACATAGGTATCAAATTTGTTTTTTCTGACTGCAATTACAACCCAAGATATTTTCAATTTGCTGTTATTTTTTGTGCCATGATTCATTTGCCAGACTAAATAGTATTTAGTTACAGTTTAGTAAATACATATGATAATAATAACGAGCTATTATTTTTAAAAAGTGGTAAAATAACTTACAACGACACATTCGTCATCAGTAAATAAGTAATGTCGTCCACATTTTTCTCCAGTTTCTGGTATCACAGAGGTTGTAACCATTTCATTCTCATTAACAATTGTTGTAACACTCTGAAATTGCACATAATGAATATTTTAATCCTTCAGGTTCAATCTAAAATGTTAAATTAGTAAGATTTAGGAGTTTAAAGGTTATTGTCATTACTGTAAACCAGGTATGGGCAACCTTTGACATGTTGAGGGCCAAACTTTAGCGTGCAAATACGTTCGCGGGCCGCGTTTAAAAGTACTTAGTGCATTTTAAAGTAGTGATAATATTTTTTGCGATAGATATTAGACATGAAATAATACGACAATGTTATTATAGTACAATTTATTAAAATAACAAAATGAAATTTAAAAAAATGGTACATTATAATTAAATCGTTAAATTTGCAATTGTTACAAACTACGAAAGTTAAATACACCGAAATCAATGAGACACTTGAGCTTGAATTTGGGAAACTAATCCATCGATATTTGGATTAATTCCACTGATACAAAGACGTAAATAATTTTCCAAATTATCGTCAGTCAGTCTTGTACGATGTGTTGATTTATTAACTTTCATCAATGAAAAGAACTGTTATTTATAAGTACTGTCAAACGCACAAATCAATCTTCTTGCGAATTTTCTAAGCTGCGGAAAATTGTCTTTTTCTAGGTATTTTTTGTAGAAATCGCACAACTCTACGTCTTCAAATTTGGATTTTAGGAGTGAGTTTTCTTGAATCTCGATCAACTCCATTTGTAAGTGTATTGGAGCATTTTGTACATTATATTTTGTAGGAGTAGCAAATAAACTGAAACAGTCTTCCATGTTTTTGAAGTATGGCTAATGAAGTTTTGAAGTTTAATTTATAGAAATGATGGCTAATGATATAAAAACAACATTGACTGACCGTATGGCTGGTTTTGAATCATTTTCCATAGCATTAGACGAGAGCACCGATTTGTCTGACACAGCTCAACTGGCTATATTTATTCGAGGTGTTGATAAGGAGTTCACTGTTACTGAGGAATTGCTTGCTTTACAGCCGCTAAAAGGAACCACTACAGGAGAGGATATTTTTATTGAAGTTCAAAAGGTATTCACAAGTTTTGGCTTGCCATGGTCAAAATTAATTGGAGTATGCACTGATGGTGCACCTTCTATGGTCGGCTTACGTAAAGGTTTCATCGGAATTTTGAATGAAAAAGCAACAGAATTAAATGTGCAAAAAGATGATTTGATAGTCCTTCATTGCATTATCCACCAACAGAACTTGTGTTCTAAGTCCATTCGACTCCAGAATGTTATGAATGTGGTAGTAAAAACCATCAACTTTATTCGATCCCGAGGGCTTAACCATCGTCAGTTCAAGGCGTTTTTGGATGAAATATCAGCTGAATATAACGACGTAACATATTATTGTGAAGTCAGATGGGTGAGCAAAAGAAAAATGTTGAAACGGTTTTACGAGCTTAGAAATGAGATAGCAGACTTTATGAAAATAAAAGATAAACCACTATCTGAATTAAGTGACCCAAAATGGATATGTGACTTAGCATTTCTGGTCGATCTTACAGGCTATTTGAATGATTTAAATTTGAAACTTCAAAAACAAGGACAGTTAGTAAATGATTTGTACAGCCATTTGAAAGCGTTTCAGATCAAACTACGCTTGTGGGAGTCACAGATGCTGTCTGGTAACAGTTACCATTTCAACACGCTCTCTGCGTATGAAAATATTGCTTATGCTCAATATGCTGAAGAACTCAAGTTACTGTCGGAACAATTTTCGAACAGATTTAGCGACTTCAAAAACATGGAAGACTGTTTCAGTTTATTTGCTACTCCTACAAAATATAATGTAAAAAAATGCTCCAATACACTTACAAATGGAGTTGATCGAGATTCAAGAAAACTCACTCCTAAAATCCAAATTTGAAGACGTAGAGTTGTGCGATTTCTACAAAAAATACCTAGAAAAAGACAATTTTCCGCAGCTTAGAAAATTCGCAAGAAGATTGATTTGTGCGTTTGGCAGTACTTATAAATGCGAACAGTTCTTTTCATTGATGAAAGTTAATAAATCAACACATCGTACAAGACTGACTGACGATAATTTGGAAAATTCTTTACGTCTTTGTATCAGTGGAATTAATCCAAATATTGATGGATTAGTTTCCCAAATTCAAGCTCAAGTGTCTCATTGATTTCGGTGTATTTAACTTTCGTAGTTTGTAACAATTGCAAATTTAACGATTTAATTATAATGTACCATTTTTTTAAATTTCATTTTGTTATTTTAATAAATTGTACTATAATAACATTGTCGTATTATTTCATGTCTAATATCTATCGCAAAAAATATTATCACTACTTTAAAATGCACTAAGTACTTTTAAACGCGGCCCGCGAACGTATTTACACGCTAAAGTTTGGCCCTCAACATGTCAAAGGTTGCCCATACCTGCTGTAAACCATTGAATACATTTTTTTATAGAATGGTTAATATTTGTGAAAATGAAATCAGTCTTTATTTGTGAATTGTAGGTGCAAAGATGTCATGATTGTTACAAATATGTCCTCTACATACCGCCCTTTAGGTATACAAATTCTTATAATTAAAATGAAATACTAATAGAATCATGTGGTAGGTCAAATGGTTCTATCAGAAAAGAATTCATTTATATTGTAATATTTTTTGATAAGAAAGTCAGGGAGTTTTTTCTTAAATATTTAGTTTTTGTATTTTTCCTTTTACACAACAAAAAAACTGCAACAAATACAACATTGAAATTTTAAAATTGAAATCTGTATATACTTTACCTTAATTACCGTACTTGGCATATTTTCGTCGTACTCTTCTCCAAGATTAAATGTATAAGAAGTAGTTCTCATCAATGATGAATTTTTAATAGTCATTGTATCATTTTCCAAAGTAATTTCCATCAAAGGCGATGACAATGACATCATTTTACGTGCTAATAGAGGTACACCTGTATTAACATAAAGAACAATCGTTATTTCTCCATACATGTCATTTTTTTAGATACGGCCAGCAATTATATTTGGAGGATTGAAAGACTGTAAAACCTGTTTGAATAGTACGTACACAAACGATTTTTTTATTTTAGGAAAAAAAAGAATTACATTGATTAAAAACCAACTAGTTTTTGTTGTGTTATTTTTTATTATTTTAAAGTAGTTACATAATAGTTTTACATTTTTTTATTGTAGACCCATGAATAGTATAAAAGATAAAATAGGTTCATGGATGATGATAATGTTCACTGATTTTTTGCAATAAAATAAAAAGATATCACCTACAAACTTGTAACTCGTAATTAACAACCAATAAATTTCATAGAAGGCTACAAACCCTATTAATGTGTCTCCGACACATTTGGCCGGTTAGTTAATTATTCCAAAATCATACTCCAATCAAGTCCTTTACTTGTTTATAACAATCGATATAACTTGTGTTATCTAAATAACGAAGTCATAGTATACTATGCCTCTGAATCCAAAAAAAAAATGATACCAGATATAATGATGTCCTATGGGATATTTCTGCTATTCTAAATTTATGATTAAGTAATAAAAATCATAGATTTCATGTAATTAAGACAAAAGTATGTAGTCTAGGAAAAATAATTAATGTTACATACCAACAGCAATGAAATAATCATCAATGTTTTCATTTTTGTAATGTTGATATTTCCCCGGTATAGACGGCATCTTTATAACGTTAATTCTACTTTTTTGTGGTTTCTCTTGTCTAGTACGTTGTTGACAGAATCTACAAAAAAGTTTTCCTTATCAAATGTACCTACTAAAGTTCTTAACCTTGGTAGATAACTATATAATTAATATCAATCACGTAGACTGATATTACAATTTTATCAGTTTAATTGTTTCTATTCGTTTTTGTTTACTTTTCAGTTAACAATACGTGAACTGTAGGTGGAAAATTGATAAAAATATTCAAGTTATTTTACCTATAGACAGTTGCAAGCTTGAACACTGGGTTGCCATAATCAGTTTGTAGCATTTCCCACAAAATAATTAAACTGTGGGTTTTAATATATTTTATTACTAACAATAGTTACAACAGTTAGTCTTTCTCACCATTTGTTGAACTGTGAATTGTTGTCTATGAACTATCTGCCAGACAATCTATCAGCAAATGTTATGGCACTTAAGGTCGGATGAGAAAAGAAACATCAGATTAGTTGTATACTGATATGACAGATATGATCCTTGGAACGGAATCATTCAGTATATTGGTTTAGAATCCGTCGCACATGAATTAAAATACAGATTGAGAAAATTAATTACTATATGGGAAAAAGAAAAAAGGAGCTAAAAAAATAAACCTGATTTATATTTTAGAATACGAGTGATCCAGACGTAGAAATGATGAAAAATCACTGTTAGTCGAACATGAATCATAAAAACTCTCAGATTCTGTATCAGACTCATTATCATTTAATTCTATAATAAATTTATCCTTTTCATCGTCCATACGTTCATCAGTTTCGTGAAACTTGTCTTCAATGTGACGTACATGTTCACATTGCTTCCGCCAGTCCTCTGCAGTGGTAGATTGAAAGGCTCCTCAATTATTATTTTTATACTGCTCGCTTCCTGTCCTACGTTATTGCTGGCTACTCGCCTTTTTAAGAGACTCCACATAAATTTAATGGCGTTCAATTCGCAGTGGTACGGTGGTAATCTTACCACTTTGTGTCCATGAGCTTCGAACAATTGATCAGCTTCATATGCTGGAGTTTCTTTGTGTTCTTTTATAATTTCATAAATTTCGGCTTTTAACATAGTAGACAAAGCCCATTTCACCACCCGCGTTAACTATAATCCAGCTTGCACCGACAGAATCACTTGTCAGAACTCCTTGTTTGCCGTCAGCTTGCCAACATTTTGACGTGAAACATCTTTAAAATCACACCGTACAATACGAATACCAGGTCATAAAAGTGAACCGTAACGAAAAGGTCTATATCGTCTTACAAAACTATTAGTCTTAGAGACATAAATATACGGTAGTGTCATTATTTAGCGTATATAGTCAGTTCGCTGTTACGACCTTGAGTTTGCGTCGGGGCCGGGCGGGTTGGCGGGGAAGGGGCACCGCGCAGAATGGCCGAAACCGGCGTTCTCACTCCTCTCTATTCAGTGTAGCTCACGACTCAAACGTGATAGCGCGGTGATTCGTGCGCGTGTATATAGTTTAACTAGCTAGACCAATTGATTTAAGCAAAAATTAGTGTAATTTGGACAATATTTATACGTAAAAATAACAAGTCTATAAAAAAGTATTGAAATACAATATGTCGGCCTCAGCCCGTGCAAGAGTCAGTCGAAAATATAAATCACGCCTATCGTTTTAAAGAGAAGGTAATGGGCCACGCACAGGTAACCCAATGTCCGGCGCCGAGCGAGCGAGGCGGTTTCGAGAGCGTCGCAAAGCTGCCACGGCACATTTAGTGAACGACGCCGACTCCGCGAGCACCTCTACCTCTGCTGTACCTTTACCAATGGACATAACGAGTGAAGATACCAGCGAGATAAAAGCGACTCGCCGACATAGACTTTTCACGTTATACCAATAGCCGTGTGCCCCGACACAGCCCCACCCGACTTATTTTGCTGCATGAGAGGCGTGTTTAAATGTCTCATCTAGAAACACGACAGCTCGACCATCGATGCTTTTTATATCAAAACATTTATATATCTTATATCTACATCTCTAGGCTACTATGTCGTGCCTTTCCATGAGTCCTTTTCTTTTAGAGCCACATGATTTAAACCGAAATCCAATTTATCGCACAATTTTCTACAATGTAGTACGAGCCCCATTATAGTTGTCATTTTTCAGTTCTGCTAATATAGTTTCCGCAAAGTCGGAACCTCTTTTCTTACAGTATACATTTCGTGTATCTTAATTCTGACTACACATAAATCAAAATCATCTAACTTTCTTTTTTTTTTGGTTACGTTTTTTTCTAGGAGTATGCACTTACTTTCTATGATGTAGAAGCAGCAACTTCACCTTCTCTAGCTAAGGTGTTGAAAGCTTTTTTAGATATGCCTAAAATTTAAAAAGAACATTAAAATTATTAGAAAGTTTTAAATTTTTGATTGCATATATTTACTGGAAATATAACCAAGAATATTTCCAGTAAATATACAGCACAGGGTAGTTTTTATAACGATAAGTAATACGCGACTAGTTGCGTTCATTCGACATTTGGTGTAAAATATTGGGGAAAATATACACGGCAGGCAACACTATTTTACTTATCTGTCATTGCAGCAACCCGTTTGTGAATATTTCCAAATAGAATTATTGGGCCTGTATTTGCTTTTTCTCTTTCACAAAAACTATTTTTCTACCACTACTTGTATTCTTTTTGGCATGATTAGAGATTACTCCCCCTACTTCGTTGGGACTGAACAATGCCATGATAAAAACAATTCTATTTTATTATTTGCTGCGTGTGAACCAATAGCTACGCTAATGTCCAAATAAATAAGTGGACTTTTCGTTTGATTTTTGTTTTGTTTGTTAAATAAGTGACTTTTTGGGTGATAGTCTATAAATCTCAAAGTATTGTGTGTTTGTGATAAAATGATAAAAGCATGGGACTGCGTTTTTGTGTGCTTCCAAGGAGTGCTTCTCTGTCCTCAGTAAACTTATTTTTACTAAGCCACTTCTAACTTCAAAAGGACTGGACATTATTATGATAGGTTTTAGACTTGCAATCATTTTACGAAGAACCGTTGATACTGGCATAATGTGTTAATTGCACCATTGCCATATATGAAAAGAAAAAAATAATATTTGCCGTAGAAAGTGCTGAAATATTTAGTAAGGACATTTTTCTACCGATCTCGCGTTAGCCTCTGAAAGCAACGTCTTAAACCGAGGCTTTTAGGCTCGTTGCTGTACACACTTTGCTCCTAGTTGAGCGCTTTCTGCGCTCGCCCTAAACTATACAATACATGTGCTGTGACTTTTGAAAGGTCACTCTGCGGCCACAAAAATTTAGCCATTCCGAAAAAAAAAAATTATGTATATATAATTTATTTGGACATTGGCATAGCTATTGGTATACATACGACAAATAATACAACTTGTTAAAATAATAAAATTATTGTTCTAAATACGTCATTGTCCAGTCTCGTTGAAGTAGGAGTCGCTCAGTAAAAGTGATAGTACTTTTTATGAGGACACAGTTGGACTCCTTGGAAGAACTCGAAAAATGCAGTCTCAAGCTTTCATTTAATTATCACAAACAGTACGTACTTTGACGTCTACTAAACTATCACTACTAGACCACAACTCCCACAGTACACAATTTTTACAATAATCAAACAAAAAAACCAGCTTTACTTCGCGGGTTCCCGCCAAAAAGGACAATATTGAGATGACGTTCAGAAACTAGTTCCACTTATCGCTAGTGTGCTTTGTTTTTTACAGTTGGTTCTAACATTGTTCTCAAAATAAAATTAAGTGTAAATGAATTTTTTTTGTGTCCAGTGTTAACCAATTATACGTTTAATTTATTCATTATAATTAAAATCCAGAAAGCAAATGATAAATAAACATTCTGTATTCTGTAGGCACACCAGTGATGCTGTCATTCAGTATTGTAATATGTTTTGAATCTGTGGGTGTGTGTCTTTTTGATGGATGTATTTGACGTGATGTGACTGAGATGTGAATTTAATGTTTTGAATAAAAAACTCGATACGAAACGAACTTGTTGTTTGTAGATAAGACTACGTTAAGTCGTTATTAGTTTATGTGAATACAGTGCTTAGTTTTCTATAACTTTACTACTTAAATTCGACTTTATATCTGGATTCATAACGAGAGTTTGTTGATCGATTACGCGTTATTTTTGTTGATAATATAAAGTGTTGGGGAGGTTTACCGAAAATGGGCGATAAAGAGGATTACTTGACGTCTTATAGAGTGTTCTTTGAGACCTTTGCGGCTACTGTTAACCCTGAGGACCAGCTGCCTGTTCACATCGCTGGGTACACCATCACTGAGGCAGAGCTACCGGGCGAAGTCATATATTGGACCACTCAATATTTAACCGAAAAGTGAGTAAACTTTTATACTAATAATTAGGGTCACAGATATTTTTCTGATAGAAGGTAAGAAATTGTTAGTTGATAAAACTGATAAGAGCTTATTAGGTATGTTGAGGTATGTTGTTATTAAAGTATAATACCTATAAGTTTTTCTATACATACTGAAAACATTTAACAATATAATTTGTCTTGGTCTGCTACGGTCATTAACCTAGAAAGGCTTTAAAATATATGTCATTGAATAATTACAGAGATTAGATCCTTTTAGAAAAAATTTTATTTAAGTTATTTTTGGAGTTAATTGAAGTTAACTGCAAAGTAATTAATTCATATACAACATAATTTGTTTAACTAGTCTAAAGGAAGAGGAGACTTGATCAAAACACAAGATTCTTAAGAACCACTAAGATGTCCCATACCTGAACTCTATATACAATACTAAAGCCAACGAGAATCTGAGAGGACCAGCTTTAACGAGAAGGCTAATGCGAAGTCTTCTTCCAGGTTTACCGTGACGGTGTATCATACCCTGCATTACTAATTGCAAAAGATGGTGTCTATCACTGCCCATGATGTGACCAAATTATGATATTTTTTTTATCTTAACTGTTTTAATAATCCATGCATTCTCCCTTATCCATTCTCTGCAAAACCATCTCTTTCTCACCCAATCTACTCGCGATATTACGATATTCGTAACATCCTTCTCTACACCCACATTTTGAATCCCTCTAACCTTTTACATTTAGTCTGGGTGAGGGTCTAGGATTATACACCATACAGAAGGATGGAGAAGACGTAACACCATACTAGGCGAATTCTAGTATTGAGACTAATGTAACATATTGAGATTTTGCATGATTACAATATTTTGTACATTTGTTTTTATTTTGTTATTTATTTGTTTAATAGTTAATAATGTAGTTAGTTGAGGATTCCTTTCTTTTCTGAATCTTTATAGATTACAAGAGTGTTGTCACATAAATATAATATACAATTCTAAACCAACTAATACTTTTAGTGCCAATAACAGATTCAATGAACAAAACTATATCATGGTAACAAGATTTGAAGAAAGAAAATATACAGGGTAAAATAAAATCTACCTGCACCATTTAAACACTAAAAATTTCTCCAAAAAAGAAAGTTAATTGGATGTTGGAGCATAAACACCAGCATAAGATATAGGCACATCAGGTGCTAGCTGCTCCTCTGTTATATAATAATTATTAGTGTTGCAAGGAATAGTACATTCGGCCATTCGCTGAATACCGAATATTCGGTGGGGTCCTCGGCCGAATAGCCGAATATTCGGCCAAACTATTTGGCCATATTTCGCGCCAATTTGTCTAGGCGCAGAGGCACAGCTCACACTGTCCTTTGATTGGCTCGCGCTCCCTTCATTACGCGCAATCGCGTTGCTTTTTAAACTTTAAAAACTTTAAAAAAATACAGCAAGAATTGGGTTTGTCTGAACACAAACATATCCAAGACATCAGCACTAGATGGAGTTCTACGTACTATATGCTGGACAGACTTCTAGAACATAAAGCGCCATTTCCCTTTACCCCTTACCGATTCATCAAATATTTCGATCTGACTCTGCTGTTCAGTGGGAGTTTGTAGAAAAACTTCTTAAGCTACAATACTAAAATCATTTGAAAACGTAACAAATATTATAATAATAGTTCTAAATATTCTTGTACCTATATCTGAAGCTATTTAACATGTTGTAACTCTGAAGCGTTACTGTGACAAAGTCAGTGCATCAAATCCTACCCCCCAAGTTAAAACTTATGATAATGAATATGCAACAAGGCTTAAAGCAATGTTTTTCAAAACTTGTTGAGGATACAAAATATTTGCTGGTGACTCTATTAGACCCTCGATTTAAAATGCATTTCTTTTCTGACAAAGTGCAAAGGAAGAAAAAGTCCAATAGCATATTTTACTAGAGGGTTTATGCCGTGAATCAAGCAGCGACGAAAGTAGTGGCTCTAGGGGCTCGTCTCTTGTTAATACCAAATGAAAAAGGACCAACAATGAGCCTAGTCAGAGCATTCACAGATCCTTCTTGGCATGTTTTGAAGAGGTAATTGCCGAAAGATGAGTCAGGTGTTGACAACGAAATTGTAGCAGACCTAGATATTTACCTTAATCTAAAATAATTACATAGGAATAAAAATACATTTTTTAGTGGGCAAAAAATAAAGCAACATTTTCTCAAGGCTTAGTAAAGCTTGCTGCAAAGTATTTGTCCCCACCTGGAAGCAGTGTTTACTCCGAGAGACTTTTTCAGAAGCAGAAAGTTCGTATGAAGAGAAGAGAAACAAGCTTCTTCCTTGTAATGCAAAAAATATATAATTTTCGCACTACAATCTACCGCTTTTAAATTTTGATTACTAATTTAAAAAAATATGTAGATACTTATGTTATTACCAATAGAAAAATAAACACTTAAAATTATAAAAAAGTAGGTTATTTTCATGATAAAATATCCTGCTTGCAAGACAACTTATAGGTATTCGGTATTCGCCCGAATAGTATCTAATTTAATATTCGGCCGAATATCGGATAAAGGGCCGAATACCGAATAGTAACCGAATATTCGTTGCAGCTCTAATAATAATAAATTTTAATTTAAGTATTTTACTGTTACTCATTTATATTTTTTGTCTTTATCAATCAAATACAACACCTGCTTGTAATTAATGTTTCTCAACAATTTGACGACGCTGCGTATTTTTTCGCTTCACAGAGTAGATTACGTAGATTTCTTTGAATAAGTCCAGAATTTTAAAAAGTAGAAGTACAAAATTTCTTAGATTTCATGAAAATAAAAATAAATAGTATCAGTAGTGTGTGTGTGCTGGTAATGAGAAGATCAATGAATGCTCTCAACTACAGTTGAGTTACAATTTATATTTATTGTTCTAACTTAGAGTATAGGTTTGTACTTAGGTTTGCAGTTTACCTAGCCCTAATTGAACAAGTGACACAAGTGAACAATGGACCGCAAAGAAATTTGTGAACTATACTTTATGGAAGTATCCTTAGAGTAATAAACTAGGGCAATTTTGCAATTGTAGGTTCTCAGATGAAATGTGTTATGAGGTCTCAATTTACACTACCCCTCAAAATGACTCAAAGTCCTCTTGAGTAGGTACTCAAATAATGTAGTGACTGTACCTCCAAACATTACGTACAAGAAATGATTTTGAAAAGTTCTCTTCTCAGTTACAAGATGTACACAATGTACATGTATTAAACATAGGTAATCAAATTGTTCTCTAGGATGTTCTTTATTTCTTAGGAATTGGGTTGTTTAATGACTGGGAAAGGCGGTACCCTAGAGTTGGACATTTAAAAAGGCTGATATTAATAAAAATATATCATCAATAAAAATGAAATTGTTCATTTGACATCTCTTGAGTCGAATCGAATAGTCTATTTGAAACTGGTTCAGTTCAGTTCACACAATACTTTTAATGGATTTCAAGGTCTATTGTTATCCATCATACATACCTAAGTGTTTAATTTTACAGTCAATGTTTTATATTATTGTAATATAACAACTTCTGATTTTCATACATACTACTTCCAAAAATTAAGAATAATTAGATTTTGCTAACCTTCACAGTAAGAGTTGAGATATGTGTATCGAGGATTTTGTACCTTATATTAAGTATTTGGGTAATTTATTTTGTTTTGTCTTTGATTGTTTAGAATTGGTTTCCCAATAACTGAAGATCATGGAGAGATCATATTGGTTGTCTAAGGATCTATGCTTTCAATACTTGATTCCGTTTCAGAAACATTAATTATATAATTAATGTTTAATAATGTAGATTAGTTAAAAAATCTTTAGTAAAATCTTCTTAACTTTTTAATTACTTTATGAAAGCAAAAAAATACCCATTCTCCACTTTGTAAATGCTTTAGACAAGTACTTTTACAGAAACTTTTCACATTAAATTATAAAAGTTTAGGTATGATATAAACAAACTGTGTACAGGTTCAAAGGTGCTTTGTTTTAAATATTAACAGACTCAGCACATTAATAATATAACACGTCTGAGTTAGCGACCGCCGACCAATGGCGCTCAATTCCCGAAGGCCAAGGTCGACCGTGCAGGTCACACCAATAAATACTTGACCTGTTTTTATCATTTCGCTTTATATTCATTGACACATGTTTAGATCCGTAAAAATCGCTAGGTACGGTATTTTAAAAAGATCCCACTACTGCACTGTCGTTGTCTTGACTACAATCTTTTTTTAATGCAAATTGACGTAGGTAACTTAAAATAATATCAAACTGCAATCAATTAACTAACTGCTAGGTATAGAGAAATTTTGATAGCTGATTAACAAACATTGCCGCTTTCCTTTTTTAACAATAGAATTTCATACCAATGAACTTTCAATAGTTCATTGACCCAAAGGCTTTGAAGGGCTCAGTGTTTCCATAACAATCCCAGTCATTTGTTCAGGTGTTTTGAACCGCATTTATCAAAAGCATATTTTGTCGCATTGTTCAACTGCTGGTTAATTTTGGTTTGTTTATTATTCATATGCATATATACTACGTTTATCTGGCTAATTTGGGTTCCCGCTTGCGTATCAGTTTTATGGTTGGCGTGACAAACAATGCGCGTTACTCATCTAACGCGGTGCGATCTTAAACCACAAGTGACGCGTTCACCTGCCGATGCCGCTTGAAAACACGGAAAACTTCGCCTATCCCTATGTGTCATACGTCGCTTAACATTATCCTCGATAGTACGCACCAGTGTAACGTAAAACAATACATAGAAAATAGTAGATGTAAATAAATATTCAAGATCAACACGTGCTGCTTGTAATTGCATACTTGTCAATTCAATATAGTTTAGCATACGATTGCTGATAGAGAAGGGTGTATAGAGATGGACTGCATTTGAACTGCCAGCCAGCTGTTAAATTGCAACTTGTCGACACAACTTCATTCTAACGAATTCTAACATGCAGTCAGTATACAGTTCTAACGACTGCATATTGACTGCATGTTAGCCAGTTCGTGTGTATACACGCTATAAAGTTAAATTTGCGTTAGTACAGTACAACAGTCTCTGTATGATATTGATAATGGACATGCCGTATTTTAGCCGTCACGTGAACCCATTCATTAGAGAACCCTCTTATCGTATAGATTTGTCTTCTTTGCCATTGCTCCGGCGAGACTCCAACTCCAACTCCAAACGTTGTTAACTCCAACGTTGGTCTTCATAACGTCGACCCACCTTTTATTGTCTACTAAGAGACAAGACCGGGTTTTTCTACAACTCCGTCTCTACCAAAGTTGCGGTTGGCGCTACTTAAACGCTTATTAAATAAGTTGATAATGAGCTGCAAAGAAGTTTGTATTTGTGCAAACATTCGATTGGCCCATACTTTACGCAACATTGCTTTACATCATATGTATGTAAATCATACATACATAAACTAGACAATCACCGTCTAATTAATTAAACCCTCACTGTTTATACAATTTTATTTTATTTTAAAAGCGAACTAAACAAGCTTGTCAGTTTATTAATTTTATGGACCCTTAATTTCATGGTATAATTAATGTCTATACAACTTGAATTAATTTATAAATGTTACTACTAGATATATCTATTCAAATTTAAAAAAAATTGTCTCTTTATTAGGATGTGAATCCGTCATATACCTTACGTAAATATGACCAGAAAACAACAAAGCCACATAACGAACTGCTTTCAATTTAACTAGAGTGGAAAGATTACGCGATCGTTTTGATCATTGAATGTATTTTTATGACGTTGCTTCAAAGTTCAAACTAGTAAGCACTGCGGCTTGATTCAAACATATTTTGATTCGGTTCAATTGCCACTGTTTTATATTTGTTTTAAAAATCTATTTGATTTTACCACTATAGGTTTTGCTCAAGTGCTTACACTAGCAGCAAATGAGTGCAACATGATACTTAATGTAAAGATAACGAACCATTGATGCAGTAAAAATTGGAACAGCAGTTTAGTGCTGGCACGTAGAGTCGATTTTAGTCAACGGAACCTCGGCAGGCTAAATGCGATTGAAACTACTTGAAACATTTCCAAACTTATCATAAGTTTTTCTTCTTGCAGGTTTAGGTTTCATTAATGTGCAGGTGGACTATTATCGTATGATTCTCCAAACATTCTCTGATTTATTCCTATCGTCCCCGATAGGCCCGATTCCCAGTACCGGGCCGGATGGGAAAAAAGTGCCGTCGTCCCCTGTGAAAATATTCGCACGCAGTATTATTATGAGAAAATTTATTTCCCATCATCCCCGGTAACGAAACAAATAGGTATAATGTACATTCCATTTAATTATGTTTCATTGCAGTATTATTATTATTTATGGATATTTGCTATTACTTAATAATATTGTAGCAACCGTACTTATAAATTAATAAAAACTTGATACTTGTAGTGATATACGAGGTGTGTTCGAAAAATATCGGTCTGCAGGTACACATTTATTCATACACACTATACTTACTCTAATCTCCTTCAAAATAGTCCCCTCGGTAATGCACAAACATCTCCCAACGGCCCTGCCATTGTTGGAAACACTTCTGAAACGCATCTTTTGGAATGGTGTTCAGCTGGGCCGTCGCTTTCCGCAAAATGTCTTCTCTCGATTCAAATCTGGTCCCTTCCAGCGGCATTTTCAACTTGGAGAATAGCCAAAAATCACGACGGCCATTCCCATCCGGCCCGGTACCGGGGACGGGCCACCACCGGAGACTATATGAGTAAACAGATTCTCTCATACGAATATGTGTAATATCATAATATGGTAATAATATGTAATTTTCTGCCTGCTGTATTTAGTGGGCTGTTTTGTGCGGGATTGCGCAAATTGAGTGTTACGAGGCGATGACCATCCGCTTGCATAACGTAATGTCTGTATTCGTTTCTAATAACAATGCCAGTTTATTAGAACGCTATGATAACGCCGGGTAATTTTATTTTTTTTCTAAAATAGTAAACATCCTATACCAGGCTACTCGGAAAGTATTGCGACAAAGAGTTTTTATCTAAGGAACACGGCTGGTTTTGATGCCAATTAAAATGATGACTATCTATAACATATATGGGCAACAACCAGCCCGCGGGCCGGATCCGGCCCGCTGTAAGATATGATCCGGCCCGCGAGACATTTTGAAAAAACCCAATTAAAAAAATATTACTTTAGGTACTTATACTCACGGGAGTGACAGTGAGGCGGCAAACATCAAATCCTTTGATGTTTGCCGCCTCACTCTTTGATAATCGCCGCCACTCGCCTTGCTCGATCAAATTCTTTGAGGTTTGCCGCCTCACGGGCGACACATCAAAAGATTTATTGCTTCTCAATTATTCTAAACTAGTTTATTCCAGATTATTCCTTCATTTTGCCTATATAAGCGGGTGGATGGCCCGAACGTTAGTTCAGTTCTATTTGAGCTACCGAGGTGATAACTTGGACAAGCGATATCCTAGCGAACTGCTCGAGCCGTCAACTTGCTTTGTGACTTTGTGTGCATCTTGAGTGGTTACTAACTATAGTTTGTTATTAAGTTTATTGAACGAAAAGTAAACAAAAATGATGTCTGGTGGAAAGAAACGAAAAGTAGATACAGAGGGTCGCCAGTTTCAAGAAAAATGGACTGAAGAATTCTTTTTTATCTTGCACAATGGTAAGCCTATTTGTTTGCTGTGTAATGAATCCATTTCAGTAATGAAAGAATTCAATATAAAGAGGCATTACTCAACTAAGCATGCTACGCTGCACTCACTGACAGGACAATTAAGAACAGACAAAATCCAGAAGCTTACCGCAAATTTGGAAAAACAGCAACAAATGTTTCATAAACAAAGAACACAACTTGATAATGTTGTGAAAGCTAGTTTTATAGTTAGCTCAAAATTGGCAAAGGCATTAAAACCACTTGCCGAAGGAGAATTTATCAAGGAGTGTATTTTAGAAGTTTGCGGTATTTTGTGTCCTGAAAAGAAAAATGAATTTGAAAAAATTAGTTTGTCAAGACGAACTGTTGTTCGACGTATAGAAATGATGGCTAATGATATAAAAACAACATTGACTGACCGTATGGCTGGTTTTGAATCATTTTCCATAGCATTAGACGAGAGCACCGATTTGTCTGACACAGCTCAACTGGCTATATTTATTCGAGGTGTTGATAAGGAGTTCACTGTTACTGAGGAATTGCTTGCTTTACAGCCGCTAAAAGGAACCACTACAGGAGAGGATATTTTTATTGAAGTTCAAAAGGTATTCACAAGTTTTGGCTTGCCATGGTCAAAATTAATTGGAGTATGCACTGATGGTGCACCTTCTATGGTCGGCTTACGTAAAGGTTTCATCGGATTTTTGAATGAAAAAGCAACAGAATTAAATGTGCAAAAAGATGATTTGATAGTCCTTCATTGCATTATCCACCAACAGAACTTGTGTTCTAAGTCCATTCGAC
The DNA here is from genome assembly GCA_943735995.1 of Sesia bembeciformis. NCBI lineage: Eukaryota > Metazoa > Arthropoda > Insecta > Lepidoptera > Sesiidae > Sesia > Sesia bembeciformis. The sequence goes on along the minus strand of OX031028.1, from coordinate 4,877,487 downwards.
TCCAGAATGTTATGAATGTGGTAGTAAAAACCATCAACTTTATTCGATCCCGAGGGCTTAACCATCGTCAGTTCAAGGCGTTTTTGGATGAAATATCAGCTGAATATAACGACGTAACATATTATTGTGAAGTCAGATGGCTGAGCAAAAGAAAAATTTTGAAACGGTTTTACGAGCTTAGAAATGAGATAGCAGACTTTATGAAAATAAAAGATAAACCACTATCTGAATTAAGTGACCCAAAATGGATATGTGACTGAGCATTTCTGGTCGATCTTACAGGCTATTTGAATGATTTAAATTTGAAACTTCAAAAACAAGGACAGTTAGTAAATGATTTGTACAGCCATTTGAAAGCGTTTGAGATCAAACTACGCTTGTGGGAGTCACAGATGCTGTCTGGTAACAGTTACCATTTCAACACGCTCTCTGCGTATGAAAATATTGCTTATGCTCAATATGCTGAAGAACTCAAGTTACTGTCGGAACAATTTTCGAACAGATTTAGCGACTTCAAAAACATGGAAGACTGTTTCAGTTTATTTGCTACTCCTACAAAATATAATGTACAAAATGCTCCAATACACTTACAAATGGAGTTGATCGAGATTCAAGAAAACTCACTCCTAAAATCCAAATTTGAAGACGTAGAGTTGTGCGATTTCTACAAAAAATACCTAGAAAAAGACAATTTTCCGCAGCTTAGAAAATTCGCAAGAAGATTGATTTGTGCGTTTGGCAGTACTTATAAATGCGAACAGTTCTTTTCATTGATGAAAGTTAATAAATCAACACATCGTACAAGACTGACTGACGATAATTTGGAAAATTCTTTACGTCTTTGTATCAGTGGAATTAATCCAAATATTGATGGATTAGTTTCCCAAATTCAAGCTCAAGTGTCTCATTGATTTCGGTGTATTTAACTTTCGTAGTTTGTAACAATTGCAAATTTAACGATTTAATTATAATGTACCATTTTTTTAAATTTAATTTTGTTATTTTAATAAATTGTACTATAATAACATTGTCGTATTATTTCATGTCTAATATCTATCGCAAAAAATATTATCACTACTTTAAAATGCACTAAGTACTTTTAAACGCGGCCCGCGAACGTATTTGCACGCTAAAGTTTGGCCCTCAACATGTCAAAGGTTGCCCATACCTGATCTATAACATAAAAACAAAACATTCCAAATTCAAATTTCCCTCCATTTTTTATGAGCTGAATCAAAATTTTGTCTCCTTTAAAAATGGATATTCGACGGGAACAGGTGTTCTATAGCTTAGGTGTTAATCAACTTCCACTAAAATGGCAAAGGTGCATTGATAATAATAAGATCAATTATAAAGTTCCCGCGGGAATCACAAGTTTACGCAAACGAAGTCGCTGCCACCGCTAGTAATACAATAAAATCCTAACAGAGTCGCCTCTGTACACTAAATATTTTTTGGAAAAAATCATTCCAATCTATGAATGATACAAAGCCTAGAACAATTTTTTTTGGAATTTTTGTCTGTCTGTCTGTCTGAACGCACATCACTTAAAAACTATTGGACGGATTTCAATGAAACTTGGCATTTTTATAGTTTATGTGACAGGTTAACATTTAGGGTAAACTTTTATCCAGATCCTTTGAGGAAGGAATCAAGGAATCTCAAGTCGCGAACACTACTAGTTCTAAATATTAAAAAAAAACTGCTGTTATATTACTAAAACATTTAATACTCCATAGTAAGTTAAGATAGTCATAAACACACCCATGTGTGCGCCCGACTTAATGCGCAAGCGCATACATTAGCATCATAATATAATAAGTTAAAGAAGTAATAATCTATGTGATTGGCCAAATGACGATGGTTACAAACGCTTGTGATACTGATTATTGTTATTATCGCTTTACAATTATTATCATATTTCTATGAAACGATGTTTGCAGTACTAAGAACGAAAGGAAACGAACCTTAAAAATACACAGGCAAATGGAAACGTAATCGTTAAATAGTAATTCTATACTGGTTCAGATAAGGAAACGCGAATCTTGAACATTTGTTTAATACTGCTTACAAGTGACTTTTGTATCTTTTACTATTATTTCCTTATCAAGGTGATTCTTATAACAATGCATCCAAAAGTCGCCGGTAGTGGCTGGATGAGGAAAGCAAAAGACCGTGTGTAGTGGCGGTCCTTAAGAGAGGCCTATATCCAGCGGTAGAGACACAGGCTTCAATATCCAAAAGGAAACTGATGCACTCCTGTAGGATCCTCTTGTCCTAATTTTGTGCTTCTGTAGGATGTGGGTATAAACGTGAAGATAAATTTTAAGTATAAAACATCAAGTTCATTTTAAGTTGACGTAAATTGGGTCAAGATTTTTTTTACAGTTTGTAGCTAGAGCACTTGTGTAAACTGCAAAATGCATGCAAAATGCACTGTGCATAAAAAACTGCGTTTTTCATTTGTCCTAGACATGTTATTTTTTATTGCGTATATTTAGCAACTATCTCAAAATAGATACAATGTAACTTGGCAATGTTCAACATTGTTGAGGTCATCAAATCTATGAAGCTGCAGTTTTACTCGTCTAAAATCAAATCATGTTTGTTTCTAAAAGCGTTACTTAAAAACGTTAATTGTTAAAAGATTCGCTTGATTTATCGATTTTATCGTTTGAATAGTTACCGAGGCTATTGTTTTATAGCGAAGGCGCGCTTTCTCCGTCGGTCCGTGGGCAGAGAGGTCGTAGGCAGTGGCTGCACAAATTGGCGCGACCCAGTGCGTAGGACGAGGATGCGATGATAGGCCGGAGTACGACATCGGAGTCAACGCACTTACAATGGCAGCGTTTAGCGTTAATTACACACGTTGACCTATTTTACCTACGACACAGACCTGCCCTAGTTCAGGTCATTTCGAATTATATACTATTTAAAATTTTTGTGTACTTATTTGTTGTTTATTGGTAGAGTTGGTAGACAAGCGAAATAGCCCACCAGACTCCAATGTCCGATTACGTCTTTAGATGTGATTAAGTAATATACTGAGATTTTGAAATTATTTTTTTAAAAGGCGAATTGTGCAAGTCTTTTTAAGACAAACATCAAAAGCAAATGCGCAGTTAAGGACAACCAGTATTTTATTCAATCTCATATGACTGCTATGTACTGAATAGCATTGTTTGCTTGGTATTCTCTATAGGCGATTGCTAAAGTGGGCTTCGGCCCACAATGTTGTCTTCTTACATCAATGTGGAGTCATAATACCTAGTATATTATTGCTTGCACACAAGCCTTCCATTCGTTACGTAGACGTTTCAATGGAACAGCAATCAGCACCATATGTCGACCTTCTGTTGCTAGCTCGGTACCGCAAGAAGAGGAAACCGCATATTCGGCATATTTCAACCAACTCTGTTCAAAAGTACGAGTATTATACATGTAATACTCGTGTGAAATTAGCAATTGAGGGTACTATTAGGGTTGCCAGTTTTTCGTAATTATATATTAAAAAATGCGAGAAGTAAAGAAAAATCGGGACGCGAATAATAAAGATTTCTTGATTTCTTTGCGAATGTAACAGTATATACAGTACAACATAGTACAGTAGTAAGATAACGGCACACCTTTTTACAGTGTACAGTACCTACCACACGGTGTGAAGCGTGTAGTAAAGATAACTGCTACCTACTCTAGTTGTCATTAAATAAATTAAGACCAGATATAACTTGAATTTCAATTTGAAATCTTTTTATTTTCAAAATTATTCTTTTATCAACTTATAACAAAAGTTAGTGGAAATAAAAATCGGCACAAATTGTTTTCTCCCAGCACTTTTAGCGAGAGGCGGGGCCCAGAGGCCTGAAATCTGTACAATTGGCAACCCTAGCTACTACTTATCTAGTTGCTCTTTGTCGCGCTTGAATTCATGCTGACTAAAACCTGGTGTCAGAAATAACACGACAAAATTCACAATATCAATATGTATATACTTATCCACATCGTACTGGTATGTTATTTTGAAATGATGAAAAGTAAGATGGTGTCAGTTAGGCGATATAGGAACTTTAGATCCGGATAAATATGACATCTGAGAAAAGGGACCTTATTGTTGTTGGCTCTAGTTTCCCAGATGTTGAGACTTCAATTAAATCTAAAAAAATATTGCTGTATCTTAAAAAAAATCTATTTAAACAGAATCTTGAAACAACAATTTTTTGAGTTACGAAAATCTTAACCATAGTCAGTAAGTCCATACCGACTATAAGGTGCCTTTGTAGATAAGGTCACAAATAGACGATTCTCGGTCTTGTCTTAGTCGCAGTTATAGCACCTTATGTAGTCTGAATATAAGTTAAATTCAAACCATTCGATCTAAGTAGAACTACTTATAAACCTGTATATATGTCGATATGAGTATTTTAATACCCAAAGACGGTTGATATACTAAATTTAATTAACAGTAATCAGCTCTTTGGTTGTTCACTGCTAGACATGATCATCTCATCTCATCATGCACATCGTCTCGCACATGAAGGATGTCCACGAGGCCTTAAACCGCGATCGGTGCCCAAGCGAGTTGGCGAGTCTATTCTTTTAGAGATGATGTACTTCCTCAGGGCTTGTGGTTGCGGCTTTGTTATCCCTTAGTTGCCTTTTACGACACGCTTGAATAGATGGGGTGGGGTGGTGCTCTAAAGTCGGCCGATACCATACGGCTAAAAGTACATAGCGATATAGCGCGATCATTGCATAGACAATTTCATAGAAATGATCATGTCGTCAATTGTCCCTCTCGTTCCGTTCATATCCGTGGGTACAAACGATATCCATCCCAAATGCAGGGGCGCTGACCTTTTAATGTACTGAACAGACAGACTTACACGTCCGCATTTTATTTTATAACCACACCGCTCTGAAAAACCGAGGAAACAAACACATGTTACGGCAAGTGAATGTCCGTTTGCTTATATTTTATTTTTTTCTATTTATATCCGGTGAATCAATAAACTTGCAAATAGGTAGTTGTATTATTTGTAAAAGATTTAGTTACTTTCAATATATCATTGTACTTGGTCGCCGCGCTTTCTGTCTATCGCTGTTAAATGATAAATAACCCTTTTCGATATCATAGTGATATATGTACATATCGACTGCTTTGAGATCATTTGAAACTAAATGGAGAAGTTCACTGGGTTTATAACTTTTTTGATTCTGAAATCATCCTTGACAGTAATTGATAACTCATTCAATTGACTTTCATAAGTAAGTAACTAACTGTACGAAGTTCATGATTCATGATTAAGGGCAACTACATAGTTTGACCGGCGCCCCCGGTCGCATTAAATTTTTGCCAAAATTTTGCATTTGATGATGATTCCTGTGGAATGTATAAAGGATAAAACGTATAAAAAGTAGCCTTTTAACGCAGCGCATGAATAGCTCATGCCAAGTTTCATTAGAATCCGTCCAATGGTTATGTCGTGATGCGCGTTCAGACAGACATAGACAAAAATTCTAAAAAAAAAATGTTTTGGGATCTATATCATTCGTACTTTATATTGCAGTCTATTTATTTATTTAAACTTCACACAAGTAATTCATTGTACAAATGGCGGTCTTAATGCCATATGACATTTTCTACCAGGCAACCACATTTCTCAAAAAATATTTCATGTACCTACATGTACGACTTTGTTACGATTTTGTTATATGTTTAAAGTAAAGATAAAAAATAACATGTTTAGAAATACATTTTTACATGTCGTGACGTTGTACTGTAACGCAAACCAAGTATATTTCTAAAAATAGTTTTTTCATATAAAATATATGTGAACTGAAGCGTTCGAATTACGTAATGTACGTAACATCACGTCAGCTCAGTCTGTTTCTTGTTTTATTTCTTTGTCATCAGCTTACGTCTCTACTATCTATAGTTTCTCCCATGATTCGGAACTAGAAATGGTCTTTGCGTAGATTTCACTCCGTTTGCCGTGTCTAGATTACATAAACCAAGAATTTAATATAAAAAGGTCAGTTAATATTATTTTATTACAATTATCCATTTGAATAGGTGTGTCCCAACCTCGCAAGTGATACCTTCACCGCACGCACGTGATATGTACTACTCGTGTATCAATAGCACTTGCGGAGTGGTTTCCTTATCGTGAGATTACTAAGTTACGAACATTTCTCTTTGTTTAAACAATGTTATTGTATTTACGAGTGGGTACACATTTTCATTCTATTTGTATCCTTTCTACATTGAAGTCAATATACAATACCAAGCAAAGGCAAGTGCCCTTTCTTGGTGTTGGTATTGTAAAATTTCGGATTTTTATCATCGCACCTCTAGGGGCGGTTTATCCGCACTTCCTTGACAAAGAGTTACTGCGTACAGTAGGTACGGTCTTCATGACACTTTATGCCGTGAACCTGAAAGTTGTGGAACGAACTTTTCCACTTAGTTACGACACTGAGCTCTTCAATTGGACCGTGAATAGAATTTTGCAAGGTCGGCAGCGCATTGTATTTCCCCTGGTGCTGCAGGTGTCCCATGGTCTGCGGTGACACTTACTATCTCGTGTGCTGCCCGCCCGTCTGCCACCTCTTCTATAGAAAAAAGATTTTCTGGACTTTTGAGCAAACTTGAAAGAAACTATACAATACATATTTCATAAACAATTGTTGCAATTAGATAAAATAGTTTTCTCAAACTTGTAATTTATGTATTTTCTAATTTGAAAATCCTTAGTTTTATATATTTAAAATAATTGTAAGGTGATTTATGAGTACATAATTAGTATACAATGTGGTGTCCTACTGGATACCAAATTAATAATTAGCTAAAGGTTAAAATAATAAAATAATTATACCCGTAACCAGTTATTTATAATGTTTTATAGCTCACAAATTAAGCAGTTCAATAAACGTTTTTTTATTTAGGAACTCCATTGAAGTGTTGCGAACTCCTATTTTTTTTATTTATTTAAACCTTAGTGCACAAAGAAACATTGTACAAAAGTCCGACTTAATGCCTAGTGGCATTCTCTGCCAGTAATCCTTTGGCTAAACAGAAATATGAAAGGCGTTGCATTGTGCAATCATTAAAAATGACTACTAACAGTACATCTAATACAATACACCAATACATAATATATATGTATATACAATTATTGATAAAAATATATACATATATACCCATATAAATATATACATACAACACTACATTGAATATAATACCTATTCCTATGTTCTGTTTAATAATAAACACTAAATAAAAGAGACTTGTTTTGTATGTAAATACTAATGGGAAGTTACAGCTAATGACGTACGTTTAGGAGATGAAAGTTATGAGAATTTTAAAATAACACTTTTTTTTTCTATGTATCCGATAGAAATGATCTTCCCCGTTGTCGTCGTCGTCATCCTCGGCATGTCATAGATGGCCCCTACGACCCAATTACTGCTGCTGCCAATGCGGTTCTTACACTACACTCACAGACTACACATATACACCGTCCCCGCCGGCGAAGACGAGGGCGTCACCCTCACTACACCGTTAACACACACCGGCCTTCAGCCAACACTTTTACCACGTACCGTGTTCTATCACGCGAATATTGTCAGGTATTCTCCAAAGCAACGTTCCTTGGGCTCGTTGCTGCACACACTCTGCTCCAGGCTGAGCGACTTCTGCGCTCGCCCTAAACCACATGTCCGGTGACTCTTTAAAGGACATCAGGGCCACAAGAATTCAGCCATTCTGAAGATTTTTTTTTTGTATTAATTTCGATAGTCAATTTATAAGCAATCCCATAAAATAGAAGACAACCTATAAAAATAGTTAAAATAAAAGACTATCTATAAAAAATGGATCATACCAAGTAAAATCTTCTGTATTTTGATTTAAAAAAGTATATCTGAGACTTTATGAAAGATAATAATTTAGGCAAAGGGAGGGGACCACCGGACCACTTCATGGCTATTACGAGTGTATTTGGCGGCGGAACTCTACTAATAGAAGAGAATAACAGCGGTCAGCGAAGAGACTAAAAGTGAAAATGATTATTTCTATGACCTAGGTACAAAATTCATCTTTTCTTAATGTCTGTACCTTATAATAGTCTATCATTTAGGGTAAAATTTCTCTTATCTAAAAATTACTTTTGGTTCTACATTCGATGGACCTGAGAGAAAGAAAACTATTCATTGCATATTTTGCGTATTTTGTACATAACTTATCTTACATTCTTTGTGCCGCCACCACTAAGTTGTTTATTCACTACTGAATATTAAACCTTGTTAAGGTTCGCCGTGTATGTACATGTTTGTAATAATCATAATGTATCTTTGTTTCCAGACAATGTCCGCCGGCATTGATGACGCCACTGCAACGGATTATATTGGACGAGGTGCGAGTAGCATCGAAGAAACAACCCAACGAGTTTGGATACAAATCCGACGAATCAGGTGTGTGTAAATTATGTGTACGTTGGTTTAAAATCCATGCTTATTCAGTCGATCAGTAGTATCATAGTGGGAATGTTCAAATCGCTTTCGAATGTAACTCAAGTACCTTAAAATTAAACGTAGCCTTTTTTGATTACCGTAACTGCAGCTGCATTGCATTTCTGGACGTGGACCTCCTCATGCACGTTGTATTGTGCATGAGGGGATGCATGTATGTTGCCACAACGCCACGCTGACCAAGCGGATCGATGAGTCCCTCTTTTGCAGGTCTTGTAGTTTCCAGGGCTTGTGGTAGTGGCTTCGTTATTCCATAGTCGCCTTTTACGGTACCCACGGGAAGAGATGGGTGCTATTCGAAAGGTGGCCAACACCACGTGGCCGACTATTAGTGCATCAATAGTGCCATACCTATCCTTGACATTTTAATACTAGATTTAGCTGCAAAAACTGAAAAAGCTGCGACCTATCCCTGAAATTTTAATACTAGATTTAGCTGCAAAAACTGAAAAAGCTACGAAATTCCGAATCTTGATACAGAAACGCGATATTCTTTTTTCATTTGTTAGTTTAAATAAACTGAATGGTCAGTTTTATGGTCAGTTTTAATGAATTGATAGTATTTGTTCACTCAGGCAGGGTGTACGGGTACAAATAAAATAATCATGGGTGTTTTTCCAGAAAACAATTTTTGCAATATGTAAGCGTATTGTTTGCTTTACCTATCAGATCGCTTCCTAAATTTATGGTCACACAACAACATGCATTGTGCTGAAACGCTCACAGATGATGTCATAATGTGATCTCAAGTTTATTTTCTTACATCATCTCTGTTGACCTTATTCAACTCTTATTTCAGTATTAGACCAAATAGGTATATGTGCAAATCGATATGTATAGTCTAATGTCACACTTTTAACTTAGAAGTTTTGTCTTCTCATCTTTCTTACTTTTTAATGTTTCATTCTGCTCGTTTTTTAACCATTTCATATAGTCATTTTAATTATGATTAATTATCCTATAAATACTAGGAAACCGTGACAGTTAAAAAATTGTAAACTCTAGTTTCACTACTTACTACATGGTTGTTGTTACGAGACATGTAACGGGCGCACGGGCGTAGCCACGGTGGGGGAGGTTGATGCGCTTGCCCCTCCCCCTGGTATAGGGAAGAAACACACTTTTTGCATTACACTACCTCTATTTAAATTATAAGAAAGTTGTTTTGCTTTGTCCCACTCTGGTTAAAATTGTTTGCTTTTGCCCCACCCTGGATAAAATTCTGACTACACCCTTGGAAGGGCACCGGAAATTACTTTATAACTAATGGTCTCTGGACGATGTATCTCTCCTGACCGTGCATTTTGAACATAAAATGGAATTTACTGAATCCATTAAAATAAAAAAGAGAAATATATTGGAATCGCTACAAAATCACTTGATTACTGTTTTTGTTCGTTAAACTCTTTCTTTTTCAATTAGTATGAACATCCTCTTTAACACCCGCTCTACAATAACGATAGTACACATTGCTAAGTAAAAAGAAGCTAATGAATAATGTATGTTGCATTCCAGTGTACATACCGCTCAGACTAATGCAGGCGGTGACGGCACGTGTCAACACCGTGTGTCTGCGGTACCTTGACAACTCGCGGTTAGACTCCTTACCGCCACCACCGCCCTCCGCACAAAGAGAACTGAAGACGGTGTCCTCAGCAGCGAAGAACTCACGTCGCGTTATGGAGGACAGACATGTTGAGATAGCGAATTTGGAAGCTCTGTTTGATATTGAGGTGAGTACTGTAAAATGTAACCAGTCTTTTTTTCGTCCACTGCTGGACATGGTCCTCCTCATGAACTTCTTGTTTTTTAATTATTAATGGAGGCAGACGGGCAAACGGCCCACTGGCTACCGCCGCCCGTGCACACCTGAAATACCATGGTGTATGTGGGTGCGCTGCCGGCCTTGCAGATTCCTATTCATAGCTTTCTTGAAGAACCCCATATAGTAGCATAAGGGGTAGACCTCACGAGGCAGTTCGTTCCACAGCCATGTTCTCGGCAAAAAACGATTTTTAGACTGTACAGAGCACAACACCTCCGTATCAAGGAAATGCGGATGCACCGCACTTCTGTGACGGGCGGTGCAGTTGTAGAAACCCGAGGTGGTAGTTATATCATTCAGTTCTTCGGAGCATTCCCCATTATACAGGTGGTGGAACATGCAGAGGGACACAATGTCACTGCGGACGCTAAGTGGTTGTAAACTGCCTGCCTGTGAGAGTTGGATCGTCGACAATTCTAACAGCGCGTCGTTCGATGGCGTCAAGTGGATCCAACTGATACTTCGATGCACCAGCCCAGAAATGTGAGCAGTATTCCATGGAGTCGGATCTGAGCTTTGTAGAGCGTCAGACGTTGCCTGTGAAGTATCGTTCTGCTCTGTTCAGCACACTAAGCTTTCTGGAGGCCATTTTGGCCTTGTTTACCAGATGACTCCTAAATTCGACTCGTTTGGAAATGTGGACACCAAGAATCCCGATGCTCTCCGAGATTTTAAGGGATATGCTCCGAAAGCGAATTGCTACAACTAAAGGGACTTTTTTGTGGTGAAGGCGTAGACTTGTGCCTTACTGGGGTTGAAATCAACCAGATTCAGAGGACCCCAAAAGCGAGACTGCATTAAGGTGTTTGGACACAAGTGTAATGCGGCTCTTTTCTACTTTGACCTAAGAGATGTTGGCGCGACCCCTATACATGGCATCCCCAGTCTGTCATCTGCATAGCAACGTAAGTTATCAATTTGCAACAAATCGTTGATTTGCAGAAGGAACAGAGTTGGGGATAGCACGGAGCCTTGCGGAAGAGCAGCATTAATAGACATGATGTCGGAGCAGCTACCGTCGTTAGCGACTGATGCTCTGCTCAGTCAGGAAGCTGGCAGCCCACTCGCATAACCCCTCAGGCAACCCGAAAGACGGTAGCTTGGAAAGTAGCGCTTTGTGGCATATCCGGCCCAAGGCTTTGGCGATGTCTAGACTGACAGCCAGAGCCTCGCCTCTACTCTCATGGAATCCCATTTGGTCTACTCGACTTTCGGGCATTGAGAGATGCTACAGCTCGTCGGACTTCACGTTGGGTGAAACAATTTTCTGACATAGAGCTTTCACACTGCGTGATCGAAGGCGGTGTAGCACCTCCATCGTCCAGGGTCGAGTTTTAAGTAAAGAGTTAGCCTAGTAGGTCGGCCATCTCTTTCGCCCTGTGGGCCAGTGAACCATCGGTTTCTGCAGCGATTGAAGGGACGACTGACAAAAGTTACCTTCAACAGCCTTGGCGAGCAACCGAAAAGCTTGACATTCAGAAGGATAGCTCTAATCGTTCGCCAATTCTACTGATGTGCTCATTTCTTGCCCTGGCAGTAATCCTCTTGCTGAACCTCGAGCAGCGTTGAATTTCTTTCTCAATTTGGTGGCGTTCGGATCTGCAAATTCCTGCGCGTCGGCACAGGACCTGTACGTAGCCTGCTTATTAAAGTGAGCCTCAACACGAGCAATTAAACCATGGTTGGCTCCGTCTACCTACGGGTACTACAGAGCAAGGGATATAACATTCCATGCCCTGCAACACCACATCGGTAACGGAGTTGCCACAAGCATCTAGATCATCCTATGAGAAACAAACCTGCATCCAATGATAGAAAGCGTAAAATTCACGCAGCCCATCCCAATCTGCTGACCCTTAGTGCCAGACTGCACTCTTCTTGTGAACGAACCTGCGCAGATTCCTTAGCTGGCACAGCAGTTCTAACAATACAGTAGTCGGATGATCCTAATGGAGCATCAACAAAAACACTCTAGTTGTCCGGTCGTGTCGTCAGCAGGAAGTCCAGCAAGGAGGGAGTATGGCCGTCGATGTCAGGTATCCTCGTGGGTGAGAGGACACCAGTTGCGAAAACCGTAAGCCAAGGCAAAGTTATAGGAAGTTCTCCCCGCGCGGTCGGTAGTTCGGGATCCCAACCACTCTCCGTGGTGAGAGTTGAAATCGCCGACGACTATCACTTCCGCGCAGGAAAACATGTTCGAGCACGTTGTCAGTCGTCATTTGCAAACGCTTAAAAAGGCGTGTCGTCTCCGTGTCACTGCTATGGGACCTGTATAGGTAAGCGTAGACTGATGGAACCTTTGTAGTCAGTACGCGCTCCGAGAATCACAAGTCCCCGTCTTCAAAATGGTCGAGGCGGCGGCAACCGATGTCCTCCCGGACATACATGTATTACACCCTAAAATTGTCTTGTGCTTGAGGGATGTGTGGCTTTAAAACGGCACGCTGACCAAGCGGGTTCTCGAGTCCACATTTTTAAAGGTGGTGTAGTTACTTCGGGGCTGTAGTTATAGTAATCGTGAGGGGATTTCGTGCCATAATCCATCCTAGTATGGATTATGACAAATATTTTTATTTTTTTATTTCCGGTCATCCCAATTTTCCGGTCTATGTTTTTTTTACCACTGACCTAATTATAATATAATTCAAACATGACGTATATCAGATGAGGTATGTCAGTTATAGGAATTTACATTCAGTTTACTTTTTCCAACAATGCAGGTGTCCTCAATAGGACTTGAGGACACCTGTATTCTAGGCAAAAGTGAATGAGGAAATTGAAAACAATTAGTGAGGATGATAGGTACGGTACAGTCACAATATTCAATTGTTGACCCACTATCCTTTATTCTTAATTTGGAAGTATTAAGCAAACATCGATAACATAACTTCGCACGTTCAACAGAAACCCCTCACATTCCTTTGGGTAGAACTAATAATGTAAAAAATTAGTTTTTTCAAACTTCCATAAAAAAGAAAAATACTGTAGATTTCATTGGACTATCATTGGAGGTATTAAATTAAAAAAAAAAAAAAATTAATACTTAAATTGGATCTTTTTAAATTTCCTAAATTTAAAAAGTAGTAGGTCAAATATTTTGTTAGGTTTTTATTGAACGCTTGTTGTTACGGAACAGTAGGATGTACATGTAATCAACTTTATTATGTTTGAATTACTATGTGACTGTTTGTGCCTGAATAAATAAATAAATAATATATGTATATGTAATTCAATTATATCACGTCATAGTCGTACGTATTAAACATGACAGTATTATGACAACCATGACACGGCAGAATTAAGAGTAAAGGACAAATATTTCTTATCGATAGTTACGTTGTATGTTGATTTGTTGAACTTCTTTCTCTCCAGACGACAGAGCCGACGTGTTTCTACGCAGTATACGACGGACACGCCGGTTCAGCGGCAGCTACATACTGCGCGGCTCACCTACACCAGTACCTAATTGAAAGCCAACACTTCAGAAACGACCTGCCGCGCGCGCTACGAGAAGCTTTTCTTAAAACAGATGCAGAGTTCGTCAGGAAAACTAATGCTCAAGAGGTATGCATAGCAGGCAGGACCGATAGCAGGTGGTTGACGAGTCCTCGAATGGAAACCACAAGCAGGTGTAGGGTCACAAGAGTTGATACAGTGCATGCAGAACGCGCACGGTGTTGTACGTGTCAGCAATTCGCGCTCTAGCATCACTGTTCACACTGCCCGCCAGTCGTCACTCGATTAGAAAAGAAATTAGATTGCCTAGTAATGGCCACTTTCCTTTGTCTTTGACACCTTTTTGGCGGTTGCTTGTGTAACAATACTCTTTCGAGTATTGTCCTTTTTCGAACTTCTTGCTACTAAATTATAACAACTGGCCGCTAATAAAAAAACCTAAATTCTAATTTCTTCCAAATTCTTTGATTTGATTGCTTTTTGATTCATTCTGCTGTCTAATTTTCAATCTATAAAGACGTGCATAACAATATGCAACTTTGGAAAAGCCTTCAGTACAGTGCCTCTTATATTAATTACTTTTTGAGTTTATTCGTTACAAACATACAAAAATACATACAAATCTTTCCTCTTTATAATATTAGTGTAGATATCATAAGGTCATCATTTCATAAGTTTTACAAAATTTTTTTTTTTACGGTATTACAGTTTTTTATGTTATACCATATTTGCTCGAAATAAAATTGCTGAAGTGAGGCTGGTTGTATTCATTTCTTGGAACCCCTACAAACTGAATTAATGTCGCACTTGCAGTGCTGTTATACTCTATTATACGTGATTGTGTGTGCAGCGCGCGTGCGGTGGCAGCACGGCGGTGTGTGTGGCGGTGCGAGCGCGGCAGCTGCACGCGGCGTGGGTGGGCGACTCGCTGGCGTTGCTCGCCAAGCGCATGCGGCTCATGCAGCTCGTGCGACCCCACAAGCCCGACCGGCAGGTACGCACACGCACTACAAACATACTAGAGACATATACTGCGTCCGTGTGCGTTCACACGCACGCTCGCATGCACCCACTCGCGAACGTACGCACGTACTCAGGCCTGCAGGTACGCACTGACATACGCGCGCATGTACGCTACATCTAAAAACAATCTATCCTTTGTTTCGGTGAATGCCTTTGTTTAATACTTACTATGAGATTAATTTGAACCGGAATGCTTTAAAACTAATATTGAAATATTTACGAAGGAATGCATAAAAACTCTACTTTTAAATATTTTTGACAGTAAGGCTCTGAAATTATATAATGAAATATTTTGAACTTACACTAGGTACAACAATTTAAAGAGTTGGATAAAGAAAACGAAAAACAAAAGACGAAAAGTAGTTAAAGTGATATTAAGTAGGTAGCAGGCGCCAGCCGAAGGGCAGTCCTATTCCTATTTTCACTAGTTCACTATTATATTATTACAAGTCACTAATTACCCAATATTTTAGGAAAAAAAAATGTTTAGAGCTTTACAGGTCCTATCCAATATTATCGTATTTATTTTTAGGATTTCTTGAAAAGTTTATCCTGTCATAATTTTGCAACTACTGAACTAATTTAGCTCATTTTTGAATGTAACTAAAGAAAGATCCAATTTTCTTTGTACTGAGTTTTAATTTCATTACTGGATCGTTCGCAGTCGGGAGCACACCCGCATGCCTCGTGGTGTTGCAGGTGTCCATGGGCGCACTGGGAGATAGTTACCTACCATCTTGTGGGCTACTTGCCCGTCTTCCTCTTTCGCTATAAAAAATCTAATTTCCACTAATTTCGTTATATATCTCTTAGTCAAAATATAGTAATGATCGAAATCTCCCTAATAATCGATCGATATAATATGATAGTAGTATTGATAGTAATGATCGAAATCTCCGTAATAAATGATTTTCTTTTCTTTTCATTTTTCTCATCCACTTGTTTATTTATTGTGCTTAATTAGTAGCGTTGTAAAGTTTAACTTATATGTTTGTGTTAATATATGTGTGCGTGAGTGTGTCACCAACAAATATGTAAATGTGGCGCATTTTAGTTTAAGGGGCTGTACTGAAAACCAGCGCTGATCCAGTGCGCGGCCGGCATGCGCTGACGCACAGCCCTTTTGCTAATAAATTAGATATACATATAGTTACATAGATTATATATAGTTTAGGAATCATTATTGGCAATAGAGTTTTTGTTTTTTTTTTTATATTATTTTAATGATCCTTTTGTAATTTGTAATTTTATTATGTTATTGTTTGTAATGGTACATTATATGTTTGGGAACTATTTACCCAGAACCAACTTCTGGACATATGCCTGGCGCGGCGTTTCAGTTTTCGAAAAGCAAGTCATGACTCGAGAAATTTACATGATAAATCATACGTATTTGTCTATGAAAGGGGTCTTAAACGCATATGTTAACTTTCTTCATTTTATGAGGCGTTTCGGCTGGTTTACACCAACCATGGTCGCGAGTTGACTGTTTTTAATATTAAATATATACGCTGAAATTTCAATGGTTTTAGAGCCGCGTACCCCTCACTATTTAAGCATTAGTAATATCCAAACAGGGTCAAAAATAACAGCATAAAACAGCATAATAAAATCTACCAAAATTAAAAAGTACAATACGATGGAAATAATGAGGACTCCAATATTTGTAAATATTTTAATATCCTTAATATCGGCTTTAGCAAATGGCTATTGCGATCCCTACTTGTGAGTTACTATACTCCGTATCGTTTAGCATGACAA
Organism: Sesia bembeciformis; assembly: GCA_943735995.1. Classification (NCBI taxonomy): domain Eukaryota; kingdom Metazoa; phylum Arthropoda; class Insecta; order Lepidoptera; family Sesiidae; genus Sesia; species Sesia bembeciformis. The sequence continues at coordinate 4,860,893 of OX031028.1, read as the reverse complement.
TAGCCGGCAATTGCCTCCACTTTCACTCCGTACTAATGTACCCGTGTTTACAATAGCAACACTTGCCGATATTCCCCACAATGAGCGAAAATAGCTATCGCCAGCGTATCGTGGTAGCAGCCACGTACGATGTCAACGAATATTAGTAGGAAGGTGTGAATGCTCGCTATTGCCATGCGAAATGTCACTAACTATACGTGTTCTAGTTCACTAAAACAATAATTTATTTTATCGATCTTTTTTTACACTATTAACTATTCCTTTTTAACCTTACGTACCGGTAGTACTTTCATTAATAGAGTTATTACGTCACGACTCTAAAACAATAAAGTAATCAGCGAGTATGTAAAAATGCGAAAATTAATTTTATCATCCCATGCATGTTTATTAACGGTAATTATTGTGTGCAGGACGAGAGGGATCGAATAGAGTCGTCCGGCGGCACGGTCATGTACTGGGGCACGTGGCGGGTCAACGGGCAGCTGGCGGTCTCGCGGGCGATAGGTAATTAATTTAATAACAAATACATAAACTTTCTTCTTCCCAAGTTTGTGTCCATGTAGCATGGTGGACGTATGCCTTTTCACGATTTCTCCACCAGGAACGATTTGTGGCTCCTCTGGTTCAGTTTAGACCTGCAATGTTTTTTAAGTCACGTCGGTCACGTCTACCGTTGTGTCGGCGACACACCTGCCCCGCCTATGCACCAAATCGACTATCTTCGTTTGTTGGCTATTCGTATTCAGACTAACGGCCCGGTCCGACTGTGTCACCTCATGCGTGCATTCAAGCTACAGATATTGTACTGACGGTACAGATTGTGCTCATTGAATCGGCGTGTACGTGACTGTATTGGGCCAATGGCTCCGTGTAGTGGGTGCGAGGTGAACTAATCAGGAGTCGTCCGCGAGTCAGCTAAGTGTTGTACTCTTACGTGTGCGTGTTTCTACATAGTTTAAGCAATTGACGATATCGCGAGACGGCAGGATCCTGCTCAGAAAGTCCGATGTAACCATAATATTAATTTAGACAGTTATCATCCATAAATAACAATTTGCTTCAACTTTAACTTCCTTTAATTTTCCATTACGAATGCCTCGAAAGGGAATTCTGGAATGGGAGTCCCATCTCAAAATACCTAATTGTATAGCACCACCATTAACCGATACACAGATTTCGCAATGAACATGCCCCACAATCCAATTAATTTAAACTGTATTCTGAGTGCCACTGTGTGTATTTGTAAAGGATTATACTAATGCGTTCAAAGATTTAAATCTTTGATCTTGCTCCAGCATACCATCCATACCCTATTATTCTAAACCTTCCCAACTCCAAAGCATTACGGTGGTAAATGAAATCCCATGTGTACAAAAAATTAATGCATTACCAAGCGGTAATTGCGGTAAGCGGTAATTTATATAAAAAAAGGTGGCAGATGAGCATACAGTCCACCTGATGGCAAGTAGCCCATGGACATCCGCGATACATGCCAACTTCAGTTCAGAAGGACAAACGTTGGCACGCCCTCGGATGCCCTGTCTACCTTTGAGGATTAAGGAATGGATTTGGGAGAAAGGGTTGGGAAATGGGGATGGATAGAATGGGATGGGAATGGGCTCTGGTATATTTCACTCACTACCGAAACACGTACGTACATTGGGGAAATATTATGTTTTATCCGCGATACGCGGAGTCAAAAGTTGAAAATGAAATTAAAAGTTCTGACCTTGTAACCTCCTGTTCACCTACTCTCGATATTCCTGGGGGCCCCCGGAAGTGCTGAACAGGGATGCGCTTAATAGCGCTCTTGCAAGGTCGTCGTTACACTGCACTGGTTACTGTCTGTTATATACTATGTACACTCGCGAACGCCAAGGTCTCCCAAAAATGTGCAGCCTACTTGCACAACAATAGATTGCGATCGTACCGCATAAGGATCAATGGCCGACTCGTACGGCGAAGGGTCAAAGGCTAACTCACTAACGGGCGACCCGCGCCCGCGCAGCACGTGAATTCACCCCTCACCTCGCAGCCCCCGAACAATACCGAACAAACCCCCGTCCCATGCAGAAGAAGTCTGCATGCTACTCCACTGGCAGGCGAGAGAGAGAAGTGACCGCTCTTTTCAGGATTGAGCCACCCACTAGGACCTCCGCAACCCGGGGTATTCCATCCACTCCGCGAAACAAATTAACAATGCGGCCCCGGCGCCAAAACAACGGCGGCAAATTAGCATCCTTGATTAAAACGAGGTCACCGATGCCTGGTGGGTGGGTCTTATCAGTCCACTTAACGCGCTGTTGCAAAATGTGTAAATACTCCAGAGACCATCGTTTCCAGAAACTCTGGGACAATTGTTGCAACAATTCAAAGTGCGACAAACGATTAGAAGCTACCCCTGTAAATGGGTACTCCGGCAGGGCGTTAAGTGGCTGTCCTATCAAGAAATGACCTGGAGTTAGAGCCTCCAAGTCGTTAGGATCTGACGAGAGCGGACACAAAGGGCGCGAGTTGAGGACGGCCTCAATTTTACAAAATACCGTTACTAGTTCCTCAAACGTTAATACCGTTTCTCCGATAACGCGCCTTAGGTGAGTTTTGGCTGATTTCACGGCTGCTTCAAAAATACCTCCCCAATGGGGGCAGCTAGGAGGACTAAACTGCCAGGTGATGCCCCGGCAAGATAGGGACATTCCAAGATCTACCTGGTTAGCCTCTAAAAACTTATATATATCCTTAAGGTAGTGGTCAGTACCCCGATAGTTGGTTCCGCAATCAGATCGAATTAACGCTGGAAGTCCGCGGCGGCTAACAAATCTACTAAATGTGGCAACAAATGCCTCCGTACTAAGAGCGGAAACTACTTCCAGGTGAACAGCCTTGGTTGACAGACACACAAAGACGCACAAATACGCTTTCTCTATCTTCGCTTTTCGAAGTCGCGACGTCTTGACCATGAACGGCCCGGCAAAATCGGTGCCAACTCCGGCAAAGGGTCTGGTTCCCGTGACTCGATCTGCAGGCAAATTTCCCATCATGGGCTGCATCGTCGCTGCCTTCAATCGATAGCAAGGCAAACAACGGAAAATTATGCCACGGATGGTACGTCTGGCTGACAAAATCCAAAATTCACGCTGCAAGATGGCTAACAATGCATTGCAGCCAGCGTGAGAATTTGCAATATGTCGGTGAGTCACCAACAAATGCACTAAGGGCCCACCTTTGGGCAACAACAATGGGTGACGAACCCCAAAAGGCAAATTGGCGTGACACAATCTACCACCAACACGGAGAAATCCCTCACCGTCAATAAAGGGGTTGAGCCTAGCAACGGCTCCCTTGAGTTTAGGTCTGCCATTCCGGAGTGTCTCAAGTTCTAAGGCGAAATGTTTAGTCTGCACAACGCGAATCCAATGCAGAAGGGCCATTTGGCGTTCTTCTGGCGTGAGAACAGGAGACAGCCGCTTTTCCTCCGGATGCCGAGCGTTATGAACGAAACGCTTTATCCAGGCAGTCACGCCAAGTAATTTGGACAAGGAACTGTAGCGATCGAGCAGAAAATCAATGCCCTTGAGGGGCTCAGTCAGGACACTCGATGTGAGCCAACCAATGGGGGGAGGAGTTACCAAGCACTGGTAACGTGGCCAATCAACTTCAGAATGTAACAACCACTGGGGCCCCCACCACAAATGGTGGTGAACCAGATCCGGCGCGTCTAAGCCGCGAGAAGCACAATCAGCCGGATTCAATTCCCCTGGGACATGTCTCCAAATTAAAACCGTCTCTGAATCTTGGATCTGTGATACTCGATTAGCTACAAAGGTTTCTAACGTGTGCACCGAAGTTTTCAGCCAACACAGAACGATCTGACTGTCAGTCCAGGCGAAAACTGTTCCAATGTCTACACTACGCCCGAGCGTAGAGCACACGTGATTTAATAAGCGGGCAAGAAGCGCCGCACCACATAATTCTAACTTCGGAATTGTATGTCGAGTCCGTATAGGAGCAACCTTGCTCTTCGACATAACTAAGTGAATTTTTGTCTCCCCAGTGGTACTTACAGTACGTAAGTACAGCACGGCCGCATATCCACGCTCGGATGCATCACAAAATCCGTGGAGGGACACTGAGCATTTCCCAACAGGAAGGAAGCATCTAGGTATTGCAACCTGATTGATAGCCGGGACGGATGAGAAATACGATTCCCAATCGTGTATCAACTCTCCCGAGAGAGGCTCGTCCCACGAGAGTCCCGCAGTCCAAAGCCTTTGCAGAAAACACTTGGCCTTAAATATAACCGGACTGATCCAACCGTTCGGATCAAAAGTCCTGGCTACCGTAGACAGAACTGATCTCTTAGTCCATACCTTAGAGGAGGTTAATTCGACTCTGTAGGTAAACTCATCGTGGACTGGCATGTACTGCACTCCAAGGAGGGCTATCAAATTCAAGCTATCCGCATTCTCAAAGAGATGAGGGTCTTGTTGGTGGTCCTCCGGCAAACCGGAAAGGAGATCCGGTGAGTTGGATAACCATTTTCGCAACTCATAGCCACTAGTTCCCAGAAGCCCTATCAATTCATCTCTCAAGGCCCGAGCCTCTTCGAGACTAGATGCTCCGGTACAAATGTCATCAACATAAGCATCCGTCTCCAAAACAGAGGCTGCGCGGGGAAAATACAAACGCTCGCGCTCCGCAAGCTCCAACAATGAGCGAATCGCAACAAACGGGCTAGATTTTATGCCGTACGTATTGGTGTTGAGCTCGTAAATCACCATCGGATCCTCTGGATGCTCACGCCATAAAATCAGCTGATATCTCCTATCTTCTGGATGGATCAGCGTCTGACGGAACATCATTCGAATATCCGCTACAAAGACTACTTGATGCCTCCGGAAGTTGGTCAGAATGTCTGAAATGTCCTTTTGTAATTTAGGACCCGCATGCAGACATTGGTTCAGCGAGACCCCGGTGGTCGTAGACACTGAACCATCAAAAACCACCCGAATCTTTCCGGTAGGGGTCTTTAAAACCGCATGGTGGCTCAGAAAATAGTGCTCACTATGTTGCCAATCAACGGTCGACACCGACATATGCCCCAAATCCACGTATTCTCGCATGAAGTCGACGTACTTCTGACGAAGGACTTTATCCTTGAGCATGCGACGCTCCATGGAAATCAAACGTCGTTCAGCAACGTCCCGAGAGCGTCCAAGGGCAGGTCGAACCGCTAAAAAAGGCAAACGGGTGATCAAACGGCCCGAGCGAAGGCGACCAGTATTATTCTGGTAGAACAGCTCGCATTCCATTTGCTCTGGGTTCACCCGGGAAGCTGTAGGGGGCTCTTCCACCTCCCAAAATCTCTGAACCGCATCAGAGAGAACTGAACCTACAGCTACATCATCAAACTCTTGGGAATTGGCAGTTGTTGACACTGGGCCCATTATTACAAACCCGAATGAAGTCGGCACAGCGACTAATCCGTCACGCTGTAAAAGCCGCTTAGGTCCACACAACAATCTTCCAAGGACATCCGCTCCAATCAGGAGATCAATCGGGCCTGGGGTGTGGAAGTCAGGGTCTGCTAAGTCCAAGCCTGACACTACACTCAACACAGCAGACGGTAATTCTTGCTGTGGCAAATCACCAATCATCTCTTCCAACACAATTGCCGACGCCTCAATCTCCGGGTGAGACGAGGTGACAGGTGTACAATTAAATTTTGTGTGACCGATCACACGCACCTGCACCTTACCGATACCTCGCACATTGTAGGTACCGGTGTGGACGCGTAAGCCTAACTTTCTCGCCAAACAAGATGACACAATGCAGCCTTGGGCCCCCGAATCTAATAGAGCACGAATCCTCATGTGTCCCTTGGGTCCTCGTACCATAGCCGAAATAGTTGGCATGAGTACGTACATCGATTGAACGGCTGCAGTTGGCGAGTGGGCAGGTAATTCCTATAACTGAGGCCAATTAACCCCGGAGCGCTCCACATGCGCTAACGGGTCCCAGTTATGGTATACTGGTCGGCGATCCACCTGAGTCCGTTCAGGGGTAGTGTTGCCCTGCGAGCGTTGGGAATGCGGCTGACGTCGCTCCAAGCGCGGTCGTTCCGCTAAAGGGGTATAATTGGTAGGAGCACTGCTCCTTTGAGGCGGCAAAGATCTCCCGGCAATCACAGCATAATCGCGACGGCCGCCATCATCAACTCTTCGAGGGGGAGTTACCCGGCCCCCGCCCCTAGGGGAAGTGGAGCCCCCGCCCGTGCGGGGGGAATGACGGCCTTCAAACCTAGGAGGGGCCCGTGACCCTATTCTGGGTGCAACCACCCGACCGCGATTAGCCTCCCAGCCATGACCGTCACGACCATCCCTATGGTCGACGCCATTCCGATTGGCACATAGCAGGGGGTGATGTCGGCCCAAACAATGCTGACATGAATGCGATCTAGCAGGGCACTGCTGAATTAAATGCTCTCCCAAACAACCATAGCACCAGCGGCGCTGAAATGCTATGTTCCGCCTACCTCGGACCGCCAGACCCTCAAACCTTCTACACGAGACCACCTTGTGGCCCTCCGCCTTGCAATATAGGCATCTTGGTGAGGTGCTGCCAGTGGCGACAGCATACCGTTGTCTGGGGATCCGAACATTCCGCTTAGACAATTCCCGTCTAGGGGGCGCTTGGGAAGTGGACGGGATGGGCGCATCCGAATTATCCGCCAACCTACATTCGTCCTCTAAGAATTTTAGCAAATCTACGAATTTGGGCAAATATGTTGCGCTATCACCACCGTATTTATATTCAAATCGGGCCCTTAGCTCCTGAGATAGCTTACCCAACACAATGTGGACTAAAAGAAATGACCAACTATCCACTGGCAACTCAAGTTTACCTAAGGTATTCACCGCCCCCAATAACGGGTTTAACAATTCTAATCTTAATGAAGAAACCCGGGTGACCTTAGGTAGTGCCAGGATTAGTGCCACATGTGTGTCCGCCAAACGTCTCACGTTCTGATAACGTCGGAACAACAGCGTACGTGCCGTGATATAATTTTCATTGTTAACATCCAAATGTTGGATAAGACTGCTGGGTTCTCCCCGAAGAATCGAACGTAGATACGCCATCTTTTGGCTATGAGTTAGATCCTCCCTGGAGTCTACCAAACTATCGAACAGATTTACAAATCCGATCCACTGTTCGAGCCTTCCATCAAAATGTGGGAGATCCAAATTGGGAAGCCTGCTCAACAACGCCGGAGGGGTTGCCTTCCCCTGCCCAGAATCCGACGGCAGACCTCCAGTCTCCTCCGAAAGGGAGACTGCCCTTTCAGTGATGGAATCAGCTAACTCATAGCACTGATTCACATCGGCCTCGATCCTATCCACAACCTCAGAGCCAAGATCCGGCGAAAGCTCGGTAAATTTCGCGTAATGTTGGCCCAACTTATCCAACCGTGCCGGTAAATCCTGATACCTTTTTATTAAGGCACCATGACGATCGGGTCTGTCAATCAGACTAGCGGCCGAAGCCAACCATCGGAGTATCGCCTTTATGTTTCCACTAATGGACAATGCTGACATGGTTGTCACTAAATGTAACAACAAGTGTACAAACAAACAAATAAAATTAATATACAGTATTCAGTTTAAGGATAGTGGCCTAACAAACAAACAGGCCACACCTACAAAGCAACAATAAATGATACAAAACAATAATCCAATATGTAATAGATCCCTGTTACCATATACGTAACTTACAACTTGTTATAAAAAGTAACCACTGCGAGAAATGTTAATATAAACAAACAAAATTCCATTCCAAGTTAGTAAGTGCTCAATACCTATCCGTCGCAGGTAACCGAAACAAAACCGAGTCACTAAAAAAAGGAATGTTAAGATTAAAAACACTTGACAACGGGTAGACCTTGGGATACGTTGCTATTAACAAAGAACTTTTTTAACTAATGTTTACGTTTCACAATATAAGGTCCATATGCACAACCACGCTCTGCTACCAATGTTTTATCCGCGATACGCGGAGTCAAAAGTTGAAAATGAAATTAAAAGTTCTGACCTTGTAACCTCCTGTTCACCTACTCTCGATATTCCTGGGGGCCCCCGGAAGTGCTGAACAGGGATGCGCTTAATAGCGCTCTTGCAAGGTCGTCGTTACACTGCACTGGTTACTGTCTGTTATATACTATGTACACTCGCGAACGCCAAGGTCTCCCAAAAATGTGCAGCCTACTTGCACAACAATAGATTGCGATCGTACCGCATAAGGATCAATGGCCGACTCGTACGGCGAAGGGTCAAAGGCTAACTCACTAACGGGCGACCCGCGCCCGCGCAGCACGTGAATTCACCCCTCACCTCGCAGCCCCCGAACAATACCGAACATATTATAAAGTAGGAAATGCAGTACATTTTAAGATAGTCTTCTGTGAGAGAGGGGTAACGTGGCTAGTAGAGTCGCAGCGGGTGTGGGAATGCAGCGTGCACTCTCCCCCTACAAATATGCTTAAGTGCCTGACTGTTGATAATTATATTATATGGAATTTTATACTTCCCTGTGTGTTGACCCTGTTCGATGTCGTTTGGATATTCACCGAAACCCCACATTCACTTCACCCGCGTCCTCCTGCACTTCTCCCAGCGCATCCCCCCTCCGCATACTTGCGAACATTCTGTAATTTACTCTCGTTAAACTTAAAGTTGCGAGCTAACCGATACGGACGACCTGCTACCGAGAGCCCCCCAACGCGAACCTCCCCGCCGCCGCCGCAATTAAACTTACTTTACTAAAATTTTGTATCTAAAACTTCATGAGTTAGAGACGATTTTGTGGTATGGAACTTTAGACAAGTGACGATAGGTTCATTATCTAATATAATCCACAAATATATTGTTTACAAAACTTTATAAAAATGACAGTATCTAGGAAACTTAAAGGCGACACTTTTTTGCTTGGAAACACAACGAAGCGATGTTGTATCGCGGTCACATCTTTTAGTAACGACATTTATTTTCATGAGAACTGGTGCGAGTGTGTTGCGGAGGTTTATACGGTGATAAACATTTTACAGTTATGTGCCTGCACCAGACGACCATTTTAAGACCGTACATTGCATTATTATTTGCAGTTTTTTTTGTGCATAAACAAGCCTTGTAGCGACTGTTTCGTTTATTAAAACAAACAAACACATTAAGCATTTTAACACAAGAAGGTTAATCTTTTACAAAGATTTTTTATTAATCTTTATTAATGCAATGTTGGAATTAGCAATTTGTCTTTGTTAAATAACCATTAGTTCGTTTAACGGTTTTAAAAATTTTGCATTAAATAATACAGATACAATTTCTACATAGTGTAACGCCATAACTTGCTAGTCATTAATAAAAAATAGTGATTTAGTTCAATGTGAAACACCAGACGACATTGTATTTCACGCATTTTCCTTAAGATTTTAATGATAGAAATTGGATGTCATCGATATCCATCTATAACAAACATATACAGGGCATCGGCTTCCCCTTGCAATTACGAGGGAGTTTCAGATCATAATCCACTACGCGGACATTAAAATAAAGGCTAGTGGATATTTAAAAAAGTATCAGGTTTTTGAATTCTCAGGCACGTGAGCTACTTCACTGCCGAACTAGTGATAATTGAAAAAAACCGTTAAATGAGTGGCGTCATACTTCACAGTAAATTACTTAAATGCATGATTTCACTCCGAAATTATCAGCGACGCTACTTCCTATGGTTCCACCAATATTGCCGTTATTCGGATCAAATCGCAGGAGGAGCATGCCCTACTTGCGAGGGCTTTTCCTAACGCTCTCTTTCTTGACTATAAATTCTACTGAATATTCTACAAAACGCAGTCTCCTGATTCGATCTTCCGCGTTTGCACTACAGCCCGTGACCGCATCACGCCGATCTGAAACTCTGTGTTATGTTTTGCCAGACGAAACGTTTACATTATTAATTACATCTTATGACCGCGGCGGTGAGACTTCGCCGACCAATCCAATGCCTTTAGATTTCGTTACCGAAGTGTTATGTACCCGCGCTTTCTCGACAAGGTGCATCTGGCATTGTACTGTCTGCAAGACATAATAGGGTGAACTCCGTAGGTTATGCAATAAAATGCACTTGGAAAGGAAATTTTTCTGCTATGTTACTGCGGTAACGATGCAGTTACGTTTTTCAAGAAGATTGTGAAGTCTTTATAAAAGTCTGCAAAGCACCCACATCTCTGTGTGATGTCATTTTTTTATTTAACCACCACAATCTTTCTCTCTTTTTTATTCTAGTCATTAACTTCCCAAAACAAACAAATAAACGCTTATCAAAGGGGTAGGTGTGAAGCGCTCATCGGGTGCGAGGTCGAGTTAATCGTACGTTTCATTGTTATTGCCTCATAAGTCGCGAGTGGTTCATTTTTCACAATGCGCCGCCCTCATTAGAGGCGCGCGCCTCCCATTAAGCTGTTAACTCGTGTCTGGGGGATAAATGCAGAATTGCACCGTCATACTTCACTGTAAATATATAATCTTGTATGTGAAAAACGTTTATACCGAAATTGTTTAGCTGCGCATGAAATAACGAACTTTCTTCTAAAATACGTAAATACGCATATTGCCTGTCCCTGGTCTCCGAAATTAAATACGGAAAAGGAACGTCTCAATCTAAGACTTCTTACTTGTGTTTATCCCCCGTTCTTAATTATGTGACGTTGATTATTTTAAATATTGAACAAAATGAAATGTGAAAGTGAGAGTTGGCAATTGGTGTTAAACGAAATGTATTTCGTAAATTCGCATGTGAAATGTGCACAGGGACCTGGTTGCCATGGAAGTAACTTGTACCAACGTAACAAAGTACAGCCATGTTTAAAAGTACTTCTGGATAAACTTTCTACTACAATACCTACATACTTAAACTGTATGAATGAATGTACATCATAAACTTACATAAGAACAAAAATGGCATAATTCCTCGGATGGAAGAATTTGTAATGAAATGGGAGATAACAATATAATTTAACAATTTTCCAAAGTACATCATTTGACAGTACGCATATTCAAATAATAGTCTCAGAGTATTATGTGAAAGAACACTTAATATTCTTACCTGCAAGCGGACCAATCGTCTACGAATTAGTCTAGTTGATAGTGACCTCGTTTGCTGTGCAAAAGGTCCCGGTTTGGATTCCCGGTTCAACAAACATTTGTTCAAAGATTCATTATGTTTATTTAGTTGTAAGTAGTTTTTCTCCGTCCCGGTGTCTGTATGTATGTCTCTGGACCCACTATACACGAAATCTTAGCGTAGGCCATTGGTTGTTGTGTTATTATTAATATTCCTAGATAAACAAATTCTAATTTATGATCTCGATATCATTTATCGGTGTTGTAAAACAAGTTCATTTAAGCACCTTATTTCGACAGGAAATTATTAAAATTGTATGCAAAATCCAAGCCTAATGATACAAATACAAGAGTAAGTGGGTAGATATCAACCCACGTGTCGTATACTATTTCAAAACAATAGAATAGCTACATCAAATTACAACTCAATTGTTCGGTGGAGCGAGTTTCAGGCGCCGGTGTGTCGCCGTCGACCCTGCCTTCACGGACCCCACCGACAACCCTCCTGCACACCACACAACACTATAATACCGTGATATCGATCACTTAATACTGCACTTTGATAGGGATGCGAAGATGCCGGCGGACAATATCGATACAATGACTAAACAGTCAGGCTAGAAAAACGCTTAGTCACTAGTCGGCGTAGAAGCATTTCTATGTTGCGTTTATTAGTGTCATTGTTGATGAAATTACCTGTTTGTATTACAGGCGGGGCCTTAGTTGAGAATATGAATTATTTGTTTTGATTCAGCTAAAACTCAGGCTTTAGAATTTACATAGACTGGAAATAATTTGAAGTATGACTAACGTAGATTGAAAATTAGGCATGGTTCTAATGAACTTACTTTAGAGATGTTTTTGTGACATTAGCCGATTCGTTTATTCTAGATTACACATTTCATCTGAACTTCGGTGACTTTGTCGTCGATTAAATAAGAATTCTTACATCCCTGTTCCTAGATTTCGGGGTCCGTTGGCGACATACTTTCAATAATAGTGTTGACATTTTTTTCACAGCTCCTCCCCCATTTATCGAAACTAAAACTCATCGATTTCGCGTTCCATGGAAGATTAGTTCGGAAACATTTACTCTGTATGTCTCCCCTCTAGATGGAAATTGTCCGGGCTTCATGCCAGATTAGTTCGGACGGACCCAAGGCTTAGGCAATTAGTTGAGAAATGTCCACATTTCCTCCTCCTTGAGTTATTTACGACCTAACTACCCTTTATATGGTTGTGATTTAAACATTGCAGTCGGTCAATATTACGCCGCTTAATGAATGTGTAATTCCCTGTTGCTGACTTCGAAGGTAAAATTAATTGTGATCGAAATATTTTTATGCAAAATAGGAAATTACATAAAAAAATTCAATTGCTTAAGTCGAATGTTATTCATGAAACAGATTTCTGTACCTATACAAAAAATATCCTATAAAATAATGTTATTTTATAAGTTTTTTTGCATAGCCTGATCCATAGATCAAATACGTTATATAAATACATTTTCTAATAAGATCTATGGTTATTAATATGATATATTATAACTATTATAAGACAGAATGCTGTTGTAAAATGTACCACACAAGTGTTTCGGCAGCTACCTACCACCAACAACCACTAAAATCATATCCATATCTACAAGTATTCTCATAAGAGTATAGCGGATCTTTACCATATAGTTATTGTTGCAGGTGATGCACAATATAAACCCTATGTGACGGCGCGACCAGAAATCGCAACAGTGGACCTGGACGGAGACGAGGACTTTGTGGTAGTCGCATGCGACGGTCTGTGGGACTTCGTCAGTGAAGATGACGTCGCACTCGCCGTGTATAGACAAATCGCCACGGACCCAGGTAAGTGGTACCATCGAATATCAAAGAAAGGAAAGTACAAAGTTATTCATGTGCTGTTGAATCGCTTGGTGCCTTATAACATGTGGATGCGAGGTAATTGTAAGCCGTTTGTAGTCTCGCAGACTCTTGCGGAGGTCCTAGTATTAAGCTATTAATCAAATGTTTCTATATATTGGTAAAGCAGAATCTATATAATACAGTCTGTTCCATATTCCTGGTCCTTGTTTCCGTGCGCTTTTTAAGGCCATCAGACTCGCAGTCACAAAACATAGTGATGTCACTGGTCTGGTGATACCATTCAGCATATTTTTTATGTATACTTGTAGAGATTGCGACAATGAACCTATACACAGAAAAGGAATTTGTAGATGTGCGGCGGTCTATAGGATTATAATATCAGCGACAAAGCAGATGCGATTGTATCTGTTCATAGAGATAGATCACATTGAAAACTTCAGTATTTATAGGTGTTTACGATTTGCTAACTTCAAGTGTGAGCTTTTGTATCATCGGTATTAAATTAACACTTAATATTATATAAAAAGACTTAATTGACCTAAACTCTCAACACAATAACCTGAAGATCCGCTGAGAATCTGGTGCGACCACTTACATTTGTTATAATTCATACTTAAGTTCATAATTTGACCTGAAAGAATTTACGTGGTATTTTTTAGACGCAAAATATGCTGTAAGGATTATACATTATCGCTAAAGTAGGTGGGACCTCATCACGAAACAGTGTACTCAATTCGCAGTAAAGTTCAGAATTTATAGCGGTCACATGTGACAGTGAGTAGGATTTTATCAAAGGAGACGGTTCGGTGAGAGAACATCCGACGTACAAACGATGCGCGATCATGTAATGGACGGGGCTTCTATTTGATCTTTGAAATGACTAAAGGAAGGTATTCTGTCTTGTAATCTATGAAAGGGATTATTATTATGGCGAACATTTCTTTGTATTCACAATTCTTGATAAATTTAATCAACCCATATGATGTTCAATAAGTCTCTTGGCTTTTTATTTGAGCCGAATTGTCTTTTACAGCAATTAACGTATGTGTCATTCTTGACGATAAAAAATCAATTGAAAAATACGTGCTATTATCTCATTTATGACAATTGCTGTGTGCTAACCTTGGAGGTGACGTTACAACTGAATATGAGTCATTTCGTGGACTGGACAATATGACTTTCAGCGAATTATAAAACAAGGTAAACCGCTATGAGTCTAAAATAATGACATGACAATTAAATTAATATAGTATTTGCATAATGGCGGCCCACAAAACTTTTATCTGTTTGTTAAAGAATTGAAATACGGTTTTCCGCGCACTATATATATATATATATATGTAGTGTTTGTAGCAATAACGTCGTATATTGTTGTTGAATATATCAACCTAACGACATAATTAGTCTAATAACACGATTTGGCGACCGGTATTGATTGACAGTATTGGCACTCCACTCAAGTACCTGCAACACTGCATCGGGTCACATGATTATGACGCAACGAGTGTTTAATATAAAAGGCTAGTGCCCTTGTTTGTGAATAAAACCAACTTGATTGAACTTCCGACGAGGTTTTCTCCTTTACTTTGGCTACGTGTAACAAAAACCAGGGTAGGTCTTTTAAACATGGTCGTAAAGTAAGACTGGCGCTCGCAAATCTCTCTTAAAGTGTCTTTAATGGTTCGCGACGCACGGGGCGACAAGAGCTTTTATATTGTACAGAATTTTTCCTGTTACGTAAATATTAGGACTTTTTATTGTGACAGTTTCAAAGGTAAAAGGGTTGTGTCAGATTGAAGTGGAATTAAATTGTTAAATATAACACAAGTATAAACGCTCTTAAACATTATTACTACTTTCCAATGGTAAAGTCATTTTCACGTAATAGGACAAGTAACTGATGTGATGTGACAATAGTCGCGGAGTCCATTTATGATGACATAATCCGACATGTTGACACACTGTATAATAGGGTTGTGTTCCCCCTGTCTCTCCGAGGGTACGTCACCATTGTGACAGCTTGGTGTTGAATCGAGGAGATTACTTTGATTTATGCCTTGCACTTTTCTTGTCAATTAGCTAATGTTATCCTTTCAACGATATAAAAACCGCGATGCACTGTATACAACTCGGCCGTATTGTTTACCGGACAATAGGTGAACTGAAAGTCGAAACAAACCTGTGTTTTTACGGAGGTACATAGGTTTCTTTATTTGAATAGGTCTTGCGAAAAAATCTGACGAACAATAAGAGCGTTCTTTATGTTCCGTAACGAGATTGCTGCGGCGCGGTGCCTAGAATCGAGCCAGGCTGTGGTCAGCCGCCACAGCCCCGCAATATTGTGTCGTAATTGCGTCGGAAGTGGGGAAGTGGAGAAATTAGATACTTTGTTTTCGTTTCGCCCCTACTGTTGTCGCAGCCCCCGCTGACCCTGTTACGTCCCGCTTTCGCCTATAATATTTTATACTTATATCGGTTTTATAAAATTATTCACCGACTAACAATATTATTCTGCCCAATGATTAGTGTAATTCAGTAATAATAAATTAAATTAATTAATTATTATTATTCATTACAACCAATAATAATCTTCTATCATTCTTCAATTATGCAAAATGGCAAAATGGTGTTATAAGTATTTAATATGAACCTGAGGTTTCTTCTTTGAATAGACAGACAATTAAATTAGCAGTTAATTCGATTTAAATTGTTTGCTTCATCCCTTTGCCAACTTTCTGCCACACGCTCCGACGGACAGTCGGCCCCTTTTACTGGATTATCGTTTTATGAGACTTAACAGTTTAAAATTGTCATGAGTTTCGCATCGCTGTCATAGGGGTTGGCAACGGTTGTATGTCCAAAGTTCGGGAGACAGTTTGGACTAAGGGAAATAAATGTTCGGACATTTACTTAAAATCATATTAAAACGTCATAAAGTTTATATCCAGTTGATGTCTGTCCAGGTGTAAGTTCTTATTTGTCCTATAATAGCCGCATATCCTGTTACTTTTCTCTACACGGGTGTAAACCCTTAATTTCTAATTTAATTCTTGTTAACTGTATTGATCGGAGACATTATACTAACGAATCTGTTATATTGGATTACTTTTCAAATTCTGTTTGCGTGACTAAACTGGAACTCGGAATCGGTTGTTTGTTATGATTCTTTGTTTAGATAATAGCTAAATTGTGGTGTCAAATAGCAGGTACTACCGTAACATTCCAATGTTCGACATCAAGAGATGTGATGGCGTCCACGCGGTCTGCGGACCATCGATTCGGTGATAACATTGTGCGCGCTGATAGAGCGATAAACTGAACGATAGCTCACGTTTGACGCGTACGCGCACGTTCCGTCGCACCGACTACAATACAAGTACATATTTTGTACAATAATATAATGTAAGAGCAATGAGTACTCCCATAACACTGTCACCTCCATCGTCAAAACTAATCTTTTTCATCTGAGGTATAAGCTTTTACAATATTTAATATCAGATGTAGGAATCCTGATAAATAATAATAATCTTTTATTTGCTAATAACTATTTAACACATTAAATGAAGCCCTGGTACCTACACTAGGACAACCTGTATCGTGGGAGCCAGTTTCCCTCACCACAGAACATACTTGTTTTTTTATGCTCTGTGGCCCCTCACAGACAAAAGTCCTAACAGCTACAGTAATTTAGTAAGATAAATGTATAACAGAATATATGGATGTGTTCGCGCTTCTGCGTGCGTGTTTGCGTGTGTAGTGTATGTATGTATGTATGTTGCGTTATAAATTAATGTAGGTACAAGGCAATGTAATCAATCGCTAATCTTTTCGGTTGCACGAAAACAATGTTTTATAAAATTATTTATTTTTACAATATTTTCTGGAACCCCATCCTGACTGACATCCGGATGCTCCTAACAAAATCTCTTTTAAAAAGATGCTTCAGGAATATTACCCCTCTACTTCTCATCGCTACTTCTCATGGCTCAATCAGCTCCTTTTGCTTTATCTTTTGTTTCATTTTTATTTTACTTTTGTCAGCAACGTCGTTTTTTAATTGTTTGTCTTAATATAACTTAAGTAGATATTTTATTTATATGTATATGTATTATAATATATTCATTGATTATGTATACCTTGTTTGTATTATATTTATTCTTATTTATTACATGTATGTGTGAAAGTTTTGTATGTATGTATATGTAATAATGTATTATATTTATTTTAACGCCATCTAAATTGTGTTTTTCACGTACCTCCTAATTGAACTTCTCTGATCACAGTTTGGCTGGTAGAGAATGTCTTATAGAAATCCTTATAATGCCTTATAGCCTTATAGAGAATGGCATCAACTCGCCTTTTGTACGATATTGTGCAATGAAGTGTAAAAATAAATAAATTACCTCTAATGTTGTTTACGTAATCGATATTATTGATTATTTCATAATTTAGGAGGCAAAGCAAACTTATAATAATTTAATTATAGGTGATGTGAAAATTAGTTTGGTACTGTCATAGTAAATGATATATTTAATAAGCGCATGCGCAACGCCGCGGTAACGGACGCCCGTTGGCACCGTCTGCCACAACACGCGCTCATCGACCTTGACACTGTTGGACGCTCGTTATCTGCCAACTCCCATTCACAGATTACTACACAATCAAACATGTTAACTGATAACTGACCATAAGATTTCTATCAAAGTAGATATATTTGGTATTATATGTATAGATTAACCCGAAGGGAATTATTTACTCATCAATGGAAATCTAAGATTCTATTGACACTTCGCCACGGAATTAGCATGTACCGAGAAGTATTAAGAACATCTCCAACAGGGATAATAACACATAATGCCCTTTGTCTACGATCATAGCCTATTGTCATTTCATCTTTCAACAATCCTATTGGCTTAATAATCTCGCGAGCCAGTTTCAATCAAGATTCCAGAAGGATTTGCGTGGCTTTCATTTAAATAAAATATTCTTAGAGAAGCTCTTCGTGGCCTGTTTCTAAAATTTAATTTAAACTTATGTAAGGAGGCGTACTTTAAAATTGTTAAAGTATACATTTCAAACTTCATAAGTTTCGTTAACGAGATAGGATTATGAAAGACCTTGGTTCTTAATTTGTTCGAAATCTCCTACAGATCCAAATTTAAGTTAGTGGTTGAACTGATCCAAATGTTTCTAAAGATGGTAATTCTTTCAATTTCATTAAAAATATGCATATTAGTGCGCATTTCATTTGTAGGCGTTCGTATCGATCGAACAATATTGGCCATAGAATCAGCAAGCCCGTGAAACGCTGTAAGGTTAACAACCCGTTTATATTTGAAAACAAAAGAAATAAATCAATTTTACGACGGTAAATACGTGGGTTTAAGATACAATTATTTACCGTATTGAATTTAACGTCCAAAAAGTGATTTGCTCCAAAACGTTTATTAGCCGTTTTCCTCAAAACGAAAATTCATGGCGATTAAGTCATTCACACAAATAAACAACTGTACTTCTATTTATGTCGTTTATTTTAGGAAAGAAATGACGTCGTTTAAGACTTGCGACAATTGCCGGTCTAAATGCAGGAAAAGAATATAATTGTCCAATTTAACAATTAGATAGTGAATTCATAGAGGCTAGCGCGTGAAATCATTTGGCACTTCTAAAAAAAGCAAGCAGTTAAAAGAGAATGTGTATTGATTAATGAGAGTGCAGCCCTACTTGCTAAACATGCCGTGGACTATGCCGGGCTCATTAGCATCTACAGTTCTAGAGATTGTATATGCCCACACAAACTGGGCCCTTCCCTATAAACTGTATTATAACTGAGTGTAATTACAGTAGGAAGTAGATGCAGCGGAATGTTCCTGATGAATTAATATGATGTATTATGTTCATTTGTGTTCCGCGTGTGGGAAATGTGCACGGGAAGCTAATTAGTTTATAGATTAACCTCCTGATTCGAATTTGCTTTCTAATTGCGCTCAGTTCTTTGTTATTAAGATTTTTATACATATTAATTTAACTGTATGACAAATGTAGTATTTGAGCACCATCACCTGTAGGTTTAAAACGATTACACTGATAATTGTTATTTGTTTAACAATAGTACTTTATCCTTCGTTCAGATAAACACGAAACAAAGGGATTAATTTGTCATCATCATTCACTGCGTTGGACCTCTTATTGAATAAAATGATTATCAAATTTGCGACCAATTTTTGTTCTGTTTGCGATACGTGAGCGGGGTTGTCGAAAGTAATCTGTGCACATGATTTGTTTGTTTCCTATGAAAGTGTACGCGGTGTTTCGCTCCATATGACATGTCGGGCGAGCGGGCGCGCGTGCCGTGGTCGCGGGCGCGGGCACGCTACGTAAAATTTGCATCGTAAATATAAACAGACGAGTCAATCGCAACTCATAGCGGGCATGTGTCTCATACTCTATATATTCTGTCTGTTTCAACTCTTGTATTAACGAATAGTGTATAAATAACTATCCAATATATTTGTGTTCCTTCAAGGTTGAATTCGTATGAATAATTCGTGCCGTGACTAGATACACAGCAAAAAAGTTATTCTTTGACTCTTATTTATCGCATTTTGATACTTATCCTTTCTTAATCCTTCTCCGTGTTTGAGTCAGAAAGAATGGCTGTTTTTGGCATTATTTTACAAGGCTTACCTACCTAGATTCTCCTAACACCCTTGCAATGTGAGTCTGTCTTCTTCATCACTGTGAGACTTAACACTTCACATTGTATTATTGTACTTCCTACGGTATATTCATATTGATACGGTATATTGATTGTACCTGCTAAGGGACAAATGCGGTCCATGATTAGTAGTAATGATTTATTTAATTGGAAGACTCGAATATTTTTGACTTATTTTCTGTTTTTTTTGTTAGATAATATGTGCATTCTTTCTGAACGTGAACAGTAAGATTTTTTTTCTTTATCATTGTAGTAAACTTTTTTATTTACTTGTATACATAGACTAAAGTATAGGTACATGTTCATACGTACTCATAAGTATATTTTTTCGATATTTGTGCGGAAAATAAAACGAGTAATTACGGAGAGTATGGGAATGAATTTAAAGCCACACTGCCGCTACCGCAGAGTGTTTACAAAGCGATTCCTATCTGTAGTGATTATAATTCCAGCCGGGCGGCCGCTGTCGAGGGGGTGCACTCGCAATAAAAATGTATGGAGGCGGCGCAGGAGGGCCGCGGCCGGTGCTCGTTACTGACGCGGCCCTCTCACTTTGACATCATTACATTTATACCACCCCTGGCTTCCGCCCGCAAAACTTGCTATAGAATATTCACCGCAGATACTATAGGAGAAAGTCTTTTGAGCGTCTAATTTGGAGGATAAATCAAAATTTGTCATCTGTTCGGGCGATGGCAGATCTAAATTAAGTCGTAACTGTTGAAAGTTGAAGAAGGCCAGCGAATCTTTTGTTGTAGTTAGACGATGCCCTCGAGCCGGGGGAACTTTGTGTAACGATTGTGCTAATTTCACTATTGTTAAAGTTTACCATGAGTTATATGACATTTAGAAGAGTAGCGAAGAATACTCCGACGACGACTTTTTTCCTGTTATATTATATGTTCCTTGATGTTTTAGTTAGACTTAGGAGGAAAGAAATGGTATTTCGACATCAACATTCATCAATATTTCATTTATTGTAAAGAAAATACAAAATATAAATGAATATTACATCAATACAGGTACCTCGTTAACAAGTCGCGACGTATTAATTACATTGCATTTATAATTTTTGTCCTCGACTTTAACCCCATCAGAATTTACCTTGTAAACTTTAATAGAAGGTCGGCTTGACTTCCTCAATTTGTCTTCTTTGTGTTGTCCCCCACGAAAAGGCTGATAAAGAACACAGTAATCCTTTCAATCGAATAAGAGGGGATTGCGGGGGAGCAATTTATGCGGGCCTCTTACGCATTTCGTGAACACGAAACTCCGCACGCATATTTTGCATGTATTTCAAGCAAAATTGTGCAAATTCATGCTGAATTCGGTTGTCGATGACGTTATTTCGAAACACTGCACTTTTTTATCTCATCGTAATTTCTATATTGGAACGTGTCCAGGAGAATACACGCCGTCTACATCATCCATGCGGTGCCCGGACCATGTGGGTGGCCGACAAATAAAGTCTTCACATTCCACTAGCAAACGCGAAACAGATATCCAGTGGCAGTATTGTCTTTATAATAAACCGGAATTGGGAAAATTCTTCTTCGAATCTTTTCACCTTCCCTTGGCTGTATTCAAGATCCTATAATCTTTTTGGATGTCTACTTATTATCTGTATCTAAACTTTCTCGAAGAATTTATTAAAAACTTCGTACGGAATGAATTGTTACTACATACAAAAAGCGCAACGTTTATGCGCTCATTAATTATTTCAGGATATCTGGAAGCGAGCATTGCATGAGTTGAATTCTTGTGAGCAACGGTTTCAAATAAATGTTCCATATATGGTACTGCACTCGGTATAAACTCACGTTATTGCTTGCTTAGTTAAATCCATTTATCATAAATATTATAGCGTTCATCTTTAGTATCCATAGGCTTGATTTCAATTCAACATCGTATACTTGTCTCTATCCCTTAACCAAGTACGGGCTATATCATTATTGTATCGAATGCAAGGGAGAATAAATCAGAAAGGGGCAGCATATCACGTGTCCTGATCTGTGACCTGTCCCCTTGCGTTACGTGATCGCTTTATCCGCCCGCCAATTGTGACAACACGTCGTCTTCAGGCGACACGACACTCGTAAAACCATTAAAAGGTAAAGGTCTGTATATATCTAGACAGATTGCACCACATATATGTTCTGTAAATTTCAACTAAAAGAAAAGAAAATTGTATATCTCTAGATGTTAAATCTATTACATCTGGTCTTCTAATTAAAAATATAGTACTATCAACGCCTATAAAGTTCGCGTGATTTATTCTTATTATCACATTTTGTATAGTTTAATACGCGTTAGCTATGTAAAGGTTAATGACATGTGCTAAGATATAAGAAAAGTTTACATTATGTTGCGAGAGAAAGTGGGCGTGCGCTACCGGGGCGGGCAGCGAACAGCACAGCGTCCAAGCGGGTTACGCCGTATAGCGTTCGACGACGTTATCGCGATGTAGCACGTCAACTGGTCTTTGCCAATTAATTCACCTATCGTACTCATAGCATCGGCTGCAAATTGTGGACATACCTTCGTCTGTCACGACATCGACATAGAGCGAAACTATATAATTGAGTTCACACATGAACAGTGTAGCAGAATGCATCGCGCTTACGCTTCGCTCGAACGCTCAACTTAGCATTTGTGCCTGCACAATCACACACATATAAATATATGTGATTAATAGGTGCTTCAACGTCATGTTTATGTTCAATAACTACTCCAATCAATAATCATAATTGACATTTTAATCCCTTTAACATGTGATTTGTTTTAATTCAAAAATACTTGCGGAGTAATTAAAATACGTAATCACAATAAATATTGATTACTTGGCAGTTTTGTATCAAACCTAGAGTTAGCACCAGCTACAGTTTGAAATATTTACTGTTCTGCATCAGGAAGTCATAATTCATGCGAAGCTATCTGAAGATCGATTATGTCTAATTGATGGTCCCAGTAAAACGTGCAATCTCTCGGTCACGTATGGGCAAAGCTCTTACTTATATAGCGGTGGCAATTGATTAAAGCGAGCATGTAGATGCGTCTCCGAATAAGGAGAATCGTGTCGGATTTCTGAAGTCACATTACGACATGTTTTTTGTTAAATAAATTTGCATGGAGCGAGCGGCTGAGAGCGGCGAGAGAGGCAGGAGTGTTTGCTGAGCACTGTTTGGTTTGCTGATCCATGTTTGCGATTCACCATTGTGTAGTCATCGTGAACGAGTTTAAATATTCGGACAATTGGTCGCCGGGATAAAGAGGATAATTTATGACTTATTCCATATAAAAATATTCTTTAAAATTGTTAAACTTTATATAATTAATAATTATCTAAACTACAATAATCTATTTCGTCTACCGACTTCCCATTACCACCCAAAGATGGTAGCCTGGAGGAAATCGTTTTAGCGATAAAGCCTCCGGTTGTACTTCTAATTACTTGTACTTTGTATTTCTCTGTATGTTTTTGGTGTACAATAAAGTATATCTAAATATCTGTTACTATACATTTAAAAATGTATAGTAATAACTTAAATAAAATAAACATCTACTGCGTATACACTTTCTTTACTCTAATTCAAATTATAATTTACTGACTATAAGATCATGTACCATAAGTAAGAAGGCTTAATTGTTTCTATCCAGACAATTATTTAAACTTTTATAATAAACTGGCTATGCCCGAAGCTGTGTATCAGTATTTAGATCGGTATCCAGTAATAAATGGCAATAGTAAACTAGATGCAGGAGTCTCTCGAGATTTAATGAACAGGCGGGCAGAGACGGAGCAGTCGTTCGTTTTGTTTTATAGTATGCGATATAAATGAGTGAGATATGAGCTATACAGAATAATCCTAACAAATTAAATTGAATGTAATACTTTGAAAGTTGCTACCCATGTTAGTGTCTACGTACTCGTATTCATGTACTTAGGTCTTGCTTAGATATTTCTCACGCTGAGATTTTCTATCTGTGCTTTAAGTAGCACAAAGTACTTCTGGTGGCATATTAAGTAGGTAAGTGAAGAAGGATTCCTAAAGTTACGTACTCGTAGACATTTGCACTCCAAATCATGAAAGATTTGTTCTAAAATAAAACCCTTGGAATTCAATTGTATGCTGACGATATACAATCACGAGTTACAAAATAAATATAGAATTTTACTTATTTTAACAAACCATGTGTTTTTGTAGACAAAAGATTTCAGTACTCTTATTCACAATCGGATTTAAATGTTGAGTTTCTTCCTCTGTTTTACTAAGATTTTGTTCGTTCCTTTATGTACATCTTGTATTTTGATCTTGCCATATTTGCTATATTTAATGAAATCCAAGTCCAGTTTCCAAACCGCGTCCACAGATTTGCAATTCATATACCTATATGTATGTATGTTCCGCACTTTTGCCTGTACTACAAACTACCCAGACTGGTTGGAATGTATAGCTTTGAGACTGATTAGCTAATTGTGTTTTAGATTAATTTGGAACGATTAAGTTTATACAGTATATTATGATGACTGTATGTTTTAAAGTGTTGCATAGTAAATACATATATTAATGACGTCTGTAAATGTCCTGGTCAGGGACAGGTGAACACAACGATGCGACCGACGCTATTTGTCGGTGGCGCCGCGGCTCGTGCAACGCACGTCCACAATAGACTGTTGTTTTTGCGAACGCAGGTTCGACGACCCCGCACTTTCGTGCACCCGGCCTCCAAATTATTGTGATAAAAAAAATCAACACTCGGCTTAGGAGGCAGTCTACCGAGATATGAATTTAAGCTATTATTTTCATTTGCGTCTTGACAGAATCATAATTGCATTGCGGCCATAGGTAAGTAGTAGATGAAAGAATGAAATAAATAAAATAAAAATGATGCAAAATGATTTTTATTTTATTTATTATAATAACACGAAAAGTACGAAAAGTACAACAGGCGGCATTATCGCCAAAGTGATCTCATCCAGACAACCTTTGGGTAGTAAGGAGAAAATACATAACATACAAATTTACTTACCTAGTATGTATGTATAAATAGAATTTACTAAGTTGAATTGACATTGTAGAACATATTTTTATTAATATCCGATAGCATTACAAGTAGCGGCGGCCACATATCTGAAAGGCCACCCACAACTACGCTACAGTGTAATTAATAAAAATATCTTCAGATAAGATGGATCGACGATCTAAAAAGTTATCGATAAAATTTAGTAAATTAGAACTTGAGAAGTCTTATTGAAGACGAATAATATAATATTTGGTGATAAATATATGTAAATAAAACAAGAGCCACTAAAATATTGACGAGCTATTTAATAAAACTGAATCTATTTAATTGAAACTTAATAGAATGATAATCCTATTGTTCTCATAAAGGTATGGGATGGGAGACCTGGTCGGTCGAAGTCTCCCATATGTCTTGATAGTCGGAAAAGCTCGCGGCCTTTTTGTACGTACGACTTTAGTGTGCTATATTTCTGGCAACACTGATCACTGGCGGGAAAGTGATCAGAACCCAGGGATGTTAGACGGCCACTTAGAAATCCTTGTGCCGAGCTGGCTGAAAGCTGGTATGGGAGACGGGAAATTAGTACGGCCTGTGCTCCGCTCTAGCGCTGCCAATACTGAGAGACAAACTGTGTCGGAAATCGCATTCCAGTAAAAAAAAAATATATTATAATTTCGTATACCGTTAATAGAGGGCAGTAATTATTGAACACACGGAAGAAATATCACTTTTAACATTTCTTTTTGATATTATATTGCATTTCGGATATAATATGTAAAATATATTGAAAAAAATAAATAAATGAAAAACTTTCTCATGAGGGAATTGAACCCGGGACCCCGTGAACGTGAGCTTTACACGTTACCAATACGCTATCTATAATAACATCCTGAGAATACGACGGTGGAAAATGGTAACTGCTCATCGAGACTGCTTGTTGTAATAAAGTTTTATAACATTAGGGAAATCTGATTGGAATGTTTTTTTTTATGCATCTCTGAAATTTGTCGGTTATTCTATGTTGTCAGTATATTTTTGTCGGTCAACGGCCAATCTTGGTATTTTTGCGTACAAAGACCGAGTAGTCTTGGTACATGGTACGTGACACTAAAAACTAGTATGTTTACCAAGAAGTTGGTACGTCTGACATCATTGGATATACCGTTTGACAGCTGACTTCTTTGTAATGCGGCGAATTGAAATTACAAGTTAAAAGTTTTATCTTTAAATAAAAATTTTATCTTTAAAAAAAAATTAAAAGTTTTAATAAGGAGAAAATTAGATGTGTTTTACAATTCTTTTTTCGACGAGGGTATTAATATTTCTATATAGTGCTTGAAAAGAGATTTGTGGTGTTTACGGAGAAAAAGCTTTATCTAAAACTACTGCAAAAAAATGGTTTAGTCGATTCAGGTCTGGTAATTTTGGTGTGAATAATGTTCCTCGCTACGGTCGTCCTATTAAAGTAAATGTAGATGTTATCATTGAAAAAATTGAAGCATATTGCGGAAAAGCTTTGCATTCACCTCTCAACAGTTTTGGATCACCTGCGTATACTGAATTTTGTTAAAAAATGTTAGATGTTTGGGTGCCGCATGATTTAAATGCCAGAAACTTGAATATAATTTCCATATGCGAGATGTTGCTAAAACGAAATTAAATCGATCCATTTGTGAACAGATTTGTAACAGGCGATGAGAAGTGGATCACCTACGATAACGATGTTCGAAAACGATCTTGCTCTAGGCGAGGTGAGCCATCACAAATAGTCCCAAAGCCAGGCTTCACTCCGAACAAAGTGATGTTATGTGTATGGTGGGACTGGAAAGGCATTGTGTATTACGAGCTTTTGCCACAAGGCGAAACAAATAATTCTGATGTGTAGAAATCATGTCAACAATTAGTAAAAATGAATTGAGCAGTTGAAGAAGATCGACCAGAATTAATGAATAGAAAAGTGTAGTTTCCACCACGACAATGCTCGACCGCATACATCTTTGATAACTAAACAAAAATTGATAAACCTTGGCTGGGAAGTTTTAATGCATCCTCCATACAGTCCAGACTTAGCACCTTCGGATTATCATTTATTCCGTTCTTTACAAAATCTTCAAAATAGAGTAAAACCCGTATATTTAAATCATTAAAACCATTAAAGAACCATTTAAATCAGTTTTTCGCTCAGAAACCCTAAAAATTTTATAGTGAGGGGATAACGGCTCTGCCAGAAAAATGGCGAAAGATAGTTGAATTAAATGGACAATATTCTGTTCAATAAATATTTATGTGATACAAAAAGTCTTTATTATATTCACTATAAAAAGGCCGCGAACTTATTCAATTACCTAATATTTTTACATTTACTTGCACAGAAAAAGTTTTAGTATTATCAAAGGTCATTGTAATCGTTCACTGGCTTTACGTGATGTTAAGGATAAAATAAAATAATCCATTAATGAGCAAAGTAACATAGCCCAAACCGTAGCTTAGAGGTGATGCTATGGCGTGTCTTCCTGCCGATATAAATTTCGCTTCTACAATGTATTATACAGTTGCATGTAAAATGTAAATACATTTTAGCGTTAGGCCGTTTGTTAGCCGGCGATAGTAATCAACCAAACGGCATATACGGCGGCTAGTTCAATAATTTATTAATAAATATCACACGCATGAGTAATGGCCCGTAATTGGCGACAGGGGCTATCACCGCGGAATAAGGATCGTGACATCCGCCAACTAACAGTCAGCGTTATCAATACTTATTTTAAATAATACCGTTACAATAAACCGACTTTATTACATAAACAATATCTGTTATTTTAGCTATTGCGCTAAATATTGTTAAAATTTTGCAAGCATGACACACAAGATGGATCTAGCTAGACATTTAAGTGGCTTAGATGTGAGCCTCGAGCGACTCCGCCTCATTAGAATTCAGCACGATGTGAACCAAACTTCACCTTATCCGGCCACTTTGTAATGTCTCCATTGTTCACCAGATTGGTTAATCCACGACTATTTTGTATCGAGCATCATCATTATTATACACTTCACAGGCGCCTTTCTAGAATCAATTTGCATTTAATGTTTTGTCACAAAATTTAGCCTTACAGTCATCTTTTTGGCGAACTTTGAAAAATCAATCGTAATTGATAATCTAGCTTTGGTGTGCTTGCTGTATGAACGATCTTAGACTAGCAAAAATTTGCTGTCATGCATGTCAAAGAATTACACGTTTCTAAATTCGGCGAAAGCAGAGCTTGGTTAGAAAGGCTAATTAATTCCTCCAGCTGTCTATAATGTAAGCTATGCACGCCACTCTGTCATTCGTAAGAACAATTGAGAGTTTAGACTATTTGCATGATGCAAGTGTGTTCGGTTTACTAATATAACAGTTTGGCCATTTAAAACTTTTAACACGTTGCGTTATGCATAGGAAGAATCAAGAACAACCAATCCCTTGGCGTATGTAAAATTCGAAGACATCAAGAATAAACCTCAATTAATTCCAGAATATTCCAATTCGCAGAATAAATAATATTTCTCGGTAGTCTTGCGGATTAAATAAAGGTAATAAATAATACTGGTCTTATACGTTAGAGTTAATAAAGTTGTATAAACGTAAGTTTTGGAAAAACTTACGATCAAATCAAATCAGCATTTGGTGCTGCAGTTTCAGCTAGTTTTCATAGCTAATTTCTGATACGAAATAAAATCAAAGGAAACAATCGAAGTTGTAGTTTGGTAAGCAAACTGGTAAATTAAATTCAAGATCTCAAGTTCTCAGAAACACTAAAATGTTGTGTCCCTCTGTATATTGTTGCTTTTGATTCGAAAAGGATAATATTGACAAATTCGTAACAAGTTGTGTCAGTTTTGTGGTAATTTCACGGCTGGTGCGCTGTGGACTGTTCCTAGTGGAAAAGTGAAGTGCGAAGTTTCGGCGAGGCGCGGCGCGCGGCGCGGTGGAGCGTGGCCATCGGGGTCGTCGTCCGCCGCTGCGGCGCAGACTCTTCCAGCGTCTTGAGACTCTATGCTATATGTATGCAAGAACTGATTTAATCTAGCTAAAATCTGGATCAGGATTCTACGACAAATCTAGATTGGCGACACTTGGGAATTTTTGCTTATAATCGATTTTCTTCGTAGTCTCGAATTAACTACTATAGCGGCTTTGTTTACTCGATGGATTTATTTAATGAGTGTGCACTACATGGCTATTACTTAACACCTATATAAGTATAATGATCCTGATGGGTTACTCGTGGATGGATTCTGGAGGTTTCTGCGAAGGAGGGCAGCCGGCACCATCTGGAGGGCGCGTTGCGCGGGCGTCGGAGGGGCGGGCGGGGTGCGCCCGGGCGATGCAACTGTCTCGCGCCAGTCCCAGAGACACCGGCCGTGCGAACGGCCATCGCGATACCGCCGCACCGCGACCGCCCGCGCTCAGTGCAGTGAGTGACTCCGCCGCCCGCCCAGAACCAGCGGCGTTCGCACCCCAGCGTTACTCACATGTGAGTCCACGCCAATACCACCACACATCCACGTCCGGCCCGCTATTGACAACCGGCTGCCGATGCCGGCCGGCCGGCTTTCTACATAACCTCTCATTGTGGTGTATTTCTGAAACTAACCAATAGTGTCTGGTGTCAATAAAATATTTAGGATTTCACAAAAAAAATAACGTGTTTGTGTGATTTGTGAAATTTGATGTTCAAAAATGCACCACGACTGATTATTTTAATATATCATTCTTTATGTAAATTCTAGAAATAATGTTGGTATGTTTTTGGTTAGTTGGAGACTAGAATGTTGGAGTGTAGTAAATTAGCTACTTACCTTTTTAACGAATTTGCTTTTTATATGTCGTCAAAGTTGCCAAAAATTTTGCGTGACTTTTAATATGAATAAATCATATCTAATGGCTTATTGGAGAGTTAATAAATTGATGTTCATAGTGAATGTTCTGTTTTCAATTAGTTTAATTAACGCGATTCCCGGCGGCATCGGCACGATGCGGCGCGATCACGCAACCGTTGAGACACGGCCAGCCATCGCCACACCGAGCCGAGATCACACCGGGGTCTACGAACCTCCACCGTGGAAATGGGATTATTACACGATGGCCTTAAACGCCATTTTGCACTCGTTCCAGCCTGTAATAAATCGCGGTGATATTCACCGAGCCAGAATTTGCGTATTTTCACAGCGTAGGTTTAAAAACCGGTATTCAGACAATGTCTTGTACAAATTTTTGCCTTTTTAAACACGATGTGATTTGCATTTATGCAGTAATCGCGTGAAAGCAGTTTTTAATTTTTGCATAGTAAAAGTACGAAAAAAACGTGCAAATACTTTCTAGCGGAAGAGCAGAGCTTGTTGGAATTACAATAATCATGTAATTAAATTACATGATGATGATTTTGTCCGTTTATAGCCGTTTTATGTTGTTGTAAAACACATGCAACATTTTTAAGGACTTGCTGTTTCTGACATAACAATGAACAATGGCTTTCCATTTAAGCTATCTTTTACAAGTTTTTAAATTCTCAAAGTTCTTAGATTTTCGAAAATGAAACTTGTTGTAAAGTTTAAAGCTTATTGTTTTTTAAGATAGTATCTTTCTTGATCAATGCATTTTTGCATACGTACAAACTACCGAGATAAGCATTCCGATCACTTTTCTTTAGGTCTCTTCAACGCCCGTTTAGAACGCAGCCACTTGGTACATCACCGCACTCATAAATCGCACACCCCGAAGTTTTCTTTGATTTTTGATAATAAATAGAAATCGCAGGCTGCGAGGTCAGGGTTCTATGGCGGCTGACTCAATAATTCCACATTTGCAGTGTTCATAAACTTTCGTTTGTCTGGCGGTATGGGCTGTAACGTTGTCATGAAAGATGATTCTGCTTCTTGGCCTTTTTCTCGAACTTTTTCAAAACAGAAGGTAAATAGCTGTTCACATACCAGTCAGTAGTTACAGTTGTTTTATCACCCAGAACAATAATTGATGACAACTAGATTTAAAAAAAAAATAGTTTTTCAAAAAGGGAACACTGTGCAGAGGCTGCCTCTACGTGTTCGGCTCGTAAGCTTGTAACAGTAAACTCAGCTTTGGTCACCTGCATCGAATTTCTGATTAATTTGATAACTACATTTCACCGGACCGCATTTTTGAATTTCGCTTATATTATGGGTTATCTTCTTTAATAATTAGCTGCACGGCATTGATGATATCTTCTGTTAAAGCCGTGGAAGGATGGGATGACCTTCACGCAAATTACGATCACAAATTTCATGTAAATTATGTAATTTGTAAACTGCAGCGCGAGAAGAAATTTAATATTAAATGCTAGCTTCGATATTTATAACACTGTTGTTGGTTTAAGGCCACAGTGAAAATCTTAAAAATCATTGAACGAAAAATTTCTTGCATTAAGATCATTTTTACACAAGCAAGCAATTTTTTTTCCGCCGGTACAATAAATAATAGAGCAATGAATCAAAAAATGAATTTTAAATTATTTAAAATATATTTCTGTCTTGCCAGTTCTAAAAACTTTCAGTATCACTCTCTACCTCCTCTATTCACGAAAATTTCCATTTATAGCATTTAATGAATATGGATGTGTGATGTGTATGTAACATTAATTATAGTAATTTTAATTGTGTTCTTACTCTCTCTACTTTCATCTCGTCAAGTGTTAACATTAAAGCAAAAATATAGCAGACATTTTCTAATAGCTTTAAATTGCCATACACTTAACCTTATTATATATTTGTTGCGAATATTATTGAGAAAAATTATTCTAATTATATAATAATTGTTGCGAATATTCAAAAGTGCGTTATTATGCGTTGTCGCGCCGCCGCGCGCGCCGCTGCGCGCGCCGCCGCCGGAGATAAATCTAGAAAACTGTTTTTTGTTTTACTTTTCACCTATTAACATTGTTCCTATAGTGATACACATACCTTACATTGTGCATAAACTCAGAGCACAGCAGATCTTTAGCTAGATAAGTCTGGATAGCATGTCTGACGTATAATTGCTTTTATTGTGAAGTCGACTCCTTTACTTAATTTAAGTATCTCCGATTCGCCATTGTTTTGTACAAATGTGGCACACGGGTTGATGCAACGACCCTCATTGTGGCAGGCCAGACGGATAGACAAGACAAATGTCTGCACTATTGAACTGTCGCAACACAATGCGGGCACCTGAGCTATCAAGCTGATGTCCTCGATAGCGGCCGAGGGTCGGCAATGTTGCCTATTTGCTGACAACACTTTCGCCTCACACATGATGCCGATCACTCAACGTCTATATCTATCGATAGAAGCAATTTTAATGAAAAAAAAATTCTGATAGCATCTTATTATTCGCCACAATTAACTCTATCTACCATTGATTTGTCTATCATCATAAATGTGTACAAAATTCAACATCAAATTCACAATCTATTCTACTGGCCAGTGACATAAATGATAATCACTTATTTGTTAACAGTTTGGCGTTAAAGCTTCTCCTGGTCGAAAAATTCAAGCTCGATACAATGTCTTGTCAAACCGGTGAAATCTGATTATTGTAAAAAAAAAAAACAGATTTTGTTCTTCCAAAGGCGCATACATAACGAGGCATGCGCCGCGAATGGTTCGTCACACATGCCTCAGCCTGAGACATGTGACATACAAAAATGCATCCGTCCGAACGGCACATGCTCAGGGTGAGCACGCAAACCGCCGCTGCTCGCATCTGAGGCAGGGCGTGAATCTGCTCGCAACGTGCGAATGCGGCGAATGATCACAATGAGCACCCACGTCCACACAGCCTGAAGCATGTGTGGCGAAACATTCGCGGCGCATGCTTCGTGATCTCTATACGCGCCTTAATAGTGCACTGAATTTTTCATAAATCTGAAGATAAATCACATTTTAAATAGAGCGATAGCGACAAAAAAAAAACTTTTAAAAATTCACCCCTTGGCTTTTAATATTTCAAAGTTGTTAATGTAAACTCAACTTTTGAATAGACACGGCTTCATGACTATTGTAAAAACGACGTCTTAGTCACGCATGAGTCATGTCATGTCTCAGACTTGATCTCAAACTTAATTTATTAGTGGCTACTAGGAAATATCAATAAAAAAACATCATTCATGCGAACCACTTTCGTTGTAGGTTTTTGCTGTTTGAGCGGCGTTCTAGTAGTTATTTGCATTTGAGAACTGTTACCGTCATTGTTTAGGCTATCATTGCGCTCGGATCTGTCGTCTGTATGTAACTACGTTGTTGCGAGCCGGTTCCCAGACTATCACGGTACATACAGTCATTAAATACAGTTTCGCGTGAAGTATTCTAGAGACATTCGAGAGCATAATTTGGAGTGTGATGAGCACGTGCCGCTGCTCGGCGTAGCGTCGTCCTGGACTGGTGGTTCAGCTACCCGATGAGAAATCATGCTATCAATCCCGCTAATCACCGCTACGTATGGTTAGCCGTTGTTGATGTTAATGCGTTTCGTTTTACTAAGCGAGTCAATTAATCGTCTACATAGACTCTGAGGTATGCCATTGTAGCATTGACGACCACCATCACAAAGCTGTTATTGGGGATGAGTTCAGTTAAACGGTTTGTGAGGAAAATCTATGTGCGTAGTAAATCTCACTGTTAAAATTAATGCCTCATACCCAATAGATAAATAAAGATCTCTCTCTATATTTTTTAGATATTTTACTTTGGTTTTTGGAAACTACCTATATTTGATATTTTTTGTCGTATTTCTAAGGTCAATTACTAAAAAGTTTATCCTTTAAAAATACCGCTATTTTTTGTATTCAAGTTGTTTACTAAGTTTTGTCGTGTCTTCATAATACTACTTTAGTATTTCATAGTACGGTACGCGCGTCATTGTCAAATCACATTTCCCCGACTCCAATCACTCATTAATCCAACCTTCCCATTTATCACTGGCAATTAAATAGAATTCTTCTAAATCGAGTTCTTCCTCAAACGCTCCTATTAACTGCT
This sequence comes from Sesia bembeciformis, assembly GCA_943735995.1. NCBI lineage: Eukaryota > Metazoa > Arthropoda > Insecta > Lepidoptera > Sesiidae > Sesia > Sesia bembeciformis. The sequence continues at coordinate 4,827,072 of OX031028.1, read as the reverse complement.
CCTTTGTTGAGAATTTGCGGCTCTTTATGCACATTTTCACATAAGGAAAATATTATAATTAAGTTAATAAATGCAGAGCAATAAAATAAACGTGTATTGTCGTGTAAACGAGGACACTTTGTAGTAAACATATTTTTTATACTCCTAATCCCAAACCGTACCTACGACAGAACTTATAGAACAACTTTGAAGAATACCTCCAATGTTACAGTTTACAGAACATAGTAAGAACGTGATTTCGATTGTAACTGATGACGAAACCTGGATATACTACTACATTGTGCCAACTAAGACTTGTGGGTCTTATCGATGAGGACACACCGACTCCAGTTCGAAAATCAAAGCCCATCGGTGAAAGAACGATGACTGTATTTTTTTAACAAGGTCTAGCAAATACTATTGTGCTTTCTTGGCAGAAAACAGTCACAAGTGCATGGTGTACTAGAGCTTAACATCCTAAGTTGTTTAAAAATTTAAAAATCGACGGCCTCGCTCTTGATTCAGTTCCACGCGCCACCGCGCCGCACCGGCTCAGAGAGCTGCCGCTACCACGGACTACTTGACGGCGACCGGAATCAAAGTTTTAAAACATCCTCTCTACAGTCCCGATATCGCACCTTGTGACTTCGGTTTGTTTCCTTATGTAAAATGTGCAGGGCCACAAATTTGGCAACAGTTGATAGGAGCGTTTGAGGCAGAACTCGATTTAATTCCCAATGAAAAATTGGGAAGGTTTGATTAATGAGTGATTTGAACTTATGGGTAAAATGTATTATTTGATAAGGGCTGTACTTTGAAAAAATAAAATAGTATATGAACACACGACAAAACTTATTGAACAACTTGAATGAAAAAAAAAAACATAAACGGTAATGTTTAAAGGGTCTTTTAGTAAATAACTTTAGAAATACAACAAAAAAAATATACAAATCCATTCAGTATAACTGGGTTCCGATGTAAAAATCGTAATTGCAATATTTGCATATACGTATTACATCTGTTTCGATAGCTGCGAATTTGTCCGGCTTAAAAGTTCTCATCGAGAAACATATACGGTCATATAAGTAAAGTAACCACGAAATATCGAATGTTGATATCATATATATGAACATATGGTTGCCACATTGTGGTGAACAAAATGAGATTGAACCTAAAGCTCTACAATGTAGGGTGGGTTTCTTTTTATTGTGGCTGTGCTGAGGGCGGTGCGATGACGTCACTGGCCAGCTGTAGGGCGGGTGACGTCACGCCGGCGCGGTTGATGACCCCTTCAACCCTCTGGCGCTCGACGCTGTCTACCTACTATCATACATAATTTATGCACATTGTATTATAAGAGCTCCGCGCGCCGACCTGGGGCAACCTGTGTCTGAAACACACTGAAATTGCGATTCCCCTCTGCTCTTCAAAACGGAAAGTTTCACAGTATTCTCTTTTGAATACGTGAATCAACCCAACCATATGAGCTCTACACGCCTTTGTATAATGAAAAATACAAAACTCCACAAACCACACAAACAACAAAAATGTTTCTCACGCGTAGGAAATTTAGTTATTACGTGTATTAGTTCTTTCGTATCGTCACCCCTTGTAGCATTTGTAGACACATTCTTCCATTCTATTATATAACTACGACTATAAAATTTTCCATTTCCGTTTCTCTTTCCCCGTGTTTTACGTAAAATTTATGGAATTAGAAAAATGCATGTTTTTACGCACACGGTCTCGTGTTTGCGCTGTACAACACAACCCCTGTATTTTTGTCACCCCACCTGAATCCAGGATTTCTCGTGGGAGTTGTAGCGTGTTAATAAGTGCGAAAATTTCATCCCTTCCATCCAAATAAGAAGGTAAACGCGCAGGAAATGCACTGTTTACTTCATCCTCGCCGACATATCATAACATTCATAACTGCACTAGAAATCCGGTCGTTTTGTACTCGTACGTTTTATTGCCACGGACTCATGTTTCGCTGTGTCAGCTTTCACTGCTGTCTCCGAAGAAGTACACACGTCACGCTTAGTTAAAAAATAATCAATGTATGACAATTAAGTTTATTAAAATGGCTCTTAATAGCATTATATTTATCTCAATTATCTTAGTTTCTCCGATTGTACATGGCCACACGTATTTTTATGCCTTGACTAGAGTTTGAGAGCGTCATCTTACCACATACAAGGCGCGATTGTCGTTTTTTACGTGATGCGGTATACCACATACCACAACTATGTTGATTTATTTACCCACATACAATAAAACATATAATCGACTTTAATTAGTCAGTTGTCTTTAATGTAATGATTCGATGCATGGGCCTATAAATCTGTTTTTATGGTCCAGTAAAATTACTCGTTATTGAAATTAAGGATCAATTAAGATACGATGAAATTAAGACCCATGTTTACATAGACACACGGTTGTAGTATCTAATTCTCTATTAGAATTAAGGGTTAATAGAGCTTTCAAGCTTAATCGATAGAAGTGTATAGTGCTGTTTAGTTTAGTTTTTAATGCCAATAATTTCATACACACATTATATGCTCCCTTCACCTTGGTGTAACTCCTTCATTTACAGGTAAATAATGCATATGACAAACTGATGGCTGCAGCGCAGTGGTTCTACAACATTATTCGTGGTCGATAGTTTTTACTCAGCTTCTAGATGGTAATAAACACATATACCGTTGTATCGATTGTATATTACATTACGAATGGCCAGTCGCCCTCGGGTGCGTATTGTGGATTGCGTGCACGTTCCGTTCCCTGAATGAGGGCTCGCAATCGACTTGCTACGTGAGGAAATGTCCCCCATCAACAAACCCTATTTCTATTAACTCGGATGCATAGTGTTTAATAGACTATCATTGTAAAAAGTGAAGTAACGCGAAATAATGACCACTGAACAAACCTCAAGTCACAACATTAAAACATTGTTGTTATATAAAATTCTGTGACCAGAGAAAATATGTCACAGCGAAGTGGAGTTGCCACATGAGTCAATCTTGGTTGAAGGTAAGTCAACCAGGCACGTTGCTCTCGTATATCTGACTCGTCGATAGACAATAAGCGGAATGACGCGCTTTCTAGCAACAATATTCATAAAAGTGGAAAGTAACTGTAGCGCCGCTACCGTTTAACATTAATTGGTTTTATGCTTTACTAACGGGAGCTGTCGCGGCAGCCGGGGGAGTTCGATTTGGCGACTCATTATTGCTCAAGTGGACCACGGAAATTTTAATTACTACAGAAAATATAGAAGTGGTCAAAATTTATTTTACAGATTTATTTTTGGTTACCAAAAACTTTGTATTCGAATTCAACAGGGATCAACTGGAAAAACATAAAACTCGGACATTATGGTGTTATTTTATTTTACTTGGCACTGTGTCCATTTCTGGTTTAATTTGTATTCGCGTAAATTCGAAAGAAAAATCTGTACTGAACTTGGCGTAATCATCATTAACCATTATAAATCTGCGTTTGCTTTTCTTCTTGATGTTTGTTTCATTATATTTTTTTACGAATCGTCATTAAGCGGAACTCACTCTGTTTAGTTCTTATTTCTTAACCGCTTAGTTTCTATAACATTCAGTGTGATGGACTGTGCAACATGTACCGTAGTGCAAACCGTATAGTTTACCTGGTAAAATAAAAGGTAAAAGCTATCGCTCAGTATACCTCTAGTCTACATGTACATTTGATTCTTCCTCCATTACAATACGTAGCGTAATTATACCAACTCATTCAGTCTGGGCCAAAAGTTTTTGCTTCCTCATTGTCCTTGGTCTATTCATTGACTGAGTCGACGGCGCATTATAATATTGCCATTTTCCTCCGCTCGTCGCGTCGGGATCAATCAAAGCGTATCTATTAGCGAATAGTGATACAGGTATTACCATTACTCAATTATACCCTGGTACCTGAGTAATTAATGGTCAAGTGATGTTGGATCGTGGCTGTTAATAAACCAAGTAATATGTTTTATTTGATTGTATTGTGTTTCAATAACATTTTAGAATCAATTACTTTTCGCGTTGTTCTAACCTCATAAATGGAATGTATTTATATTTTAATAAGGTGGATAAGAAGTACAGTTTTGCCTGAAACTGTTTTATTATTATAATTATATTCTTATTGGCAATGATCTTAGCTAGGTAGTATACTTCTGCTAAAAAATAATTGTTGTAAACGTGGCATACTAGAGATTTTGCCAGAAATGAAATTGTAAGAATGTGTTTTGAAGTTCATTGCCGTTGCCTTCCTATAAAAAAGCAACAAAAACATTTCTCATGTTTTGTTAGCTGTTAAACCCGCGACTCCGTCCGACGATCGTTATGTTTTCACGCTTAAGCTAAGATGCAGCAGTTAAAACATTAAGCAGCCAGGAAAAGGGATGTAAAAATAGTACCGGGACACACGTGCCCCCCCCCCCAGCCTCACACGCCTCCTCATTTATCCACACTTCAGTAAATGCACGAGTTTTTTTATTCAGTTAGGTATACACTTTATACAGGATTATAACAAAAATACGGACAACCACTTAACACTGAATTCTTCAAAACAATGAACTATTTGTTCTATGACTATATTAATTAGCATTTATATCTTTCATACAAAAAATAATTCTGCTATAATATTCAGTTAAAAGGTATTTCCAATATATGATTTTACGCGGATTTGTTTCACCACAAGCGTGTCAGTTATATGAATTTTGTTAGTATTACGTAGTTTTCAATTTATCAGAGACTATGGTTTTCTTGCAGTGCCAGCTTCTAACGAAGCTTGGCAATCGTATGGATGTTTGTACTTTAGACACTGCAACACGGAATAGTGATCAGTGTTTAAGTGCTGTTGCTTTACAACGCCTTAGTCCCTTATCCAGGACATCCTTAGTCTTTCGACTTCGGACATCTTTCGACTTCACGGATCTCGCCTTGTATAATGAGATGGAGAGGTTTAAATTTGTTATTGAAGAAAGATTAAGGTGGAAACTACATTTTTTTTTAGTCCATGTATATTAATCAAAAAAAAAGTCGTAGTATACAAGTTTATTGTTTGGCGGCTGGGACTCAAGTGTCTAAAGGTTGCCAGTATTTTTACATAATCCAGTGTATCTATACACAGAGATACTCTACGTACCTACACCATGTGTGTACATCATTTTTAACGACGTCGTGAATCGACCAGTGGGATTAACTCATGGTTGGTAGTACGTCTGTCTTATGTCCAGTAGAGCATGTACATTATGTGTAGTTATAATGTTTTTTCATATTATCCCGCAATACGTGGTATTGTAAGTATTGTATTTATGATTATAAACAATGTAAATAGGAGTCATGGACATGTGATAAGTACGTTTCAAGAAAATTAAAAAATACCTATTTTATTACTATGTAAATATATTTACCTGTATACCTACTTAAATATATTTAGAATAAAATATATTTTTTTTATTTGAAAGGAATATTGTCATTTAAAGAATGTTTTATGTTTAAAGAGCTGCGTTCCATGACCGGTACAATTTCAATCTTTATAACTGACCAATTTCAACAACTTATAGTGTGATTAACAATAATTAAAAGAATATACTACTTCCACGCAAACAATTACATACACATCTCAATTAGGAACGCACATTAGTACCTACTCACAAAATTCCCTAAGAATAATCCTTAAAACCACGTGGTGGTTCGTGGTAATATTGCTGTTACCACGAAAAATATGCATTATTGGAATTGGTCGATACTGACATGGACTCAGCTCTTCGAGTTCCAGGTCACGTTCTTAACAGTAGCATTATGAATATTAATATTCATGTTTCGGGTTTATTAACATCATTGGAGGTGTCATTGCGTGTTGGCCGTGCTTGCTCATACCCATATTTACATTTGGTACACGGGAGCGGCTTGATTTACAGCCGCCCTCCGACACCGGCGGGGAGCTTAAATTAGTGCTCTGTCGTACATGTCACACGATATTTTATTTTGCTCCTCACGCTTTGTCCGCTGCAACCATATTTCGCTTAAAACTCCATTCTTATACGCCGTCACGGGCTATTTATAATGTTCCTTATTCGGAGCGTCTTGCCGCTAAGCTTTACGTGGCATCGCTCTCAGGATATTCAGTATTAGAGCAGGTTTCTATAATCCAACGGAAAATTGTTTAGTGCGGTTTTCGATTATTAAATCTTTTTTAACTGCAAGATGACGCACCGCGCACATTATAACAACTAATTAACAGGCATATCAAACGACTCTTCCTTTGAGAGTAACGAGTTCTTACTTCTGGAGCAACAAGACAAGTCGACATACAATGTAGTTCTTTGTAGTAGATAATCAAAGCATCTAATATTAACAAACGTCAAGATCCATCCTCCCTTATCAAGTAAATTGTAAGTGACACTCGAGATGTTAGAAAGAAGAGAACTGACAAGATTAATAGTAATTTCAATGGTCAGCGACGGTCGCGTGGGCCACTTCAAAAGAAGAGCTTGATTGATGGCTCTCAGTCCCCTTGACGAGACGCAGAGACCGGGTAAGTGAATCCCAGTAAGTCTTTAAGCCAATTTGTGAGGGATAATCTAATATACTCACAAACAAGTTTTGATTAAACAACTTTTTTCTTGGAAAAAAAGTGTGGTTATAGTTATTGGGCAACTACTTTGTGAAAAAAAAGTGAGTCTAATCTATAGACATATTTGTTTCGTTTACGTTACAAAGCTCGACAGACCGCTGAAATACACGCGAAATAAGCTTAAGAATATTTAACCTTGACACGTTGACGCGATCACTTTCAACAAGAGAGTCTGCGGACACTCATATTTTCACTTCACTTATAACATTTGACTGAAATCATGTCTGTCTACACAAGATTGCATTCTTACCTCATCATTTTTTTATTGAGAGCCCCTTGTTAGAATGGTTTGCGAAGTTGGTTACATTTTATGAAGAAACTGATGGCCTTCTTAATTATATTTATAGTCTGCCAAAAATAAGACGCCGTCAATAAGAGGATGCAACTTTATATCATTGAGTGTTTTGAATGGCATCTCGCCCAACAGCTTATGTGCATGTTATTGTGTATGTATAATCGACAATGACTAGATATTTTCAACAATAATAATTAATTCGTTTCGGAAAATTTAGTTGTATATCAGAATTGTTTCAGTCAAACCCTTCTGCAAACGTGTAAACGCGAGCGTAGAATTTACACAGCCGTTGCGTTAAATATCTGTCATTATATCGGCCGGAAAAGTATGTAGACGTAAAGGAAACGAAAGCCTTTTCTCAACATTGTCCTACTAACATTAACTGTAACACTCGTTACTGTTACATAAACCAATACGACGTACGAAACCGTTTTTACCACTTGAAATATTTGCTTGTTCACTTGAGTGCGAGCCTGAATTGTAGTCTGCATTCCGCGACTAATTAAACGTTCACTCAATATGGCACTATATAGTCGAGTTAAGCTTATATATAGAATGTGTCATGTAGAAAAATGAATGAGGATAAACTCATGTGGTGACATCAACCAGTTAAACATACTGGCAATGTCCGCTATCACCAAAAGCGTTCACAGCTCGGCGCCGGCGTCTCGTCGCCATACATTTCTCGACTCTTTTTATGTCAGTTTGATATATAGGATTTGTTCGTGTGATGTTCAACACATGATTAATTATTTTAACACTTGTATGTATCATTATTTTCAACACTTGGCTGTTGGCTATAAAAGAAGATTGAAACTTTATACACTCCAAAATTTTTTAATGTTTGTAGACCATAAATCATGGTTTCATGAATCATTGGTGTCTGCGATGAACCTATAAGGTTTACTGTTTATAGACAATAGGCAGCGGCGTCGCACGTAGCAAGATGATGTAAGCGGTGATTTCCTGCGGGCACCGCGGAGTGCGGAGTTGGGTGTGCGTGCGCATGCCTGCTAATTACCCGCGCTGACGTCACTCACGGGTACGGCCGCCCTGGCCCGCCATTACCAGAGGCCTTCGCGCGGAAACGACAACGACCGACGCTTTCTCTGGCATGTAACACTACAAAAGCAATTCGGCCTGTAATTTTTTTTTTCTTTTATAGACAAGTGGGCGGAGGAGCAAGCGGTCCCACGTGATGGTAAGTGTTACCACCGCCCATGGACACCTGCTACACCAGGGGGTATGCGGGCGCGCCGCCCACCTTGCAAAATCCTATTCACAGCTTTCTTGAAGAACCCCATATCGTAACTTAATGGAAAGACCTCTTGAGGCAGTTCATTCCACAGCCTACGGGTTCGCGGTATAAAATAATTTTAGTGCGCGACACCTCCGTATCGAGGAAATGCGGATAGTCCGCACTTCTGTGGCGGGAGGTGCGGTTGTAGAAACCCGAGGTGGGAATTATATTAAACATTTCTTCAGAGCATTCCCCATTGTGCAGGCGATAGAACACACAGAGAGACGTAAAGTCTCTCCGAATGCTGAGGGATTCTAAACCGCCCGTGAGAGTGGGATCGTCGACAATACGAACAGCACGTCGTTGGATGGAGTCAAATGGGTCCAATTGGTATTTCGGTGCGCCGGCCCAGAGATGAGAGCAATACTCCATATTGGGCCTCACCTGAGCTTTGTAAAGCATAAGGAGTTGCCCAGGGGTGTAGTACCGCTTCGCTCTGTTCAGCACACCGAGCTTTTTGGAGACCATTTTGGCCTTATTTTCCAGATGACCCCTAAATTCGACTGCTGGAGATGTCGACACCAAGGATCCCGATACTCTCCGAGATCTTAAGAGGTATGCTCTGAAAGCGAAGTGCTACGACAAAGGGTTTTTTTAAGCGGTGAATGCACAGACTTGCGTCTTACTGGGGTTGAAATCCACTAGGTTCAGAGAATCCCAAACCGAGACTAGATCTAAAGAATCTTTCAGATTTCAGACACAAGCCTGGCGCGACTCTCATCCACTTCGACCCGAGGGATGTTGGCGCGGCCCCTGTACAAGGCGTCTCCAGTGCTGTTATCTGCATAGCAACGTATGTCACCAATTTGCAACAGGTCGTTGATATGCAGAAGGAATAGAGTTCTGGACAGCACGGAGCCTTGCGGGACGCCAGCGTTAATAGACATGGTGTCGGAGCATCGGTAACGACTCTGATGCTCCGTCCAGTCCGCGTTATGTTAAATACGCCGTTAAATATGTTAAATACTGTGTGTTTATAGCCGCCCTTCAAGGTCGCTCTCAAAACAGATAGACCTTTCATATTACGCGAAATCTAAAGAAAATCATGTAAGCGAAGGGAGAATGAAATACCTATCATCCTATATTATTCTGTTAATTAAATTCTTACAAGAAACTATTCTTTAATGCAAATTTATTATAAGATTTATAGAACGGTAAAACTATCAAATCCAATGATCGCAATTGATAACACAGGCGGGGCTCAGGCGCGTCGTTAAGCGTGACTCATCTTAATGCCAGCAATTATGGCGGCGAAGAGCGCGGCCACCAACGGCACGGAGAAACTTGCCACGTGCCTCGACGCTCCGGCGTGATACAAAATGAAACAGAAACAAAACAATGTGAAGGGCCGCCAGACGCTGCGCAAACCTAACCACGATCTGGAGCAGCCACGCTTCGCTAACTTTGCTCAATGGTGACGTGTAGGCTCACAATCAGTAAAAAAGTCGACAATTTACACGAACGTGCCAAATGTTCCGGGCCGAAACCACCGCGCCGCCGCCGCTACCGCCGTCACTTGATTTGACCAAATCTCTGCAACAATTGAAGGTCAAACCTCGATTGTTGTTTCGATGCAGTTGCAAGTAGACATCCGCGGCCGAATGAAGGAAATCGTTTTTTCAATCTGGTTACTAATAAGGTCGGAAAACGTTATAAGAAATGAAACAAAAAGATCATTACCAGTTAGGTTCGATTGGCTAACCACTAATTGCATGAAAATTCTAGATTTCTTAGATTTCTCATAATAAAAGTGATCGTGTAGTTATTAAGGTTCTGTTATCCTAAATGGAGTAAACTTTTACTTTTCCAGTAGAATTACACTTCGATATGAAATAGTGAAATGAAGTTCTCATGAAAATGATTTAAAAAATTTGACTCACTTATTTTTTTCCTCACTTTAAAAAACTTTGATCGTTACATCAGACTTAAAAAAATCTTTTGTGTGGCAGACGCACGTACACAGCGACCAGTTTTTGCATATCGTTTAGTCATTTAGTAATTTTTTGGGATTTTTTTAAAAGAACTTCCAACAAAAGTTGTTATAAATTAGGCATTTCCCTTGAAGATAATAACCATCTGAAAACTAATTAATATTTTAGAAATAAGTAAACTTATTAACATTTGTAATTTGCCAGATACATACTCGTATATAACTTTTTTTTTTTTTATTATTAACAATTTTACAAAGATTAAGTATATTGCTAACATAATTGTATCTAATAAACCATACAGATTTGTCTAAGATACAAGTACTGCTGGAATCAGTAGTCGAGACATTAAAAACCTACCTGTGAGCAGTGAACAAATTATAATTTGGACAAGAAATATGTTCTTAATTTATATTTTAAATTATTTTCGCTGATATCTTTTTTAAATTTAGGATCTAATTCATTTATTAACCTGGGAACAGAGTAAGCGCTGGTCCGCTGACCGTATATGTTATATTGTTCGCGGCGTTGGTTACCAAATGCTTATGTTTTATACTACGAGTAACTGTAGGATTGAAAAACGTTTGAATTTCGGTATTGAAATATTGTTCTTTTAATATATTATATGTGCTTTTAATATGAACGGGTAAAGTATTGCAATGCTTAAATAGTTTAAGGTCATTGTTGGCATATTTTAGTTTAATGTTGGTGGGAACAATTGTTTTTAATATCTTTAGTTGTAGTCGAAATACGTTATTTAGGTAAGATTTATACGTTCTAACATAACTACTAATACCATAAGCTACTATTGACTCAGCTAGTGCATTGTATAACATTAGTCGTGTTTTAAAGGATAATCGGTTCTTAGCGAGATTTATAGTAGACAGGAAAGACCTCAGTTTATTACAGATTTTATTGATTTGGGGCTTCCAATTAAACTTACTATCAATTATAAGGCCAAGGTACGTGTGCGAGTTAACTATTTCAATAGAGGGACATGTACAGGTGTGTTGTGGTGAACTGTGTAGGCAGTAATGGTCGTGAGCAAGAAGTTGTAAATTCATCGTTTGTTTCAAATGAGGTGATCTTATATGAATTAATTTTGTCTTTTGGGCATTTAGAATAAGATTAGCATCATGGCACCATATATTTAGATTGTCAAAATCAGATTGTAGTTTAAGCAGGGCCATGTCAACATTCCCATCGGCTATTAGTAGGCAAGTGTCGTCCGCAAATTGATAAACGGTGCAATAGTTAAGGTGTTCATTCATGTCATTAACATATGTTAAGAAATGTAATGGTCCAATTACGGATCCCTGTGCTGTCCCGACCGTGACGTGCTTAATATCACTAAAGCTGTTATTAAATTTAACACGAGAAGAACTATTTTCTAAGTAGTTTTTACACCACTGAAGTAAGGGTCCTCTAATCCCACAACTTTTGAGTTTCTGGGCTAGTTTTGAATGATTGAGCGTGTCAAACGCACGAGAGAAGTCAATAAATAATGTTAGGACATGTTTTCTATTATTGAGATAGGAGTTGATTTCATCAGTGAATTGTGACAATAGGGATGTTGTGGATTTCCCAGATTGGAAACCGAATTGTTTGTCATTAATAATATTGAATTTATCATAAAACGAGTGTATCTGCTCACATATAAATTTTTCTACAATTTTGTCTATAGAAGACAAGAGCGAAATAGGCCGATAGTTCTTATAATCGTCACGTCTCCCTTTCTTGAAGACTGGACGAATGCAACCCTTGTTTAGCTCATCGGGATACTGACCTGTCACCAGACTATGCAACGCAATGCAATGCAACCAGCCCTTTCAGTATCCACTGCTGGGCACGGGCCTCCTCGTGCACATTGTCTCGTGAGTGAGGGATCTAAGGCATTAAAACACCACGCGGACTAAGTTGGTTTAGAGAAAGTGTAGTTCCTCTGGGCTTGTGGTAGCCGCTTTGTTTTCCGTTAGTCGCCTTTACGACACCCACGGGCAGATATGAGCTGGTGCTATTGTATAGCCGGCCCACACCACACGGCACAATATATTATAACTATATCTTTATTTTTTATTTCCTGAAATGTAATTTCACAATAAGTATTGTAATTTGTATCGCCGTTAATGTATCATAAATAAATAACAAATCTTTACCATTTGGAGACGCAACTTGTTCGTGGATCGTGTTGCAAGTGCTTTAAAATGCCTCGCGCTTCGCTCTGTGAAAGGCCCTGCACTAAATGCCATCACGATTTCGTTTTAGATTGTTCTAAAAACTAATACCAAGCGTCTGTGATCTCGTTTCTTTGCGCTGTACGTCCAGATTGCGTTACTTCTTGAGTGTCATTTCAGGTAGCGGCATTAAAATTTCATGCGTTCTTGATTACAATTACTACCTAACACAATTTGGGGAAGTTCACCTCCAACTGTACTTCCAAAGTTGACTAGTAAATAATTGAACAATTCCCACAAGTCATCAGAGCGGTAATAACAGTCGTGAGTCTGAGTTAAGTGAATTGAGTGGTAATCGAGCACGTCTAGGGGGTTCACATGCATTTCCCGTAAATGGTGAATCAGCTAGGTAATGACGTCACCGTGGTGCGAACGGAGCTCTTTTCGCCCTATTTCCTACTTTCTACTTAGCTACCTAGAATGCGGAGACCACCGCAACTTCTATTATAATGGAACCCACGCACAAATTATTATAGTCAGTAACATGATGTGACTCAAAATCGCGGTTTTGCATTTAGCGGACGATTTTACTGAAACTGTCGGTCGGTTGCGCAGGAACTTCTGGCTTTTTGGTGCCAGTATAATTGTGTGCATACATTGCATGTTTGCGAAGCGACATACCATTCAAATGCCACGTCCTAAATGCAACTTCTCTAATGATGGTTTACTTACATTCACATTAATATAAAATAATTGAATATTTCCTAAAAGTAATTAATTAATTATTGATTTTGTTTTCAGTGTTTTAAAGTAGCTAGCTATAACTTTCTTTATTTAAATATATTTAAATGAATGATCTCTATCACAAACTTGACTGTAACAAGCGGAACTCAGACCAGATCAGATTTTGTGATTTATTGTTCATTAAAGTGAATGTTTTATGAAATGGAAACTCTTCAATAGCTCGCGGTCATTGTTTCCACACACCAGAAACAATAGTACACTAAATAACGCTCTTCGTTTAACGGAACGGAACGAAATTTCAGAAGGTATCAATTTGGAACTCCTACATGCGTCCTACATGCCGTTATGTACTTATTAATCTGTCAAACGGCTGACAGATTTTCGTAACAGCTTTCATTAGCATTGGTTAATAGCGGTGTGTTTTAATAGTTAATTGTAAATTGTAATTTATATCTGTAAGGAGTTGTGTCAGCGGTGTGATCGTGTCGATAGAATTTTGATACTTTCGATAGAAAAACATTCAATGATGCGATCTCGTGCCAACACTGCCAAGTTTCTTAAAACTCTTATTGCGGCTCCACGTTAATGACCCAAAACAGTTTAAGTTGTACACTCGATACATTTAGAGAGTTTGCATTTAAACGGACCTATTGTACTATTCGTGTTCCTTATTTAAATTGTCTTTTTGCAACATGTATTGGTGTACAATAAAGAGTTTTATCTATTGATCTATCTGATCATTTAATTATTTCTTTATTTATAGCTTTCACAACTTTATATATCTCTACACATTACATCGCTCAATAATTCCACCAAAAGCTATGTATAATTGAAACTATTATGTTAACTTATGTGATTTTTGCATTCACCCCGGCTTTAAAGCCTTCAATTTATGATTTCCTCAATGACCACTGCATACAATAGAGAAAGATAGTTCATCGCCTATAAATAGTCGAAGGCCGTATAACATCTTGCTGTTTAAGTATGGTCCGATGCCAATTGCAGAAAAGGAGTGGATATAAATAGAAGGGCACGAGTTGTATGACCCAAACAGGTTCCTGATCCTGATACGAGTTCCCGCCCACGCCACGCGCGCGCTCTATCTATCCTCCTGACCCTACGCTCTGACTCATTTCCAGCAATTCTAATAAGGTTTAACAACCCACAGACCACCTAAGATACGTATCATTTATCGTCCAATGTTATCACTGACTCAATGTAATGGAGTTGTTAATGGCTGTCCATTAAATTGACTTTATATCAACAATTAATGGCAGCCTTTATAAAGCATTCGCCTTTAAAACAAACGAACGATTAATCGTATATTATGTTGATTTGTTTAGAAAGTGCAAAAAATACAAATATGGAATAAAAACGCGAATAGTAAAACATGCAAACGCCTGCGCAACCTTTATCGCGAACTGAACAAGTGAATATGTTGGTTCCAATACTTTGGCAAGAACAATGCATCATCCAAACCTGAATATTATGCAAAATAAAATTACAAATAGACGCGTGACTCATTTGATTTACTTGTAAGCCTTACACGTAACTCAACATAGCTTGAAGTTAAAATTTTATTTCGTGCTTGACAAATCGTTTTAAAAGTGTAGTTTTTGGGAGGGGATGGTGCACACTGCAATCCCGCAGCCGCTGGGCGCACTCGTCTGGCCATATTGCTACCCTACACTCACAGAAGACTATCGTGAAATGTACTGCATTTCCCACGCTATCCTATTTATCTAACGATGCACGTGCTTGGGTAGTGAGTGAGATATGCCAGAGACCATTCTCATCTCATCCCCAATTTCCCAACCCTTTCTCCAAATCCAGTCCTTAAATCCCCAAAGGTAAGGAAGCGCCATCCAGAGGCTTGCCAATGTTTGTCATTTGGTTGGCATGCATCATGGGTGTCCATGGGCGGATGGGCGGTAATATCACTTACCACCAGGTGGATTGTCTGCCACCTTTTTTTTTCCAAAAAAAATAAATAACCGAATAAGACAATTGCTGCTCAGTCTCCCATAGACATTAACCCTATGCCAGACACGTTATCAATTTCTGTATTTAAAAATTTATTTTCAAAATACATTTTATTGTATTTTTTTTAAGAGATTTTGGACGAAGATAGATCTTCCTTCTCGAATTCCACCTTCCTGTATTCTTGTAAAACTTGACTTTAGAGTAAAACTTATACCTTTTTAAACCCCGGCACAAAGGGAAGGTGTGTTATATAAGTGTGACACGTATGTTTACCTTACCATCTGTTTATCTGTTTATTTCAGGATGGATGGAAATTCATTGACAACTTAGGTTTTAGTTTTTTAGTTTTAGGTTTTCAATGAGTTTTTTTTATTAAATTATACTCAAAAAATATTCCGTATACCCATACAGTCTGTTTACGTTTTCATTATTAGTATATGTCCAGGCTCATGTTCTCGCTCTCCCGGGAGCTTACTTAGTCCAGAACACGTTGGCGGCAAACCGGTGTTGGTATTATATGTTCGCATAAATTTTTGCGTAGAGTCAACTCGAATCAACACCCGCGCGTAGCTTCCTACTGGAATATTACTTTAATTAAACCGTGACATCACATGGCGCGGATTAATTTAGCAGAAGGGCTATTGCATATAACAACAATGTAACATATTTTTATTAACTTTTAACTATCGTCTGAAAGATTTAACCAGTATTCTGTAAACTCAAAAAATATTCGATATATTATTCCGCGGAACACCGGTGGAAAATAATTTCGAATTATTGCTTCGTAATATGTATTTTACTGGGTTTCAACATAAAACATGGAACTACTTGTAATTGCCTAAGCCACTTACAATATGTTTAGTTTCTGTTTGTCTGCTACGAAGCCTACAAAGTTCTTAAAACATCCTATGATTTCTAATGCGCTACTCTTCTGACTTAGGCGAAATAATTACGTTTTTTACGTACGCTAAAATAAATAAAACTACTTTGGAAAAGTTTTAAAAGCAAACGAAGCAAAAGCAAAGCATAAACAGTCGCAACAAATTTAATTTCATTTACCCTCGTTCCGATTTTTTTTTCGAAATTTGATCTCTGTTATTGGCAATAATTCTTAAAGATTTATATACATTCTAGATGAAAGGACATAGTCCAGTCCAGTTGTTCCTACTCAGTGTAGTTAAATGTAATACCATCATAAAGATATCTACATACCGACGCGAACAGGCCGCGGGCGGCGCATTCGTCCGTGGTTCTTGTGGTCTTTTTGCATTTTATGTACGTATTTATACGCCACTGGAAGCAAGAAATGAGCCATGCTCCACTTGCGTCGCCCCCCCTATAGGTACCATTTTAATACGGTAACACTTTATTTACATTAGTAACTAAACCACAGGTGACGTATTGATGATATTGCGAAGTCTTTTCCTTATGTGAACAAAATAAGGTAGTCTTTCTGTCTTGATTCCCAAGAAGGTTCCGATTTCTCAGTTTCATGACCAGTTGGACGGCTTTCGGCAGAAAGTTTTTGCACGTGCAGCGTTGCGTGCGTATTTCGTAAGGCACATACGGTAGGTACTGTGCAGTGCCTCGAGTCGTTTTGTAATTGCAGTCGCTTGTCCCTGATTTATGTGACGACAACCCCAAAATTATCGGTGATGCAAATCTGAAGACTTTTTTGGGCATATGATACCAAGACGGGTTTTATAAGTACGAGTATTATGCAGATGCAATTGACTTGAAGCTAAAAGTAAAATGGATACAGTTACAGCAACATATCTGTAATACTTTGTTATAAAGTATCGTTATCTTTTTATGTTAATGTTGAACACATTAAACAGTGTAGCAATAAGTAGATAGATAAGAATCTTAAATGTGACAATGTTAGGAATTAAATCTAAATGAAAAGATGACTACAAGATATTGTTTACCCGTCGACAGAGAGGGTTGAGAAATAGAGATATAGAATTGTAGTGTGGCTTTGGTACATGGCAGGCCGTGTAGTGTCGGCTGGCTTTGGCACCACCCTATCTCTTCCCGTGGGTGTCGTAAAAGGCGAATATAAAGAGTGGACTCGCCAACCCGCTTGGCTAGTGTTTTAAGGCCATACCATACAACCCCCATCTACGAGATAATATGCGTGAGGAGGTCCATGTCCAGCAGTGATTAAAAAAGGCCTGGTTACGGTTGGTGCATGGCAACCACCCGGAGCGTTGTTCAATACCGGCCGATATTCCGCAAGTTATGCCCATCATAATATCTGCGATGCTAACGACACATCTCGCGAAATGTACAGAAATAACCATCTCCCTACGCCGAGCACAGATAATTCTGTCAATGCACTCTAAATGCACTTCGCAGCTGGAGACGTCGATACTATTTTATTAAACCGGCCACTCAGCATACTGAATATTGTACTGACGACGTGTTGGTGGACCCGATTATTTCTGTCTGCTTCTATGCGGCGCTTCGAGAAACTTTCTTTTGAAATTCAATCGTTATGACCCGTATCGACTTACAATCGTGTTTCTGTTTCCATTTAACTTTCATTGGGTAAAAAATGTAGTTCTAGATGACGTGAGCCTCAACAAAGAGAAAACAATAGCAAGCTGAATATATGAAGAATACATACTTTCTTTAAACCTCGTAAGCCTCTTTCCGTATGTGTTGTTTGAATATTATTATTCGTAGTTTTGGACGGAGTATTCCTGTTTGTTTTCGACACGTAATTGTTTCTTTTGATTATCAGCGCCGATAAGTATAATTTAATTTCACAAATATCTTAATACCCCTAACGTTTGTCTATCTTAATTACAATTATTGTTTCTCAATTACATACTCGTACGTACATAATATGTCCATTTAATAACATGCACCATTAAAATGTAAAACAACTTTCCTGCACATAAAATCGATGTAGAGATAAGCGCTTTGTTTTGATTGACTCATACATCAGCTACGATATGAGTATGATATTGCAAAGATATAATCAGTGATTAATATATTCGATAAGTTGTAAGAATTTAATAAAAACCGTATAAGTACTTTCACCTACTTATACGTGAAAAAAATGTATTGTATTCGATTAGAATTTATACGAGAGTAACGATAACGTTTGGCACCGCCAATTTCAAAGCTGATATAAATAATTTAGTTGATAATAGATAAGACCAAGCCCTTTTTAAAGCATCTAATTACCGTAAAAACAATTAAGCGTTAATTTTATGTTTATCTTAATGCCGCATTTCCACAAATCTTTAGTCTGAAAAGTAAATAAAAAATCATAAATGCAAATATTATTATAAGTAACAATGCTGCCGTTTACACGCGCGTTCTTTATTAACTCAACTATAAAGTATTATACTCCTCCTACTTAGTTATTGTTCGACACTAATTGTTAAAGTAAAAGTTTACTATAGCCATTAGAACTATTTATGTAATAATAAAAGTGCACGTTATAAATAATATTCTTTGTATTCGAAACTTATCTCTAAATAAAAGTGCTGTTAGCCATTATCGACTAAGTACGGATTCAGGTGAACGCCCTCGAACTCTTTGTTTAACTTGCAGTCTGAATTGAATCACATTAACAATATTTCATTGCTCCATTGCTTGCTGCCATGTTCGGCTTGGATCTATAATAAGTATCCAAGTACTATAAAATATAATATTACCTATAAGGGTTTCTTTGCTGTGTATGAATATGAAAGTAGGGATTCGTTATATAGATAGAAGGTGGCAGCCGAGCAGACGGCTCACCTGGTGGTATGTGAATGCTGTCGGCCAATGACATTCACATGCCAATATCGGTCAGGAATGACAAGCGTTAGCACACCCCTGTGCGCCAACATTAAATAAAACTGCGATATAAGTTTGACCCACCTTACGGCGTATATTAGGTATGTTTTTAAAGTATTATGAGTACATAGATTAGAAATTTAAAATTATCCAACAATTTGAAATTATCATTTAAGTGGACTGTATATGTTATAATAATCAATCTATTTATAGAATGTACAGCCAGAACAATGCTTTTTAAAAAAAAAATGTTTTTAATATATGTATGTAGTTTAGTCACTGTATCAACGAACAGTCATTGTATATTCCAATTTAGATATAATGTAACTTTTGACCCGCAAACAAATATTAAGAATTATATTGTTTACTGAAACAAATTTAGTTTATATTTGTTTCACTTGACCTAGAACATTATTTCTGTGAGTTCAATTTGATTTTTTTTGCCCTCGACCTCGAACACGCACAAAGCGTACTCATGCATCACGCGCATTTGTACCTTTTTATGTCGTACCACAAACTACTCGTATGATTCGTAACTAACTATTGCAGATTACGTTCCCTCCACTAGCAATATCGACACGGCTTCACACCGCGAGAATGTTATCAAAACATTCCACAGGTTCCCACGTCACGTCTCATTCCTGGTGTAATGATCTCGCTTCATTTCTTATTTAACATTTTCTACATGGCCCATCATAGCATGAAGCTTGAAACAGTGGAAATGGTTTTGCAATGTTCTTGTTTTCGACCTTCAGGCTCTGAGTAATGCACCAGTCGGTGTCCATGCAACAAATATCGTAACAATAGCCAGGACGTGTTTTGTGTGGCATGTCCTGCTACAACTCCTTGACCACCATTTCTGTTCTCTTTCCGTTTATAAAGCACAATACTAAACAATGAACAATAACAAGGTCACGACATATTTGAAAAAAAAAAGATATATTCTCCAAAAATATTATTCTATCGTGCACTCCTACACAGATAGTTGTTTCAATATGTACTATATACTTAATGTGGAAACAAGATGAGTCATCGGTAGCTGAATGCGCAACACCGTCTTCTTCGTTTTGTTCATATAAATTGCTCAATATTTGTGTACATAATAATGGACGTAGGTACATTTATTTTAAAGCAACGCCACCGTCGCTGTGCATTTTATGCGCCAGCTCCAATGGTCCGTAAAGAAGTAAACGTTGGCTATTACGACAATGACACTGATTTAGATGAGTCTGCGGTCTCTGTCCTCCTTAGGGTCTATTTAAATGTTCGTTGCTGAATTATGGTGTGAAACTTGGGTTGATGAGTGCTATTAAACGCGTCGATTGTAAACAAGTCCGTATGCGTTGTCGGCGCCGCGCGCCGCCGCGCCGGTGAGTCAGACAATCGCGATGTGGGCCGTGGGGCATTGTGCGCTAGGCTGTAGGGTGCTGCATTGTATGATTGTATGTAAAGAAGGCGCAGGCGGGCGCCCGCCGACGCTCACAATATCCTCGAGAAAGCGTCACGGACCCATCTTTACGACTGACATTTGATTACACCACAACACGTGCAAGTCACTTATTTTCTTCACAACTAAAATAACTCACATATTTTAGTAATCTCACAGTCTTAGAGATGTGATAAACGAAATTGTTCTTTCATTGCTTCATTTAGCAGTATACTGAATTCGTTTGTTTATCTTAGTCTTTCCTCTTGGTCACGAATGTATGTCGCGATGAACTTTATTTGATCCACGAAGTGATAATTCCGTTCTTTCCTTGTGCAAGCAGATTTGTTTTTTATTATAATTTTTTATTTTATTTTTCAGGAAATTTATAAACTATTGTGATTACATATATATTCTATAAGAGAGATTGATATGGTGAATAGCTTAACCAAAACTGCCACAATTAGAAAATAAGTAACAATGTGCACAACACTGCGAGATCACAACTTAGTATCTACGCTAGTCGCATATTTAGCAGTAAGAGTACGCTTAATTGCACTTATACCATTAAAAAACAAGTCTATACGTTCATCTTCGCTACACAAATCATTGAATGCAGAACGGGCCCTTAATAAAAAGCTATTTTTACGATGTTAATGTGTACAGTGGAGAGGTGAAATACTTTACTGGAGCAAGAGTAATGAGAAGGAATCCTAAAACTAAGCCTACTTGACAAATCTGGACTCCCTTAGTAATCTTCATTAAGAATTAGTGGAAGTAAATGTAATCGAATGCAACATAGATCACAATTAGCTTCCGGTATTTTAAATTTGTAGTGAATGAATCGTGTAAATGCCCCGTGAATTAACTAATTTAGATGTTAACTAAGGACTCTTTTAGCCAAATGACTTGTCTAATATAATTCTATCATGAGTGTAAACAAGTTCTAACTAGGTACGTTCAATGGTTTCTCTGTATTTAACATGCCTTTTGCAAGCAATGTAATGTAATGTAATCTGCAACTACATTATTCAAAAACTGCTGTAATATGACATGTACTTCCTAATATGTTCTAAATGTGCGCTAGTGAGCAACATCACGACTTAGTTTTTTGTTCATAATTCACTCATATGTTGCAAAACTGACTAATACGATGACTTGTAGTCGTGACGTTTGATTTGGCCGTCGTCGTTGGCGTAACGTGGTCAATTATGATGGCGAATGGATCGTTATGGACCGTTGGACACTGAGACTAATGCTCGATGCAGTTTAGCATCTGAGTTCCGATGAAATTACGTTTTTAAAAGATTATATTAAGCTTGTCTTATAAAATAATATCTCCTATCTACGTAGACGCTTTACAAATATTTCGTAGTGAGTATTTTGGTTTTAGAACCCACATTTTTTGTATTACATTATATGTATACATTATTACATTATTTTTTATTTTTGTATTACATTATGTGTTTGTATTACATTATCTTTTTGTATACCCACAGTACTACATTATACCCTTGACCTGGCGTGGGAGGAAGAAGCCAATGTATTTTTAACCATGCAGGTCATCAACCGCAAGCTGTACATTAGTGTGGTGAGTTGTGCTCCGTTTGTCGTTAGACCGCCACCACCACTAACACTGCATTAAACGATGTCGTTACCAATATAACAATCATACAATTGTATTAATTCAGTTTCAGAAACAACCTTTTCATATTCAGCTCAAATCTTATCTACAATTCAAATCATGTCTTGTTTACGCAGCTGCTGACGGCTGCAATATTGGATACAATTTGTGTGCTAATGCATCAGTAGGCGGTATTCAATGATGTTGGTTAATCATGTAAGGATTTTCCTTGTGCTGAAGTATCACAACAGATGTATTTACACCATTTATGCGATTTTTGTCCTAAATAATAAGTGATAGAGTTCAAAATGAATAAAAACGTAGCAACCCGAATCATCCATGCGCATCCGTTTATACTTGTTGTTTATGTTTTGCGAGTGTTCCTTATACCTCATCAAGTCCATTCGCATTAAATGTATTAGGTAAATAAAATCCTTATTTAGAATTTTCTAGAATTCTTATATTACTTTGAGGTTAGGACGTAATACAAGTGAGCACGAGAGCATTATTCAAACAAATTATAATTATTTTTATACTATTTACGAGTATTGTTTGTTCAACATAATGTAATTATTATTGATCAATGATTCTATGAAAAATTAATAAACCATTCGATGAAAATTTAATAAACCAATGGGACGTTAATGAAACTGCTATCGAATTTAGCGATCGAAAATCCACTGTAGATAGGACTAGTTAGTCCGATAAGCGTAGCATGTATTCGGAAATTGCGATTGATTGCACCGTGCAGGCTCTTATAATGTACCTACACTGCAGATGTATAGACTGGAGTGTGTGAGGACGTGGAAGTGCAATTACCGGTGCAGCGCTGCGCTGCCGTTATTACGTTTTTTTTCACGATATTGCTCAGGGTATTTTATATGTATATCTATGTCTATACATATAGTATGATCATGAATCTTCACGTTTTCGATTTTATATTATTACGAAGAACAGGCCGACAACTAAACGTTTTACTATTACCTATGTGAACGCTTAAAAGTGGTTCAAACTACTTTTTGTTTCATTCAATGTGCTGCTTTTGATTCTTTATACAGAGAGTAGTTAGTTCATGAGTTAGATTAGAAAGTGGTATATTCTGTGTATTTGTAATCTAGTCAGTCACAGCAGTTCCTCCCTTAATACCTTATTTCTCATTGGCGCCACACCTCCCCGCTCCCGGCGACCCGCCCTCACAAATATTTGTCGGCCTCCGCTCGACATGGATTTCGCATTAGCGAACCAGCCCAGCCTCTATACGTTTATTGAACTGCATTTATTTTATATCAAAGTTCTCATGTCTATCTGATATCGGAGCCGCCCGCATTCACTCTGCCTACGTACGCGGTTACGTTCTAAAGCTAATCAAGTTTCATCGAATGTCATTTAGGTTGTACCGATTATAATTTAATTTGTAGCATTGTAAAGTCCTGTCTCACAGCGAGAAATTAACACGAGATGATTTCACTAAAATGTGTTAGAAGTGATCGTGAGTCATGTATGAGTAGGATGACCTCGTTGGCAGTATTGTCTGGTCGGAGTTACCGCAATTATGTGTAGCTTGGATTCGTCTAGCGCGAGAGGTCGGCGCCCGCGGCCCGCTCGTGACCATCGTGCTCGTGCAGTGTCACAGCCCAACCAGCGATCTACGTGCGCTCATCGCCTCTCATCTATCATTCACTGATTGATTAGCCGTAGATAAGGCTGGAAGTGCTCGTGATTGTGTGCTAATATCGCTCTTTATCTTGTTTGTTTTCTTCCACCCTTTTGTCCTTAACGTGACTCAGCGTGGGCGTAAATACCAGGAGGATAAAATATGTACGTAGGTATCTAAAGTTGCACTTGTCGCATCAATAGGCAGTTAGTTATACGAGTAGAGTGTTAATACTACGAGTATTAATAGAACATGTTACAGCTAATAATGTATCCTCAATGGTTACGAATAGTTAATGAAAGTACTTTAAAAGTCACAAAATAGTGAATTAGTTTTTTCTTTCTCTGATACTGATTGAACGGATTGTTTTTATTGTTTGTAAATAAAATGTGAGATCATAATAATTATTTTGCTCTACGAGTATGTACTCGTATGTCATTGTGAGTTGTGAGACATTCTTTCACCGTGTTTGTTATTGCATATTAGTTTTGAAGATAAGCGTTGATAACGTTGCAGAACAGCGTAATTTTTCCTTTGAATTGCAATGTAGTGTTTTTTAACTTTTATACGTTTATCGCAGCCGTATCTTTGTTTTCTTTGATAAATGCAGTTTTATTGTTTCACACGTAGTAATTTATTGCTAGTATAATAATAATAATAAATACTCTTTATTGCATACAATGGGTTATTACATGTGCACAAATAATAAATAGGCGACCTTATCACTAAGTCGATCTCTTCCAGGCAATCTTAGGATGGAGAAAAATAAAAGGGATATAGGTAGTGCAAAAAGACCGAAATCCACAGATGGATCATGTTCAATATATACTTATCGATGATATCGATAATAAATATAGTATAACAAATATATATAATTTATATAATAATAAATAGCTTAATAGTATGTGGCGGCGATTAATCAAAGAGAGGCATTGTGCTTTCAGAGCTGGCTAGCGCGTGGCTGTCGGTTCGCCAAACGACAAGTGGCACTTGTTGCGTGGGATCCTGCCTTTTGCATATAAACGCAACGCGAGGGTGTGATTTGTTTGTCGCATGGAAACAGCTCGCCTGCGCCAAATGCTAAACTAAATGATTTATTTACAACTCACATCGCGTGGCCAATACTTCATAAAGCGCGTTCGATCGATGGGACAGGTTGAACGCACTCGTGGCAATTTGTATGCACGATGCACAGAGATATAATCTATTACCATAGAAATATTGAATTACAGTAGACAACATGAAATACACGAAACGTGGTAGGTAACTGTTAGCACTCTTAGTGACCATTAGGTACGAGGTTTATGACCTCGTTACTAGGATGCATTTGTGCCATTTCCCGGAACAATTTAGCCAGCAATTGACACGATTCTCATCTTTCACTGTCTACTTGTAGTTTCGCATTACTGTCGAAATTGAGGCCGCTTTATGTGCGAGTTGATGCAAGATGGACTACATTTTCTAATGCGCTTAAATGCGTAAGCTGTTTGTTTATTTCTGTCGCGTTTCCCATGGATCGAGTGGTTCGTGAAAGTACCTACTAGGGGCGCAGAACACGACACGAGGTTATAGCAGTGTTGGCGCGACATGGACTGTAGGACCGGCTTTCCAATTACACGAGGGCAATGGGATCGGCGGCGAGTGTGCGAGCGGAGCGTTAATTAGAGGAGTCCCGGTGGCAGCATTGCATGTAACTCCTCTGAGCTTGTTCGCAACCCAATTATCGGCCAATTGATGAACGCTCAGCGTGCACCAAAGTTCCTATTCAATTTCATTATTCTTTTCCTGCTAACAAATAAGAAAATCTCTTGAAAATTTGTTAATTATATATGTATAACTCAACTCATTTATCCTGATTTATTTACTGCTTTGTTAACTATTTCTGATAACCGGAACGTATTATGGTTTACCGTTATTTCATAGGCCAAAGATTATAAGCTTATGAAATGCCAAAACAGCCAAAGATTCATAAGCCAAATAAAATTAAGATTATTATGAGAGCTTTATATATAAACAAAATTGATTTAATAAAATGTATCTTCGTAATTGTCAGTCACATATTCCGTAATAACCTTATTTGTTATGATGTTATGGCACACCACGAGGATTTTGTACATAAAAACGTATGGATATTGGACATGTTTATATTGGTATCTGAAAGAAAGCTTTTAACCACTTAAGATGGCATGTTTGTTGTCTGTCGCGTCGTCGCCGATATAGTTAGTAGTAGACGTTACGTTGACGAACCGACTAAGTAAGCGCGACAAGTTTGTTTTCTTACGATAATGTTTCTGTAAATAGGCCTCAGAAAGGAGCTTTCACGCTAGACAAGATTATTTGCCTATAAGTTTAATTAACACTTCACATTTCAAGTGGTGTTGGCATTAAAATTTGTATATAGAAAATTGCATATTAAAATGTGCGTATAGCGACAGACACGTTGGCTTCGTAAGTGTTAATAAAAATCCTTTAAATTTCAGTTAGATTTTTAAAGGCATAAAATTAGAAGTCGTTAATGAATTCACATGGCTCGGTTTAGTTATAGATAAAAAAATTAATTGGGTCGCACGTTCAAAAAATAAAAACTGAAATTTTCTTCGAAAATATTCAGAATTCTACACGAAGAGAGATGACATGACATACCTTTTAAATATTCACTACGATATCCAAAAAAGTTAATGTTACCAACCTCCCGACTTATATAGTACTCATCTAGTCCTTTGGCGATGTCTATAAAAGTATATAATAAATTACCAGAATTAATGAAAAATTTAAGTAGGTGGTAATGACAACGATTTTATAAAACAGTTGTTGTTGTTATTGTTTACTAAATGTTATTATTATATTTATGAATTGTTAATGGATACATTTTAGCTATCAGTTATATTCGATGTTAGGTATGAGTATTTAAATTAAATACCAAATATCAATAGTATTAATTCAGCTACAGGATCCACAATGTTCTCATAGCTTAAGTTCACCTTAATTTCTAAGCTTAATTTCAAAACACATTGTGGAATGCAATAAAGTATTGAGTATTGAGTAAAATATATAGTTTGGTTCTCATCTGGAGAACACATTGAAAGAAATACAATATACGACAAATGTACGTTACAAGTGACACGGAATTTACCTAGAATTCTTACGTATTTACTCTTGTACAACTGGAATTTTCTTCTGTGACTGCTACGGAAAAGAAGACTCTTGCTACGCCGTAGCATGTAGCCACCGTAGGCCTTATTGCCCGGAGATGTTCTGAAGTTGAAATATCCAAACATTGCGTTCATTATTTCATAATTAAACTTCAAGTATAGGATGTCAATTTAACCATATTTTGTCGCAGATCCTGCGCAATATTGGCTTAACACATATCGTGTGTGGATGTAATTATTCTACTCTACATATAATTTACAATATATTGTGTTGGCGTCAGGCGTCGGGGTACAGTTAGACCACAGACACGGTGTCGAGTTCGATTCCCGCTTGCACAATGCACTCGCATTCCTTACACGGAGCACGCATGTCTCATGCCGTGATCGGATGCCACGGAATTTCGTAATTGGATTATTATCACTTAATAACGGTTGTACCATACATAGACCACTTTAATGTGCTGGTATATGGTATACCATACATATTTTTATGTACATACTGCCAAGGTAGATACAAACAAGAATATGGGACATACTATTTCAATATTGTTTCGTTGTCCACTAGCCCGTTTAATATTCTCAGCGTACACTGCAATAACACGCCCTTACGTGTATTCCGGCACTTGATCGATTTTTTGTGACTACCTCCTGTCGGTCGGCGTTCAGTTCTTGCGCCGCTTGGCCAACAATGAAAACTGGATAATACATAGTAAACTGGTGTTTATTATAGTTGTTAGTCAAACCTTTTCCATGATGGCTGGACTTTCAATATCATACCATGCTATATTATCAGCTCATCTCAAGGCTGTCCAGCTCAGACTATCTTCTCTAGCCACTAAACATCGAAATTCAGTCAACATTAGACATTCATTTTCTTTTACGATGTTTATTATATAGAAAACTAAAACACGAAAACCTCAAAAAACTCATGGCTACCATTAACCGACTCGTATGCAAAAAATTGTACGTGTTTCATAAAGTAAAACATTTCTCATCATTCTTATTACTTAATGTTATTTCACGACCTTTACGTGCCCGAACCCAATATTTTCCACATTCACATTTCTCCATAGGGACTCTAAAACCAGACATAACATACGAAGTTAAGTACCTATGTCATCTACTTTCATTGCTGTAGATATATGTTTCATTAGTTCATTTCATATATGGACTAGGTAGACTTTTTGTAAAGAGCCAAGTCTCGCAGAGTTTAATATCGTTGAATACATCGTTAAAACACTTAGTTGAAAAGTTGGACGAAGCGAACTGAAAGCTGCAATGGCGGATGGGGGGACGCCAGTAACCCCCTATACTTAGGCCGTCTAGTCCAACTCGACGATTCTTTATTTAATCATGGCTTACATAGGGTGACTAAGTAAATTTCGAGATACACAAATTTCAGAAAAGGAACTCATTTCAGCTGTACCGTTTTTAAAATATCATTTATTTGAAATTCGAATTCCGAAACCCATTTTGTGAAAACGAAAAAAATTAAAATGTTGTATTCACTTTTTTATTGCATTTCGCGCGCTTTTCTTTGCAACAATGGAATACTAACGAGAACATTTTCGTGCAATGATCTTATACGATTTTAAAGTTGGTTTAAATGAAAGTGAGTGTATGGATAGATAAGTATCAACTTTTGGGGACCTCCAACCATCTCGTGCAACAATTTTTAGATGGTTTGCTCAATTTAAACAAGGCAATTTTTCCTTGAAAGATGATGAGAGAAGTGGCCATCCTGCGACTTCGGTGACAAATGAAAACATCGAAAGAAATGTTGCACGAAGACCAAAACTATCTACAAAGAGATAGAGGAGACTCATTCATGAAATTTTACACCAACACCTTTCAAGTCAAGAAGCTTTGTTCGCGTTGATTTTCTCATTCACTGGCTGCTCAACAAAAACTAAACGAAAACAAGCTCGCGTAACATGGTGCAGGGCAAAACAAGCTCGCGTAACATGGTGCAGGGCAAAACAAGCTCGCGTAACATGGTGCAGGGCAAAACAAGCTCGCGTAACATGGTGCAGGGCAAAACAAGCTCGCGTAACATGGTGCAGGGCAAAACAAGCTCGCGTAACATGGTGCAGGGCAAAACAAGCTCGCGTAACATGGTGCAGGGCAAAACAAGCTCGCGTAACATGGTGCAGGGCAAAACAAGCTCGCGTAACGTGGTGCAGGGCAAAACAAACTCGCGTAACATGGTGCAGAGCAAAACAAGCTCGCGTAATATGGTGCAGGGCAAAATGAGTGTAAAATTCGAAAATGGAGAGGAACGGAATATATTTAATGTTATTACTGGATATTATGTAGAGTTGGATCTATCAGTATGACCCACTAACAAAGCGGCTATTAACGGTTTAGGTGTTTCCAGACGAACGAGCCTTTCAGGAAAGTCAAACGTGGGCGTAGTGTGAAAAAAAAATGGTGACAACATTATTCTCTGCGGGTGGTCATTTAGCGACTATTTATTTAGACGCTCAAAAAACTGTCAATGCCCAATGGTACAGTGAAGTGTGTTTACCAACTGTATTCGATGTGTTAAATCAAAAACGTCCTAAAATAGGTGTGAGATGGCTTTTCTTGCATCATGACAATGCATCAGTAAAACTTACCCAAGAGTTTTTGAAGACCACAGAGATCTAAGATGTTCTCTACATGCGTTGCCTTTTCACTTTAATATGGAAAATTAAGTCTGGAGAGGTGGCCTTGTAGCGTCTATTCAGCAGGTCGATGAACTTGTCAAATTAGGTTTTAATTTTTAAATATTGGGATTTTGATCGTTTTGTAATCTTAGGATAGTACTAAAATCACGGCGGCCATGTGTTTAAATATTCAAACGTGTAAATTTATGGTAGAAACCTATTAAAATATTTTTTAACAAAATTCAAAGTTTGTCATGTTGATTTGACTTTTTATATGCGTTTAATTAATAGCTGAAAACTACTGAATAAAATTTTCCTATTTTTTTGTGATTGCGACTGTTGCATAATGCATGCTATGAAAATAATTCTTTATTGTCTATGTGTACGCTGCTCTAGGCGAGTTTGCAGGAAAATTGCACTTGATCCAACCCCCCTTCCCGTTCCCTTCGCTCCACTCGCGTTTGCCTGCTCTCTGCATTTGATTCCCGACCTACCACAATTACCTATAGTAATAGCATCAATATGCATTGTGCTGCAGCCTACCTCTGAACCAGTCCAAGATAAAGCATTTCGTATTCAACTTCCAGATTTAATTTTCCATTTCCCATTCAGTGTAGATGATATCCAAACGGAATAACTGTTAAATATTGTGAGATTCGTTCTTTATACTTCTATTATTTTATACCTTCGATCTTAGTCTGAGTAATATAATAGATACTCAGCGCCTTATTCATAAACGCTATTAAGGCTGAATTCCATAACGTATGACAATCTAAATCATGATAGGTACGACGTCTCTTTTTCTGTCAAAGAGCGATAATTACAGGGTTTGAATTTGAAACACATCCTTAAATTTAAGGAATGCTTAAGATCTCTTGTTCTTTTTCAACAATTAGAAATTTAAACTGGTTAAAGAGTAACAATTTTAAACAATGATTAAATTTACTATTATATTTCTTAACATTGTGCGAATAAAAATCTGTTAAACAGTTAGAACTTTCTTCGCAAAAATAGTTTTTTACAAACTGGATTTAGTTGTAAATTATTACACTACTAAAATAATTAATAATGAGTTGATTTAACGCGTTTACGTGTGCTTAGAAGTACTTTCAGTCGATATCTTCGAAGGCATTGTTTTTGTTTTCATACTGTTCTTTACGGGATCGGTATAAAAATAAAATAAACGACAGCCAGATGTATTTTATACACAGTAATAGACTAAAATAATAATATTAAAATTTTGAAACTTAGAAATGCTAGAAACCATCCTTCATAAACACAATGCCTCATTGCCCTCGTCTCTATCGGGTAATGGGCCCTCTTAGGAACAGGTGGGCTCAGTAAGGCTGAGACGCGCGATGTGTTTTTATTTCCATTAGACAACAATGACTGGCGCGCATTCCATCCGCATCACCGTTAGCCACCGGCCAGTAGTAATAGCTCGCCCGCTGCCGGACTGTGATAAACTTGGATAATAAACATTTACCACTTCCGCAAACTCTCAGCGAACATGTGCATCTTCCTGCTCTGTATATCATGAATACATATAAAGCAGACATATTTAGGGGAGGATTCAGGAGGTTTGGAATTCCTTCCCGCGAAGTCCTTTGAACTTATACAAGATAAAACTACTTTTCTTGGAATATATTTTATTAAAAAATAAAGTAAACTAGATGGAAGGTGATAAAACGTGATGTAGTTTGAACTTTCCACCTTTTTTATTATATCTTTGTGTATGACATGACGACTTATTTAGATATACTTATTCAGGACTATTCCTGAAGTCTCTATAGAATTTTGGAGACCAAATTACGCGCCCGTAGTAGTTTCTATGCAAACAAAACAATGTTTTAGTGCATTATTCACCAGAATTTAGAACTAGAACTATAATTTATAAAGCTTTTAATTTAATACGGATTAAGTTTTTTTAATAAATGATAAATAAATTCAATTGTGACCTCTTGATAAACATGCAGTAGTAATATAAGATTTTAAACTTTTGTTATCGTGGTTGAACATAACAATAGATAGTCGGAAAAGTTCGCGGCTTTTTTGAACGTATGATTTTAGCGTGCTATATTCCTGGCAATACTGTTTACTGGCAGGTAGGTGATACACAGTTTGACAGCTGACTTTTGTGTGATGGCGGCAAATTGAAATTACAAGTTAAAAGTTTTATCTTTTCATATTTTTAACAATTTTATAATGGAAGTTAATAAGGAGAAAATTAGATGTTTCACTATTTTTCCGACAATGGTATGAATGCTTCTAGTGCTCGAAAATACATTTGTGGTGTTTACGGAGAAGATGCTTTATCTAAAACTACTGCAAAAAATGGTTCAGTCTATTCAGGTCTGGTAATTTTGATTTGTATGATGTTCCTCACTGTGGTCGTCTTATTAAGGTAAATGTTAATGTTATAATTGAAAAAATTGAAGCAGTTCGACACATAAGAAGTCATCAAATTGCAGAAGAGCTTAGCATTCACCACTCATCAGTTTTCGATCACTTGCAGAAACTCAATTTTGTAAAAAAGCTAGCTAGAGTTTGGGTGCCGCATGATTTCAATGGCAGAAACTTGGTGAATAGAATTTCCATATGCGAGATGTTACTAAACGAAATGAAATCGATCCATTGCTGAAGAAATTGGTAACGGGCGATGAGAAGTGGATCACCTACGATAACAAACGAAAACGATCTTGCTCTAAGCGAGGTGAGCCATCACAAATAGTCCCAAAGCCAGGCCTCACTTCGAACAAAGTCATGTTATGTCTATGGTGGGACTGGAAAGGCATTGTGTATTGCCACATGGCCAAACGATTAATTCTGATGTCTACTGTCAGCAATTAGTAACCAAGCACTTGAAGAAAAACGGCCAGAATTAATGAATAGAAAAGGTGTTGTTTTCAAACCATGACAATGCTCGACCGCATACATCTTTGATGACTAAACAAAAATTGATGGACCTTGGTTGTGAAGTTTTAATGCATCCTCCATACACTCCAGCCAAAGCACCTTCGGATTATCATTTATTCCGCTGTTTACAAAATCCTCTAAATGGAGTAAAATTACATTCAAGACAAGCCTGTATAACCATTTAAACTCCAAAATTTTTATAGCGATGGGATAATGGCGAATGATAGTCGAATTAAATGGACAATATTCCGTTCAATTATCTAATACAAAAAAGTCTTTATTATTTTCATTATAAAAAGGCCGCGAACTTATCCGACCACCAAATAATTGTTATGTAAACGGGTTTACTCACGATTTATTGTTTATTTATTGTAGCCGCTATTTCGGTCCAGTTACATGAACGGTGGCCCGCGACGATACTGCGGAGGCGAGTGAAGGTGTTGTTGCTATTGACAGACAAATCTGTCTACCTTCCGCCGTGATCGTTTTTGATTCACCTGCCCACATTGAACTTGTTGTTCAAACTTAACTTCCTTGCACACTATACTAACAATATCACCACACATACCTACGCGAGCACAAACACAATTGCTGGGTCCCATGTACTTGCCAACTTAAATCCATCCTCACGATTGAAATTTCGGCATTTTTTAATTTCTATTACACTCGGACCAAACACGGTATTTAATAGCGTTCAGTTGAAATTACTTTTGGTTTGTGTAATTCAATCCAATGATTGGTTTCTGCCTCTAATAGATGCTCTGCTATTGCCGACATGTGTGGGTTATCATTTTTCACGGCGGTTATGTATGCAGTAGCGACGTCGGTCAGGCATCTTCCTTATAGGACAGACATAAGGAATTCAAACAACTCTATAGTCTTTTAATAACAACTTGGAATATAATAACAGCAAATATAACAATAAACGATTACTATACTGTTTCACAAACGTTACTAGATGGGATTATAACTCGATTAATTAAAGTAGATCATTAAGATCACGCAGGAGATAATAACAACAACACTATTCATTTCTTTGCTCTGAACAAAAACATTGCTTTCTAAAATCTTTATCGGTCTTGCTGTGTGCTCTTTTCTCAGACCTTGTGTGCTCCTTTGTTTTATCTGTGTTCCTTTTAGACTTGCTAACGACTTATTATTTCACGTCTAATATATATTTCACGAATATATGCGGATTTTAAATCGCAGCGATTTAAAATCGGATACGTCCCTAAAGCCATACGTGGAAAAATAAGTCCCTAGCAGTCGACGACGCCTCAAGTCGCTGTAAAGCCGGCTGGCTATAAGACGAAGCTAAAAATGTCATGTACAAATTAATAACTTTCTACGGAGATAGATCGGCTAGTGCGCTCTTTTAGTGAGAGCCAACGGGGCGCGGTTGGCAACGGGCCAGACCAAAGAGGGTAAAAAGCAAGGGCGGCGGCTACGACCGCGCCTCGAAATAGCGAGCAAAGTCAAGGCGTGTGCAGACTGCCGGCGCGATAACACCCGTTTCGGGCCGAGTGAGTGCCATTAATATGTCGGTGTACAATTATATTCGTAGACTATCTACACGAGTGACGCCATAGCACCTAGCGACCCACAAAACACACCCCGCCAGGCTAGGAGTGTCCACAATAATGCGCCCAATACAAACACAGTCAATGAGATAATATACGAGTATTCTATATATCACACCTAATCAACGCTACAAACGAACTGCCTACTTGCTGAAATAATGCTTAATATTCACGCGAAATTCAAGTGTAGACTTTTTGAATGTGTCTGCGATTTTCACACAGTTGCCATGCCACACGATAAAAAAACTTGTTTATCACTAAGATGATTCTCATCATTTGTAATGTTTTCTTCTTAAATCTCGCCTATGCCTGCTAATGATCACTAAGTACAGTTTTTAACCTACATTAGAAAAGAAGAGAAGAGTTAGTGTCGACTAACGGCTTTGGATTATTTGATTAGTTAAAGGTATAGTTCCTCCAGATGGTTCTAAAAACTTATGGCGGATTCAAATGAAAATAAAATTAGAGAGCGGTAACGGCTTGCATTTACCAAATTCGTAACACGTACACAATAGCGGTGCGCTGACTCATTGTCCCGATAGGCAACAGTCGAGACAGAACAAGGACATCCTTATATACTGGTTAGCTTGTTACCTCTGCAACGAGGACTGCGCCAAATCGGAACATGAACATAGTTACTCCATATCCGTCGGGGCCATTCAGCATTGTGCCACAACTAATTGCAGACAGAATAGACTTCGCAACACGTTTCCTTTCGCCAGATGACACATTGATATTTTAAGGATAATAATAGCGTTGAGATACGGCGCCGCACCTCCCAAGGTGGTGAAATAACCAAGTACTTACTTGAAATAACGCTTAAGAGTTCAAATCATCCTATTTATTTTAACATGTTTGTTTTTTTATCTGTGCAGATGACTTGAAGACGGTAACAAAGCGGCTGATAGCTCAGGCCAAGCGGCAGGGCTCCTCCGATAATATATCAATAATCGTGGTGTTCCTGAAGGACCCGCGTCACGTAAAGGCCGACAACTGCCCGCCCATGGACCTTGGGTAAGCTTTGCAAATAAATTCTCCTGCAAGAGTACATCTTAGGAGATGTAAATTTTATAACAGTGGGGAAGCCCAGGATGATCATATTATATTAAATTCACATTTGACAGGTCATATGGTAACATAATTTGTAGGGCCGTCACTAATGATGGCAATTAACTTTTATTCCACAAATTGGAAATTGCACTTCGAAGACCATTGTACATAAAACACGTTCTGGTTTTACTTTTAAAATTCAGACAATTGTGTTCACAAACTATCATCATTCATCACTATTCATCAGTGAACGAATATCGACTAATCAATAATACAAAATAAATAAATCAATAGATTCAAAAATGTATATCGACAGCTGAATGAACAGTAACGTTTTTGATAAGCAAGTCTAGTTTTTACAAATGCCAGGGTCATTAGCATATTATTAGAAAAGGAAGTTGAGTCTCGCTGCCGTCACCTCGTCTTTACTCATAATCGTAATGTTCCATGTTTTGGTCCGTCACATAAGAAAACATTGCTGTTGATGCCCGCCCGGTCACGCTTGGATCAATTGTTAACTTGAATACCTCTTTGAAACTTGCTTTATTCTCATGGGTACGATTTAAATACTCAACTAAAATAATTGTCTATATTTATAAAAGGCAACGTCTGTCTGTTCATATAACTTGGGTATTACTGGACGGATTTCGATGGGATTTGCACGATTTTCACATCATCGTATGTACCACGTGAACGGACAACTAAGACTACTTACTATGACTATGAAATATGTACTCTATGACAACCGCAAAAAAATTTGATCTGCAATTAGTACTTGGAGGTACGCTCAAACAAACAGATAAATGTGTTTTATAAATATTAGATACAAATATGAATTTTTAGTTTGAGCAAATTTTCTAAGCCATACAGATCTCTTGAAACGTAATCCAGCGATTTATATTTCTACAGATCCGTACTCCTAAAAATGGCGTCATGTGAATATGAAATTAACCTGTTACCAACCAGCTGACCTTGGATGCCTATCTATAGGTAAACACGGGCGCTGGAAAAATGAAAGTCTTTTATAATCTATCTTAACTCATATAATGCACGAATAATACATGATAAAAAATAAATAGTGCCTTAATTCCTTGTTTTATTACTTTACAAACTCTTACTTATACCACACTAGTAACATTTTTATATGATAACCTATTGGACCCTCCAAGATTGATAGCTATAAGCATGTATCCACATTGCTATTGGACATACTTTCAATTTCAAATCTTTAGTTTGAACAGTCAAGCGGGAATAGGCTCAACAAGTAGGCATATGTTGTTTAAAAAAGTATTGTAATGCATCATTAAAATAGACAAATGAAATGGAACCATTAATTAAAAACTTATAGCCGTAAAGAAGTAAACAATCATTATTTCAAACTTAGCCGCTTCAGCCGATATACTACACAACAACGACAAAGATTTTTGGATGGATGAAAGGATGAAAAGGAGGGACAAGTGGGAGGAAACAGTTATTGGACTAGACAGCCTTGCGCGGCCAGACAAAAGCTCATTAGACAAGAACACATGTATGAATCAATTTACAAAAAATATGGAACAGTTAGATATTAAGGAACTGCAAGTAGGTGCTGTACATGTAAAGTAATACTTATATAAAATACGACCATATTATTAAGTTTTTATTGCTATTTATTATTCACTTGTTATAATTATTATACATAAATAAATGATTAACGGTCTCTAAACTAGGCAAGGCTCGTATCTGGGGGGCCATTGCCGTTACACACGAAGAGACAGATGTATGATTATAGAATACAATATCCGCAGGGATTGATTGATAACTTCATGATATTATTTTTAGTCGGATGCCACTGGTCCTTCCGATATAGGTCTCCCTAGTGTATAGGGCATCAGCTGAGCTTATCTCAAAAACAAGTACTATATCAGCCAGCAACAAATTTTCATTGCAACAGCGCAAAGGCCTCCTTTTATTCGAATCATGACAGTTTCGAGTTAGGACCCATAACTCCTGTGTGAACCTTTAAATAGTGTCAATAAATTACACTAGGCTGGACAACGCGTTGGCAAACGCCCCGCCGTTTGCCGTTGAGGCGGAAGCGTGCAAGCGGCAACTCGACCCTCGCGCTCCGGACTCCGGCGAGTGCGCTGACGCGGAAGCCAGCGACAACGGCGTTGACAACTCTGATAGTGACAGCGAAGACTTCGGCCCGGAGACCGCCGTCGATGCGGATGACGTCGATGCCGAGTCCAGGAATCATGAGCCAGCACCGCCGACACCACCTGCGCATACTGGTAAGTTAATAAATGTACCTGTTACGGCTAGAAACCGAAGTGTGACTACATCTAAGTCAAGCTGGCTGGAACTAGGCGCAGCCGGTCTCATTCGGCTAGAATTAGGTGCACTAGAATGAGGTTAGATCTAGTTTTAGCCGATTGCGAACAGCTACACCTGGTTGTAGCCGTTAAGAAAAAGGCTGCACCTAGTTCTAACTAAACAACTGCAACCGACTGCGCCTAGTTCTAATCGGCTCGACCTAGGTGTTGTAGGTGTAGCTACACTTCGGCTTCTAGGTGTAACATATCAACTGGTGTACTTATAAATAAATAAATATAATTTTCTAAATTGAAAAAGTAGTTGTTGGAATTTTATTTGAAAAGTAGTGGTTGATGACAATATACTCCGTACCTTGTACATTTTAATTCGACGTTTTGATTTGTTACGGAATAGTCTGCATGTAAATCTGTTCTCTGTAAATCTGTGTATCTGTAATCAATCTGTACAGAACTCATGATGCGACTGTTTGATCCTAAATAAATAATCTAAATAATCTCCACCTAACTGCGTCCCAAGCCGCAATGTTTCGTGTAATACCCAAAGGTCGTTAGAAAATTAGCTGTGCAGTTCTTAATCCGTAAAAATATAAATAAAAAGAAAAAAAACAGCCTTCTCTTAATCATAGGTTTTTATTTTATTGTCCGGGCTTAACAATAATCATTATTCTTTATTTATTCAAACATAATTGAAAAAGCAATATAGAAAAGACTATGTGAAAAACTGCTATGTAGGATTAAAGGTTAAAAGATTGAAGTTGATTATGAGAGGAATCTGGAATTTTTTTTCATCATATTTGGCAATGGTCTTCGTAATCAACAATTTCAAATTTTATATTGTAAATCAGGTCTGAACGCGTATAATAAAGTTATCTTTTATTCCTACTCGACGTTTCGGCACGGGTTACACCAGCCGTTGTCACGAGTTGACTGAAGGGGCGGGTACTTCAGAATGGGAGCGACGAGCAGTTTTACCAACTACCCACATTTGATATTCATATTCGGAAAGGCTGCGACACACTACACTAACAATATCCGCGGATGTATTCGACGGTCACTCGCAAGGTTTAAATTTGTTAATCACTGGATTCCACGTCGACGACAGTTTATATCCGTCTTTCCGATTGGAATTTTTATATTTCTTAATTTTAATCGTTTCACGTACAATCCTGGGATAAGCGTGACGTTCACGATTTTGGGAGTGCAGAGTTCTATATCCAGTAATTAATTCCAGCGTTGAGAATGTGTTCGGCTTTTGCTGATTTACTAGTTTGGCGGTTTCTTACAGCTGCGATGTGTTCCACAACTGAACGCTTAGTTTGGCTTATATAGCAACTACCATCTTAAGGTCCAGACACCTGGTAATTGCCACTTTTAATACCTGGTTTTAATTGGTAGAATTGGTTTAATTGGTAATTGGTGGAACTTACCAGACACCTGGCGTCTTGTACGGTATAACATCCTTGGGTGTGCGTAGATTTTTCGCTAGTTTGGAGGACGGAGTACATACAGTCTTAATGGAGTATCTTCTCAATACTGTTCCAACTTTGTCCGTCACTCTTTTCACGTATGGCATAAATGCTGGATGTCTGTTAACCTCAGGATGTTTCTCCCTCCGATTGCGCCTTGGTCGCCTTCCACTAGCTTTGTACCCATTCCGTTTGAGTACCTCCTGAACACGTGATAACTCGTCCTTTATAGGTTTTTTATATGTTTTTATTATGGGCCGAATATTAGTTTTATATTCGGTATTTGGCAAGATGGTCGAACGTTCGTATTCGGCCGAATAGTCTGTTAAAATTCTGAATATTCGGCAAGTTAATGAGTTCACTTTTGCTTGCTGCGCCTGCATTAAGCTTGACGGGCTTGATATTCATCAAAAAGAAAACTTATCTGTGTGATAATTTGTTATGACATTACATATTAAGGATACTTTTTACTTTAGATTTGGTCTCATAGTACCTACTCAATTGAACAAATAAAACAAGCATTCTTTAAATCAGTAATGCTTTAATCGTTTATTTCAATGAGATTCTGCAATCAGGAATTATTTGCTACTATATTAGCTTAGCTACATCTTTGTTTACTTACAGTCGTGGTTGGATTCTGATTTAGTTTGGTGACATTCTAATCATATTATCAGTGTAATGAAATTTTAAAAAATATCTATTTAGTTAGTATTTATCT
Organism: Sesia bembeciformis; assembly: GCA_943735995.1. Classification (NCBI taxonomy): domain Eukaryota; kingdom Metazoa; phylum Arthropoda; class Insecta; order Lepidoptera; family Sesiidae; genus Sesia; species Sesia bembeciformis. Next base: position 4,787,671 of record OX031028.1, on the reverse strand, counting down.
ATATGTACTAATATAATAAAGAGGTAAAATTGTGTGTTTGTAGGTATGTTGCGGATAATCTCTGGAATTACTGAACCGATTTCAAAAATTCTTTCACAAATAGGAAGCTACATTATCCGTGTCTAATATAGCCTATATTTTATTTTGAAAATAAAATTCGAAAAATAAAAAAATTATAAACCGAAGCGAAGCCAGCGCTAGTTTATTATAATTCACAAGAAGCAAGTTGTAGTGCAAAAAAATCAATTGCTCGGTTTTATTTGCCAATAATCTGTTAGCTTGGAAATAGTCTCTTAACGCTTGTAAACGTTCGCGTAAACAAATACAAACTTGCAATACCCAGTAAGGTACAGGGGCCGCGCCAACATCCCTCGGGTCGAAGTGGAAGAGAGTCGCGCCAGGCTTGTGTCTGAAATCGAAGACTCTTTAGATCTAGTCTCGATTTGGGGTTCTCTGAACCTAGTGGATTTCAACCCCAGTAAGACGCAAGTCTGTGCATTCACCGCTAAAAAAGCCCCCTTTGTCGTAGCACCTCGCTTTCAGAGCATACCTCTTAAGATCTCGGAGAGTATCGGGATCCTTGGTGTCGACATCTCCAGCAAAGTCGAATTTAGTTCTTCTGGAAAATAAGGCCAAAATGGCCTCCAAAAAGCTCGGTGTGCTGAACAGAGCGAAGCGGTACTTCACCCCTGGGCAACTCCTTATGCTCTACAAAGCTCAAGTGAGGCCCCATATGGAGTATTGCTCTCATCTCTGGGCCGGCGCACCGAAATACCAACTGGACCCATTTGACTCCATCCAACGACGTGCTGTTCGTATTGTCGACGATCCCACTCTCACGGGCGGTCTAGAACCCCTCAGCATTCGGAGAGACGTTGCGTCTCTCTGTGTGTTCTACCGCCTGTACAATGGGGAATGCTCTGAGGAACTGTTTAATATAATTCCCACCTCGGGTTTCTACAACCGCACCTCCCGTCACAGAAGTGCGGTCCATCCGCATTTCCTCGATACGGAGGTGTCGCGCACTGTTCGCTCCAAAAATTATTTTATACCGCGAACCCGTAGGCTGTGGAACGAACTGCCTCAAGAGGTCTTTCCATTAAGCTACGATATGGGGTTCTTCAAGAAAGCTGTGAATAGGATTTTGCATGGTCGGCGGCGCGCCCGCATGCCCCCTGGTGTTGCAGGTGTCCATGGGCGGCGGTAACACTTACCATCACGTGGGACCGCTTGCTCGTCCGCCCTCGTCTATAAAAAAAAAAAAAATGGTGCGCCTAATTTTGCCGAATATTCGCGGTTCGGCAAACATTGTACCGAACATTCGGCCGAATGTTCGTATTCGGTAAAATCCTTATTCGACCCATCACACTAGTGATGGGCCGAATATGAATTTTACCGAATACTGGATGTAAATCCGATACTGGATAAAAATGTGCTGGATACTAATCCAGCACATTTCTTACGCCGTCCTCTGTTGCATTTTCGATTACATTTCTGACAAATCTTTCTCATAAATATTTAATTAAATAAGTACCTACATAATGTCGAACCACATTTCAATGAGAGCAAAAGAAAAAGTATTGAATAGTAGATCACGGCTATTCATTGTTGTATTGAACCACCTACAACTTTACTCGCACGTAGCTAGAGAAAAGTACCAGTTAAATAACTGACAGTGCAGTAGGCAAGCAGTATTATTAATTATGCCTACTATTCAATTTTATAAACAGCTGATTGATAAATACGATATGAGTATGAGGAAAATACTGCCCTCCTTAGAATACAAAGGCACAAGTTCATTTTGATTACATTCGAGAAAAATGCAACATAATTTGGTAAAATTTTCATTAATTTAATATCACACTAAAACTCGTGAGTTTTGGATAAACAGAAAGAATAATCATTGTTTATCTCATTGTGAAAATTTAATTTTTGAATTTAATGTTACATATGCTTTCGTTAAAAATCTAACTCTATACCTTTTCCTTCTACCTTGGCCTCCTAAGAGGGCAGAATAAACTACATTGTTGGGCATTCTGCACTTTTGCCAAAAACTATGGAATCTAGAATCACTATTTTTATTGTAATACGTTTTAATGAAGTAGGTATATAGAAGCAAATGGTCTTTGTAATTGTAACTCGTTAAAAATTGCGATTATTTCATTTTTATAAATAGTATTCTTAGGTGTGACACGATAATAATTTCATGAGACACATTGAGGAATTATTATAATGTGACACGGCATCCCCGGTGCATGCCCCCCCTACCCCCTCGCCCGTCGTGCCCTCGTCTGCCTCCCGCCCCGACCCGTCTCACCGCTCCGCTCGCAGTCGCTCATCGAACGCCCCTCACGTCTGTGCTGCTCTGTACGAACATTCTATTATTGTAACCGGCTTTTGTCTGCAATTTTGTCTACGCCGCGACTATTATACCGACAGTGAAGATAATAATCTGTGCAGTGAAATTACCGTTTACGGTACGTGAGTTTCATCGAATGTTGTTAATTATTTTCACATACCGAACTGTGCGTGAAAGGTTATTTCTGTGTTGATTCATGCGGAGCACTGTTCTGGAAATAGAACGGATCGCCCGAAGGCGCATCCCTCTGTCGTTCCGCGCAGGTAGGATTCTCGTATCCCGTATGTACGCTCGACCGCTCCAACTTTGGTCCGAGTTTTGATCTCGGGCGTGTCTCCAAAAAGAAGTTCTCGAAATGGCGTCGCGAATGTGGTTTGAATTGGCCGACCGGTAAATATCGTTGCCGGCACGCCGTAAACTGCCATAGGCGCAATTTGAAAATATTGCGTCAATACTGCTAACTCGAAAGTTTTTTGTTTCGTTGGGCTTGTGAGAGTTGTGATTTTCGCAAGGGTGTGTCACCTGTTGATAGGAAGGGGGTGTGACTAGTGTCGTAAAAACCGAACGTTGAGCGTTCCGAGTGCTAGTGAGACTGAATGAACTAACTATTGAGACTAGTGTTAAAGGCAATAGTCAAAATTTTTAATGTTTTTGATGCTCTTAAACCCTTTTAGTTAAAAGCTCGAGTCTAAAACTGTTAAGGTTCAATAGCACTAACATATCGCTTGACCGCTGAGACGTTCACCGCTCGTTTTAACAACACTGAGTGACTGAGTTTTAACAACAATAAATGGCAATGGTGCAAATAGTACATTCTGCCAATGTCAAGTTTTCTTTGTAATTAAAAGTTAAACAATCTAAAACACATCTTGTCCCCAGTCACTTCGAAGCTAGTCAGGAGTCGCTCAGTAAAGTGATAGTGGTTTTCTGAGGACAAGAGTTGATTTCCTTGGAAGTACACGAAAAATGCTGTTCTATGCTTTTATTTGATTATCACAAACATTACGCAGAAAGACTAGGCACTTTGAACTATCACTATTAAACCACAAAACAATAATTCTTACATTAATCAAACAAAACTCACCATTCCCTTGTTGGGTTCTCATCAAAAGTCAATGTTTGTGTTGTGGTATGCAGTGGAGGAGGGCCACGTGGACGGCGCGCTGGTGGATAATGTAGGTGAGAGTGGCGAGGAGTCTGAAGACGAGTGGAACTACTTCAAAGGCGAGCGTGAGCGCAACCCGAGCGACGAGCCGCGCTCCGACACACCCTGCCAGGATAATGTAAGACTAAACTTTATACTGGTTACTCATTATATTTTGAAAATTATAATTTTAAATTTATATGTATATAACTTTTTAGATATACCTAGTCTAGCTATAAATATTGTTACAAAAAAAAAACCTTGATATTTTTTTACATTATCATTTTATTACAAAAATTTGTGTTATTTTAGAAATAAGTAAATATGTAAGCATTTTAAAATTATAATGTTTATTCTACATGATCACCATTTGCTTTTATATAATCTTTCAAATGTGGCCAGTTTTTGATTGAAACACTTACCATGGAATGTAACTGCATTCATGCAGGGATGCAATCCATGCAGCTCCCCACCCTTCTGTAATGTTTTAGGGATTCAATATTATCATGGAGTTTAGAGCATGCCATGCTCTCTATCACAGACCATAAATCATAATCATTATAATCAGGACTAGATGATGCCCAGTCTTTAGCTCTAAAGAAGTTATATTCTATATTCCTTTCTAGCCACATCTGTATTAAGTGAGCCTTATAACCTGGCATTGAGTCTTGCTGAAGGGACCATTGATGGTTATGGAACAGGGTGTTGTTAAGAGGCTGACCTTCTCAAGAATTGTATCTTGATACACTGACATTTTAATACCTTTTTCACAAAAATATGGTTCAGTCACTCCTTGATAGTTATAACACCCCACCAAACCATCACTCCTGAAACCGGCCACATTGCATGCTATTGACCAATTGAGCAGCTTTTCTAGAGTTATGAGCACAAATTTGATCATTTTGCTTGTTAAAATGTTCCTCAGTGGTGAACATTTTCTCGACCGTAAATAAGATTAGATTTATTCTGTGAGCTCCCTTTGCATACCGCCAAAGAAGTTTTTTGATTTGTCAACCCTGTTTTTCTTTAAATTATCAGTTAAGAAATGGCCAGTACATCTTTTGTAAGCAGCAAGTCCTAAATGATCTTTTAAAATTTGAGATACAGTTCTGGGTGTATTCATCTCTGGATAAAATCATTTGATTCCAGATGAGATTTATTCAGATTCTCTCCTTCACAGCTTTAATCATCTGGTCAGTAGGAATAGTGTGTGGATGGCCAGACCTTTATATCTACCAATAACAAACATTCCGCTAATATCAACTATCAACCCACAGTTTTAAAAATTGCATTTGGCTCTTGGCCTACTGTGTGTAATAAAATTATAGCAATAGGGTTTTCATTAACACCCCATGCCTTTAATAATTAGTGCCAAAATGAGATAAACATTTATTTTTCATATAAGAATGACAGATTACAAATTCAAATGTTTTTTTTTTCTTTCTTGTAACCTACTTATGGCCTGACTAGGTATATATATATATATATATATTTATTCATGTCCCTAACAATGTGAAAATACTGTACATACCTGTAAGTGACATTCCACACTATTGCATTGCAAATAATGTTTTGATATTATGTATTGTGTGCTCCTAGTACTGCCCTCTTTAGATAAAAAGGCACAAATGCATTTTGATGTCATTAGAGGCAAATACAAAAAAAAGGTAAACTTTTCATGAATCAACCTAGAAACTTGGACTGGTGGATCAAACGAAAAGAATTACCATTGTTCTGAATATAATGTTACTTATTATGCTTTAGTTACTATGTTACTAATTTTATTTTTTCGGAGGAGGGCTGTACAAGCACCATTGAACCAAATACATATACAAACATCAAACCTACATATTTTGCTTTCTTACTTTTTTTAAATTTCAGTTCCTAATATCAACAAAACATAAATGTTAGTTTTATGTTACATAGCTGTCAACAACAATCTTTTCCGTCAAATTGAAAACAATGTTTTCTTTTAGAACAGCGACTGGATTACTGATATTGATAAAATAAGAGAACAACCTCTCATGAATGTAATGAATGAACTGCTTGTGCATAAATTACTCATATAATTAAATTGATCACATTGTATGTTGTTTGTTTGTTAGCTTTATCTGGTTTGCTAAAGCTACTACAATTTTCTAAATCCTAATAATGATAACATAATTATTGTATAATTTGTGCAAAAAATATTTTTTGATGAAAAACTCAATTTAAATCAAGGTTAAAAGGTTCTATGGAAGATTAATTTTCATTTGTGAAATGCACGAGTTATTTGCAGGCATAAATTATTGGTGCTTTAATGAAATCTTAAAGAAAAATATTTTTTTTTTTATTGTTTTGTATTAAAAATCAGATATTGGAGCATACTTCATTTAAATAGATATTTGAATCAGTGATCATCTTAGGTTAGGAATTTCTAACTTAAAACAATAACAAACCAGACAAGGTTCCTTTACTCAGATAACATCACATATTAATAGACAGTTACGTTACCTTAAGTATTGTAATTATTTGCTAGAACACAGTCTATAAACCCCTTGTTATTTGAGTCTGGATGTAGCTATATATCTAGGTAGTTCTGTCAATCGTCCACTGCTGGACATGGGCCTCATACTCATTGTCTTTCTCATGCTGCATCTGATTTTTTTGTATTATGAATAAAAAAAATGTACCATTTTCACATTGTTGAAAAGCCATTTTTAACCATGTTAGAACTCAGTCTTAATAAATAATTGTAATTTATTCTAATCTCATAGTCAAAACTCACAGCCTGCTTACAAACAGCCTAACACAAAATAAATGATTTTAATACGAGAAAGAATTACACGAACAACAGAGAAAACTGAATGCCGAGCAAATCGATGGTAGCAAAATCAAAGGTGGGTTTAGGTTCTATGGTTGTCAATAAAGAAATAGGACTCTGTGGACTTTGTAAAGACATTGTTAGTAATTTAAAATGGGAAATTATTTAATGAGCAGCACATATACCGAAAGTGGCACCAAATCAATGGCAGGTAATTTAAAGGTGGGTTAGTTTTAGGTTCTCCAGTGACAATAAAGATGTAGGAGTCCCAACTTTGTGTTCACATTCTTATTAATTAATAAATATTTCAGCTATTCATAAATAGTTTGTTTTGCTGATCATGATTTGCTGTCTGTTTCGTATTGCCTGCTCCTTTAAATACAAGCCATTTAAAATTATGTACTTTAGTTATTCAAAAATATGTTCTGTTGAACATGATTTGCTGTTCATTTGTGTTGCTCCGTCGCGGTACCACAGTATTGTATAAGCTTATAAGCTTAATTCTTGTATGAAATAAATGTATGTAATTGTATGTCTAAAAATAATACTTTTCGTTATATTTTTATGGAAAAAAATAAGGTCGATGTGGTACCGCCAGAGTGCATGCTCTGAAGAAACTTTTCTTAATAAACAGACATGACTTGCATGTCTTTTATGTCTGTAAAAATGTCTTATTACGATTTGTACAAACAAGTAAGCCTGTCAACAAAAAAAAAAATATCTTTCAAACCTATAATATTATTCTCACGTATTTATATAATGAGGACAGGAAGCAGAATTAAATAGGTACTTTTAAGGTAAGTTTAACAAGCACAAGTATTATTTCTATATTTTTAGATATCGTTGGGCAGTTATTATACAATATGTATTACCTAAAACAAAACTCATTTTTTACGAGGATGTTTTCAATAAGTTCCCCATTTACATCGACTTATTTTGCCCGAGGTCCGTTCCTTCCGCCCGTCTACCGGCGGGGGGAAGCCTTTAGGCTCGTTGTTGCGCACACTTTGCTCCTGGCTTTGCACGTATTTTTTTCATTATACCTATACAGTGCCTGGTATCGCGACCGAGCAACTCATTCATTTAGTATTTTTTCATTATGCCTATACAGTGCCGTGGTACTGCGACCGAGCAACATACGTTTATTAAAATTTAATATTGGACCGTTCTAATAGGTCGGATTTGACATATGACAAACCATATAATCCAGGATGTGAAATATTAATTGTCCTATTAATTGACCTGTAATTTAATATTAATTCACCTATTAGAATGGCCCAATAGTAGTATTTTTTTGCTGCTCATTTAAATACAAACCTTTTAATAACTTAAATTTTTGGTGATAACGTTATAATTCCTGTAAAGTCATGATATTTACTTAAATAATAACATGTATTCTAATAACATTTCAGTCAGCTTGGGAGAGCAGTTCAGTAGACATGAACAGTTCACCTCTAAATCCCGATGCACCGGTGTTTATTCCGGGCAGTGTAGCCGGTGCCGATGTACTGCTGGCAGAGTCTCCACGGAAACCGTTACCGATGGACGACATAGAACTGCCTGATGTGGCACAGTTCCAGACTGAAGCAGTCATCAGACCAGCCGATCTTCTTGACTTGGATAATTGTGATCAGTTAAATGGACATCACGTAAGTCTCATTGCAAGTTTTTTTCTTTTTATGTGTGGCAATGGTGCAATTAGCACATTTTGCCAGGGTCAAGTTTTCTTCGTAATGAACAATTTCGAAGTCTAAAACGTTGCCTCTCAACGTCCAGTCCTGTCGCAGAAAGTCAGGAGTCTCTTACTAAAGTGATAACAGGTTTACTGAGTACAGAAGAGGACTCTCTGGAATATTCGGTTACTATTCGGTATTCGGCCTATTCGGCCCTTTTTCGATATTCGGCCGAATACCGAATATTAAATTACTATTCGGCCGAATACCGAATACCTATAAGTTGTTTTTTCGGAATGTCTAAATTATTGTGGCCCTAGTGGCCTTTCAAGAGTCACCGGTCATGTTTAATTTAGCGCGAGCGCAGAAGGCGCTCAACCAGGAACAAAATGTGTGTTCCAACGAGCCTAAGGGCTCTCCCCCGCCGGTTTACGGACCGTGGGATCGCGAGTCTTTGAGAAGCGCGCAGGCACGTGCCGATACCTAAAACCTATAAGTTGTTTTGTTTCTACCGCTACATACAACACTACACCTACACCACAATCTACCGCTTTTAAATTTTGATTACTAATTTCAAAAAATATGTACATATGTTATTATTACCAATAGAAATATAAACACTTAAAATTTTAAAAAAGTTGAAAATATTTTAAAAGGTATTTTCATGATAAAATGTCCTGCTTGCAAAACAACTTATATATATTCGGTATTCGGTCGAATAGTAATTTAAAAACCCCCTTCTGACCCCCCCCCCCCCCGTGCATTACACTTCTAATATTTTAGAAAAATCTCTGTATTTTAGAAATAAACCTTAATTTAATGAATTTATCTATCCATTGTACATAGGACTTTACTGAATGAGTTGAAAATGTCAACAGGCAAAATAATGTGCAATTATCTAAGCAAAGGAATTTTATTCTTGGTCCTTGTTTCCCAGATATTGAGACTTGCTCCCTCTGTCCACTAAAATCCATTGCAAACATCCATTAATGGGTTTTTATGCACTTTTATATCCTATTTAATCCTACATTGAGACTGACTATACAAAATGGATTTTTAAAGGCTGTAATTTCAAAACAAATAAGTCTAGAACAAATTAGTTTCATTTTATTTTTTCTAAGCACCCAGGTCAGTTGGAAGTGTTCTGATATCAGTTTAATGAAGCTTACCCACATTACTTATATAATGGATTTTGGGACACTTTAGGGAGTCCTTAAAAATCCATTATGTATAGTCTGTCTCAACGCAGGATTAAAGTGGATATAAAAGTGCATAAAAATTGATCAATGGATTTCAGTGGTCGGTGGGGATTTGTTGTACTATATTCACAAATGTTTATTTCAGAATGTGTCAATAGACAATGCTGCAAAAGAACACTACAATGGGAATGATAAATGCAACATGGAAAGTTTAGGCTTTGGATTCAATGTGGATGTGGAACCCGATAAGATTAAGGACACAAGTGTCATACAGGACTTTGAAAGGATACAGAAAGACACCACAGATTTCTGCAATATACAGGTAAGAATATAATTTGTGTAATTACATGAGTACAGTATAGTCCACACTAGGGTTGCCAATCTATATTTCTAAAAAATATATATTAAATACTAGGCAAAATTAATATATTTCTAAAAAAAAATATATAGTAGGCAAAACTACTATATTTGCATGACAGGCAAATTCATATACATCGGGAATTCAAATACCGTTGAACATTTTCAAGAAATGTATCAAACTGCTCGAGGGAAATAGTGTAACAATTGTAGATACATAAATGAATTTTAATATTGCTTATAACAACTATCGGATATGGCGTCCTTACTATGTGGTCCCTTCAATGTCGTTATAACCGGTTTTGACTGTATTTTCAAAATTATGCATAACTTTAAAATAAAACAAATAATACGAAGATAAAAGGATTAATTTTTTTGCATGAGACAAATAAGAGGCTGAAAAAGAGCAAGCAAGAGCAAGAGTTTCCTTGTTTCAAATCACTGTGAGGGAATTGTTGCTATTTTTGACAAAAAGTCAGAATTAGTTAAAGAATTGATTCAGTTTTTCAGAATTAAATTGGCCGAGTCTTCTAAAAGACTAATCCAACAAAATATGATTTTTTCAAATTTGAAGCGATTGTTAGAACAATTAGAAATTGCTCAAAAACTGAATATCAATTTTGACAATTTGTGCTCAAAGATGATTTTATTCAGTTGAATAAAATTCCGGACCTTGTACTTGCTGATGAAAAATTCTGTACTAAAAATCGATTGCTTCAAAATGGCAACAAATTTTCCTCTTCAGTGATTGATATTTCTCTTTTATTCTAAAAATTACATCAAATCATATATCGATTCCGGCAACCTCAGCATTTACAGAGTGCATATTTTCTGTGATGAATATTGAATGGAGAGATGAGCGCAACAGACCAAGGTCTTATAAAAGCCGTTATTGATTTATTTAAATTTAGGCTATGAAGTTTTCCTTAAAACTGGAAAACTTGATGAATGCTCAAAGTAGCAAAAATACTCATTTAAAAATAAAATATAAATAAATACATACTTATTACATTAAAAAATAATATATATATAATTTAGAAACATCGTTTATCGGTGTTAGGCGTGAAAATATGGAGCTCCATAACATCCCTAATAAATCTATACTTCTATAATAATATAATATGTACTAATATAATAAAGAGGTAAAATTGTGTGTTTGTAGGTGTGTTGGGGACAATCTCTGGAACTACTGAACCGATTTCAAAAATTGTTTTACAAATAGGAAGCTACATTATCCATGTCTAATATAGGCTATATTTTATTTAGAAATTATAAAAAAGAAACTTATAAACCGAAGCGAAGCCAGGGCGGGTCGCTAGTATACTATATAGAAATGCATTCTGAAATTATACAAATGAAACAAGGTCAGACATACAATTGCCGAGCTAGCCATTTAAATTTACCAAAGACTGGGTCTAATTATGTAGAGAAAATGCTCACGTATGGACACAATTATACAATAATATCCCATCGGATTACAAAAATGTTTCCTCTTTTAGCGTATTTTAGACTAGATTAGCTAAGCATATTATTCAAGAGTATTATTGAATAATAGGCTTAGTAATTATTACTAAAATTATAATTACATTAGTTTTAGTCACTGTAATTTAAACATTGCTTGTCTTTATAGTCCGTAATACGACTGTTTATATTTTATTATGTTAGCTTTTAAGTTCTCATGTAAGTGACAATGTCTTATTGAGAATAAAGTTACTTTGAACCTAATAAAATGTATTCACAAAACATCATCGCCTCACTGAACACCCACCAACAGTAGGCATCCTATTCGCGAAATATTCTATGGAATTATAAATGAAAATAATATATCATACATGGCCAAGTTGAACAAATGACAAGTTGATTTAATATTTCATGTTTGGATAGATGGAAGTGGGTGTTAGTTATTGTGTCAAATTTCCTGGAGGGCTAACACAAATGTTACAGTGCAACAAGGAGTAAGTTGTTGAAGTCTTAAAAGGCAATAGATCTTGCATGACCTTTTTCATGAACCACATAATGGACTTTTAACGAATAGGATATTTTCCACCAAAACCCCATTACAATTTTGCAAATAATTAATAACCCACAAAATTTTCCAGGTATTCCCTGCCCACACTGAAACCAATCCATTCGCTGCAGATGGAAATGAAGAACTATTTGAAAGACTGAAAAATAAAGAGAGGGATCCAATGAGCATGAGTTTTTATCAAGAGAAGGATGATGATACTTGTGAAAGACTGGCCAAGTGTGATCCCCATGTAGACTTAAATGCTGTTCAACCGCTGCCAGACAGTGATGATGAAGACTTGCAGGAAAATGGACTCTGCGATAACTCACATGATGGTGATAAAGAAAATATCTTTCCAGAGCAGAATACCATTTTAGAGGACTTGCTTGGTGGAGGAGATCATATCCCAGAACCAAATAATGACATACTGAGACTCGATGATAGACCAGATATAGCAAGCAATACCAATTTTGGGCAAGGCGATAACTTTATAGATTACAATATCAACTCTGATAATGTACAGAGTTATTCCAACTCAGTCTTCGAAGCAACTAATATTCCCCAAGAAACCGTAACACAAACAGACACACCTGAATCTCATAAATTGCTATTCGAGCAAATTCCTGAAATTCCAGATGGAAAGAGTTCAGAATTAGGCTTTACAAGTGAAGATTTACAAGACCCTTCAGAGACTGAAAAGGATACAAGAGCATTCACTCCTCAGGATTCCTCCTTACAGGACATTGAAATGGAGAGCAAATTTGAAGACTCTTCTTGTGTAGAGACACAGCCAGAAATCTTACAATTAGATGAAGAACAAATTGAATCTGATCATTTAGTTGAACCCGTGCTTTCTCCAGAATTAAAACTGTCAACTGACCTATCAGTGTCACCCATACCAACAGAGGAAAACAAGACTGCTGAAACGATTTCACCGGAGCCTATGCATACTATACAAGAGAATATCATAGCAGATGTTCACGAAAGTGCTGAAAAGGATGTCGACAGTCACGATGAACCTGTAGTGGAGATTGCATCTGAAATCAAGGTGGATTCGGTGTTTTCTCTTGACGAATCTGACGATTTTATTCAAGTCGATGAACCGACGGCGTCGCCTTTACCCCCACAGTCGCCGATACCTACACAGTCTCCTCTACCGTCAGAGTGGTCGTTGCCAGCACAGTCTCCATTGCCAGCACAATCTCCGTTGCCAGCACAGTCTCCGTTGCCAGCACAGTCTCCGTTGCCAGCACAGTCTCCGTTGCCAGCACAGTCTCCGTTGCTAGCACCGTCTCCGTTGCCAGCACAATCTCCGTTGCCAGCACAGTCTCCGTTGCCAGCACAGTCTCCGTTGCTAGCACAGTCGCCATTGCCGGCTAATTCTCTTCTGTCGTCACAATCTCCCGTACCGGCTGAATCACCTCTACCGGCACAGTCTCCGTTACCAGTAGAATCACCTGTGCCTGCACAATCTCTGCAAATTGAATCGCCGCTGCCTTCACAATCTCCACTACCGACGGAGTCTCTATTTTCTGAGCTTCCAGCACAGAGTGAATCTCTACCATCGAATCTTCCGCCCCAATCGCCTCTACCAAGCGAGCTTCAAATCCCTACAGAATCTGCTTTATTAAAATCACCCCCATCGGCAGAGTCACCGGTTCCGGAATTAGAGTTACCGGCAGAATCACTGGTTGCTTTAAAATTAGAATTACCGGCAGAGTCGCCGGTGCCAGAAGAGCGGCAAGAATCACCCTTACCTATAGACGTTTTGGCACTTGGAGAATCACCGTTACTGGTAGCAGAATCATCCTTACCCGTGGTGGAATCCCCTATCGCCGTCGAGTCGTCCCTGCACATCGAGTCTTCGATCCCCAGGGAATCGGCTTTACCGACGGAGTCTCTTCTACCTGTGGAACCCTCTAAGACGCAGACTGAGCCCGAGCGTGTTCCAAGCGCATCTCTCCTCGATGAAGGCTTCTCTCCTGTAGCCTCTCCCACACCTACACGAGGCAAGGGGTATCACCCGGACTCGTGTGAGTCAAGGCTAAACCCCGATGTACCGCAAGAAGCGGCATCCGGTCCAACACCCGACATAGTACCTGAAGAACGTGCGGAAATACTCGTCACGGACATAGACACAGGCGTTACAGAGTCTCGTGCGCAAGAAATCTGTATGCCAGTCACTAACGAAATCCAGCACGAGGATGCTGTACAGCCTGTTATAGCAACACCAACGCCTACGCCTGCTATTGACGCCGAACATAAACCAATCGCGCCCGATTCGCTAGACATACCGCTTGTAGAAACTCCCATAGCGGCCGATGTACCCGCACTGGCTCAGAAAGAGGATAATACGACCGCTATCGCTGGCGTAGCGGCCGCCGCTGCTGTTACTGCCGCGGTAGCAGTCGCCGCTAAATCAAAGACTCCCGCGAAAAAATCTCCTACAACACCGACTGCGAAATCTACGCCAATAGCAAAACCGTCACCAAAACAGAGTACAACCACACGAACGTCCACGTCTGCTACAAAAAAGCCTTTGACTCCGTCGCCTGCTACACGGAGCACGCCTACTTCTGCAAAACTAGCTACGCCACCAACGAAGGCTGCCACCACTTCGCGATTATCTGCTGCTAAATCGACCACACCGAAAGCTCCAACTCCGAAACCTGCCCCGACAAAGACTACGTCCGCGCCTGCTAAGGAAGCACCGGCCGTTAGTAAGACGACGGGAACTACCCGAGCGGTACCCGTGGCTCGTACTGCCACTTCCAGGCCGACGACTGCTCGTGCGACTACTGCCGCTCCGAAACCTACGGCATCTAAACCTACCGCACCCCGCCACACGACCCCTCGCCTTACCACTAAACCTAAAGACCCAATCACTAACGCCGCCAAACTTAAAGACCCAATCACAGCAAGCAAGCCCGCGGATAAAAAGCCGCTGACGAATGGCGATGTGAAAGCGGCCGCTAAGAAGCCAATAGCGCCGAAGCCTGCCGCGGCGCGTCCTGCGCCCGCCGCCGCCCGCCCCGCGCCGCGACCCGCACCCCGCGCCGCCCCCACGCTCGCTGCCACTGCTACTACTAAGTAAGTATTTTGTCATATATGTATCAAGCACGACCCATCGTGCTAACAACGCGAAGGTCTAGGGTTCGATTGCCGTGTGGTGTCGACCGGCTATAGGATAACACCAGTCCCATCTCTTCCCGCGAATGTCGTTAAGGGACTAAGGGATAACAAAGCGGCTACCACAAACCCTTAAGAACTATACCACCTCTGAAAGAGTGGACGTGCCAACCCGCTTGCTCAGCTTGGCGTTTTAAAGCTTTTCATCCCTCATGCACGAGACAATGCGCGAGGAGGCCCATGTCCAGCAGAGGATACTGTAAGGACTCAATCAGCCCTTTTAGTATTCACTGTTGGGACACGGGCCTCGTCATGCTAAAGCGATGTATGGCCATAAAATGCCATGCTGCCCAAACGGGTTGTCCACTCTTTTAGAGGTGGTGTAGGTCCTCAAGGCTTGTGGTAGCTCCTTAGTTATCCCTTAGTCGCCTCTTACGACACCCACGGCAAGAGATGGCGTGGTGCTATTGTATCCCATGGGGGTGGTCTTTTAATAATAAAAAGTGTGGACTCGTCATAAGTGTTATGTTGCAGGAGCAACGCCCCAAAACCAACGGCGCGCGCGACGCAACCCCTCGACAAGCAGAGCAAGGACCTCGCCAACAAACGCATCACGGCCAAGACCGCCCCGCCCAGGACCGCCGCAGCAAAGGTAATTATTATTATTTATTACCTGAGTAGGCGTTACAGCGATGCCCACCAATTTGCCTACTCGGGATCCCCTCACACTGGGGATGAGGTAAACTTTTTGATGATTAGTTATTTATTAAATTTCGAAAAAAATAGATAACACATTTCGTATGAGTTTTTTTTTTACTATGGACTATGATATGTCGAAAAATGTGAAATGTAGACGATGACGTCCCATTTACGGGTATTTGGATTGCTACTTTTGTCAAAATGTATTTAAAAAAAAGTAAGGTCACCGCATCAAAATAAACTCGCGGTCACCTGTCGTCTAGCTAAACAAACAAAAACGCAACCTCTGTTTGTGGCAATAATCTCTCTGTTTGTTGTGAACGGACTGGTTTGTGTTTGTGGCAATAATCTCTCTGTTTGTTGTGAATGGACTGGTTTGTGTTTGTGGCAATAATCTCTCTGTTTGTTGTGAACGGACTGGTTTGTGTTTGTGGCAATAATCTCTCTGTTTGTTGTGAACGGACTGGTTTGTGTTTGTGGCAATAATCTCTCTGTTTGTTGTGAACGGACTGGTTTGTGTTTGTGGCAATAATCTCTCTGTTTGTTGTGAACGGACTGGTTTGTGTTTGTGGCAATAATCTCTCTGTTTGTTGTGAACGGACTGGTTTGTGTTTGTGGCAATAATCTCTCTGTTTGTTGTGAACGGACTGGTTTGTGTTTTTTCTTTCGGAACTACATATTCTGGTTATTTACGACAATACTGCATTTGAAACTGCACAATGAATGTTGCTGCTCCATTTGTACGGGAAAATTCCAAATTCCAGGGAAAATTGTCTATTTATTCACGTATGATTGTAGAATACATTAAGAGCAGTGTGACAAGTCTATCCATGGAGCCGTTACGGTGACGTCACATTACTTTTAATCGATGAACACTATAAATATTATAACTGGGCGATTGTAATCTTTCTGACTATGCCACTGTATGATTCAATCGTATATTGGTATACTTGAATACTTTGGTATACTTTGAAACCACAAAAATCAGGGTGTTATAAAAATTGCACCATTGAAATTAGTGATCATTATTGAGATGTGCCAGAGCCCATTCCCATCCTGTCCCGCCCTATTTTCTCAACCCTTTCTCCAAATCCATTCCTATATCTCCAAAGGTAGATATAGGTAGCTATTCAAAGGTAGCGCATCCGGAGGCGTGCCAACGTTTGTCATTCTGGACTGATGTTGGCATGTATCGCGGATGTCTACTATCCACTTACCTCCAGGTGGATGCTCGTCATTCTCGTCGTATGCTCGTCTGCCGCCTTATTCTATGTACAAAAAAAAATGTATGAAACTTCTACTCGGGAAATTTAATTATTATATTATATTAGTTAGAACTTTGTATGTCGCCGCTGTATAGTATGCTAATTGCAATTTTTCTTTTTTTCTTTTTTCTCATCCATTTGTATATTTATATGCTCAATATGCTCAACTAGCTGACCCGGCGAACTTTGTTCCGCCTTAGAGGCAATAAATAAGCAAAATTTGTGATTTTATTAAGTTCAATTTTTTATTAAGAAATACAAATAAAAAAAATAAGTATTTTAATGATTCTTTATTGTTCATGTATTTTGGTGCATAGGTTCCATTCTTCAGTTAAGTACCTTGTGATACACGACATTTTTTGTTTTATTATCAGGCGCAAGAACAAACAACGCAGATGGTCTTCCGACCCGTGAACATGCCACATATAATTGACCATGGGAAAAACATGGATATTCCAGATTCAAACCACAAACTTTCAAGGATTGACCTTGTGATTTGTTAATGGTCATGGCGAATGCAAGACGGATCGGAAATTGAAGTCTTTTAAACTCAAACGGCATATCTGTTGGGATCATCGGGATCCTCGGAATGAGAACTTCCTCACCTTCGAATTTTCCTTTGAGTATCGTCGCATAAATGACATTGTTCATCAATTTACTTATCACCAAATGCGTACCGTTGCACAGTTTTGGTTGGTTTATGTTTCGAAGCATGATTACTACGGAGCCAACCTTTAAGCGTAAATTGTGCGGTGGTAAGCCAGGCACATCCAAGGAGTTTAAAAATTCAATTGGATAGTTGGTGGCTTCATCTTCATTTGTTACACAGTCAATAGATTTGAATGAATGCATTGTTCCAATGATCTCATTCTGAATTATGTAGTTTAGGTCATCTACATCTTTATTCTTAGCCGCTAAAATTGCTCGCTCACTCAACCATTCATTATTTTTGTAGTTAGTAATGATGTTTGGGAATACTTTGTTGATAAGTTCGTCTTTCGATGAGACAAAGTTACAGAAATTATGAGGAAATGAAATCAATCCGCTCGATTCGTCGACAGGTACTCGACCATTACCGATAGTCAGCAATTGCTCAGAGAAATCTTCAGCAGATGTATCATTAAGCAATGCAACTCTCATGTTTGTTGTCAGCTGAAGTTTCTTTACATAGCGCCATAGATTCGATGATTTGAGGCAAGCGTTTATTTCGTCGGCAGCCGTTGATCTTGGAATTACTGGCAGTGTTTGGCGGAAATCGCCAGACAGTAAAATCATTGCTCCTCCAAAACATCTCGAGTCATTGCGTAGATCTTTCAATGTTCGGTTAAGTGCTTCTAATGGTTAAGTGCGCCATTGTGCATTCGTCCCAGATGATGATTTTCGATGCTGATAAAACTTTGGCCATTGCTGAGTTTTTTTGCAATATTACATGTTGGTTCTTCAATAGTTTGAAAATTTAACGGCAATTTTAATGCTGAATGAGCCATACGGCATCCTTCTAACAATGTGGCTGCTATTCCAGAAGAAGCAACTGCAACCGCATTGTTGGATCTCGCACGAACAGTGGCTAAAACTACTGACACGAGGAATGTCTTACCAGTTCCACCAGGGGCATCCAGGAAATATAAACCACCATTTCCATCATCAATTGCCTTCATTAATGTATCATAAACTTCCTTTTGTTGTGGATTTAACAGGGGTACATTCGTTTGAACTACTAAATCTAATTCCTGGTGATCATATTCACGTTCCCGCTCCAATTCTCGATTAAATGCGTCATTCATTTCACGATTTGGCGCTGGCATTCCTAACCTGACTAATAAACTACCGCACATGAGGTAACACATGTCCTCGATCAAGAGTAAAGCCCGATTATGTATCTCCTCATTCATCTCAAGATCGTGATTTCTGGAACTGACACGAATTTGATGTAAAATATCTTCTGACATATTATCCTTGTATTTGTGCCACAGGTTAGATGGGTTCGATGGAAAGCATGTCGAAATGATGATAGCAAATAATGTGCGTATCTGACTTGGAGATGCAGACGTAATGGCTTCAACGATTGTCGTATCCCAATGGGTATCATTTTCTAGTAAATTGAGTTCTTCACATGCAGCACGATATGTTGGGAATACTATACCATTAACAGTCCGTAGTGTCTCAAATGACGTTGGCCCACGCACATTTACCAGCAACAACCGCAAATAGAAGCATTCATCATTCTTTGGATGAACTGTATACATACGACCAAGAGCATCAGTAGAACGCACATCCGGATAACCAGGAACCGCATCGCCCTGCTTCCGTCGTTGAAAATTCTTCGATGAAGCATTCCAAGTGTAATAACGTGGCATCTCCGAGTAAAGCAAAGTTCGTGCAAACGGATCGCTTTGGCAGATCGCAAAGAAACTGGTCAATGTAGACGCTGGAGGTGTTTCAGCACGTTGAATAACATTTGAAGCCGTGAAATATACTCGTTGACCATTTTCCAGATGCACCGCCAAATGCACAACAGTAGGATGACGTTCGTGAATAGGGAATGCGAATATACGCCAAATAGCTTCATTACAGTTCACATAACGACCAACTTGATAGCGCGCAATTTCATCGTTGGTATTGGAGGATTGGATGCCAAAAACCGCCATATCGCTGCCTTTCGTGACATATTTGCAAATGTATTTTATGGATTTTACTGAATTGCAATACTCAACGTTGCAATGTGTCTTGAACGTTTTGGAAATAAGTGGCGAATATGGAACAATCCAACTGTTGTCGACAACGAAATTCATTCTTTTCACTTTTGTTGTGATAGTTCGACCGTTATCATCTGGTGATCGACGCCGATACAGTGGATAACCATCGTTGCCAGTGACGGTCTCCGCCGTTAATTTCCGTGGATATCGTTTGGAACACTTTCCGTCGACCATGCAAGGTGATTGGGTATTGATGGCGCCACACGGTCCATGAATCATATTTGTAATTACAACATTATGTAGGTCTGGATCGGCTTCGTGATCGGGAATCTCGGCACATATGATATCATCTATTTGGTCTGGTTGAATTCTTTCCACTAACCAAATAAGAATGTGTGCGTGCGGCAGGCCTCGTTTTTGCCATTCGATTGAATACATCCAGCATCGAGTATCTCCAAACACGCGTTGTTTAACAATGTAGTTCAACAGGGACCGCATTTTTTGCCTGAATACACGTGCTGTGATGTCGTGTCGATCACTTGATGTTTGTCCGGGAAGCAGCAATTGAACGATTTCTATCCATTTTGGATTACACGTAAAAGTAATAAAGAGATCTGGTCGACCGTAATGACGAACATATGTCATTGCATCTTGCGCATATTCATGCATATGACGTGGACTACCTATGTACGTCGCCGGCAGAATAGTTAATCGACCAATATTAGCTGCATTTCCTTCAGTATGAATTGCATCACGTAAATGGATATACTCCTCAGAACGCAGTTTGGCTTGGTTCAATTTAATGAAATTTAAACGCTCCGTTTCTATTTTGACGTACATGTCGACGCAATACTGCTGAAACGATCGACGAAACCGCAGCAAATAGTTGTCAGCATTTTGACGAATCATCAAACGATATGCGTAATAATTCATCGAGCTAACTTTCTTTGTAGTTTCTTCACCTGAAATTAAAACAGTAGATTTATTATTTCGTATGTAAATTTTTAGCATAATTATAAAGGTGTCAAGATAAATGATTTTAAATCGGTTTCCAGTCATTTGTCCATTTATCTATACAAACAGCCCCTAATCTTTTCCTGGTAATAAGCAGTGTAATTGGTTTTTTATTGTAAACCAAAACCAAACAATATAAAATCTACGTCATGTTGAACTATGATATTGATACTCACCATTCAATGGATTTATCATTTTAATATTAAAATAATATCCATCTTCTCCTTGCCAAAACATCAGCGGGTATTGCAACGTGTCATATGAACGATGTGTTTCAGATATTTGTTGCAGTTGCCCAGTATCGCGACGTATGAGCACAATATCGCGTCTTTCTAAGTGTTCACCAACAATCACGATGGCAACTTCATCTATTGTTGGAGCGTTAAATGTGCGTTCGTGTGTTCCAGATGGTCGTTTATCTGCTCTGATCACGACTTTGTAGTCATCATTTGGCATGCGCTCCAAAGCACTCTTGAACAGCCTGACCAATGCATGATGTTCATGAAGTAGTTGCTGCAAATCTTGAAGAATTGCTCTTTTCATTGCTGCATTGATCTCCTGACGTCGATCAAGTTGTTCTTCCATGTTGCCCATGAAGTATATTTGTAAAAATTTATGATGTGCATCTTCGAGAGGTTGCAATGATCCAATTCGATGGTGAATCTGTCCTTGTATCTACAAAATAAAAAGCAAACAGAGTATTACTGATTTATAAGCACTTTTTTTAGAATTAGCAAACATAATACGTACAAATAAGTATAGTAATTATTCTTCTACTATATTGTGTGTAAGTACAATAAATAAATAAATACCTTGAATGTCGGATTAAATCCTCGTTCTTCGATAATGTCTGCCCCAAATGAGGTCATTTGGAAACAACCATTGTATTTTTGAGTGTTTGCAAGAAAATGACGTGATTCGGGTGTTTCGCCACAAAGCAATGAATGCAATGGCTCAGGTGGCGGAGTCAATAATGGCAATTTCACTTTCCCACTAAGGCAGCACAATCCGGGCGTTTCTCCGGAAAACTTCAATGCGCCACAATACTCGCAAACAACGTCCATTGCCCCAATGCAAACGCTAGGATGCAAGCAGTAATCAGTACTGCAATCGTATCGAAACGCTGCTCGATTCAAATCAGCACTTGATAAATCTCTTCTTGTGCGTCTAAAATTATCTACTTGTTGATATCTGTTGTTTGCTCGACGATTTCGCATTGCCAACCGAGCCGTTTCACGGGCTGCCTCACTTTGCTCTTCTGATTGAGAAGCACGAAGTCGAGCCATACTAACGCGGCGCTCTTCACAGGCAATTTCTTGTTCTTCTTCAGTCCTTTCATTCGCAATGTTTCGTATCCTTCTTGCGTTACGGCTTTGTCGGGAAAGATTCGATCGTCTTGGTCGCGGCATTGGCCTAGTTTACACCGAGCACTTGATACGCGGACTAAATACTATATTCGTACTAAATCGTTTGGTACGCACGGTATAAACGCTAGTGGATTATTTTGGTCTGATACTCTTGATCCTGTTTCAAAGTTGGTCGATGTAAACAGAGACGTATCAAACGTTTAGTGCGCACCAGCTTGATACGCGTACCAACCAATTTAACGGTGTAAAAGGGGTCATTGTTAATGATGATTCAAAGAGAATACAAATTACTGATTATTACTGATATAATAATTATCAAATTTTCAACCATACTTAACCATAGACAAAATTACGTTTAGCTGTCATTTGCGTTTTGTTATTCCAAGTCAGATGCGTTTTTGTTATACCACGTTTTATAGTGACTTGACGTTTTATGTCACGTCACACGGGAACGCGGTCAAACGGGATAAAAAGTATCCTATGTCCGTCTCCTGGTTCTAAGCTACCTCCCCACCAATTTTCAGCCAAATCGGTACAGCCGTTCTTGAGTTCTAAATAGTGTAACTAACACGACTTTCTTTTATATATATAGATTAGTAGTGTTGTAAGGTCTAACGTATGTGCAAATGTGTGACTGTATTGCCCAAAAATATGTAAATGTGGCGCAATTAGATCAAGAGTTGTGCTGAAAACGAGGGCTGGTTTTATTTATTTATCTATCTAAAATTGTTTAAATGAATAAAATTGTTTTTATAACATCCGAATCTTTTATATATTTCGGATTCAGTATTGAATATTTTTTAATTCGGATATCCGATCACATTTGGATTACGGATCTCCATAACATCCATAATCAAAATATGCTATATCATGTCTTGTTCACTCTGCACTTTCTAGATACGGAAAGTCCAGTCCAGTCCTGTCCGTGTCAGTTCTGACATTACGTCAGGCAAGCTGGGACCGTTGTTTATCATTTGCATTTTTATCTTATTAATTTTTGCTAATGATTGTTGCGTTACACTTTATACGGTCTCTTACCCTGTAAATATGTATTTATTTATTTACACTTTGTTTTAATGTTTAATTAAAGTTTTTAAAATTTAGTTTTAATAACTTAATGCTATGAAACATTTTTCCCAGCCAACCTTGGGGCTATATAGTAATGATATAATGGTAGGTGTAGGTGAAGCATTATATAAAATAAAATGTGTGAACCATTAAATATCATTGTCTCGAATCGATCATCGGCCCTTTATGCGCAGAATGTACAAATTGCAAAACGTCCAAATCTCGAAATCAATTCATAATGTCAAAAGTGCCGACTTGTATCTCTGCAATATTCAAGTTTTACCTGTTGTGACATTGCAGCCACTGGCCGGCACAAAGAGCGTTCCTTGTAAGACCGTCCCCAAGAAGGTAGTTGACTCTCCCAAGAAGGAAGTGGCTGCGAACGGTCTACCCAACGGCGCGCCGCTCGACGAGCCGCTCGCAAAGCCGCCGCCCAGCCCGCCTGCCGCTGACAATGCGGCCCTACCCGATGTCATTGCGTAAGCGACGCGACGCGATTAAGATTCCTATTATCCTTTATTCCTACTAGCTGAGTTGTCCAATTCAGTTCACCGTACTAGTGGATTTTTTTTTTCACTAGTTCGCTTGAAAATAAAACTAACCTCTAGTACAGGCTAGTTTAAACAATATCAAAGGCAAAAACTGTGTACAGGCCCTGTACACAGTTTTTGCCTTATTGTTTAAATTATGAAACATGAAAAATGTGGATCTATATGAAAGCTGATGACTATAATCTGGTTTTCTTTATAGTTATAATTTTTTTTACTTAATAGTATACAATATTCTTGTCCGGACCGTTCGGGGAAACTCCTTGTGTAAATGAACCTTTATTATGCAAAAGTCGCTATTATCTATCATATAATATTTAACATGTTATTTTCAAGAAACATGGAATAAAATAAAATAATTTATAAAAATAGCTGAAAACTATCGTCGCCATTGTCATACCATAGTTTTCATAAGTATCCTTGTAAAGTGGACTGTACTCGAGATGGATAGTAGATCAAAGAGTATAGTAATAAACAGTCCATAATAGACTATCACGACAAAATAAATGTAATAAATACATGGTGTTTAGTCAACTGGCATAGTAAGAAACAAGTCCCTGTAGTTCAGCCAACTGAACTAGACTACTGAACTAGTGGGGTAATAAAGGCCTATTATTTCCGCTTGAATTTGTGATTTTTAAGTGTATGATAGTTTAAACGCCGCTCGCAGCGGCCGACGTTAGGTGCGGGAGACTCGCTCCCACTTTTATATTATAGAAAAGTCGCTTTTTATAGACGTTTACGTTGCCGGCATGTTACTCGACAATATTATGAGTCTGTTCTAGAATTTTATATTACCAACGAACTATTGAATTTAAATCTGGCTTTTAATTTATTACCTTTGTATAACCATATTATTTAAATAAAATACCAGGAAGGACTGAGACATTGTTTTATTTGTGACGTTGCAGGATTTTACTGTTAGGTTGACGAAAACGAATTGAAATTTCAATGTTGTTTACTTTGTTTCTATTTAACTTGTACTTAATGTCTATGTTAACTTAATATCATGGTGTTACATAAAGTACTAAATACAGCATTTTATTCAAATAAATAATTATAACATCCGAATTGGAACTTTTCTTTCTGCCACGCTCATCTTTATTCGCGAAGCGGCGATGCGTCTAACCACTGTTTGTCCAAATGCGGATAATGCAAGCCGGTGTCGCGCAGCTTGTCTGCGGTCCACCGCTCTGCCAAGTTTGACATCTCGTTGAAATACCTGCGCCAACCGCCCGCTTTAGCTTGAACCACGGCCTGAACATAAACTGAGCTCACTTACACATTTATAACTGATGCACATTTATTTCTAGATAATTGTGGAAACTCCAGTCATTATTTATACCTTACCTTATTACCTTACGACAGGTCAAACTAAAAGTTCTTAGAACTGGCTACTGTATACTACAATAGAAAAAAACAAATTCGAATTTTGAAAATGGAACTTTGCTTGTCAAACCCAGTTACATTTTGAAAAGCTGTTGGACTTTTTGACGGCAACTCGAGAAGTGCAGTTGAGCTTTTATTTGATTATTGTAATAATTGCGTATTAGCCGTTTTATGGTTTAATAGTGATAGTTTATTATAAACTTCAGTGGTTTTCCTCCGTGGTGTTTTTGATAATTATTATAATCAAATAAAAGCGTGCGACTGCGTTTTTCGTTTGCTTCCAAGGAGTCGCCTTCTGTCCTCTGTAAATCTACTATCACTACTAAGCGACTGCTGACTTTGACGGTACTGGGCTCTAAAAGGATACGTTTTTTTTTTAGTTTTATACGTAATAATCAGTTTCAAAGTAAAAGTTTTTAGAATTATTCTATGGATTCGTTTTGATTTCAAAAGGCAATCTGGACATTACAGACATTCGTCGAAAATAGGAGACTATGAGGCAAACTAATTGCTAACGTTACCTTAAACACAGCTAATCGAGTACCTAGGTATTCCCGCTCGCTAGTCGATTTGGACAAGTTCCAGGTATTGAGACTTCCAGGTATTTAACTTATTAACAAAATATTAAATATATTATAGGAGCCGACCAGTTGGTCGGTGGATAATATGTGCTATACACTACGATGCTGGTGAGATGGCAAATGGACCCAAGCGTGGTTGAGAAAGGGGAAAATTTAAATCATATATTTATAACCGAGAAAATACTTATGCGATTAAATATAAGCTATTCCATCCATACCTACCGGCGCATCCTCATTGGTAGGGAAGATATTAATATATGTATTTATTTTTTACTTATTTAATTAGTATATAGGAAGGACACATTTTACGGTTAGGAAGTGATGGACAGAAATGAGTTAAAAGTTGGACAGTTGTTTACTTTGTTTCCATTTATTTTGTTCTATGTTAACTTAATATCATGACGTTACATTAAGTACAATAGTAAATGGAACATTTCATTCATTTATATATGACATTATGACACCATTATAAATATTCATATAATTATGACGCCCGAGTTGGAGTTTTTCTTTCTGCCACATTATCTTTATTAACAAAGCGCCTATCCATCTGTCAACTGTTCTTTGTTCAAATGCGGGAAGCGGAAGTCGGTGTCGCGCAGGTTGTCGGTGATCCACCGCTCGGCCTGCTGAACCATCTCGTCGTCGAAATAACTGCACCAACCGCCCGCTTTGCCTAACAAAGAAGTTAAGTAAAAGAACCGACAAGAACAAAAACTTATAGGTACCATCCGGTCAGGTGGACTGACGACCTGAAGAAAGTCGCCAGTAGTGGCTGAATGAAGAAAGACAGCAAAACCGTGTTTAGTGGTGGGTTTTGGAAGAAGCCTATAGACATTCATTGAGAGACAGGCTGATGGTATGAATGATATGAACAATGTTGTAAAACGTAAGCACGTAAGTTAGGTGCTTACATAGGAAATGACCGATTTGTATGAAAAAATAAAAATGTCGAAATATTGACCCCTATTATCTACACACCTTCATCACTTCACGGGCAGTTGATTGATGCCACTCCTGTAAGTCTCGTGGACTACTTCAGATGTCTACTTACAGTACACATTGCATCAATCGTTTGGCCGGCTCGCAAGAAACTAGTGGACAATACCGGCACTAAACGGCACGACCACTAAACTGATACCAGTAGGTTTTTCTTAGTTATCTTGCGTTTTGGAAATCGTTGGGCTGCAACTCCTGGATCCAGCCACTGATACGAACGTTTAATAAATTCATTTTAATATCAAAACAACAATTTTCGAAACGATCGATGCTTGATCGAACATTTCATGAGTTATTCACGAGTAAGTGAACGTGAAACATTGATCGTTACACGAGTATTACTTAGGCCAGCATAATGTTTGACAAAAGGCAAGATGGACACCATGAAAGGTGACGTCATAAAATTAAAAATTTAATTCAAACAGTTATTTCAGGAGGTTTCTTCGTCAATAACTTAGCAAACTTTCAAACCGATGTTTAAATGATTAACATCATTGATTCGAACCAAAAAAAAGTTAGAAACTTCAAAAATAAATTTTAATTGCCGCGTCGAAAGCTAAGGTATGATTGTAAAAGTTGTATGCTTGTTTACCTTTTCTAATAAACGATTCTTCCCCCTTTTTAAGTATTCCAACTTCCTTCATGACGTCATAGTTGACTGACTTATTGTTTTTGAAGTTTTCAATATTCAAATGGTCGCAGAGAAGAGCAATTTGTTCTTCGGTGAACTTCTTTCCGAGAAAATCGCAAACACGACGCACTGCAGCCGGTAAGTCCTGAATAACAGTTAAATAAATTGGAAAACAATAATTTATATCTCAAAAACTATTTTACGTGGGGAATTGAAATTTGGTATATAGACTTATAGACTATTCCTTTAAAATAATTAAACACGTGTATCGGCGTTTTTTGATATTTGACTTAGAATTAGGCAAAACTGAAGAGGTTGATTTTATATGCAGTCTGTATCTCAAAAACGTTTTAATTTAAGACATGAAATTAAGTAAATGCACTAAATAATTATAATAATAGACTAAAAATAATAATTGATTACAATAATTAAGAACGTGTATTCACGTTTTTTTTTTTATATTTGACTTAAAAGGGGGCAAAAATATGAGTTGATTTTCTAACTATCTCAAAAACTATAAATTGAAGATATGAAATTTGGTGCATAGACCTTTAGTTTGAAATATTATATTGAGTTAGAAGGCGGCAATAAAAGAAGGAGGTAATGCTTTAGGCAAAATCTGTATCTCAAAAACTCAAAAAGTTTGAGACTTGAAAATTTGTAATTAGAATTTGGATAAATTAATAATAATTACGTATTACAGTACATGCCAACATCAGTCAAATATGACGAATGTTAGTGATTCCATAAATGCGCTGCGTACCTTTGAAGGATTAGGGATAAGGACTAGAAAAGATGGAGACTACGGAGTATTAATTGATGCCTCTGTTATAGAACTCCTGGGGATGGGAAACGATGAATTCTCTGAAGGCGTATTTCACTGCCTCATCTAAGTTGAATTTTTTCTTGTAAAAAGTTATCCAAATCCCCAAAGAAAAATCAGTAGAAGCAAGGTCTAGCGAGTACGGTGGGTGACGGAAAGTTTCCAGACGAAGCTCCTGTAGCTTTGAGACTGTCGTACAATGCGTGGGTGAGCGTTATCATAGAGAAGCAGTGGACTAGACCTAGAGCGATTGACCAGACTCGGTTGTTTGATAGCAAGCTTGTCCATCATCGTTTGCAGTTCTTCACAGTACACATCTGCATTAATTGTTGTACCAGATCTCAAGAAGTTGTAGTAGATAATACCAGCACAGGACCACCACACAGTCACCATGAACTTCTTTTGACTCAGATGCGTGTTTGCAGCTGACTTATTAAGCTCATAGGGTACACACTTTCCGAGCTCCTTCACTTTCTTGATTTGATGTAAAAGAATTAATGCCATTTTGTCACTTACGCCGAAGGCTGCTGCTAACTCAGACGTGGTCTGAAATGAATCCGCTTCCACTATTGCTTTCAATTCGTCATTATAGAGTTAAGTCTCCGGTCTTCCACGGGGCTTGTTCTTGAGGTCGAAATTTCCAGAACAGAAAAGATCAAACCATAAACGCATCGTACGTTCGTTTGCGGTGTTTGGTCCGTACACATCGTTGATATTGCGTGCCGTCTGTGGTGCGCTGCTGCCACGACGGAATTCATATTCAAAAATAACGCGAATTTTTATCTTTTCCATAGTGCAAACGCCATATTTAAGCAAAAAGTCGTTTGACGGAAAAACCAATGAATAAACTGATTATGAAAAAGAATGTCATAGCATTATATTGAAATTTATTTGAATTTGGAATTCAAAGCCAAACAAGATAATATGAAATGGCAAGTGGCCACTATGAACAAACGGCAATTTCATAGATAAGATCCTAATAAAATTCGATATGAGATTGATTGTGATTTACGGTTCTCATTCACTGTTGAAATATACCTTATAGTCAAATTACTATTTAGTTACGTTACCGGTTACCGTTTAGTCGGTTATCGTCTAGTCAAGATATCACTAAACCAAGGCTAATAAGTAGGTACAGTACAGTCAAGTCTAAAAATATGTAGGTACATCCGGCAAGGCATTTTAATTCAAAAACATTGTCTTAAAACCAGACGCTGAAGTTTTTACACCTCTCTCACAAAAATTAAGCTTTGTCACTCCATGATATGACACTCGACCAAACCATCACAGAAGCCCCGCTGCATCATTACAACTTTGAGGGGCTTCGCTGAAGCATACACACTACACTTATACACTTATTTTGTTTGTTGAAAAGCTCCCCGATTGTGAAAATTTTCTCGTTATTGAAAAGAATAGTTTTATGGTTTTCATCCGCGTAACGAGCGAATAATCGTCTTGATTTCTCCACTCTTCGTTTTTAGGGATTGATTTAGGGTATGTCCTGTATATTGTCGATTTCCACATAGGTTTAGATCTTGTTTTATGATACGCGATAAAGTTCTGGCGGGTATCTTCATTTCGCGGGATGGAATTTTTTGCTTTCTTATGGGATTTCGGCGAATTCTGACTCTAACAGCATTCACAACCTGGCAATTATTGTCCTGGCAGAACGTGGCCGGCCTGATATTTTGTGGTATTTTTCCTTACTCTCCGTGTATCTTTCGATAGTACGATAAACAAACACACGGCTACTACCAAGCCTCTGGAGCGTTTTAAATATGACATATGTTTCTATTACCACTTTATGCAAAGCAATCACAGCAATTCTATTTTCTTTAACACCCCACTTCATATTAAATTATTATAACAATCGAAGAAAAATATGTCAAAACGCGGAAAAAGTCAAGTTTACAAGAATTGTAAATAATTGTTTACAATAATTATTTGTAATAATTGTTTACAATAATTATTTGTAATAATTGTTTACAATAATTGTTAATTATTAACTAAAACGTTCCAAATTAAAACTAATAATATAGATTGTTGATTCAATCGTAACATAATTTATGGCTACTTATAGTTATAATTATTAGCAATATTACCTTGGACAGTTCCTCGTAGAATAAGAACAACATATTCGGGTGATGTCTTTTCTCCCATGCTTCTTTCAAATGCTCAAAATATGGTGTCCAGATATCTACAATTAATAAAGTATGAAAGTTTTATTTTATTTTTAATAATAATAATACTGTCTACTTCGTTTATTGCATATACAACAAACATGAACATAATATAATACTTAGTATAATGTAATTAAGGATAGAGAGATTAACGAAAGAATAAAGGTAGTGCAAGCAAATAGTTAAATGATGAATAGTTATTGGTAGGTAATAATACTTCAATAATATAAATATGTAGCTAGTATATTATCTTCAAAGAATGGACTAAAAAGACGGGACAAACAAGGGGAAGTGAAATAACATATATAGATACCCACAGATGAAGGAGACTACGTTCGTGGGGATCGGGGAATGAGGTACGCGCGAGGCGGGCAACAGTAGTAACAGTAGCTTATAGCTTATAGCTACTGTTACTTTAAACAGTAACAGTGTTAAAGTAGTGTTCCACAATTTGACAGCCTACACAGTAAAGGAGTGGGTTTAGAAGTTAGAAGTGTAAAGTGACAATTTTCAGTAAAAGATAATGAAAGCAATTTACAAATGTAGCCGCCTCCCGAATGGTCGTCATAAAGAGTCCTTATTATAATAGTATTTAAAAACTTACGTAAATCTCTAATGAAATAATTCCAGTAGGTTTTAAAATCGCCTATGTATCCCTGCGTCCTCATCAACCTGTTGAGGTGATAAAATGACACAGCGACATCTCTCGGATCTCTCGCCACGTACACTATTTTAGCGATGTCCAGCAATTTTGGCGGTAGGAGAGACATTGGCATGTGAGTCTTAATAAAGCGAGGTGAGGGAGTATTGGCCAGCTGCTCCGTTCCAGGTTTAATTACATTTTTTAGATCTTTCAATCTCTGCTCGCTGTGTTTGTTTTCTTCATAGAACCTTCTCTCCATAATGGGGTGAACGCAGATAGAAAATCTGTACAATAAACTTTATTTTTGGAGTGCCTACTACCATTGCTTATATCTAACAGCTAGTTCACTCCGCCATCCACCGCGGTGGCGATAAATGCTTATACCACTATAGCACAAGCCCATAATGGCGTAATACTATTGTTTCGCTAATGTTTGTCGCGTGCGTACACAGAGGAACGTGTTTGCATTAGAATTGAACAGTTTGTATGGAATGCACTAGCGGTTTGGTACGCTGTGCCACTACTGTGGTGGATTAACCAATTTTTATATAATCAAGCTTATATAAAAGGCTTAACAAGAATTGGTACCGAATTTCCAAGTTGCTGCAAGTTTTTTTTGTATATAAAAAAAGCGGAAGACCAGCATACTAACAGTCCACCTGATGGTAAGTGGATACTGTAGCCCATGGATATTCGCCATACATGCCAACTTCAGTCCACAATTATAAACGTTGGCACGCCCCCGGATGTGCTGAATACCTCTGCGGATCAAGGAATGGATTGGGAGAAAGGGTTGGGAAAATGGGGAGGGATAGTATGGGGTGGGAATGAGCTCTGGCTTATCTCACTCGCTACCGAAACACTTACGAACATTGGGGGAATACGATAAAGTAGGAAATACAGTACATTTCAAGGTAGTCTTCTGTAAGAAAGGGGACGTGGCCAGTAGAGTAGTCCCCAGCGGCTATGGGAATGCAGCGTGCACTCTCCCCCTACAAAAGTGAATGTCAATGTTACGAAGTTTCCCAGTTGCCGCTTATTCTATAGTAGAACACCTGATTTACTGTGGCTATGTCAATATTTATACGTTAATTTATTGTAAAATAAGTACTTACTCTAAAAACGGATATCTCTCGGTGAGAGGTATAGCATCCGATTTTGCATAATCCAAGTCATTGGCTACCATCCAGACCAACTCCTGTGTCCATGTGGTTCCTCAAAAAGTAACAGAATATTAGTATTTACAAATTATCACTTAGTCAATCAATGTTTGTACGTAAATGAATATTTCCAAATATAAGCGCATGTTTATAAATGAATTCACATAGATAAGTAAACAAGTCCCATCGGTATATCTCTGTTTTAGTCGACAAAGCTCGTCGTATTCATACATGTCGTTGTTCTCAATTTTGGACACAAGCCGAAAGACACTCTCTTTTACTTCGGCCCGAGAGATATTTGCACGGCCCTTATACAAAGCTTCCATAATACTGTCATCTGCATAACAACGCTTTAGCCTATCTACATATGACGTAGGTATTATTACACTCCCGTACACACACACGCGCGTACAATCAGTACAAAGATAAATAATGTTTGATTGATACCTAATCATACACCCCCTGTATGATTTTATAAAGTTAACATTTACTAAAGGAGATAATGGAACTATTTACCGAACATTAAGCTTTTTATCGAAAGATATCAATCATCTTTAGGTATTTTTAAGTCCGCACTTACCAGATCTTGCATAACTAGCGACGAAGATGTCAGTTGGTTTAAGTGGCATGTTGTAGATATTCAATGCTTCCTGTTTATACTTCTGAGGAAAGAAGTATCCCTTTGGACCCACGCGGACGAAACCGGTCAGCTCGCCTGAAATAAATCACAAGCCTTTCTGTTAAATTTCGAACGTAAAATTCGCCTAATTCGCAGGCGAAGCATGCCTGCTGCGTTTCCTTCTAGTATCGGTTTGTAAGGTCCTACTGCAGGTCGCAGGTCTCTCCTAGTAAATCACTGGGGGGTTTTGGGCCATAATTCATCAGGTGCGGTGGACGCACACTAGATTTTTTCAATTTATCGATTATGCGGGATTCCTTACGATGATTCCCTCTCACCTACGGGTTAGTAGGTACGGGCCGTTGATTTGAATTCTAATACGCGGCTCACTTTCATACAATCCTGAGTTCACATTCTCACTTCACAATTCGCATCTGGACATGCAAATTGTCTAGTGCATGAGGGATGTATGGCCTTATAAAACACCGGGTGGTGTCCACCGGCTTTAGAATAGCACCGGCCCATCTCTTCCCGTGGGTGTCGTAAAAGGCTACTAAGGGATAACAAAGCTGCAACCGCAATCCTTGCGGAACTACGCCAGAGTGGACTCGCCAACCCACTTGGCCAGCGTGCCGCTTTAACGCCATACATCCCTCATTCCTTATAGTACCGTGCAGTGACATTATTGTATAATTTTATAGTAGGTCTAGGGGCCGCCTTAAACAAACCTATGTTCAACACGATTTTTCAAAATTCATTAAAAACTTTGGTAGACACAAACTTCAAAATAACTGAGACTGAGATGCCATTCTTGTATATTGTCATTGATGTCATATAAATTATAATACACTCCCGCACTCCTGAATCGAGCCACCCTGCATTTTTGTGTTTAAAGGCCTGAAACATAAAAATAATGTATGTCAAAGAAAAAGTTTTTATGCAGTTTCGGAGCTGGCATATTCACCATCATTTTGGTGTGCTATTTATTGTTTCAAATTCGAATTCGCGAATTTGAAACACAGAGGAAATGCCGAGTCAGAGTTGATTGTTTTGAAACAAAATAAGGACACAGAAAGTTTGATTGGAGCATTTTTTTTATTTAATGGTGTTATTTTGCAATAAAAGTTTCGTTAAATTGTTTTTCCTGAGATGTGAACCGATTTTGAACGATTTTGGCTTAGTCAACGAAATGTGAGTGCACAACTTCATTTAAGCCGTTCTGCTGTTCAAAGATACCTAGAGAATGGCGGCTTCGTTCGCCGTCCAGAAGGACCCACCATTCCGAGAGACGACGGAAAGACAAGATCGGTTTTCTTCACGACCAGCTTACGAAATCGTCACCTGGCCTCGGTATAAATCCAAGCTACGAGACTTTCATGAAGTGGCTGTTAGCGCTCAGACTCTTAGAAGGAGACTCGAAGAACGTGATATAAAACCACATAACCCAGCAAATGGACCCAAACTGACACGAGCTCACTGAATGCGCCTTCATTTTGCGCGCGAATATTTGCATTGCACTCGACGTCAATGGAGCCAGCTACTCTTCACTGATGAATCCAAGATTATGCTGTATGATAATGGTGGAAGGAGGAAGGTGTACCGAAGACAGGGAGAGCGTTTTATGCAGTGCTGTATTGAAGTGAAAGTGAGTTATGGCGGGGGCTCATGGTCAGTCCAGGTAGGAATTTCCGCGAAAGGCAAAACTGGACTTCAGGTAGTGACGGGATCACGGCTGCCACCACTAAATGGCGACCGTTACATTCGTCAATGCTTAGAGACTCATGTGATGCCATATGCTGGGTTTGTTGGCCAAGATTTCATTTTCATGCGTGATAAATTGATAATGCAAGAGCGCACACTGTAGAAATCTTCCCTAATGTACGTACGTGTTTCGGTAGTAAGTGAGATGTGCCAGAGCCCATTCCCATCCCATCCTATCCCTCCCCATTTTCTCAACCCTTTCTCCAAATCCATTCCTATATCTCCAAAGGTAGGCAGCGCATCCGGAGGCATGCCAACGTTTCTCATTTTGGACTAATGTTGGCATGTATCACGGATGTCTATGGGCGACAGTATCCACTTACCATCAGGTGGACTGTATGCTCGTCTGCCGCCTTCTTAAATAAAAAAAAAAAAAAAAAAAAAATCGTCATGGACAACCTTCATAACGTCGGTATCACAGTCATGGAATGGCCAGCAATAAGTCCATCAAGGCTATGAATATATATATCTATGAATCCCGTAGAGCATTTATAGGATGAGCTAAAGAGGCGTGTCCGAGCTCACCACCCAGCTCCGCTGAGCTTGCAGGAGCTGAAACCTGCCATTGAGAAAGAATGGGAGAACATTCCACAATACGCCATAGTGAGGTAAATTGATAGAGAATGATAGTGATTGATTCCAAGTCAAACCGCATGACGGCCGTCATAAACGCTCTTGGAGGCGATACAAGTTACTGTTTAAACGATTTTTTAAGTAAACCATTTTTTAAGTAAGCTCTTTGGAGGCGTCGCTCGCGGCGCTCGGCGCCCTCTAAGACCCTGCACCCGTGTGCGCCGCACACCCTGCACCATAGGTAAAGCCGGCACTGATGGTTGGTATGCCAGCTTTAAAACTGCATAAAACTTTTTGATCGATCAAAAATTTTTTTAAGCTTCAGGTCATCACAACTGAAAATGCAGTGTGGCTATCGAGCCGGGAGTGTATATATAATATAATATATACGATTATATATTAACTTAGTATCATATTCGAAATTTATAATTAAATTTAAACATTTTCTGGTCTTTTTTTATTTTTTAACGTGCACGGTACTTATTTTATTGGTTATATTTATGTGCAAGCTGTGTTTGTCTATTAGTTTTCTTACGCTTGGATTAATCACTTATATTCATTGTAACTGGCATATGTATTAGTGTAAGAATGCCGACAAACCTACTATATACATATATACCTATGTTATATATATAACATAGGTATATATACATGTATTAGATATATAATTATCGCCAAAAAATACCATAGACATATTACAGCAGATCCGTTCACACTGAATGTATTAGGTACACCTGCGGAACCGTATGTATGTCGCGGAACGTGTACAAATTGCTTTTTGCGTTCACCGACAAATATGCATTTTGCATAATATATTGTATATAGCATAATATATATACCTACGAGAATTTCATTATACATACCTAAGGTCACAATTAATTTTCGAAAGTAAATAAAATAGGTATCTAACTCGCGTTGTATGCATCAGTAGTTACACAATAACATTGCAATATTAACAGTCGTGTTAATAATTTTATTAATTTATTTACAATAATAATAATATATGACACTAACGGAGGAAAGATAACTTATTGTCGGTCGGTTCTTGTTTCACAGATTTCAAAACTTAAGTGAAATCTAAAAAAACTTTTTTTTATCTTACAATCACATGGTAAAGCATGTTTCTATTTAAACAGAATCTTGATACAACGAAGTTTTAAGTTAGAAAATCTTGCCCAAAATCAAAAAGTCTTTTATTTTCATTAATGTGATTAGTACCTACTTACATTGAATGTAAGTAGGAACTTAAGTAGGTAAGTACCTACTTAATTATCTAATTAAGTTACAATTATTATTTATTAGCATGTAAAATTTATAATATAATGTGAAATTATATTAATAATTAGATACAGTTATTTGAAACGGAATTCAAAGGATTACAATTCAAGGGATTCAGTTACCTACAAGGAATTCATACTAAAATAAGATTTGATTTTCTTTGCCCTTTGGGTTGGGCCTTTGCTTAGATAAGGCCATATAAGTATATTAATCACCTACATATAAGTATACACCTACCTACATAAAACAGATGGAATTGTAATTCCGTAAAATTATAAAATCTTATCCTATTATAGTAAATAAGCATGCAAAGAACATCACGAAATCTGGGAGGAAAGAGGTTGGAACTTTGCCTTTTACATCTCTACTGCGCATGACCAGTACAACAAAGCGAATCCCATGTCCAGTACGGTTCAGATAACAGTTCAGATAGCGAATTGTCCATAGCTTCGACTTCTCCGAACGCTTTCTTGGCCTTTAAAAACTGTTTGCCAGTATATTTAAATATATATAGACGACTTTTACAGATTTTTTTGTTTTCATTGTTCTATATCGTGTTTATCCCTAATTGTTATAGGATAGTAAAAAGTAAAATAAAATCGATAAAAGTTGATAAAAATCAAAATTTTTTCAGTATCAAGTGATTACGGTGATCTGTGTAGGTAGATAATTGTATCATAATATAGTAGGAATTTTATTATCCCTTAGTCGCCTACGACACCTACGCCAAGAGATAAAGTGGTGGTATTCTATAGCCAGCCGTCACCACACGACCAGCCAGCCTATTGAATAGTATTTTAAAAATTAGTTCTAAAAGAGTTAGTACGTATTTGCTCGAACTCTCGATTGGACAGTAAGTACTATAGTTATGCACACACATCTTTGAATAATACTCGCGATATTTTATGCGTAAAGAGAGCAATGCTCTGAGACAAAACAATACAGATAAGACATTATAAGGGATCGTTTAAAGTTTATTGATCTAGTATTTTTTATAATTCATAATGGCTTCGTAAAAATTATCTTTACAAAAAAGTAAGCCCTTAAAATAAAACCCTTTAATAACGTCTAGTCAGTCGGATACAGAACGCAGGTTCTGTTTCCTTACTCTTCATTAAATCTTCTCTGATACGACCAATTAGCCCAGTTGATCGGAGAAATGTTTGTTCGGGTCTGGGTGGTGTGTCCGTCTTTGTATGTGCGTTTGGACCCACGATACAGGGAATCCTAGTGCAGGTCATTGAGTGTGGCGTAAATGTATTTATTTATATTTCTCTGACCATTACAGTTAAAATGTTCGTCAAGTGTAATGAGCGGACGCTCGCTTTGAGTTTGAAGAGGTCCAATGTACTGTACGTTATTGAAACAACATGAATACAATCATTAACTGTTTACGACAAAGTAAAGAAAAAAATACGGGTTTACTGTACCCATTAAGACCAACGACTCATGACGAAACTAACACGAAATACTTTAACCTTTAAATGAAATTGGGCACTAAACCAAAAGCTTCACGTATTGGAGCTTTTTAAAGTATTTAGGTATTTACGTGACTATTTGAAAAACATTCCTCGAGCATTTGCTTGTTGTTTTTCTACAACCGGTTCTATAAAGCAAAGGTCTAATAAAGGTACCTACCTACATGAGAATAATAAATAGAACAATGAATCAAAGAACACAATATTAAGAAAGTTAATTTTAAATATTGTTTTAAACTTACCCGTAAAGTATTTCATAAGCTCTTCGGATAATTCTGGCTCCACGTCACGTATTTCCCATGGAAATTGCGTATTTGTATTCGAATTCATCATTTCTTTACTCTAACAACAGCTGGAAATATCCAGTCGGATCTTTAACGGCGTGATTTGTTACAATTGTTAATGTATGAATTATTCCATGAAATTATTATAATATTTATAAATAAATTAAACAATCCGTTGTATACGCGCATAAGAAAGTCTACGGTGAAAGTGTACACGAGTACCTACCGCGGCCGAGTCACAAAATACTGATTAAGTAAAATACGAGCAATGCTGCGCCAAGTTGAGAGTTCCGAACGGTCTGGAAGTGTGTTGCCTTCGTTTTGATTTTTATTAATCAGTCAAGTTACAACAAACAACAACAATTATTTACTTCGTCACGTATAATATTTAACGAATACGAACGAGTGACGAATCGATCATATTTACGAATCGATAATATTTAATTAATCATTATTTGTCAAACAAGTAATAATGTAACTAAGTGTAGAATAATACAGACAATACCAGGTGTTGACGACACGAGCAGTTTGTAATCTGACGCAACACTGTTGGTCTCTTCTGTTTTATTTCTTTTATTCATTAATTTATTACAATCCCCTACTTCATTCAACATACGAATCAAATTATTCTCCCTCAATCATAAACACAGCTTTTGCAATATTTTAATATAATAATATGAATTTTAATATTTAGTATAATAATAATTTTTAATTTACACATTAACGAAATAAAATGTGAAATATAAATATGTATTAGAAACAAAGTGTACATAACGAATACACAGAAATAACAAACTGCCGCGGGTTTAGAGCACCGACAGCCGATAATATACTACAAGACTGTCAGACGTTGGCACTTATATTTTTATTTGAAAAACCACCATATATTGAACAGAGCCTATTCATATATTTCGTACATAAAATGTTCAGGTTTTTGGGACTAATAGGACAACTCGTAGTTATATCCGAGTTGAAGCCTAAAAACAATTAGTGGATTTGCTGTAGGTATAGGTATAATAATTATATATTAACAATTTATTATTGAGATATGAGAGAATAACTAACGACGACACACAGGCTCACTAAAAATTAACGTTTGTAGGCTCAATTCAATACAATGTAAATAAGTACTAAACAAGTTAAAGTTTCGCTTTTCAAAGCTTATTGCCAGGTCTTCTACACGTGCAGCCTGTGGGTGAACTGTACGCGGAGGGCATACAGCGATATGGTAGTGCGTTCAGGGTGTTGATGGGATTGCCACGGTACTGCAGCGCCTTAAGCATGTTCATGAAGGTGCGGGTTGATGGATTTGATGCCATCATGCGCAAGCTTTGTGCCTTGATAATGGGTCGCGTGCGAGCTGGCACCAACACCATCCTAAGCGCATTAGCGGACCGATGGGACTCTCCGATCCTCGGGCATTCAGGTATTCAGGCATTCGGCTGCATGCAATCAGGTAGATACGATACGCCCCGGTCTCGGACAGGCTGATCGGCTACCGCTTATTTTTATATTTTAGCCTTATTTATATATAATGTACATGTATACTAACAATAGTTCATAAGTCTAATTGTTACTAACAAATATGGATATTCTATGTCCGAAATAAATTATTATTATTATAACTATTTCATTGTTTAGTTGTATCAATCAGAATTTATTGTCTGTGACAAAATGATTGAATTGATAAACTATGTACTTACTTACGAGTAGTTCTGAATTGGGGAGCAGATAGCGAACGATAGTCTAGTCTGTGTTATCGTATGTGGGGTAAACAGTAACCGGCCAAAGGGCTGGTACTAAAAGCAGTACTGCTGGACATGGACCTTAATCTCATGCACATCGTGTTGTGTATGAGGGGGATATATAGATTTAAAACGCCACGCCGTTGGCCAAGCAGGTTAGCGAGTCCACTCTTTTAGAGGTGGTGTACTTACTCAGCGCTTGTGGTACCTAACCGTTTTGTTATCCCTTAGTCGCCTTTTATGACACCTGCGGGAAGAGATGGGGTATTGCTATTGAGTAGCCGCCGACACCACGCGGCTCACGTGACGTATGCGAAGTATTTGGTTTAGTATTTTTTAATGTAAACTTATTTTTTTAAACTTATTTTTTATTCCTAATTAACATTTATAATTTACAAAAAGTGATGATATGAATATGATTGCGACTTCCTATATTATCGAATATTTTATTTTGGCGTGAACTATCGTCGTGAAACATTGTCATTCTGGGTTAATTAAGTTACCTTAGTTTGTTTTTGAATGTGATTAAAAGATATTGTTATATGATAAAGACACTGGTTTATTTGCTTGCTCTTCTTCCGACGCAGGTATCTCCTCTCTATTGCTGGATATATATGTAGAGGTAGAACTCCACGACATCCACCAAAAGATTTTAACCCCAGATTATTTTTACATCAGTGTTAACGTCATGTGCCACTGCATGGCTATCACTGCGTGGCTTGCAATCACAAGGGTTTTCTGGCTATATAACCCGCCACTCGTGGATATTTATGGTTATTAATCCGTATTACTTATTTCTTTTTAGTTAAAATTCACGATAATAAATCTTTTTATAAACAAATTTACTGCATTCTGTTTTTGTAAGACTTTTGTATTATATTTCTTAATAAATAAAAATTAAGTAGGGACTTGATGATACGGACCGAGGTTCGAGCTTCCAATCCCACGTTATTACGCTTTCATTATAATATTTACCTACCATCCAAAACAATACAAGTCTCTTGAGTAGCGGACGAAGCGCACGACTGACTCGTTTAATAAAATTATTCCACCCCTGTCCCTCTACCCAAACCCACTTTTAATATACATTAAAAATAATGTCAACGTGGCTCGACTGTGTTAACTGGTAGTAACCTGGCCCGCTACTGGTGTTACTTTGAAGTACAGTCAACAGAAATAAATTAGTGTAGATATACTGAAATAAGTTTATACAAGTCGAAATCAACTGTTTTTCAAAAGAACAGTTACAGTTTCATGTTTATATTTTCGCTTGGAATATCGAGATACAACTTTGACCTAGATCCGCTTGGTTTGTAAATTAGTTGAAGCAAACTATTATCCGTGCTAGAGGCAAAAGTCTGTTAAGTAAGTCTATATATTATAGGTCCGAAAAGTGACTTAGAAATTGAAAAC
Source organism: Sesia bembeciformis (assembly GCA_943735995.1). Taxonomy (NCBI): domain Eukaryota; kingdom Metazoa; phylum Arthropoda; class Insecta; order Lepidoptera; family Sesiidae; genus Sesia; species Sesia bembeciformis. Next base: position 4,746,785 of record OX031028.1, on the reverse strand, counting down.
ACTGACCACTTCCGTCCTAGTGGTTAATTTTGACGTATATTAATGTTTTCGAGGTCCCTAAATACAAATGTGAAGTTATAATAATTGAAAAATAGCCATTAGGACGGAAGTGGTCACTATACTGCATTTTTTGCTCACCTAATAGACCTGCATCCAGCAATAGAGAATGTAAGAGAAAGAGAAATCTTAATTATTTTTTATTTAAAATGCTCTGTAACTTTCTCTGTGTTACAGAAATTTAAGAATAATACAAGATTCCATTCTATTTAAAGTCGTTTACTTTTCTTGTAAAGTTGTGATTTGTCCCTTACAACAGTTTAAATTTCTTTGGTCGATATATTCACCTTCCTCTTTACCTCAAAGATAGAAAATGCAAATATTGATAGAATTACTGCCAATTTCGGTATTTCAATATAACATAATTAAGCATGTGATTACTGTTGCACACAGTTGTGGGTTAACTGTTATCGGATTCTATTCATTTATTTAGGTCGTGACACGAAAACATCTAGGTCTTCCAGAGCTGGTTTAGTTGTGGTTGTGTTTAGGATTCCAAGTGTGTAATATCTATACACAGTTACTTACGAGTAGGTACTTAGTTGTTCGAAAGCTACGACACGAACATTTGTTATAGGCAAAAGGCCACGCAAGCGCATTAGTCTTAGAAATTATTATTTCCTTAGGCATTGTGTATTGTATTACTATTGATGATATCACTATCACTGTCACTATATAGTGCTGGTGACTTACTTCATTTGGCATTATTGTGTCAGAAAACGTTAAAAATTTATTCCTTTCTGTATTAATATACGATACCATCCCAAGGCTCTATAGAGGATATAGGCTAGAGCCGAGGCTCATCACCGCGATCTTCGGCTCTTCTCATTCCACCATCAGCAATAACTTCGTCAGTCCACCTAAAAGCCTCCCACACTGCGGGTTTTGTAAAAGTTTATATGTAATAACATGGAAACTTTATGCATCTGCCTCACGTCATAAAAATAGGTCTTTAATTTGATCATTGCGAGTAGGTTAAGCATCTGAGAAAATAATTCGGTTAAATGTAAATAGAAATGTGTTATAAAACTACCATATTGGATAAATAAGTGAACAGATAAAGTTTACAACGAGGATTTCTTTTACTCGCACATATGACGACACAGCAACTTATCATTATGACACAAATATTTCCTATTTATTAATTTTAAATAATTTACATTAGTTATAAATAAGGTATGCTAGGCAATAAATTATCTTAAATTAAAATTGGCTGCGGAGATCAGGAGTTACTATGAGTTGACGACTTCGGGCGTAGCAGGTGCTGAGGGTTCTTCGAGTTTATTGTCGCTGGGCGCTACCGGAGCTGCTGCTGGTTCCGGTTCGGGAACAGACTCGCTTTTAGCAGGGAAACGACAGGTCAAAGTGACGGGGTCTCGTTCACGGTCCGGCCCGCATTGCTCTGTGGCTCCCAGCAACTTCAACTCGTCTCTCTCCGCCTGGGGTTCTGCCTCGAGTCGCCGACGACCCGCAATCACCACCTCCACGGCGCGGCCGTCACCATCCGCATAACGATCGTTCGAACCGCCAATGTCTACTTTGTACGGCGTGTTAGGTTCCACAAACGCCTCCATCACGTGGACATCCGCCCTCTCCTGCAGCTCTGGCTCATTTTGTTTCGCATTCTTAAAAAAACTAAGTATGCTGCTAGAAATAGGGAGCTTTTGCGGAATAGCCACGAGGAATACAACGTTCTGTACATCAGCGCGGACGTTGAAATCGCCGTCCTGGCGCTGGTCGTAGCTGGCGGGCGCGGCGGCCGCTGCGGCCAGCAGGCAGGCGAGGACTAGGAACATAGTGCGTGCGGATGAGAGGTCTCCCGGGCTGTGACTGCGCGCTGTCAGCCTCCGCGCCGCTTTTACCGAGCACCCGCGAACCAGTCTGACGAATGAAATGAGCACACTGTAACGGTTTCCACGACACGAGCGCTCGGACCTGAACATACGGGTCCGAGTAACACTTTTCTTTAATTATTATCAGTTAACGATATCTAATGAGCACAAGAATTTAAGCTTTGGCAGTCACTAACTCTCGATAATCACGCTCGCGGTTTATTTAATAATGAGGATAAAATTCAGATTTGCAGCGTTTTATTTTTCTGAGGACGTGCATAAATGCAAAATGGTATTTGTGATATGGTTTCAGATGCAATGCGTCCGTGGCGTGACGTGCGGTGGAGTCGGAGCACTTTATACTGTATATCCTGTATCTCTGGTGACAGTGACCGCGGGTCATCGATACGATAACCGAGTTTCGCTGCGCACGCGCACGCACACGAGTAGGTATATAAAATTGTAATCCATAGGTATTTTTGTATATAAATAAACATGTAGTTACAGTTTTATGATAAGCATATTACGCAGCTTGCACTTAAAACACACATTATACTTTTATTTCCGTTATTTCTCCTTAAACTGGTAATATCATGTCATTCGCCCATACATGCTTTCTTTATAACGGGATGTTTAAAAATTTTTATACAGTTGCGACGTAACATTTATTTAAAAATTTATTAAATTGTACGGGTATGTCTATATCAAGTAGTATAGAAAAGCTCCATAGAAACTCTGACGCTTGCTACGGTGTAGTCTAAAACATAGTAAAAACTTAACAGTGGTTTCACTCGAGCCGTGTTGTCGAAATAATTATCTACTCTTGATTCGGAATGAAGCTCGGTTCAATATCAACTGCGAAGTATTGCGTGTGTCGTGAATGATCATTGAGATTTTAGATATATGTGTTGTTATTTATCATAAGATAATAGAATTCTGCAAGGTCGGCAGCGTTCTCGCGTACCCGTTGGTGTTGCAACTGTCCACGGGCGGCGGTGACCACTTACCATCATGTAGCCCGCCCGCTCATCGGGCATCTATTCCATAAAAAAATGAATCTGTGAAATTAAAATTTTAAGAATGACTTAAAATTTTAAAATGAAGAATGAAAGACAATCTTTAAGAATGACTCATTTACTCATATTCATTTGTGAACCTACATACGAATTACCTACATACCTACGGGCATACGAATTTTTCAAAAAAATAATACAATGTTAATCTTAAATAGTCATTATTAAAAATAAAATTATGAAATCATATTAATAAGGACATATGAGTACCTACTTACACTGCAACCAACAAGATAAGTAAGCGTAAGTAAACCATGTATGACTGAGATAAAGGGCTTAGAAGTCTCACGTTAACAAACGGAACGCAATATAGAGTAATTTTTCTTAGCGCACGCACGCGTAAGTGAAATAGGCACAAGGCATAAGGCACAAATAGCTGCCCAATAACATGGTTAAAGTTCAAAACTATATAATTGAAAATATAAAAATATATAGTGTAGGAGACAGACGAGCATGCAGCCCGTGTGATGGTAAGTGGCTACCGCCGCTTATGGACACCTACTACACCAGGGAATGTGTGGAAACGTACGCTGCCGACTTTGCAGTTTTCTTGAAGCAGCCCATGTCGTAGCATAGCGGGAAACCTCAGCTGACAGTCCACTCCACAACTTTAGAGTTCGCGGTATAAAGTGTCTTGATGGCCACACTGTACGCAATGACTTTGTCAAAGTGCGGATGAACTGCACGACGATGACGCGAGGTGAGATGCGATGGTAAAAACCAGAAGTTAACATCCGAAATAACAACTCGAATAATTAATTATCTATTTAAACGGGCCTCAACGCGTATGTTTACCCTATTTATTTTACTCGACGTTTCAGTTGTTTTTTTTATAGGGAAGTAGGTGCACGAAACAACTGCAACACCAGGTATGCGGATACGACGCCGACCTTGCAAAATCCTATTAACAGCTTTCTTGAAGAACCCCATATCATAGCGTAATGGAAAGACTTCTTGAGGCAGTTCGTTCCACAACCTACGGGTTCACGGTATAAAATGGGTTTTGGACAGAACAGTACGCGACACCTTCGTATGGTTGCACCAACCATGGTCACGAGCTGACTGAAGAGGAGACAATCTCGCGATTTTTCGTCTGACGTTACTTCAGATATTATGAGTGTCGTGTGCCGCAACTTTCCGGACTATGAAGACCAAATGCGGATAGTTGATGAAACTGCTCGCAATTCTCGACGTGGACTACCCGCCGAAAAAACATAAAATAAATAAGGTAAACAGACGCGTTGTAAACATACCGTTTAAATAGATAAATATGTGTCAAAAACGCGAAAATTTCCAATGTTACATATCTAACAACATGAATTTGTCCGTATCAGGAACAGTCAACTACCGTGTGAGTAAATAGTAAAGGCACGGCGTGCACACTAACCAACCCGTACTCTTAGGTTTGTACGAAGATAACCTACTGTTATGTTTTACTATGCGTAAACACTCGCTAGTTTCTTTGAATATTTTTTTAGTTCATTCTGTGTCGCGATGTCCCTGTATCATGGAAGAGGCGGACCTTTTGCACTGTACCATGTAACCCTAAAGATGTACCCTGATACTTTATTATTTCTAGCTAAAAAGTCACGATCCGGTATTTGATTAAATCGGATATTGCGTCAAGTTTTGGAGGAAGCTCTCCAGTTACTTGTGCATGTATATAAATATCTTGAGCTACAATGAGGAGAAGCCAGGATCTTGGGAATATTCTTTATTTAATCGATGTACAGCATAACGTTTGTAACATCAATAATTATGCGACTACAACTACGTCGCCTTAACAATATTAAGATAAAAACAGCGTAAATTAATAGATTGAAAACTCTATTCTAGAAAAGTGACAAGATCGATCTGGTGAAAATTTTGGTTGTCATGAATAACAAATAACAAAATCAAAACTTATCAAAAGAACACTCAAAAAGAATCCAATAAATTAGAATGGAAGCTCGGCCAAAGAGGTCGGCTCTCGACGCCACAGTCATTGAATTGTACAGCACATGACTACGTTACAATGCAGGTTTAGGTACTGCTAAATGGAAAAACACTTTAGTACTGTCATTGATAGTTGAAATACTGCGTTTAATTGTTAGAATGTGCATCAGTTAAGCTACAAGATATTAGCTTCGGTATCAATTATTATTGATTTAAGGTAATAATAACAAGATATTCGATATCTCACTCCAGGGCACGGAGTTCCTCTTGCAATTACGAGCGGATATCGGGCCATAATCTACCACGGGCCCTTTAGTGGATGTTAGTTACAATGTGGTCTGCAGTTTCATATATTTATTTTTGACTTTTGGTATAGTAATAGTGATTATCGAAAAATCTGTATATTTAAGTAGAACTTCAAACGCATGACCAAATAAATGTGATGACTACCTTTAGATTATTATCAGTGCTAATAATAATTATTATTCGTAATAATAATTAGGTATGTCTACCTACATCCAGCAGCGAATAAGTAGGTAAGAGTTTAAGATTCTGCAAGAGTCTAACCAACTCTCTGTGTGTTCTTGTGTGTAAAACGATAGATTAACTGCGACGATGTACTTCAATCTTAACACCCCATATCTAAGCTACTAGCTCCACTTTTTAAAAAAGACAAGTCAATATTCTATGACGGTTTATTTGGACTCACTTCAAAGTGACCGAATTTTCTTTTGCCACTTATTTTAAAAAGGTGTTAATAATATTGTCAAATCGGTTGAAAAAATATGAAAGTCATTATAATGTACCATATTTTGTAAGAGAACGTGTTTTAATTTTCTAGGTACCTCACTTGAGTGTAATTGAATGTAACTATTGACTAATAAATAAGGCAATAAAAGGAATAGCCCGGTTTAGTCATTTTTCAATAAAAATTGTCATTTATTTTCAACAAAACAGTTTATAATACGACCTAATTATAATTACCTAACTTATAAATAAATATAAATGCATTATATCACTCTTAGTTATCTATAGTCCTTATTTTCTTCTTTCTTCTATTAAGGGTCACAATAAGGATTACAGTACGATTTTAGTCGGTGGCTATCGTAGTTGTCAGTGATGGCGTGCTCTTCTCAGCAGTGGCATCAAAATGCTGGCTAGACGATTTTTCAATCTGTAGACAAATAAGTCACTTGTTATTTCACCTCATAAATGTGTAGTCAATTTTGAAAAGACCTTTCAAACTGTAATGTTAACTATTGTCTTCGTTCTTTCTGTTTTTTTTTTTTTTGGAACGCATGTTAACTATCAATAAATAATCAAATATTTAAGTACTTATACTGACATTTACCTTTGGGTTTTATCCCGATTTCTCGAAGCCGGCTCCTTGTTAAGACTCTTGACATCAGAGTTGACACTCACATCACTGAGAGGCGACTCGGCAGGCTTCGCAGGATCAGGTTTAGCTGCCTCCGGTTTTGCTGACTCTGGCTTCGATTCGTCGGGCTTTCCTTCTTGCGGCTTCGATTCTAATAGGGGCTTTTCGTCAGAAGGTGGCTTTGGCTTATGCGGTTCAAAGTCATCCAAGGCTAAGAGGTCATTAAGATCGATATCAGACGCAGCGGCAAGGAGAGACTCTGCCGGCGCCACGGCAATGACCACGCCGTCGATGTTAAGCCGATAGTTCTCGGTGCCGTTCTGTCGTTGGTCGAAGTGCCTGTCGGCGCAGTCTGCGGCAGGTGCGCCAGCCGCTACCGCTAGCACCGCCGCCACGCATACCACACGCTTGTAGTTGACCATCGCGGAAGGTGTCTGGAGACTCACTGAGTTGCGGCCGCGGTTGTAGAGCCCGCTATGTACTCGATCTCCGGTGCATTTTTTATTTATTTGCGGAGATAGCGGTACAGCCGCCGCAGCGGCCGCACCGACCTACCGCATCACATATACCGGCTAAACTGGTATTAATACCGAGGAAATGAGCAATAAATACATGCCTTATTGGTGCGCTCGTATTTTCTAACTTTGCGCGAGTGTGTTAGAGGCAGAACGGTTAACGAACATGAAATGTTAACTGATGTGCTTTGATTACCTATTCTTACTTTATCTATACCTACTATCAAGATTTAGAACTCCTGTTTATATTTAGAAAGTTGTTTAGCTTTCTAAAACTAAAGCTGTATACTAATATATCGGAACTATTTAAAAAATTAAAACCTTATCAGGTTAAGTCGTTTCAGTATACTGACACACTGACCTTTGGTACGCATATAACAATAATAGGTTAATTATTCTACTTATGTGGCGCTGAAAATGTCAAAGATTCATCGCGCCCACACGTGACACGCTCATTGGCTCCATTCAATTAACATAATATCAACTAGTCATTGTAAACAAAGTCTAGATTTACGTTCTAAAAATACAGTGGTCGTTATTTATTATTCCGTTATCTGCACTAACCCAGACGTAAAACAGGCGGCGGCATTAACAATTAGGTACTTTATGGGCATACTAGTGTACGCACGCGTCTCCGTCCGTCAGCCTGCTGATTCTGAGTGTTGATATTTCTTAAATTTCGCTCGTAAAACAAACTAGAAACTAAAGGCAGATAAGCTGAAGTACTGGATAAGTAATCTTAGTTCGTAACTACATATTATAGAAGAAATAAATAAATGAGCACCTAGCATGGGTATCCAATGGGTATCCAATGGGTATCCAATGGGTATCAATGACAGCAAATTTAATGGTGGGTTAAGGTTTAGGATCTCTGGTGACAATCAAGTCCTGCGAAGCGCGACTCCGTAGATTTTACGATGATATTCATAGTAATTTAAAATTATTTATATTAGTTATTCACAGTACTTGTGGCAGAAGTTGTCAAGTTACTTGTATAAATACAATAGTCTCTTGTTGCTCGCCAGTCTTACTAAACAGATTGACAGTTATACGTAAAATGCGACTCATTCGGTGTTGTTTCCATCTACATTTCAATATTAGAGTAAATGTACAATGTACAGACAGACGCGACATTTAATTGAGATGGGAGCGGGTCCCCTGCGGCGCAGATCACGGGCGAAACAGTTAAAACAACCTGTCGCGATGCGCCTGCGCCTTTCGAGTTCCAACTAACTGTACACACCGCCGATAAACGGTACAACGTTCACATTTCGTTTTATTGCCCCATCCGCACGGATTATGGGCTAATTGACATGGCTTGTTAACGCTCCCCACAGAAGATGATAAATTGGTACGTGATTATAATATATGCATCCGCTACAACCATGAGCCCATGGTTCCTCATCATGTACAACCATGATGAGGAAAGACCCCCAAAAAAATCCCAACGAGCGGAAACCGTGGTAGACCCGGTTGTAATGGATGGATGGAATCGACAGAGATTTTATAACGGTTGGAATTGCAGATTGGAGGACGAAGGCCATGAACAGGGCGATCTGGAAAAATAGTGGATCAGGCCAAGGGCCACCCCGAGCTGATGAGCCAAAAGAGAGGAAAGAATTATTACAACATAACAAGGTTTGTTAAACTATGACAATAAATATAATTAATAATTTTGTCACTACGACTGAACGTAAAAGACTGTCTTTGTTCACAATTATCCACTATAATGAATCCGAAGACTATCCATATAATATCGCTTGAATCCAATAACATACAGATACTCAATTTTTTTAATTCTGGAACATGCGTTTGTGATATTTTTTTTATATCGTACTTAAGTAGAAACTCAGTGGTGCGGCCAAGGATTTAAACGCACGACCTCACGAATGAGAGGCGAAAATAGATATTCTATTCCATCCTAGGCGTTTAACCCCCTAGTGATCACTAGGCGAGGCCTGTGCCCTGTAATGGAAAGTTTAAAAAGACTGACATCATTATTAGATATAAGTATAAGTAGTCAGTTTTATCAAAGTTTGCCGTCATAAACTGCGCAACAAACTTTGTTGCGATTAGCAGGAAATCATAAATACTTTTACGTTAGATATGCTTCAATGTTTGACACGAGCGGAATCGATGACGACTCTAGAATTCGACTTTTCAAATCTGTGTCGTTTATCTAATTTGAGAGTACGAGATAATGAGGAACCAAGTACATATGTCAATGATTTATGTTTAACTTTCTATTCTAGATCGTCGAATCGATGGAATATTACTTATATGTATATATTGATAAATATCCCAACAAAACAATCGGCGCAGTAGTACAATTGTGTTCTCAGAGTGGTCAGTTCCTACGTGATGGGTACACTACCATGAGCGTAGCCATACGGTGGAGCAGGACGGAGCGGGTATAGGATCTTCCCTTATCCCTAATAGTAACAGACTATACCATAGCACATTTCCAATCTCTATTTAAAATTATAAGAAAACTAGTTTTTTGCCCACGGCTTCGCCTACGTGAATTTTGGTTCTAAATCCCCCTGGCAAAAGTATCGGATAAATAGTGTCTGGCAACGTGTCATAAAAAATCATTGAACGAAAATGTTCTCTTGTTAAATTCATCTTTCCGCAAATACTTAATTTTCAAATTGCTGTCAGAAATAAAAAACAAATGACAGCTTTCAAAATTTAATGACGTTGGACAAGCAGAATTCCATTTCCAAAATTCCAATTTGCTTTTTTCTATCGTATTGTACAGTAGCCAGTTCTAAGAACTTTTAGTTTGACCTATCGTATCTATATGGAAGTATCGACACGTATGCATGTTAAATACGTCCATTCCCAAAGGTCCTACCTAACATATCATAAGACACTAATTAGTTCTATGTGTCGTTCACAATTAAACCTGTATCACAGACGGCGTTTTCCATGGGTCGAGTTAACGAATGCCGTTCACATGAGTTTTGATGAGATACGCAAAGCCCGGTTCTCAGGCGAGTGTACGTATAGGAAACTGTTTAGCGGGACAGTGGGCCCACCTTTCTAAAAGTCTTGTATAAATATATTTATATTTATACAAGACTAGGATACGGAGATTATTTATTATAAGAATATAGTATCTAAGTCATATACGAGTATACCTGCCGAACTAAATGGAATTATTTTACCAAGTCAGTAATCATACATGTAAAACTACGACGTGTACGACTATTTGAAACAAAGGTATTTTCTTTCAATGTGAAGTAATCGACAGGCAGGCAGATAATATAATCCATCCGGTGGTAAGCGGGATACTGCCGCCCATGAGCATCTGCGATACATATCAACATCAGTTAAAATGACGTTGGCATATCTAGTAAGAAAGCTCTAATTTCAACTGATTGAAAACAGTTCTCCAGACTGTAAACCTCTCTGTAATTGCAAGGGAGGCCTGCAGTGAGATCTTAATGTTAGATTAATTTCCATATTCGCAGATGCATACCTTTGAGGTATTAAGAATGTAGATTGGAAATCTATAATTGTTTAACATTTTATACACGTTTTCCCCCACTCGTCTGTTTACACGTTGGCAGTTAAATCTGGTCTTTACTCTTCTGAATTAGTAAATTGGCTACGTGCTTCAGTTAAGATTTCTTTATCCCACCACGGAATCTTACAAATTCCGTTTCTGTTCAAGGTTCAATGATTATGCATGTGTAATAAATAAAATATTGCACTTATAGTAAAGGCGATTGACCAAATTCTAGATAGTAACTGATAGACTAGATCTGAAATCAGGAAGAACACTATATGAGACATTGGTTTTTTTTCAAATCTGCGTCGCACGATGTTACCTAAATACCTATAAGGAAATTAGGGTGTCCAATGACATAAGGGGAGATTTTATTGCGAATACAGGTAACTCTATTTTTTTCCATTTGATTCTAATTACTCATTGTAAAATATTATTGCCTTAGGATAACGAGAACCCGCGCCCGACTCGATGTCAAACATACAATTTGAGAATTTGTACTCAGGTAGTACTATGGATTGACTTATGTAGTTTTGGAAAATAACACCGATTGGTCCAAATCGCACATTTATTACTATTTTACATTAAAAAAAAAACAATTATTGAGCATATTTTCTTTTCAGTTTATTTTTTACAGTCACGATAGATCTTTCTGTGCTCTTGGTACACAATGCAACAAAAAATATTTTTGTTCCCCCTCAAGCTCTACGGGTTGGCAGTGCTTTTGGCTTCTAGAAACGAGACATTAGTCTCCCATAATGAAGAATATTCGTGGAGGTAACTTATCAATTCTGAGACGAGCGAAAAAATACTTACTCTTGACTGACATAATATCATAGAAGTATATTTCTGAACCAAGAAAAAGGATATTTAGCGTGAAATTACATGAGATAGACCTGAAACTAAAGAAACAATCTCACCATTTATCTGTCAAACTAACCGTACAATGAGCCACAAAGTTTTTCCTTCGATGGGATGTATAGTTTCCCAGTGGGCGATATATTTCCTTTAGTTAAATTTACCACCATCTTTACTTTTGTTGCTTGGTCCACGTAATCGTCAAATAGTGGCAGGATAGTTGCTTCATCAGTTAAATACCATAAGGTTTGGTTAAACTACTGTCACGTCTGTCACTGTTAGCCAAGGATTCGTCTGTTTGTAGGGCGTTTGCTGGGCGGTGCAAATTACAATTTATTAATTAATCGACCGTTTTAGCACCAATGAAATACCTATGGTTAGGATTATATATATAATCTGTGCTATGGTGTTGGTGTATTTTTAAAACAATAACTATTAAACTTTACATACCTGATCTAAATAAAAAACACACACTAGAAACAATCATTTATTTCAAAACGAATCCTTAATCAAGCCGCTACTTTTTTATGTTAAGGCACTTCATGTTTAAGAATAATAAATAATCACATTTTTCTCGTACAGGAGGTGTTCAATTACAATCATCCAATACAACAAGTGAACTAAAAGAAAATAGTTTCTTAAGAACTAAAATGACATCCATAGAATCTAGATGATTATGATGACATGTCACTACATCAAACAGTGTAGAAATCCTACTAGAATTTAGGTAGTAAGATGTTTTGAGAGTACTAGGCTTATGAGAATTATAGAACTGTCGTCTAATTAATGACGTCAAAAGTAAATGTCGCTATGATAATGTTTTATATTTAAGAATGGCCGCGCCCTTTATAAAACACCTCAAGAAAACGTAGGTGTTATGTAATCGTATCTTAACAATAAACGATTTGGTGATGCAAATAACAAGTGCTTACAATGTAATGGTTTTGTGCTTATGTTTATAGTGACCTAAACAGAAAAAACACAATGCAATTTCGTTGAATTTGGTTTCATTAAACGCAATCCGAGTTTTATGTGAATTTGTAACAATATACAACAAATATTAACTTTTATAGGTAAATACAAGGTGTAAAAATAAAACTCAGTAAAACTCGGAGCCTCTTAGGTGACTCTACACGATTTTTAAGTGTAGGGATTTGCTAATGAAACATTTGAATTGTTTTAAGTGTGAAACGCCGATGCGCTTGCGATTATTGCGGCTGGTTCTATAAAAAGTTTAAATTTCAAGTATTTTGTAGTAGTTTAGGGATGTTTTAAATCATGTACTGAGTCACCTACTTCGGATTCGGCTATCAATATTTTACACTTCTTTGTATTGTATACGATAGGGCGTTGTGTTGTCAACGTGGAATAAACTTCAATTGCGTTACATAACAAACAAATTACGTCACAAATCAAATTGTCATTTTCTTCATACATAATCTAAATAATTTAATATCAAAAGTAATGACTATTAATACAAAACTTATTAAACTAAACCGCGCTTACTTTTAAATCACATAATGTCGAACTAAACAAAAAAGAAAAGAGAAACCATTAAATCTCAACAAATTGTAACAGAAAAACTAGATAAAACGAAAATATATATTTAAGAGTTAAGGAAAACAAATTAAACGAACAATTTAAGGCACTCGGGAAGACTAATATCAATTTTGAAAGACTTAGAAAATAGAAGTATATACTTCAGTCTTGTTTAATATCTTATAAATGTAATATGGTAAATATTATTTTTCTAAAGCTAAACTCACTCAAGAGATCTAACTTAACAGGACATAGTTACCACCGGCCACACGCTTCCAAGCAAACGGACTATTATTAATCAAGTAAATAAGAATTCTAAAATTAGACTTTAAGGTCTAAAAATTAAGGGTTATTCATCATCTTTCAATACCAATATGCACCCACGTGGGGTGAATGCATCAAATTTTGTCAATGGATACACAAATCGATATGTTACCGTTGGATGTATCCACTCCCTCAAGAACATACAAATAAAATTAAAATAAAACGATTCATTATTATTTTTAATTTGGTAATAAGTACTCTTTTCTTCGCGGAGCAATGAAACAGACGAACGGGTTTTATTTTCAACACATGTGACATAATTATCCAAGTGTATTGGTTCTAATCTTATCCATCTAATTTTTCTAATTTTGATCTTATCTAATCCATCTTATTTAATTTTGATCCAGCTCAGAGGAACAAGGAACGTCAGGCTCGAAGGACCAAAAACCAAGTGTACTCGATCAGAACAAATACATATGGGTAATTCACTATATTACATATATTGAAAATAAAACATGTAGGTCATTGCTTGAGAAGGTAAGCATTTGTATTTATTGCAACAAATACATATATATAGTAGTGAATCATTTTGTCATCATTTTGTTTCTGAATGTTAAAAGATAGTCCTTTCAATAATCAAGGCTTATTATTTTAAAATTGATATCATTAAAAAGATCGAATGTACGGACTAGCGCACATGTGCAGTTAGCTTCAGTAACTATGCAGCGTTTCTTTGAAGCGTGCAGTTTGTACTTTTTGTAGCAATTAATTGAAGCAGAAGTAAATAAGTGTTGTCATAGTATTCAACGTGGACGGTTTAATTATGAAATAGCATTCCTGTTTACTGCCACCAACTCTATCTTGGTTTCCAAGACATACGAGTAACATTTCAATGGATACACAATATCAATATTTGGTATGTACTGTAAAAAAATCACTTTTCTTATTTTATCTTACTTTTCTGCAATCTATGTGGTCGGAGGATCGAATGATATCGACATTTAAATGCCGGCCAGTACAAAGAGCAGAAGCAGTTACAACAATCTAATTAGAATTATTATCACTGACTTTACCATTTAAAACAGTCGTAACCTGAGTAAGCACCCCTTTAGTACACTCTGTGGCAATAATCCCAAGCATATGTTGGAAAAAGCCATCGCCATGTCGGAGTCTAAACAGTGACGTCAGTAAATACCGCTGCAGGGAGCGCGCGCACGCGTTCGCAGATGTGTTCGTACAGAGGTCACGTGACGCCGAACAAAGGAGCAACGCTTGCCGCCACATGCGTGACGTCACTGGAGTGGAAATGCACAATTAGCAAATTACCTTTGTACATACTCTGTTTAAAAGAGGGCGGTGATAGCCTAGGGGTATCCGTACTCGACTCACATTCCTGTGATCTTGAGTTCAAATCCTCGGCCCGAATTACTGAGTTTCTACATAAGCACGGATTTAAAAAAAACAATTGTTACCAGCTCGGCGGTGATGGAAAACATCGTAAGGAAACTATGCTCGAGAAATCAAAAATCCGCACTGGGCTCGCGTGGTGGATTGTGGCTCAAAACATACCAGTAATTTACTAGGGGAGGCCTGTGCCCTGCAGTGGGACATTATAGGCTGATGATACAAGTACTCTATATCACGAAAAAAAGTGATATTAACACGAAGACAGTCCATGCGTCACATGTAATTCTGTGATAATCTAACTCGATATGTCTGTGTACCACATTTTTTGGTAGAATTAAGAGACAGACCAAGAAAATTAAGAAGAAAAGAAAATTGAGATTCCGCCGAAAAAGTGGTGCCAAAATTTGTCGAGCAAATGTACATGTAGTGCACAGACGTATCGGGTTACGTCATCACTGTCATCAGTCAGTGACGGACAGTCAACGTGTCAAACATACATTAAAGTAACCATTGCAAAAACACAGTTATAAAACGATTATAATAAAACCTTAGTCGGCCCTTTTATCGTCGACAGCTGGACATGGGCCTCCTCATTCATATACGTCTCGTGTATGGGGATGTGTGGCCACGCTAGCCACGGCGGGGTGGCGAGTCCATTCTTTCAGAGGTGGTGTAGTGGCTTTGATATCCCTTAGACGACTTTTACGACACCCACGGGAAGAAATGAGGTGGGAAGAGATTGGTCAAGCCGGCCGACACCGCGCAATCAAATTGCAATATAACTGCACCAAAATCGCGTATATAAATGTATACTGAGTATAACGGATGTACTCATATTTTGGAAGACCAACACCATGTATTACAGAAATAGGGAAAAGGCAAACCATTTTTAGTTTCTAAACATTTTTGTTCTACCAGTCGGGTTGCAGAGGACTTCAATATAAAAGTTAGCGATCTTTAAAGTGTAAGCATAAACATGTGTCGTAACATTTTTTGACAATTTTTGTTTGAACTTCAATGGAAAGCTACGAGTTAGATTATGGGCTGTCGAAGACCAGGCGAAGCGCAGCGCAGCGCGGTTATCATTAACAAACAACAATCAACTTCGTCGACATTGGAATAAGATCAAAAATTCATCAAAGCAACTACCAGTCTTCGAGAGCGTTAAAGCGGACACAGGCGGTAGGTGTGTTGGTAAATTTTTGATCTTATTACAAAGTCGACAAAGTTGATTGTTGTTTATTAGGAAAGCCGCGCTTCGCCTGGTCTGCGCCAGCCCTGTCTTATTGAATAACAAATAGTACAGTCAGGAACACTAATTTATAAGAGATCATTCCATTCTAACCCTCATTAGTAAGATATACATTGAGCTATTGCTGAACGTACAAGGCTCGTCCCCAGAAACACTCCAAATGCCTACAGAAGTATATCTACTAAAATGTGAATATTATAAACATGTGTTTAATTTTGTATTGTACAATATTTATATCAAAATTCAAATTAATAGCACCATTAAGTATTTTTCCGATACAAACTTAGACACGCGCGTTTCGCCCGTTTAGTAATTGAATTTCGACAAACTCCTTCTTAGTGTTTACGTCATAAAAAGAAGATACTTCATATTTCTAGCTTCAGCGGTTTGGGCTCAGCGCCGATGAGTGAATCAGTCAGCGGGACATTTCTCTATATAGTGTAATTCTTTCGAGATTTGTCCTATAACGAAAATCTCGCTACTAAATCTGTAAGCCCCTAAATTTGCCCCAAACATCATACGCTTGCTGACTCGGTCTGCTATATATTTGTTGATCCGTAAGGGCGAGCCTACTGCACTCCAGTAAACAAGGTCGGATTCAAAGGGCAGCTCGACTAGAGGTGAAAGATGGTCGCAAAGGGACCCTCTAGACTCTAGAGGGTCCCTTTGCGAGAAACTTCATAGGAGACATGCAAAACAAACTTCATGAACTTGAGCTTGAAAGAGTTTTTCCTCCTTAAAAGGGCCCCGAGGCATACGACGCTCATCGGGCCTGCCTTGTGAGCATTTAATTCGACCCTGCCAGCAAAGCCTTCTGTATCAATATTGCATATGTGAGTCGTATAGAATCAAAGACGGCAAAATAGGTTAGTAAGCAAAAATGAGGTAAATATATGGCAACATAGAAAATTTAAAACTAAACTGATTTGATTAACTCTTCACCATCAAGGATTTAACATCATATATTTAACATCCTTGATGTTAATACAACATTAAGTATTAACATCGTTGCCATATATTTACCTAATTTTTGCTTACTAACCTATTTTGCCGTCTTTGATTCTATACGACTCATGTCTGTGAATATCCCACAGATCGCTTATTTGCGGATGCTACTCAAGTTCGTCATCGAAGTTAAGTACCATACGCCATACGCAAACGTTTAGAGCGAAAATTTGAATTTAGGTTTGTATTTGAGACCAGTAAGGGTTCTTAGGGATTTAGTAGCAAGAAGATCGGTAAAGGGCAATGCTCCAAACAATATTGTTACAATATCGATGAGAATTATTGTATAAACATTAACTTTACTTACAGAAATGCTGCATATCGACATCACAGTGCTGTGCGAGCTGTTGTATGGACGAGGCCTCTTCCACAAGTGGCATATTGTTGCCCATCACTAGGGTAGAGTTGGGTACTGTCACGCTAGACAGTACATTCTCGATTTCACTGCGGATCGCCTGCGAGTTAATAGGGTATTTTTTTAATTTAATATAATAGAAACATTTATATAATGTTGATAAAATGATTAAATATTTTTTTTCAAACAATAAAGTCAATTTTTGTTAGTTACATCTTTTTTTCATTCTTCCTTTTATGGAACCTTTATGTGTTGGCACGTCAGTTCCATCGTACCCTAAACACTACAACGTTATCTATATAGGTACCGATAGATATAGTCCTAGTGAGGGCTCACCAATCTATACAAACTAAATGCTGCTCGTGAATTAGGTTCTGCTAGTATCTTATAGTTGGATCTTAAAGTATGTTAATAATTAAGAACAAAACGAGTTTTTTGACTGCAGGGTTACAGTGTCTAGGTATTCACTATAACAGGGTAACAGGTATATTTCCCTGCTAAAAGGCAAGTGGAAATAATTTAAAAAACAGACTAACAGTTTTATAGTTTCAAGACAATGTGAAATAATCACAAGAGTAATCATTTCACAGTTGCAAAACAATTCATATACTAATAGTTTCGTTCGACATCAACCTATAACGTCCCACTGCAGGACTGCCAGTGGAGACTGGCATACCACTAGGAGGTTAAAGATTATAATCCACCACGCGGCTCCAATGCGGATTGCTAATTACTTACAAACAATGTAAATAATTAAATCTATATATATAATAAAATCGTAACGGAGCCGTGTCTGTACACGAAATATTTTTTGAAAAAGAAAAGACTGATACAGAGCCCAAAACAAGATTTTTTGGAATTTTTGTCTGTTTGTCCGTCCGTCTGTCTGCATGGTATAGTTACAGCTCAAATGCGGGGATAAAATTTAGGGTATTTTTTATCCAGATAAATTATGAAGTTCCCACGGGAATCACAAGTTCACGCGATCGAAGTCGCTGGCACCGCTAGTAATGAAATAAAGCAATAATGAACAATTGGTAAGTACCAGCAGACGGTCATGTTGCTCTACAGAAATTCAATATATCCGAAAAGCCTAGAGCAGTGGTCGTCAAACTGCGGCCCGCGGGCGATATTTGTGCGGCCCGCGACAAAGCAAACAATTTTAGTAGATAATATCAAAATATGATTTTACACATGAAGTTAACTAAATAGAAATACACGGGTAGGTGTGTCCGTTAATTGTATGCTAGTTAGTTCATTGAGTTGGCAAATAAAGACTTCACATTGGTCACAGGTAGCAATTGCCATACAAAATTTATGGGGCAATCGCATTTTGACAGCTCATAAAAAATATGTCAATTGATTGGTGGTGTCAACTAAACAATCCAGGAATGTGCGGCCCGCAGTGATACCTCACATTGTCCTATGTGGCCCTTGACCAGAAAAGTGTGACAACCACTGGCCTAGAGATATCGGTATTGTGTGTGCTTATTCGCTACGTAGACTCTATAGTCCCTATGGTCTATAGTCTCTATACTCTATAGTCGCTACGTGTCCCTATGGACACGCCTTATCAACGTAAATTAAAAAATGGATACCTGATTTTCTAGTAGGTTGCCGCTACAGTTCTTCGAATCTCCTTTTATCACGTGCAACCAATAAGATGTTGGGATGTTCTGGATAGAAGCATAACATACACAATATCAGTTGTGGAAAATTATGAAATGAACTGCCAGCTGAGGTTTTCCCTCTATACTACGATGTGAGGCTCTTTCAAGGGAGCTGTGGCTAAGATTCTGCAAGGTCGGCAGGTCGGCAAGGCAGTTACGATGGCGGTGACCACTTACCATCATATGGCCCACTCGCTCGGATGCCTTCTCTTCTATAAAAATATATCAGATCTGGTTCTATCTATACCTTTGTTCTGAAAAGGACTAAATCAGTCAGCACGAGTCGAAGTGACGTATGTTTCGATTGCGTTTCGCTGAATATGAGCACTATTTTCTGAGGTCAAAAATTCTATTTAGCTCACGCAGAACGACGACTAGTTATTGTACCTATATAAAAACGGATATTTTCAGTTTATAATGGAGAGTGGATCTCCACTGCAGAACTCGACAAGTAAAATCAAAATAATCAAAGACCGCATCATTTAGTTAATGATGTCACTAATATGTAAATAGATTTTATACTTTTTATATAAATTGCACATGTTGCACACACAATATAAAATGTAAGCAAAAATTTAAAAGTTAAGTCCATGTCCTTCCCATGATCTGAAAATAAATTAATTAAAAAAAAATATGTTAACATCTGATTTTTCCAGTTATAGTTTTTTTAGAAATTTATTATTTATTACCGTAATAACAATTAAAGTAACATATAATTGTAAATTTACACAAAAGTATTACATACACATTTATGTATACAGATATACATACATTACAGTTATACACTTAACACTAGTTGCTGTTTAAAATACCTTTAAAATAAATCTTAAAAGTCAGATGTTAGAACACATATTTTCTATTAGGTATGAAATGAAATGGCCGATTTTATTACTGGCCACTTTAAGTTTCGATATCTTCTGTTCTAATTCGAATTTCAAAATAAAACGAAATGCATCTAATAGCTACGATGTTCTTATTTCAACTTTACTTAAATATTTATCGTTCTTTACTTAAATTTTGTTTGTGCTTGTTTTGAAAATAAAATGGATAAATTGAAAATTCGTGCTATTTTTGAATATGGGTTTCATGGCGGCACCAACGCAAGTCAGCTCACAATATCAATAGTGTGTATGGACTAAACATCACAAACGATCGCACCGTGCATTCGATGGTTTGAACGATTCTGTTCTGGAAATTTCGATCTTAAGGATGAGCTCCACGGACGACCTACGACCACTATAAAGCTCGCATCCTGCACTTATTCTCTTCACAAAGGTAGGAGTCGTAAAGCACGGATGGCTGTGTTCTTGGCTCTTATCAGTTCCCTTATGTCGTCAGGCAACTCCCATCGGATATAAGGGAACTGATGGCCGACTGATGTCAATCGCTCATCTACACTTCTTTATGGCAATGCCCGCCCTCACACTTCTCATTAGACAGTTTTAGTACTTCAAGAGCTGGACCTGGATCCCTCAACCACCAAACTCACCGGACATTGTGCTGACAGATTTCTTTCGAAATTTGGACAACTTTTTGTAAGGAAAAAAATTTGATTCTGAAGTAGGTATGTGTAATTAAGGCTTTTGAAGAATTCATTGATACCCGTCCACGAGATTTACAGGAGTGGCATCAACTAACTGCTCGTGAGGTGGCGAAACTGTATAGATAATATAGGTCTATATTTGAACTGACAATAAATATTTTTAAAATAATGTTTTTTTTTCCAGTTTCTCATACAAATCGGTCATTTTGTAGGCAAGCACTTAATATTTAAAAAGATTCTTGTAACAAACAAAATTTTAGTTCCATCCTAGCAATAAAGTGAAATTAAGTTTTTACTTACATTAGTATCGGCAAGCATCAGTATTCTGTGCATATGTGGTTGATCAGTCGTGTCCGGAGACAGCCTGTTCATGCAATCGGGATACATTTCTGCTAGCACCACGCTGTTCTCCCCGCCAATCCTAATTTTGTTCTGTTCTTTTATGGCTAACTCCTCCAAACGTTCATAAATTAAATTTGCTATTCGCGGTTTTACCCCTGAAAGATAGAAGAATAAATTAATAATAAATACCATGAGCTTTTTATAAAACTTCTACATACGTAGCTAAAATAAGAATTTAGAGTAAGGTTACACTTGCAATAATCGCTGTGCAATTAGTTGCTATGCGATTAGCCGTCGACTTTTTAAATTGTAAGTGCACGCAATTTTAATGCGATTTAATAGTTGCAATGGGATCGGTTTCTATAAAAAACTAGCATCGCGCGCACTTTACGCGATAATCTAAACCTTGTTGTATCTTTGTATGTAATCGCAGGATGTAAAATATCAACTAAATTGTTAGAACTTTCAATAACCATAAAAACATCCGAAAAACTAATTGGGGTAAGTTCTTGACTCTGAATACAATGTATGAAATTTAGGTAAGTAATCAATGATCCCAGTGTCTATCTCCTATCGCAGCATAATCAATGTTTGAAATAATGGCCAACAATCGCATTTCGCGACACAATTAGTGTGATGTCTCTGCAATAGTTGTACAACGACGAGATTATCACATAACAAATACTGCACTAGTGTGTTCCAGCTCTAAGCAATAACAGTGGAAGGAGCAACCACTCTCGATTCACTATCATAAAAAGTATCAACATGGTGATCGCGGGGGTCCACCTTGTTTAATTTATATTGCAATTATTTTCCTTTCTCTTTGGCTCACATTGTCCATAATTCTTTTTAATTGCGAAATTTGTACAGCGGAGGTCCCAGGCATTGAGATAAACCAAAATATGGTTTATCAAGACCCTTTGTCCTACTAATCACAATATTGTAAATTAAAAAAGCTGAACGCAGAGAGTAAGGGTTCTAAACGCTTGAAAGCTATTGCTTGAAATCCCTTGTCCTTTTAATGAAACAGAACTTAGAAATTGATTAGAACGCAACAACAACAGTAAATGGTAATTGTAAGTAACAATTGAAACAATGCTTATGAATAAATAAGATTTTTTAAAACTAATAATAATAATAATTCATCTATTTCAGACCACAAGATCCATATTTCATTCTTCAGTGTTAGTAACAATTTTAACTTATAGACTATGTTAGTCCTTATTATTAAAATTTTGTTACTAATTATATACATGTATGTATATGTATACGTACACACATGCTTAAACATACATACACACACACACATATATATATATATATTCCAATATATATATATATATACATCATTATACCTAATATTTGCACTAATGTGCAAATAAGACATAGTTATATCAGAAATCAGGGCCGTCTTTACCAGGGGGTGCAAGGGGTGCGGTGCACCCAGGGCGCCTGTCGAGCGCTGAATTCAGTGCCGGCTTTACCTATGGTGCAGGGGGTGCGGTGCACACGGGCGCAGGGTCTTAGGGGGCGCCGATCGCCGCTCGCGACACCTCCAAAGAGTTCAAAACGCCTACTAGAGGGCGCCCTGCACCCGGGCGCTACATGAGCTAGAGCCGGCGCTGTCAGAAATAATTATCTCTTTGCAAAACTAATGCCCACCACACACGATCAGTATAAAGTGACCATGTGGCTTATGCAACTGACATATGGTCATGAACTAATCGTTGTGGTGGTCATTAGAAAAATTAAATTGTTACCGATTAGTGTGAACTCACCTTGCTACAGTTAAAAATGAATGCATGAAAATTAATTAAACATTAAAATTAAAACCCACTTTACAAGTATAAGTAGTATAAGTTAATCTATACATATAATAAAGTCGTAATAGAGCAGTCTATACATGAAATATTTGTTGAAAAATCATTGCAGTGTACTACTCTACGAACGATGCAGACTCCAAAACAGCCATTTTTAGAATTTTTGTCTGTCTGTCTGAACGCGCATCACGCAAAAACTACTGAACCGATTTTAATGAAACTTGGTATAGTTATAGCTTGTGTCGAGTTATGTTTTTATCCAGATCGATTATAGAGTTCCTACGGGAATCACAAGTACACGCGAAAGAAGTCGCAGGCAGTCATAATAAAAGCATTTAAAGTACTGTGACTTCTTGACTTCCTTTTTCTGTTTTTATATCTATATTTTTATCAAGATATATATTTATATCTTGATTTTTCAAGTATCTATTTTTAAGGAATAACTTTTTTAAATCTAAAATAACAAAATTGACATATTACCAAAATGCTCGGCAGCGACAACACAATCCGCATCCTGACACCATGCGAGGATCATCTGTATTGCCTGCAGTATGGAGCACTGCAGTTTGAAAAAGAATGAGCCTGTTCTGATTGGCTGCCTTGTCCCACACATCTCACACACCCATTGCACTCTGTGAATAGTTGCAGATGTTCATTAGAAAAGAATAAGTAAGTGAGGGGAAATAATTAAAATGAGAAAAAGAAAGTACAGAATAAGCAGTAAATTGATTTAAATATGGGCTAGGGTTTGGACTTAGGTTCTCAGGTGACAGTAAAGAAATACGGAGTCTGTCCAATTGTAGGTGACATTATTAGTAAAATTTAAAGTTATTTACTTTAGTTATTCAAAAATTGGTTATTTTGCTAATAATGATTTGCATGATTTAGTGATTTAGTATATTTTTGCTGCTCATTTAAATACAACCATAAGTAAACTTTATTTTTAATTATTGAACCAACATAAATGGTTATTTATTACAAACAAATTGCAATGCAATGCATCCAGTTCATTAGTATCCACTGTTGGACATGGGCCTCCTCATGCACATTGAAAAAAAAATCTTTATAATTATAATTTGTTCAATTTGATGCCAACTTCAAGTTTTTACTATCACACCACTCGTCATCGTCATGCGGTTCATCCATACTTCCATGACGTAGAGTATCTGAGTACATTGTGGTTAAATATACACTTTATACCGCAAACCTGAAAGTTGTGCAATGAACTGCCAGCTAAGGTATTTCCGTTACGCTACAAGATGGGGCTCTTCAAGAGAGCTATGAACAAGATTCTGCAAGGTCAGCAGTGCACCCACAAACGTCCCGTGTTGTGGGTGTCTATGGGCAGTGGGGACCATTTACCATCATCTATACTATAATATGCTTATTAATGAAATGTAAATCACCTGTCTATGACACGGGCACCTTTGCACACTACTTGACACTCAGGGTTTAATGTGGGACACTTAACACTATTGTGGAGTAGACCAAGTGATTGCAGTCTCTCTACAATTTGGCTCTCAAAACTTTTTTGGTGATCATTATTGATGAGGTTCTTATACAGCTCGAAATTTCTGAAATAAAATAAATGCTATGTACCTAGTCTGGTCATTAATACCATTACAATAAAGAAACAAGAATACAAAAAAAATGGAAAACTCCAAAATCCAAGGAATTATTTGAGGTTGTTGAGGTAGATTGAGAACTTCTGCAACTTAGAACACTGACCAAAAAACGTTAACATGGTGGGGCTTAATTACATCAAATAATAGTAATAACTTCTATGTATATTTTCTTGATTATAAAAAAATAAATTTGTTTTAAAGTTTTTTTTTTTACATTTAATTTAAACATTCCACTGCAGTCAAGTCTCCCCTAGTAAATCACAGGAGATTCTGAACTATAATCTGCGATCATTAATTTATTCTATTATTTTCTTATTTTTATATAAATAAAACCTACATTTTATTGTAGTTCTCGGCCTAGAAAGTTTATTGATAGAACTAGGCCTAGAACCTAGAAAGTTCTCGGCGAGAATAAGGAAATTTCGAAAAATATGTGAATTTGATACAACTTACAGAGGGCTGACAGCAAAAGGCAGACAAGGTTCACTAATAGACTCGTTATAATAATTATTCTCATATGTAGTAGAATCTGCTTCCATTTTTGTTTCTACCACTTTCTACACATACATTTGTGTTCCTGCAAAGTTCATAATCATAACAAAATAAAAGAATATTATGTATGAAGTCACTTATGCTTTCATTCTAGTTTATAAGAAGTTTAATTTGATTTGTCAAATCTTCTTACATAAACGATAATTTAGATCCCGTTATATTACATTTAAGATAAACGATAACAATTAAAAATCAATAATACATATGTATTTTACATCGTACGCACTCTTAATTTGACGTCTTTTCTTTCGATTTGAGTTTTAGACTTTTAGAGATGTCAATCAATCCTCCCAAAAACTCGATTTTGCATCGATTCGAATCGAAGATAAATAAATCAATGCAACGAAAGTAAATAGGATAATATAGTGGTCGGATACTATCGATAGCTTATTACAGTGCTGCCACCTTAGCGCTTTTGGAGTTAGATCTAGCGCTTTTTTAGGGCGCTTAATGCTTAAATTGTCACAACAACTAGCGGAAAATATAGCGCTTTTTGATGACATAAAAAAATTATAGTCATTTAGCGAACAGAATAAGCAGCAACAACCAAAATCATTCCGTAACCGTTTCATATTTTTCAGGTATTCCCCGTCCAATGTAAATAATCTTAGCCTGTCCTTTTTGTTTGTTTCGTAGTATGTATTTTATGCAGTAAGAATAAAGTTGAATTTAGAATGACAATTTCGTACAGGTCGTTTTGAACCAATATATAATAATATAATATACGCGATTCTAGTACCTACCTACTAACTTTGCCTCATTCATTGTAGTTCTCATTGTCTTTCTTCTTACTGCGAATTTGATGTATTATTGTAATCGCAAAGTACGAACTAAAGTGTTAACTAATAGGGAAGTCCCAGTATAAAAAAAAACTTATTATATTATACTTAACGTTATAAAAGTGAATGGGAAGCATACCCTGATTTTAAGCATTGATTGAAGGCTTTAAATATAAATAGCACTTACAAAAACAAAACCCTCAAGCATCGGAATCTGGACCATCGGGAATTCAATCAACTACCGTGATCATCACCCATCCTGATCCTTCTAATATCGATAATGATATTGATTAACGATGATTAAATTGACATAAAAATAGTTAGACTAACATTATGTTGTATTTTAATAATTGAGTGTTTATTTACTAAATACTATAAAAACTTCGAAAAAGCTACTTTGTTTTTTTGATCGTCCATTTAGCGAATCTAGCGCTTTTTTCAAGCGTTGTAAGAGCTCATCGGCCAGAGAAAGGTGGCAGCACTGACTTACTATATTACTTATCTGTTACTTTGTTCGCGAGATTAATCAAGTGTGCTCGAAAATTGAAATCAAAGTTTAGATATGAAAGTGTCATAATCGAGTTAGGGATATGACATATCGAACAGTCAAACAGAGTGAAATTTGTACAACACTTTATTGACAGTTCTACACGTTATATCCCTGACTCGAATAAATAATCCGACTATAGAAAACAAAGCAAAAATCTAAGACCGGACTTCCAAAAAATATAAAGCAGAAATAATAATCAATGTTCAAATAGTTACGAGATATATTTAGATATTGCAATGATTTTTTCAAAAAATATTTTATGTACAGACTCGGCTCTTACGATTTTATTGTAAAGGTAGTCGGAAAAGTCCGCGGCCTTTAGCGTACTATATTTCTGGCAACACTGATCACTGGCAGGAAAGTGATATTTAAATACCGTTTGACAGTGGAGTATTACAATGGCGGCAAATTGAAATTATAACTTTAAATTTTTTTTCGACAAGGGTATGAATGTTTCTAGTGCTCGAAAAGAGATTTGTGGCGTTTACGGAGATGATTTTTTTAAAACAAAAAAATGCAAAAAAAATGGCACAGTCGATTCAGGTCGGGTAATTTTGATGTTAATGATGTTTTTCGCTGTGGTCGTCCTATTCAGATAAATGTTGATATTGTCATTAAAAAAAATGAAGCAGATCGATACATAAGCAGTCATCAAATTGCGGAAGAGTTTCACCACTCAACAGTTTTGGATCACCTGCATAAACTGAATTTTGTAAAAAAAAAAGCTAGATGTTTACTTCATTGATTGGTCGTTATTTAATTAAACTCGACGTTAGCAATGTAATAACAGTTACTTATTCACATATAATTAGCTTGCCCACTTAGTTCCGCGCCAATTGTTGCACGGGTGCATATTTTTTATTTTCAGACAAAATTGTACCTACACAATTGTTTGCATTTAAAGGAACGAAACACGCACTCATTTTGAAACAAACACAAACAAACGACTCTACGGAAATAGATGGGGTGGTGCTATTCTAATTTTCATATTCATAATTTTTAATCTCATTAGTAAATTGACATTAATTGTAGAATTTTAATGATAGTAAAATAAATCAGAAGATCCTATATCTTGTTCCATAAAATTAAGGTGGAATCCGATGATTATGAATGCAGATTATCTTCACATATTGATTGATTCGGATTTCGCAACAAGCCCGGATCTAGATAGAAAAGTAGGAGTATTTGCATGTATTTGCTTCAGGTGCTAGGTTGAAATCGATTTATTCTAATAACTGACTGAATATCCTCACTGAATGCTATCCAACAATTTATCAAAACTGCCAAATACGTTCCTGCTCCTTTGAGGAAAAAGGTTAAACCCTTCATTGACTCTGAACTCATATAAACCATGCAATAGCTCAACAAGCAAAAATGAGTTGAAAACATACTTGTTTCCTACGTAGATTTCCGCGTGGCTTGCGTGAAGGGGCAGATGACGCAACGGCGTATTTTCGTCGCAACAACTTAAATATTTCGTCCATAACGGTCGCGCTGAAATGTGAACAGCGTATTGGCGGACGGTTAAATTTGATTTACGTCTGTTGATTAATTAGAGCTATTAATTGTCACGTGTGCCCTGATTTGGTTTTATTAGTAGGTACGAAAACATAGCAGAAGGAAAAAATACACAAAATATCGCGAGGAAAAGGAAACATTTTGCCGCGAGTGAATATACAACTCTTGTATACTAATCGGATACAAAATAATAGGGTGTTCATTCTCAATTTGATAGGTACTTATTTATTGGTCCCAGGATCTGCTGAAATAATTTTGAAATTTTTATTTTGATTGTATTTATCTATATCTATACTATTATAATAAAGAAGTAAAATTGTGTGTTTGTAGGTATGTTGGGGGTAATCTCTGGAACTACTGAACCGATTTCAAAAATTCTTTCACAAATAGGAAGCTACATTATTCGTGTCTAATATAGGCTATAGTTTAATTCGAAATTTTGAAAAAATAATAAAAAAAGCAACTTATAAACTGAAGCGAAGCGAGGTCGGGTCGCTAGTACAATATATCTTCCTTGCGCTTATACCCCCCACACAGGACAGTCCAATGCTTACAGGCCGTCAACTTCGTTGACAGTAATCTCATCGCATCATGCGGGGACGGCGGGAAGAGAAGAAGAATAATACGTTCGAAGAATATATTTTGGAATTTGACATTCATGGTTCACATTCATAGTTGACAAACAATACACCATGCTTCCTAGTTTCCTTCCGTCCTGCTCGAATCGATGAGCACCGCCAGTGAACATGTGACACTTTCTATCGATCGATATCAGCCTATTACTACCCACTGCAGGGCACAAGCCACCCCTAATAATCACGATATGGTTTCGAACAGCGAAATAATACACATTTAATAAAATTAAACATCGCGATATTTTGTCTGACGCTACTTCTGATATTGTGAGTGTTATGTGCCGCAACTTTCCGGACTATGAAGAACAAATGCGGGTAGTTGGTGAAACTGCTCGCAACTCCCGACATGAACTACCCGTCTCTTCAGCCAGCTCGTGACCATGGTTGCACCGAAAAGTTGAGTACAATAAAAAAGGTAAACATTCGCGTTAAGACCCGTTTAAATAAATATATGTGAACAACGCGTGAAAATCTCAAATGTTACATAATTATTATAATATTGTTGCCTCCTATTTTTACATCCGTAAGACTTACGTTTAATTCACTCATAAGGAATGCCTCCTGTTTGTACTTTATATCATTAAAGTTTATCAATTTGAGACACGTGCTTGATGACTGATTATATCTAGCAGAGAAAGTCTATACATAAGTAATAACCACTCCTTATCGGATTCACGCACCCGTTAATTCGCTTTTAGAGCGAATGAAGCAGTTACTTGTTATGTGAAATACCTAGAAGGATTTATTACGCTGCATTAAAACGTACAATAAATCTTATTAAATGATACTCAAAAATACGTATGCGCATTAGTACGTATTCCATATATACATCTTTATTCTTATAATTCTGTCCATGATCTCCAATTGAAATTCTAAAGCATTTTTTTGAAAATTTATAGATATTGATAATTATGCCTTCAACGTTTCACTGCAGGGCACAGGCCTCTCCTAGTAAACCACTAGGCGAATTCGGGCCATAAAAAAAATAGCCTTCTCCGACGAGCTAGTGATCATTTTTAACGAATGTACAAACCGAGGATTTGAACTTCATGAATGAGAGCCGAAAATAGACACATAAGCTACTACCGCTCTTTAAGTATTGAGGACCTTTAAATAATCAATTTATGGTATAGATCGATATCATTCCAAATGTTTCAGTTGGAAATTGATTAGTCAGGTAACTTACGCTCTAAAATTACATTAATCATAATGTTTTCCGATTTGCTTTAGAATTAACTGCATGAGTAAGCTTTTAATTGCATTAACTTACGAGTACCTATATGACATCTTACACTTGTTACAACTAAATACCCTAAAATACAAAAAATCTGTGGACCAATTCGATCTACTTTTCAATTGTCAGTATTTTGTTACATGTGACGTTCCGAGAAATATTGTGAATGCATCTGGTCCTTGAATTTTAGATTTACCGCTCTGAATATATTTATCCTTATCATTCGTGGCCCGATTTCATCAACGATCTACTTAGAATTTCTTCCTCCTTTCTGTATTTTTACATATAAAGGAAAAAGTCTGTTTATATGATACTTACGTACTATATGTATCTATATAATAATATATAAAAGAGGATGTTGGTATATTTGATGTTAATAGACTTCGACACTGTCTGACCGATGACCATGAAAGTTGGCCCATATATGTATCTTTTCATGGACAAGGTTTCTATGCTATCGACTTTGTTGTAACTCGCCACTAGATGGCGCTGCAGTACATCAACTTTTATTGCAGGACAACGTCTGCCCGGTATTGCTAGTATCATATATATGTTTATATGATGCATCCTGAGATGAGCGTGAATAGGTACGTATTCACGCTCATCTCAGGATGTATTGGCCCGATGTTGTTTATTTTCGTTGTTGTTTATTATACTGGAAGGATAACAGGGTTTTATCAAAATTGGTTCAATAGTTTTGAAAATGACATGCATATCACGGTTTTGATATCGCAATAGGCTACTTGTGACATTCCATTGAATGTAGATGATATAAGGTGATGTCGTAAAATTGTATTCACTGTATTCATCTATATTGACATATTGAAGAAGATTTAGAATTGAAATTCTAATTGGGCGAAGAAGCGGGCATATGCTAGTTTTATTTTTAAACTTGGACGATTTATTCGCTATGGTAGTTTTATACTAAAAGCTTTGCTAAAAGCTCGAGCTTTTAGAGATACTGTATCACTCTAAATCGATTAGTCTCAGTGCAACTATGTTTCAAATACACGTTGTTTTTAATATAGATGAGAAAACGATAAGTTTTCTAACTAAGACTATACTTGTATTTTTCGGGAATGGTTCCTGGAATTGACTTTAAGTATCACCACTTGAAAACGCTGTATGGTTGGAACCACAAATATGCGATCATATTTATTCTAATATTCTGTGATTGGAATGTTCCCCCACCTAGATGAACTGATGACCTAAAGAAAAATCTGCGGCTAAGTGACCCGAGAGAAAGTCCTTCTACATACACACACAATCACACAGATACCTGACGAGTGATGATATATGTAACGTTTTTGACATATTATTGACCTAGCCCCGAACAATACCCTTACTTGTTGAAGGTCTGCAGCTACACTGAGGAACATAAGGACTCTCCGGCAATCAGTCCCCAATACGACCCTGGAGCCTCTCCTGGATGTGCTGCATTGATGTCTTCTTTCATCCTCTTCTCATCTGGGCGAGATAGATAGATGGACATTTTTGTCACGGCATTCTTCTGATGTGTCTACAGCAGAAACTCCGCTTATTGCGACTGCGATGGAGACAGCTATGAACGACGATTAGAAAAACTATTATAGATGTATGAAGTAATAAGTTATTACTTCATACATCTATAATAACGCAATATTCTTAAAATTGCAGTAGGAAAATGGGGTAAACAATGAGGCCAATTGTTCAGGTGTAGTAAGTCGTTTATTTTGATTGCTTTCATAACATTGACCAGTGAGCGTTATCCATGATAATTTCGATTTACGCTCGCTTTGTTTACAATAAACTCCGATATAACGGACCGATCTAGACCTAGTCTTAAATAGGCAAACGGCTTGTGAAATGATCCGCAGCGTGAAGTAAAATTAGATTGTGAATTGGAGTAGTAGATGACCGGTAGTACATCCAAATCGGTTTTAACCGAAACCGGAGAAACGGTTAAAAATCGGTTTTTAAGCCAAAAATGATGACCGAGTTGTATAGACTTTGAAATCGGTTTCGGTTTTCGCAAAAATATACCAGCCATTATTAAAGGTACAATGCCATTATCTTTCTAAATAATGTAAAAAATGTCATTATAAGAATTAAGTGTTTAAATTGACCTACATAGTGGCTTAAATAAAGAGTTAGGAGTTGGTTTAGTCAGACAGGAAAAACATATTTAATTGCAAACGCCTTTAGATATTATTATTAAAAGAGATATTTATTATATGTACTAGCTTTATAAAAAAAAAATACTGTATTAGTAATAAATGTAAAAAAAATAGTTCATTATTGTAGTAGATTACATTACGATAGATCAAACTAAAAAAGTTCTTAGACTGGCTACTGTACAAAACAATAGAAAAAAAATACGAATTTTTAAAATGGAGCTCTGCTTGTCATGCGCCATTAAATTTTCGAAGCTGTCATTTATTTTTATTTCTGGTAGCAATTTGAAATTCAATTGATTGCGGAAAAATTAATTTAACAATTTAAATTAATCATTGAACGAAATTAATTTTCGTTCAGTGTTTCCGGTGTTTGCATTCCCTGGTAGTAGATCGTTCACCAGCGGCAATAAGATTACTGGAAAGGAACCGAGGACTCTTCTTCGATAACACCCACCGCTCTTCTACATATATCTGTACATTTGGAGAATTGTTGACTTAGGTTTAAAGACGTCATTAGAAATTATTCTACCAGGATCAGACTCAAATGTAACTAAATTTTTTCTTCTGTGAAATTCCAAACCGCGATAAGCACAAACAAGTAAACGCCTAAAAACTGCAAGTCTTAAAAATATCGCCAATGAGTGTCACAACAGTCTTCTATACTATGCTCTCATAATCCTAAGTTTATTTTGGTCGAAAAGTATATTAGACGGAAGAGTCGCGTGCCCCGTCGTCGCAATTACACGCAACATTAGCGGCGGCGATGAAGAGCGTTACGTGACGACGCAACATGTTGCAAGTAGAAATATTATTGCAATTTGTACCAATACTACTCGCACGCATAATTCAAACTGTTTATTGCACGTGTGTCTTGAGAATGTGATTATTACTTATAACTCTTAATGTAACTGGTGAAAAATATCCTTGCAAGTGGTAAGAACCCTTGTAAGAATTGTACTTGTCGGCAATACATACGAGTATGTTAAAATTCGAATTATATCTGAGTTTCGGGCACGTATTTAGGGGGAGGGTCCAGGGGGTTCGTATCCACCCCGAGAACTTCGAAGTTACACTAAATAAATACATTTTTACTTGAAAAATTAAAGAAAAATATAGCCTGGAATAAGTATGAATGATTATAAATAAGCATTCAAGAACTTTTCGAAGATTGAACTTTTCGCCTCTTTGATAGGTACGGTACACCTCGCTTGTTACATTCCCGCAAGACATATTATTTTCATATTCAGGGTCAGGATCATATTAGAGTGAGTGTATTCTCATATCAATGTTCAGGAACAACGATTTTCTAACACACAAGTATTTTTTATTTATTTATTCAAACTTCATTGCAAAAGTAATTTGTATAGGTAATAAATGGCGGACTTAATGCCAGGCATTTCCTACCAGTCAACCACCAGATCAAACAGAAATAAGAACGCGGGTGCAATCTAGTTATTTAAATTATATATGTATATGTAGCTCAAATAATAATATACACAAATAATATTTATCCAACTTTAGTCCCGTGACTTATTCGCGTGCACATTTGCATTCAGCATAAATGCAGGCGTCTGGGTGTGTGCTATAACAGTCAAAGCTTCTGGCTTTTGCGGAAGGTAAAAATAAACAAGCTAATTTATTACAATCACAGACTACGCCCTCACAATCACACAAAATCCAACTATAATTTCACATGTACTCGTATATAATTTCGCATACTATATTTTTGCATTAACAACTAAAGATACCGATGAAAAACCGTCAAAGATAATCACAGAATATTACCGTAAATTGTACTGAGATTCCCATTTAATTCTATTCCCCCGATGTACGTACGTGTTTCGGTAGGGAATGGGATATGCCAGAGCTGAATCCCATTCAATCCTGTCTTTCCCCATTTCCCCACCCCTTCATATCCACTTCGGCGCGGCGTGGTAACGTATGTTAGCATGTATCGCGTATGTATATATCGTCTGCCATCTATAATATAAAAAAAAGTACATGAGCCACAGTATCCACTTACCACCAGATGAACTGTAAGCGCGTCTGCCGCCTTCTTCCTATAAAAAAAATTACAATTTGTACCAAGAATATTGTATGTAACATTATTTGGTTAGAATTTCAAAACGTATGTACACATTGGATTCGTCGTAGAATAGACATTATAATCCACAATCCTATACGATGTAGATATTGGACCTGTACCTATTTGTAATTCACCTTATTATTAACCTTTTGTATTCGGTCGGTTGCACGGGTTACCATTTAAAGAACCGCGACTAATGACGAGGTCGTGGGTTGTTATTTAATACCATTTTGTACCGCAAATGAAACGAGTATTTTTCACTATAATTACCGTGTTAAATGTATTCAGTTTAAAAATAAATATATTAGGACAGCATAGGACATCACATTTCGAAACTTAATAGTAGAAAAAGGTTTGTATTTAAACGGGCAACAAAACAATCTATTTTCCGAATTACTGTAATTAATCATTTTAAATTACTAAGAATAATTAATTACTCGCACCTCTCAACGTGCCTCTCTGTTCAACCCAAAGGTTGGCTGGTATAGAATACCTCCAAACATTAAGTTCACCTTTTGTACGATTAAGTGCAATAAAGTTTTTTAAATAATAAATATCACCAAGTCGACGGACTCCTGTTTCTTAATTGTCACCAGAGCGTTTCTTCATTTCTATCACACTTTATGATGAATTTTCTGACAATTTTTTAACCAAAATTGATTAGCGAATGTAGATTTTAGATGTATAACGAGTACATACATGTGTATGTATCTATTTTGTATTATCAATATTATCATACATTTAATTTTAAATATTTTAATATAGCCTACCTCCTCCTCTAATTAATTTCACTGCCCGTTGGTTACCTGAATGAGATCGCTGTTGCGGTTATTCTTAAATGACGATCTTAAAAATTCTTTCCGTATTTTTTCATGGGAGGAATTTAATGCTCACATTTGGATATCACATGTTGATGCTACGTTGTAGGAACGACAGAGGTGAAGATATTTACCAGTATTGAAATCATTTAGCTATGCGTTTTATTTTACCCTGGTTAATCAATCGTATTACGTTGTTACGTACGTATTAATTGTCATTTGATCACTGGCCGGTTATTTTATAACATTGTTCGTGCCCAATCATTTAAGACATGAGTTCAGAAGGAAATACTCTAGATACTAATAGGTACTCATAGCTATTATATAAACGACTGATATACACATTACACATATCTATCGCGCCATTTGAGAGTTTTATTATCATTATTAAGATACAGAATATACAGTCTCTATAAAAAGCTTAATATACCTCCAAATGTACTATACGTATTACATTACATAGGCACGTATTAATGTATTACATATCATAACCATGAGCCTATATCTCTCCACTGCTGTATATATATATAGAACTCTCTCAAAGCTCGCCACCACACACGATGACATCCGTAATCCTCCTCCATGCGACTACAAAAGCACTACAAAACTTTTAAATATGTACTTACAAAAACTAAACCCTATTTTTAAGTAGGTACAGAGTATTAAAATATGAGCCTTCATAGTAACTGATTTGTTTTTATTATAACAACATTTATTTATTCACTTATTTGGGCGTAATTTGACAGTGAGTGCTAACAAAGTTTTCTCTAACAAGCTACTCACGATTAGATGTTATCTCGTTCATTGTTCCTAAACTAGGTTCGATTGTCTCGGAGATGCGTGGGCGTTCTGTACCTACTCGTACTGTTTACAAAACGTCGGCCCCTAAAGGCAATGGCGCCATAACAACAATAATAGCACACTTCCTTGAGCTTGAGCAAACTAAAATTAGTACCAAATTTCTTCCATTTCCATAAAAAAATAGCAGCAAATCTTATTAATTCCATAATCCAGATTTTGTACACGTATAAGTTTCTCTGACCTTGATCGCATATAAAAGTCAAATATCACGCCACCTTAGAATGATACATTTGCGCAAAATACAGACATTTCGTGTCTTCGAGTCATCACTGCAAATTATGACAAATGGTTTCTATTACCTCGGTTATACCTAGTTTTCTAATGTATAGGTATATGCGATGTTTTGACGGAAGCTCTTGTTGGGATACCTTTAAAGGTTAAAGGACAAAAGAAGTAATTGGATCAGTCAATGGTACCCTTCCCATTGTTCAGTTCACCTTTTCATTAGGGTTGGTAGTAACCTTTGTAGACGCGACCTTTCCTTGCAGACCTGTAGCCAGCTTGAAGTGTCGATGTCGTGACGGCGACTGGATTTATGACTAATTGTTAGAAACCTACCACCGCCTACCATAAATTCTATCGGTTCAATGCTCTGTGTGAAGGAACCTATTTTTTTATTTACTTTGAAACAAGTTATGTCAATCACATTAGTTCCAATTTTGTTTAAATTACAGTACCATTGTATTACTATGAGTTTCAAGTTAAAAGCTTTAATTAAGCGCCCTGAGATTTTAGTCATTCATAAGACAAGGTTTTCAGAAAGCCAAACGTTCCTTGTGTTAAATTCGTGTTAACACGTGTTTCGTGTGTGTTCCAGTAATAACGGCCTTGCCGAGTGCAGTTGAATCAATCTTAGTTTCGTTTCTGAATTTAGCAATAAATGATTTAAATCACGCACAGGCAAATAAATTCGTGCGTTGGCATAAATCCGATTATTCTGACTGGCTGGTGGATAGCATCAGATTTATGTCTGACATTAATATATTTATTGATTTTCCCTATGGACTGTAACGGGAAGACATAACAGATGCTACGGGAATACATTATTTGTACAAGTTTAGTAGGATTTATGGAGATTGGGATAGTTCCTTCAAAAATGCTTCTCCAAAATTAATGTTAAATCTTTCCAGGATTGACTATATTTTTTCTGTGTATATTTTTTGATATTTAATTTCCATTTTATTCAATGTTTATGAAAATAAAACTTTATCAAGAAGATCTCAACATAGATAAAAGTTATGGTTACCACAATTCCTATAAATATTCCCATAACTAAGCAAATTGAAAAATAGACATTCTACAGATGACCATTACGGCTAAGAGTTTAAGTGGAGAACTTAATTATGGCATATCAGGGATTTCATTGAAAATATAAAAGTGATTTTAAAAATAATATAAATACATATGTATATGCAAAGGTGTACGCATACATGCAGTATACATGTACGTTTTTATTATAGCCCCAAAACAGACGATTCTATACAATATTATAAATAAGGTTGAGTTAGTTTTGTCAACCGGGCCATTACAGAAATAAGTGATTTGTTTTGGTATGTTCTCCCGTCGGTAGTCGGTCTAGTAGCGGCACGCGGAGAACGCGGAGCCGACGTTATAATTAGCGAAGCTGTCCTTTGTGCAAGCTTGCACCATCACTGCTCCAGGAACAACGTCTGTCACTCCTATACGGATACCTGGTTCTATAGAATTGGAACAGAATTATTATAAATGCTTGTTATGGATAATGATTTTCTTAAACATGTAAACGACGTATATATATTAGAATTATTTTAAGACTAGGTTACGTTCGAGTAGTAGGGACAGATTTAGATAGATTAGGAAATGGATAGATTTAGTTTTTCTTATTGGGATACTATGTAAAATCGCCCTTATTCCCTTTAAACGTAAAGTTCACACTTCTAAATTATCTTGGATTTTTGTAACAAATTCTTGGATTTTTGGAACTTGTTTGGTTAAACACAACGACAGGGATTACAAGTCGTCAAGTTCATTTCGTCGACTTTAGTTAGCAATGCTGCTATAAAATATCTTGCGCTGTTAGCCATAAGCTTTCAGACTACAGAGATCCTTATTTCAATAAAATCATCATCAGCTCAGCAGTGAACGAAGACTCGTGAATGGCACACATTTATAAAAATGCCTGTATTTCAAAAAAACAGCTGAAGTATCCCACTGCAGGGCAAAGAAGCTTGCCCACAATCATCTCAGCGCATAATTAATGCAAGATATCCTTTTTAGACTATCATGTTGGTACTCCTCGAACAGACCTTGCATTTCATACTCACTCTATGTAATTCAATATTGACAACAAATATGAATATCGTATAACAGCAGTCAATCACGTGTGTAGTTCTCTACTGACCCTCGTTATAACTGAGAATTGATTACCTAATGTAGTTTCCGCCAAGTATTTTCCTGCCACTATTAATAAGTCATTTTTATATTTATTTATTTATTCATTCACATTTGCAACTACATAATATGACATGTTGGCAGTGTTGGCGGATGCATGCACCCCTTTAACAATGGCTAGATGCTAAAACATCAATGTGGTGTTAATTAGCTCTTTGTGGCTTCGCTCGCGGAGAGTTATAGTACTACTTACATATTTTTTAGAAAAAAATTCAGTGTTGAGGACTCTTGAGGAGATTCAAGAGACTCAAAAGGTCCAATATAACATTAACTTTTAAAATAACAGTGAAAACTGTCATTAAATCTGCCTAGCGACTCTCGAGTTACAAACCGATCTTTATAAAGATATTATATTTTTATTTCAATACAAAGTGAAAATAATTTCTCGGCTAGTCTAATATTCATGCACCTATGGGAGAGCGATGGCGAGAGGCGGGCGTAACCAAAACCCATGTAAATTCGATTATGCACTTTCCCACTCAACTTGCCCGTGGAGATTCTCATGGATTTACAGAGCCAATATCTCGCAATCGATCTCAAGATAAGATTAGATGCAGAACATGCAGAACAGAAAAGTGTTGCTTTAGGCGAATAGAGTATTTAGATTAGGCGAATCAAATCTTCAAAGCTTCAAATCTTTAGAAAATGATAGTTATTTATTTTAATTGTAGTATAAGGAAATTTTTCAATTTTATTAATGTGAAATAAACTGAAGTAAAATAATATGTCGATATTCTAGCCAAAATGACCCAATACCCAATATAACCTGATGAGTTTGGCACATTCTACCCAAATAACGCCCGTTGAAAATTTCTTCTGGATAGATATTTTCCCGTTAATTAGATTATATATAGTCGTAGATAGTTTTATTATATTCTGCATGATTATACCTTTTTTTTTTTATTATTAACAATTTTACAAAGAGTATCTAATAAATCATACAGATTTGTCTAAGATACAAGTACTGCTGGAATCAGTAGGTGAGACATTAAAAACCTACCTGTGAGCAGTGAACAAATTATAATTTGGACAAGAAATATGTTCTTAATTTATATTTTAAATTATTTTCGCTGATATCTTTTTTAAATTTAGGATCTAATTCATTTATTAACCTGGGAACAGAGTAAGCGCTGGTCCGCTGACCGTATATATTGTTCGCCGCGTTGGTTACCAAATGCTTATGTGTTATACTACGAGTAACTGTAGGATGTGATATTAAAGTTTGAATTTCGGTATTGAAATATTGTTCTTTTAATATATTATATGTGCTTTTAATATGAACGGTAGGTATGTATAACTTTCAGAAATTTTTAAACGAATAAATGTTTTATAAGATTGTCTGCAACAAGATAAGGATAATAAGTTTGTAAATTAGTTATTGTACCAAATAAACCTTTAATCGACTAATTTGTGGTATGAGTCCTTGGTGAAATGTCGTTTTTAAGCCACAAAACATTGCTATCTATTCAACCAATCAGGCCAAATTTTCCGCAAATTTGTTCTTTTCTGGACATGCTTTAAAACAGGCCATGTTTTTGGTGATCGTGACCACTGAATTTTGTTTTAAAATAAACAATGCGTGGACAACCTATTTTTCGGCTGTTCATCCAACCAAGTAATTTATAGACCGCCAGGATTTTATAAAAGTGTGTAAAATGTTACAGGCACTGGCATGATGGATGATTTGTATTGTAGTTTGGAATTTTGTAATTTGTATTTTATATACATAAATCCGTCTAAATTATGTTAACCTATACCTATTGATCATTTATTTATTCAACGTGGCGACACTTAAGTTTGACATCAGCGAAATTTGACTATACACAAGGTGTAGGGGGGGCCTTTAATAAATGAGAACACATAATCTTCCGTTTCGTAAAAGTATAGATATCAGGTAGCCAGTTAAAGTGAAACAACTTGCAATTAAAATCTTCTTACCTACCTATACCACATGTGTGTATAGCATATAGGGCATATACCATATGTGCGATTAACATCAGCGATCTACCTATACCACATGTGTGAAGAACGCGAAAATCTTATATATTATACTCATAGCTGG
The DNA here is from genome assembly GCA_943735995.1 of Sesia bembeciformis. Lineage (NCBI taxonomy): Eukaryota > Metazoa > Arthropoda > Insecta > Lepidoptera > Sesiidae > Sesia > Sesia bembeciformis. The sequence goes on along the minus strand of OX031028.1, from coordinate 4,707,120 downwards.
GCATAAGACCGTTAATCCGTTAATCGTTAATTAACGAAGTTAACTTTTCGTGTAACGGATTAACTTTTAAGTTAATTTTTAAAAATGTTAACGGACTTTAACTTCCGTTAACTTTCTATGAGTCCGTTAATCGTTAAAGTTCGCCGCGAAAAACATGTTCTTACTTGTTCGGTCGTGTGCGCGTAGGCGGTAGTTAGTTAATAGGCGTAGTTCAAGCGGTGGTGGCGGAAGTAGCAATGGAGAAGAAGATGATGATTTTTTTATTTCTGTCACGCAATCTAAAGAGAAGACTAGCGGACACCGATCTTTAAAAAATAAAGTCCAAAGTCTAGTGAAAATGTGGCTGGACATGAAATCAAAAGACTCATTCAACGATGCGGCATTTTAACGGAGAAAAATGCCGGAGAACAGATTTTAATAAATCCATAATATTTATTAAATATAATACCGCTATATCTTCCAGTGCTGCAGTTGAGCGACTTTTTTCCATGGGTAAAGGATATTTTGACCCCAAAACGATCATCGCTGTCCGATGAAAATTTCAATATGTTAATGTTCATGAAGGGAAATATGCATCTCATGTCAGACAGTGATGAATAATGAATGTTACGGGTTTTTATTTTCAGCAAGATTGTCAATTTTGATCACCCTTATAATAATTATCCCATTAATTATTTAATCAACCTGAATATTATGTCAGATACCATTATGCTTCGCTATCTGACTTGAGATTCATATTTCTCTTGTTGGTTTTAATAAATAAATAAATAATAAACAAGCAAAGATTTATATCCTGTTTTTATTTTCTGTATCTTTTATGTGATCCATGTCCTGCCTAAACATCTCATTTCACATATAGGTACAACAACATAAGTTGTATAATAATATTACTATTAACGAGTTAACGATTAACTTTAACTTCCGTTAAATCATCCGTAAAATAACGCTTTAACGATTAACGAAGTTAACTATTTGATTAACGATGCCCAGCTATGATTATACTTATGTATGCATTTGATTTTTGGGATACGCACGTGCAGTTCCCATATTTCCGCATTTCCGCAGTTGCTGATGATTAGATACTATGTAGATTACTAAAAATTTTAGACGTTATAAACTATTATAAAGTCTTTTACATGAATATTCAAATAATAATGAATTATTATAATTCCATTTGTCTCTAACCAAACCGATGAAATCTATAGAGAAGCTTCGTCTCTATGGTGGAATTATAATAACACTATTTGTCCCCAACAGAACCAAATGTAATTAATTTATAGAAAAGCTTCAGCATAAATGCTTTTGATACTAATAATACTCATTACTTTACAATAACATTTTCTCAAACAATCAATTCATTAATGCCTAACCCGTCGTACAAGATATATATTTCATGTTTTTCATCTATTCATCTCAGGAGAAACCATGCTTAGTTCGTACGTTATTAAAATCTACAACTATTTAGCTACCCTAAAAGACCCAAGTAACATCCTGTACTCACGCTGGTAAAATGATGTAAGTAGAAAAAAACTACCTCGTATTATATAAAAAGATAATTGCTACGTATAGGACAGGACATAGGTGTATCATTCATTGTACTAGGAATACATAAAACTACTGAACTTTCACCTCGCGCAATAGGGTAACAATGTGCTCGTTCAACAATTTTATTATCCCACCGTTAGCAATCATCTATGTCATCTAATTATTGCTTACACGCGTAACAATTTCTTCTTGCGGAATCATAAGTTTGTGGGAAATCATAGACTAACAAATAACAATTGATTATAGATAGTTCAGGAAAGAGAATTCTCCTTTCAGTTTCTTTTGCGTATATTGTTGTTCCAATAGGAAGCAGTAAGCGGATTGTTTTAGAAGGAATGCATTTAAAAGAACTTCTAAGTACCTATAACTTTTAAATATGCATATTTCAATATTTCAAGATGGAAATTAATCAATGTCTAATAACTTTTTCAGTGTGCTCAGAGTCGAATAAATATGTCTAAATCTTAGACTTTGCTATTTAAAATATTATGATTAGAACACATTCTGACTGTAGGCGAATTACGACCCAAAATAGTTCTACAGACAGGCACATTAAATATTTTTGAAAGTGGTTTCCAAGGATGTTTGTAAGGAACACAATGAAATTTTCTCAATTATACAGTTGCAATCTATATATCCGTTAATAGATTTATATAAAACTTGATCATGTTTTGTCCAAATTGTCCGTCTTTTGTTGTTTACACCTGTAATTGGTATTCATTATTCATATAGGATTAGTATTACTATTACACTATTGTTATTATCTGTATACTGTTGGTTTACTTTATATAAGTAAATAAACTTTGATTCTGGTTGATCATTTCATGATAATTAGAACAATCAAATATTGTACTTAGATATATTTCTTCCATAGCCTCATAAAAACTCTACATACATATACACTCGTATAAAACTCATCCATAGCACCATTAAACACAAACATAATTATTTCACTGTTACCTTTGTGGATGTATATTTTATGAAACACTTTAATCTAGAATACAGAATATGGGACACGATATCCTGTGTAATGCAGTCTTGTTGACCTACATGTGCTAGTTATTCAATTCCTAATTTGGAGCCGAAACATGTTATAGACAAATGTTTTAAAACCTTATATAGAATTTACAAACACGCACGTGCAACTTCGATAGCGGGGTAATTATGTGCGTACTATACTTGTATATTTCAATAAATAATAATATGCAATGATGTTTATATCTACATTGTATACTCATGTAGATTGTTTTTTTTTTTTCGTGTCACGGCTGCTTAGTACGTGTAGTGTAAAAACATGCTGACCTCTCAATGCGGTATACGCAGACTCTGCAGCAGACCTCTGAAACTGGGTCACGCGGCCGCTACCCCAAAATGCCAATCGATCTGTAGAATTATCTACAGATTTTAAGGTACATTCCACAAGGTAATGTAAGTATTGGCCTTGGTTTTATTCCGGTGTTTTTAGACTGTCATATCTTTAATACTGTATGTTACTATTGTAATCGGAAGGATCAACGCTTTATACCGATTATGCGTTATACAATTATGCGATTGAAAGAAGCGGGAATTGAAACCATAGTACAAACGGCAAAGTAGATAAATTTAGACTTTATTCACAGACTTGACGCTCAAGCAACTGAGCTACGGGCGCTATAAGAGCCATCAGTAACATTTTGTTACACATTCAGAGAATCAGTTAACGTCACATCTATCTACATGTGCGTGTGTTGTTGTACGTAGTGAGCAATGAATGAATGCCAGTCAGTTGCCTGCAAATTTATCTATTTTGCCGTCTGTACGTTCACCAAAAGCAAAACCAGCTCTCAAATGGTACAAGTTTTCAACTAGTTGGAGACGCCCGGAATCGTGTAAAATAAGTCTATTACGAAGTGGCTAATTGTGCTTTAGTTGTTATATATTGTAACAAATCACGTACTTTCAAGAGATTTTTAAGCCACGTCAAATTTTACATTAAGAGTGGTATTTTAAATTATATGGTAAAGACTTACATTAGTGAAAGCGCTTTGTTCAATTTCGATATTTTTGTACCTCTTTCAACATTAACTATGTTACAATATTGTTCCCTTAAATAAAACATGTTGAATAAGTGTATATGAATAATACGAGTACATTGGTTTTTGCATTGAAGTTGTCCGTCCGTCCGTCACATTAATTTAGTGCACTAACTCCTTAGCGATTTCCTGCGTTGCACCACGTGTTGGGTTACTCATATTATTCATTTTATCCACCAGTCTCTATGTGCTGCTGTCTTTTTACATACCAGTGTCGAGTATCATTTTCGCGAAGTACGTGACTTTTTTATGTTTTTATATTTAAAGCTGTTCCATGTCAAAACAGAAACAAAATTAGAAAAAAATGTTTTTTTTTACAAAATTTGATTTACAAAGTTAGTCTGGAAACTATGCAACGGTACATGCATAACAAGATGCTCATAAATGGCTAAAAATCCTATTAAACATGTAATATATATGAGATAACTTGTACCTATTGTTTGTAATACATATATTCAATAACGATCAAATTTTATTTTAACTTCCTATGTTTTAACTTGGCTGGTTTTGAATGTTTTTGAACTCTGCTGTAAAATATGTTACAAAATATTTAGGTACTAAGTTTTAATGCAGGGTAGGCGCATTGCTTATGCCAATAAATTGAGATTTTATTACTAAATTTAAAAGATAAGGGTCAAGTTTCTTGACTAGAAACTGACAAGACCAAACGTTTTATGAAAGCGAATAGAGTACGGTGCATAGAGAGAATCCAATTGGCCTTTCTAGTTAATAATGAGGCAGCTCTTAATAATTAATGAATTATTCCACAATTCCACAAGATTCTGTTCTCATTATTTCCACAAGAAGAAAGGGTAATGGCGGTTTATCGTGGCATTAACCTTGGAGGATGGATCGTTTATCATGATAACTTCAAAGGAAATACGAATGAAATGACTAAATTTCATCCACTTATATAGAACACCGATAGAAGGATGAAGGTGCACGTGCAATCCCACAGGGCGAATTAAACTGGCCCACGTTACTCCCTCTCTTACAAAAGATTTAAGTCAAATGTACTGCATTTCCCATTTTATTTTAAGCTACGATATGGGGTTCTTCAAGAGAGCTGTGAATAGGATCTTGCAAGGTCGGCGGCGCGCCCGCATGCCCCCTGGTGTTGCAGGTGTCCATGGGCGGCGGTAACACTTACCATCACGTGGGACCGCTTGCTCGTCCGCCCTCTAGTCTATAAAAAAAAAAAAAAAATCCTATTCCCCCAAATGTTTGTACATGTTTCTGTAGTTATGCCAGCGCCCGTTTCCATCCCATTCTATCCCTCTCTATTTACCCAACCCTTTTTCCAAGTTTACTCCTAAATCTCCAAAGATAAGGCAACGCATCCGAGGGCGTATCAACGTTGGTCATTCTGGACTGATGTTAGCAGGTATAGCGGATGGGCGACAGTATTCGCTTATCACCAGACAAATTGTGTACACATTGGCTGCCTTCTAGCTATAAAAAAAGAACAAATGTATTGAAAGACGTCCAATCTCGATACGGCTCGTCAAGCGTTCCGGTAAAATTAGTCTTCAACTTTCTTTTGTTCTTAGCCCATTGGTTTGCGGTTGCAACTGTTTGGCAGCTCATCCAGACCCATCTGTCTTGTCGGATCAAGATTAAAATGTCAGAAATAAATGGGTCTATTGGGATTTAAGGTAATTTCTAAGAGAGAATTCTGTAATTTCACATGATTTGTTACAATTTGTTTCGAAATTTATGTACCTACATACTCCCAAATAAAATGACAATTTGAGCCTTATGTGTACTTCACTTGCTTTAATTATGGTTATCGTTAGATTTTTGCTCATATTGATTAGGTTACGAGTAGGAGTAAAATGGGAAAATCTGTTACAGTACATAGTGATGGCCTGCCATCACTACCATATACCTATATACATATACAGAATGCGTCCGAATCTTTCCCGAAGTCTAAATTCATCAGTTAATGATTCCGAGTTCAATTATATTAAAATTTTACAAATATTTTTCTGCAAAAATTAATTTTCTTTATTTTTTTACAAATTTTTCTTTCAAATTTACCATAAAATTTATATTTTTACAAAATAATAACTAACATTATATGTCAATTAAATCATGAGTATGAGTAAATCAGTAAATGGTTTTGGTTTTAAGCTTTGTCAAAGCTTTCGAGACACTGTTGTTTTTTAATTAATTTTATAGATACTATGTAGCGTGTACCATTTCTTTAAATATATAATTTCTAAATTATGTATTTTTAATATCCATTTCTGTGCAGTACGTCTCGGTTTCTGGCATGTGGCCGTACAGTTTAACATCGTTCGTACTTCAGTTAGTTAGTCACGTTCACCTCCGCGTAAGACTTGGACGCGTGTGTTGTATTTCTTTCTCTTTTATTATTACTTTAATAATGAAACTTTGGTTCGGAATCAATCGTAACTTTGCTTCATTTATACAGTGACTTTGATCAACGAAGTTTTAAACTAATTTGTTTGGACTTCTACGCTGCATTCGGTGTTTTTGTTTGTAAGAATGTAAGTAATCATAGAGCTTGAAGGATGTCTTCAGCAATGTATACACATATTTAATTAATGTTGTAAGTAAATAAAATATTTCCTTGTACAAGATAGCTTTATAAAACGGGCTATACATTAGTAATTTGTCTAATTAAATGCACATACTTTATTTAGTTGTTTACTTTTCTTGCACTATATTGTACAGAGGCGGAATCAATACTTAAAGGCATTCTCTACCAGTCAACCGGCGTTCGTTAAATAAGTTAAAAGTACTTTTTTTTAATTAGTCTTCTTCCATAACATTTTTTTATTGTTTATTCATACAAATATGCACATTAATTTTGTTGCACATTTTTTCATCGGAATACGTATTTACATACCAATATGCAACATGCAACGTTGTGCACGGTGCCTGGTCTGGAACCGGTTTGAAAGTGAGTGTTTTGTTGACGAAACCGGATCGATAAATAATAAATAGATGTGCTATTAATAGACTACAGAAACTATCTATCAAGTACCATTATACAACATGTTTGGAAAAATGAATGCGTTTTCTGTTTCGGACAACGAAGCATTGCATCGAAAAGTGTATCATTTGTCAAGCTTTCTGGAAAGGCTCTGAAATTCTTTTTTCTTTTTAAGTTTCTCGTCACCCGGCTTGAAGTTGTGCAAACAATAGAATGGAATGAGCTAACAAGATATCTCGCAATCTTACGTTTTTGTTTATGCCACGGTTCTCTTTAATCACAAGTTCATCTAAAGTTTTTAAAAGTCCATCCTCGCAATATCAACAATTCAAATTGAACTTTCACCTCGCACAAATTCAATATATTATCGACTTTCTAGTCTTGACTGTACAAGAAAGTACCAAACTTGAAGTTAATTAAAATCATTACTTGAATTTAAAAAAATGTGATCAATTCATCATCCGTTACTCCTTGATTCCCCGTTCTTGGGCGTTATGCTCGTTGGCCGTGTTGTGTTCGATCCTTAGGGCAACAACGATTCAGAGCAACTTAAACAAGGCTTATTCATTCGCAACACCCGTATGCTGTGATTATAGAACGAAGTTCTAATTTTATTCATTATTTCGTTACAATTATAAACTCATCATCCAATTTTATTGTATGATTGTCTTAAAATTTTCTGGGTGTCATTCCAACTTAGATCGTTAGTATAATCTCAATCTTAAATTTTTTATAGTAATGTTAAAAGTAAACTGAATACCCGCTCGCCACAGCATTCAACCATCGGACATCGAACCCGTTAGCTCGTTTTTAGAGCGACGACCTTGCAGTTTTAAACACTTCAGGAATATCAAAGCCAGAAATTGCTGTATCTGTCTGTGCAGTACAGTAATACAAATCATAGACGGCGCGATAATAAGTACATACTCATTATTGAGGAAGTTAGATTTTATCCGCTTATAGTAAAAAATGTATTGTAAATAAAAATTTAACTTATTAAGCTAGCACGAAATGCGCTAAAAAATGGCCAAGTCTGACTGATGACGCCATCCACTGACGTAAGTCTAGATTTGGGCACGTTTAGCTTTTTGTTAAACAAATTGTAGCGTTATACAATAAGGTGAAGTCATGTTAAAAATTGCTCCTTTAAATAAACAGACAATGGAAAACTCTTCTTCCGTTAGTTGTGTAAAGTAATATGTTCATTTCCACAGACATTTTCCTTACAATTTCCTCCGTTTAAGTGTTTTCCTTCTATCTTTCTGTGGCCTATTTTCTTTTCAGTAAACTGAGCGTAGTCTATGTAGACAATGTCGCCATGAAGTCTGCGGTTTGTTGATACTCTCTAAACATCTTAATGTCACAGTCCTCATTGTACGCAACTTCGTACTTTATCTCTTAACTTTGAAGAGTGTTCTCAATCAGTTTTCCTCTCAGTTACACGATGTTTTGAGTATACAAATGTTAATGCATAATAAGTGACTCTTTCTTTTTATTGTAATCTTTGACCCAATGCCCTACGCTTTTTCTACCATACTTTCATAGACACCGGCACCGTTATTTTTATGATAATTCATTATGGTAGACAAAAACACGTACAGACTCATTTTTCTTTTGCGAACGTTCTCCAAATCACGACGGCGTTTGGATTTTCTAAAGCCCTTGTTTTTTTTTCTTTTGTCTTGTTGTTTTAATGTATTCGGAACTGTATCATCAACGTTTATCTTTGGATCCTTTTCCACATTTAAAACTATAAATTCAATTTTCAGAGGGCTTTCCAAGGCATTCTAGATTTAAAGAATATTGCTGGTTTTTTTTATTAGAGAAAATTCGAAAAATTGGAGAAAAAAATATCGAACTCTACCATATATTATTTGGGAGAAAAACTGGAGCCACTATTATGTTTTATACTATGTTTTATTTAGCTGCTATTTCGTAAATTATCTTATCAATATAGGCTATCGAACTATCGAATAAATATTTATATGTTATCTCTTGTGAATTCATTTTCTAATGTACCTATCATTCTTTTTGCGATTTTTACTTGAAAAGAACATGCGATTTTCCCTAGCATGCTCCTGCTGGGAAATTTGCCAAAGTTATTTAAGTTTTCACGTGGATGTTTTTTAATTGCATTTTTAATTCCGCGAAGTTATCAATTCCGTTTACATTGAGTTTTGTTTGTTTCTTCGACATGTATTTTCGGTGTGGCGATGGCGGCTTGTTTTACTGGCGGACATGTTTATCGTCTTGCTTTGGGGCGCGATCGTAAAACGGTGGTAGTTTACGGCGCGAAACTCGCGGTGTGTTTAGTTTCAATACGGGAAACGTTTTACAGATACATGCGTTTGGTTTCGGTAGTTTGTTTGTGAATGAAGCTTTCTATTTTCGTACTAATAGGTATTTATTAATTGTTCCATTACAGTACGTAATATCTATGACATTCCAAATAACAAAGTATTGTGTAAGATATTTCATACAAAACAGTCAAAAGACTTATTAATATAGAAATATATCAAGACTAAAAAGATATAACTTATTTATGTCATAATGCCTATTTAAATGGTATTGTGGCAATGCTATAGGCGCCAGCTTGTCGCGACCGTGGTAGCGTATTGCGAAAAGCAGCCCCACCACGATATAGGTTATTGTTACACGACCTTTCACGTTAAATCTCTTGGAAGATTTTATTTGGGCAGGCCTTGTTCGCTAACAGAGCCCAACTATCGTTTATCAATAAGATTTACGAGGCAATTTGTTTTGAAGGAATGAATAAGAGTGATATAAAACTGACGCTGTCGCATTAATCACTGTTATTTGAAGTGTCTCTTCTATAATTTTGGACATTTTAAAAAGAGTTATAAGTTATAATTAAGAAAATTACCAGCAAAAAATACTGAATGGGCAGCCAATCGATGGCTGCAAATTTAAATTGTTTGTTAGTTAGTGTTAGTTAGTTAGTTAGTGAGTTATTATTTGTTAAGGTTCTATAGTGACAATAATGAAATAGGGAATCTCGCGAACGGGACTCCATCGACTTTGTGAATACATTCTTATTAATTTCAGTTATTAAAATATTTTAATCCGTTGATTATAATTTGCTGTTTATTTAGTATTTTAGCTGTCCATTTAATAAGCCTTTCGTAAATTAAATTCCTAGATGTTGAAAAAGAGATTGATATCTTATATGATACTGATAAGATAGATAGGTACATAGATATTTCTTGTTATCTAATATATTTAAAAAGAAGTGTGGTGTCGACCGGTTATAGAATAAATCCACCCCATCTTCCCATCGGTGTCCTAAAAGACTACTAAGGGATAACAAAGCGGCTACCACAAGACCCGAGGAACTATATCACTTCTAAAAGAGTGGACTCGCAAACCCGTTTGGCCAGCGTGGCGTTTTAAGACTATACAATATATCCCTGATGCACAAGACAATGTGCTTGAGGAGGCCCATGTCCAACAGAGGATACTTAAAGGGCTAGTTGCGTTTAAGTATTATGCATTTAAATGCACTATATTCCAATTGTCAAGGATGAAGATAGGATGTTGTGTAAGGTATCATACATATATAGTATGTATAGTTATCAAAACACTAGGTTTATTATACACATCTTAACATTTTTATATACAATGATTATATATATATATATAAACGATACATCGAAATTCTCAATCTACTTATAGAATTATTCAACAGCCTATCATCCTTTTAATCGAGTTATGAGGAGTTTAAGTAGAGATAGACTCGATATTACCGACATGCCACATAATACGATTATCGAGTCGACAAAAACGTCTATAAAGATTTCCAATGATTCTGCAATACCATTCTTTATATTTATTGCACAAAGTGACAATAGGTGGACTTTATGCTTAGAACCATTGTCTCCCAGTCGACCTTTGGACTATGCAGATATCTTACATAGCTCTGCAATATCTTTATACGGGTACATGCAACGCAATATACGCTTGCATTTTTATTAAATCGAACCTCACTTAATCAGATATCGATCAGCACGAACAAAACATTATTGTTTTTTAAAGTTGATATAATGTGAGCGATATCAATTGAATCGTATCCTCACGACTTTCCCGGATGTTGTCGTCGATTTTGCGCCTTTAGCAGTACCATTGTATGCAGCCCTCGTAACTTCCAATCAGAGTGATTGTGCGTTACGCAATAGATAATGAGCCAAGGTGACTGGTGCCGATTTTATTGTAATAATATGTGGCCAGAAGCTATTTTAGATTACAGTAAGAGTTAGGGGTCTAATGGCTCATTAAGCCGGATATGTGTGGTCTAGGCACGACCAATATTATAAACGTTCTTACCAATTTCGTATCTACCTTGTTTGGTTACGTGATGTCATAGTGAATGATTTCACCACGGCAATTCAATTAAAAAGGAAAATAAAAATATAAGAAATAGAGAAATATCTATCAATATGCAGACGTCGTCCCGGTAGGATACAAAACAATCGCGGAGCAACGAACTTAAAGGAAGGGTCCTTGCCATAATTGCTACCACAGTAAAACGTCTGAAAATGAATCACGTGATAAGTATTCTGTTTCAGCAATCGAGAACCACTTATACAAGGATTCCTAGTGATCTCATGAATCGATGAGTTATTAATAGAGGCAAATTAAAGGTGTTTAAATAAATGACGTATTTAACATAACCTTAAGCAGTCATTTTAAGCAGTTATTGGAATTAATTAGAAATCCGCGTAAAAACTTAATGCTTATTGGCGTAAATACGTCACGTAAACGTCATCGATAAATTACGTCACGCTTTTGTGCTTTTTAGACCCCCCTCCCCCCTAAGTTTGTTCTCTGTGACATAAAGGTTCCCACCGCATTCTGTCACACCATGTCACACATTGTGGACCCCTCCCTCCCCCTTAACGTGTAACGTAATTTATGGATGACCCCCAATCAATATCCAAATAAGAGATATATTTCACAATTCTGAAGTGTATTTGTTATGTTGTCTGAGCAAAGGGACCTTATTGTAGGTGTTGGACTTATTGGCTTTGGTTAACATTTTATAACTTAAAATTCCGTGTTTTCATGATGCTGTTTAAATAGAAACATGCTTTAACATCTGATTTTTAACAGATAAAGCATTAAAAAAATACATTTTTTTTAAGATTCCACTAAATGAAGTCTTAATATCTGAGAGCATATTAAATCTGGTTCAGATGCATATTGATAAGAATTGCGTTAAATTTACCTTGTCAAATCTGAGATGTTATGTGTTATGTAAGTCTCAGTGCACTTAAAAATACCCAATAAAGCATACCTACCTAGTTAAAGCCAACCTAGTTTTTGCACGATTACAAACTTTTTATTTATGTTCTTACACGACTTATCGGGTGATTTTAAAGTTCATATTCCTCGCTCTAATTGAATGAATAGTTTTGTTCTACAACGTTATATCTGCGGTTGGCGCCGCCGCCGCCTAACCCTATTGATTGGCCGATAATGTACACTGGTAAGTTTTGTGGTCGATCCATTATTCTAAAATCTGGATCGACCATCGAGCTTTTAACCATCTCTGTAACCATGTTCTCATTTCGTGCTCTCAGAAACGTGATTATACGCCTGTGTTTTGCTCGGTTTTTGTACAAAAACACACATAGCTGACTCTCGAAATTAGGTTTCAAGTTTTTCTTCCAATATGTTTTGTTTGCCACTTGGTCTCTTCTAAACGTTTCTTTTTAATTTAAATAGTGTTTGTATAATCTCTAGTTAAAGACATCGCTGTTCATTAATGTATTTAGAATACGGTAGTTTACTGGTACTTGTAATTGATAGTTTTAGGGCTTTATTCAATTAGGTAGGTACCTACTAGAAATGGAGAACAAAGCAATATTAGGAATAATTTTTCAAATCATTGATTGTTTCATAAAAATGATTATTTTAGATGGGAGTCATCACTGTCTGTAATTTTCACGCGGGGATGTAAAGACCTTACTATATTGGTGACTTCATTAATACAGTACTTAATGTAATCCTTTTGTAACTTGTGATTTCTAAGTTCATATAGGTACCATTTTGAAGATATTTCATTTTGATTTCATGCCTCAATTTTTAGTGTTAAGATAGGTAAGTACCTATGTACTCTTATTTAATTAAATAATTTATTTAAAGACTCAACAGCCTATTACATGGCTACATAAGTAAATAAAATAAATAAGTAAATATATCCGGTCTCGTGTTCAACTAACCATATTGTGTTTAAAATCCATTATTTATGTCAGTTTTTCTAAGACCACACTATTGTTAGTAGAGCCCAAGGCGACTCGACCGTAGGCGGGTGCGACAGTGCAGCGGTCATTCACCTGCCAATTTAATTATAATAATAATCAAATATTTTCGTTAGCAACATACTGTAGCTATTTTCCTCATTAACATAATTAACAATTTTTAATTAACTATTAAAAAATTGGTACAAGTTTTATCGACAGGTTTAGTAACTTCATAACTTTCCTGTTATTATTTTACATAACGTTATTGTATTCAGCAGTTACTACCAACTGTATATTGGACCTGGTTTTAGTGTTTACAGCAACAATATTATTATTACTATTACATCACTTCATTTAACGTTACAATTTAAATCATCGCATTCAATTACAGCTGTACGTCCTTGTGGCTGTATTCTGGCAATTATTGTATAGTAATGTCTGAAAAGAAATAAATACGGAGGTTTTTTCTATAGAAAGACAGTGCAGACGAATGAACAGTCCACCTGGTTGTGAGTGGATACTGCCGCCCATGGACATACCTACCTATGTAGGTACGTAGGTAGATATGTCCATGGGCGGCAGTATCCAGTAGGTATCCACTTTTGGAGGTTTAGGAATGGATTTGGAGAAAAGTTTAGAAAAATGTTGAGGGACAGGATAAAAAGAAATAGGAATGGGCTCTGGCATTACCTAAACAGGTATGTACATTGGGGGAATGGGTTATAGTGGGAAATGCAGTACATTTATCGGTAGTCTTCTGTCGGTAATTCATACGTTTAGTTAACGTATTAAATTCACTCATGCGCCCTACACCGCATGTTCGTGCTGTCTATAACTGCTAAACGATCAAGTAACGATAATAGACGTTCGCGTGTGGTCGGTAATGTCAGTAGTCGGCGCTGGCGTCGGTCTACGCTGCGGAAGTCGGTTATTTTGCGACTAGCCAGTCATGTCAACGTTTAACCATACGTACTTTATTTATGTAGGTACCAGCGGCCTGGGGACCGACCTTCACCCGGCCGATACGACTTATTATCCCATTAAACCTCTGTGTTGGTCTATTTAATATCAATTAATATCTACTGCAGCAAAGTAAAAACGGATATTGTGATGTGATATCAGCCTATGACGTCCCACTGCAAATTTACAAGAAAGCAGTTTAAACGAAAAAACGTATTTTTTTTTATTTACCACTGAATCGGACCAAAATTACTATCATAACATCTTAATGTTAAGATTTATGTTATGATTAACATAATTTATGGACATTTTTTTTCTATTTTCACCTAAATATAGCAGCCTGCAATTTATTGAATTATCACGCTGCACATTAATTTTAATTATTTATTCCCATTATGGGATACACTTCATACGGTTTCAATATTTTTTTTGTAATCTTTTGTTTTGTTGGCCGTATATACCGTTAAGATTTAAAAATACATGTAGATAAAACACATAATTATTAATGCATTTCAGTATTTAGTGCAGTTGTCTTTATTTTGCACATGTCCGTTTCTACTTTGCTACCGATGATATGGTAAATAGCGTTCGCTTATAAAAGTACATTCAAAGACTAAGAGACTTGTCGTTTGCCGTTCTAAATGAGACTAACACCGTTCATAAATTTTATTAAATTCTCTAAAAACTTATGATGGAGCTATGCGGATATGCAGCGGCGCGTGAACTTTTCAAAAGCGGACTTTAAAGTCCAGTCCAAACAAGCTGAAATGAAATATCGGCCGCTTAAAATCCTCGCCTTATCCGACAGCCAACATTATTCATATTTTATTAGTTTCCGTGTGTGTTTAGTTAGAACAGACATATTTAAAGAGGAGTGTAACGAAATTTGATAGTTTATTAGTACTTCTTTATATTTTAAAATATACCTACACGTAGATTAGGGCCATTCTCCGGACAGATGGACCGATAAAGAAGTTTGCCGGTAATGGGCCCATGAGAAGGCCGTTTGTGGTGGCGAGCCTTGGGAGAGGCCTATATCCAGCATTGTGTAGAGAGACCTAGGCAGTACCGGTTTTACCTATGGTGCAGGGTGTGGCGCGGCGCACACTGGCGCGGGGTCTTAGGGGGCGCCGAGCGCCGTTCGCGACGCCTCCAAAGAGCCTACTAGAGGGCGCCAGGGCGCTACATGGGCTAGAACCGGCTCTGGATCTAGTCATACTATGATATGGTACGTAAAACACATATTGTGACTTTAGAGAAATCATAAAAATTAACATAGTTTTATTGATTTATCTTAAGAATTAGCCTTTAGAGCGTGTTTCTTTTAAAAACAAAATCTTGAAACAACGAAATTTTAAGTTAGAAAATCTTAACCAAATGTCACACGATCCTACTGCACTGCACTGCGTGTTATAAAAATAGGGAATCTTGGCAATATAGACGTCTGGAATGTCCCTTGAAAATAAAAGACGGTGTGGATAATAAGTTATACCCATGTATGCGTGTATTAAAATACTCATACTTACTCTCGTTGCTGCCCCAACCAACGCCAGGCACGCGACGGCAGACATGAGAGACAAAATTAGAAAACCATGCAAATCCTACCCTAACCCTTTTTCGTATATAAACATGCCAATGTTAGTATAAATTAGTTTAAGTAAAAGCTGTTTTACTGAATATATTTGCCTACTATCGTTTAAAATAAGAAATGTAATAATTATAGTTGGATTTTTTATTCCAGTCAGGGACATGACATGTCAGGTCTACATGTCATATCCCTGACTCGAATAAAAAATCCGACTTTAGATTGGTAGTAGCTACGTTTGTAACTTTCAATTTCCGTAGGTACGTTTCAAAACGCAGAAATTGTTGGAAAATTTTCTATTTTGCTAATAAGAAACACAAGTTTCAATAAAACAGAAGAGCTATTGACCATTATTTTCGTGGGGTTTGTAAGTAATCGAAGCTGTATTTCGTGTATTATGTTTGTGTATATTTTAAAGTAGAGACGAGATTGTTTGTTAACTTGCTTGAGCAAAGCACCTCAGGGAAACTACTTGAGTTTCCAAGCTAAAAGGGTTAGTTGGCTCACTGGATTTCTGAAGTGAGATATGCATATTGCACGTATATTTTTGAATTACTCTTCTTTACTCTTACCCTACTAAAATTGAAAAGGACGATTCGTCCCACCTGGGACATAAATATCTGGTCCGAAACTTATCGAACTCTATTTAGAGTATTTATCGCTAACATTTCCATATTGTAATCTATACTTATTTTGACGGCAGTAGGTATATTTAAAACATTGTATAGATTTTTAAAATCAGAGTTTTCTGACATCACGTTTTAGAATCATATAAATTGTTCATAAACATCCTTTCATTTGTCTCAGTAAAAGCGTAATTTAATCTCCAAAAGTAAAGAACATTCTTTACTCTTGATAATACGATTTACGAGCGAAATTAACATAAAAACCTTACATATAATTCTTTATCCTTTCTGTTACAACACCTTTATTTAAATTTCGCTTTATTTTTTGTAATCCCACTAATATTATAAATGCGAAAGCTTTGATGTTTACATATTTGAATGTTAGTTACTCAATCACATCGAAACGGTTGAACCGATTTTGTTCAAACTTGGGAAATAGGTCGATTGTAATCCAGATTAAAACATATTCATTTAAACCACGCGAATGAAGTTACAGGCAAAAGCTAGTAAAGTATAAAAAGAAACTTATTGTAGTTGCCTTGACGTATTCACCTGGTCACGTTGCATGTTCCTTCAACTTAATCAGTTCACATGACGTGACCCGCACACACGCGGATGTCTGGCTGAAACTGGATTAACGTCATACACGTGCCGTTTAATAAACATTGCTTCTTTCTCATTTCTTCCTTTGATGAAATCGCTAAACTGCCTTAGTTAAATTTGCATTGCACTCAATCTTAGCTACGTTGTCTGGACTGACTACAGCCCGCCCGCGGTCATTCAAAAAACGGATGTAAATTGCAACCCAAAAATTATTTCTACCCGTTCTTTTTCTAAGCATATTTCTGTGAATTGGCAAAAATTCCGTAATCCACATAAAGATATGATATATAGCTGAAGATTCTTAGCCCCAGATAAATAAACGATTCTCGGTCTTAGAACTAGTCTCACTCGTTTTTTTTTATAGCTCCTTATTCAGTCTGCATGTAGGTTAGATTCCAGCGGCATGGACGAAGTGAAGAACGGTCTTAGAATCGTCTATAACCCACCCTTAGATTAGAGTGCTTAGTAATTAGAGCGATTTAGTAAGAAAATGACTGCAAGTAACTTAATGGCTCCGGTTACTCACTTAACAACAATGACCATTACACATTGTATTATAATAAATAGTATGTTCATATAATACAAACCAGTTATTACAAAATAACTGGTTTGTATTAACATACTCTTTATTACAGTAAAAGTCTTAAAGGAAGTTGAGAAGAACTAAATACACAGCAATAAAGTTTATCTTTCCAAATGGAAGTTTATAGGTAGATGCAAGAATTAATGTTAGTATACTTTATCAAGTAGGGTCGTATGGGGCTCACTGTGACACGGGGCACAGTGTGACAGTATCATTATCTCCGTCTCTTTCTAAAATTCTTCTAGCGCTAAGACGTTGTTCAGTCAAGCACAACCAGCCGCCATTTTAAACGCTTACAATTTGCTTTGTTCATAACTCGCCGGAAAGAAATTTCCAAAAAATTGTTTATTTGGTTTTTTTTTCTTTAAAAAGACCTGTGTTGTTTTTGTTTTTAAATCTTGCAAGGAGGACTTAGGTAAGCGTTGTTTTATATATATAAAAATACTTGTACTACTGGTTTATTACACATAAATACTTTACCGGTATTTCTAACCTATAATTAATTGAATTATTTTTTTTTTATTTCGGATTGTATGGGGCACTGTGTGACGGGGTACATTGTGACAGTGTCACAGTGTACCCCAATATTGAGTTTAGTAGTTCCATAACATTATATTTGCTAAATAACCCTTATAGCGTTATTCATCTTCTGTCTGTTCATAAGTCAATGTAATAAATGTTAATATTTGGTAACTAGATGTAAAATGATAACGTTAATTAGATTTTTGTTTGTTTTAGATCCATTTCAAAATGGTTCCAAATCGGGTTCGCAAGACGTCAATGGGCCAGCACAGTGAACAAAATATGCGAGAAGCTATTGCACTCGTCGAAAGTGGTTCGAGCTTGAGAAGTGCCGCTGACCAAAAACATGTAAACTATATGACATTAAGTCGCTATGTCAAGAAAGTGAAAAGTAATGTTGAATCTGAACTCGTAAATCTCACTCCTAATTATGCCAATAGAAAAATATTTTCAAATGATCAAGAAAAAGGATTAAAAGAATATATTTTAACATGTTCTAAAATGAGTTATGGTCTCGATACAGTGGAATGCCGAAAGCTTGCTTATGAAATGGCTGTCTTTCACCGATTAGAGATGCCTAAAAATTGGGTTGCAAAGAAAATAGCAGGCATTGACTGGCTTTATGGTTTTAGACAAAGACATCCGGACCTGACGTTAAGGAAACCAGAGCCATGTAGTTTGACAAGGGCTACTTCATTTAATAGACATAATGTTAATACATTCTTCAATAATTTACAAGAAGTGATGAGTCGTGCCCCGAGTTTTTCTGACGGAACAAGAGTTTTCTGCTTAGATGAAACCGGGACTACAACTGTCCAAAAACCAAAAAAGATACTTGCTGCGAAGGGGGCTAAGCAACTCAACAAAGTCACTAGTGCAGAACGAGGCACCCTTGTGACAACTTGTTGTGCTGTATCTGCAACGGGATCCGCTCTGGCTCCAGCAATGGTTTTCCCTCGAAAGGTTTTCAAACCGTTTATGTTAAAAGGTGCACCTGTGGGTACTCTAGGCCTTGCGCAGCCTACTGGGTGGATGACGGGCGAACTTTTTCAAGAAGTGATGAAGCATTTTATAAAGGTGACTTCATCTTCAAAAGACAACCCATCTCTACTGATTGTTGACAATCATGAGAGCCATCTTGCTCCAGCAGTTCTCAATATAGCAAAGAATAATGGGGTCACTTTGTTGACTATACCACCACACACGAGCCACAGACTGCAGCCACTGGACGTATCGGTTTTTGGTCCTTTTCAGACTTATTACAATGCTGCCGGTGATTCATGGATGATGCGGCACCCGGGAAAAACTCTTTCAATATATGATGTCGCAGCATTAGTAGGTCAAGCTTTTGACAAAGCTATGACCCCTGTCAACATAAAATCCGGATTCAAAAAAACTGGCATCTTTCCTTTTGATAAGGATGTTTTTTCTGAGGATGATTTCATGCCCAGTGAAATAACAAACCGACCAGTACAGAATAATGGAGTTGAAGAGACGAGGCCGAGTGGGAGTTCACAATCAGATTTTTCCTCTGAGCGTCCTGTAGAATCCGAAATTAATGTGACACCGTCTTGTTCAAATACATGCCGAGAAACTGTTCCACAAGTCATTCTACCTGATGATGATGAGGTCGAGTCAGGCCAATTGAGCCCTTCTATACTAATAGAGACTATTGACCCCGAAGAGTCAGAAGGCTATAAATTGCTTGCTAGAGATCAGCTTTCAAAAGATCAGTCAAATAATCTGATGAATTGTCAACCTAAACACCTTACTCCTACCAATAACAATCAATTAAAAAGCCCCATAAGATGTCGCGGTTATCCTAAAGCTCAACCAAGACTTAAGTCTAACAAGGGAAGAAAAAGAGGAAGAAGCTGTATTGCGACAGACACACCTATAAAACAAGAATTTGAAGAAGCGGCTTTAAAAAGAATTAAAAATGTAAAAACCAAAGAAAAAAAATTGATAGACAAAAAAAAGAAATTGAGAGCCAAAGAAATAACTAAAAAATCAAAGCAGTCGCAAGTGCAAGTGAAAAAAGTTCTTTTCGAAGGATCAGATGACACTGTATCCATCTCGTCTGATAATTCTTGTGATATTTCCCTATCCTGCCATAAGAAACCAGAACGAGAGGATTTTGTTATTGTTAAATTTACTACCAAACAGCAGAAAGTCAAGCATTATATTGGGAAACTCGTAGCAGACAATGAAGAAAATGCTTACGACATAAGTTATTTACGTAAAAGTAGCAAGGTAGATAACAATTTTTATTTCCCACTCGAGCCAGATATGGCGACAGTTGGTTTGGAAGACATAGAAATTGTTTTACCTTTGCTTGAAAAAAACAAAAAATTTACCAAACGTCAAGCTGATTCGTACGTTTTTCCTAAAAATATTTTGAAGAAGTTTAATTTACAATAAACACTAAGTTTTTATTATTTTCTTACAATTAGTAGTGTTTCACAGACCGTCCCATGATATGTCACATAGTACCCCAGAGTGTGTCACATAGTACCCCAGATATGGGGCTGTCTGTGACAATCGACGGATCTCTTAAATGTGCCATTTAGAAGTATTTTTTGTTATATTTGATACGATTTTTATTTGTTTAATGAGAGTAGAGAAACTGTTGATTATTTTAAGACCAAACAAAAGATAATTTATTAAATATATTTGATTTTAGAACACAATTTGTCTTTTTTGTCACACTGTGCCCCACCTTACCCTACATAGGCTGAATAGTTTTGTGTTTAGATGTAAGTGTACCTACTTTGATTAATATTATTGTCGTTTGTATAGTTGTAAGTTATATACCGTAAATTCTTGATTTTTTTATATTTACTTATCTCAGGTAACTAAGACCCGTACAGTAAATTCTTTATATACTTTATAATATATAAGGTATGTGGGTAATGTCGCCAGCATGCTGGGTAGCTTGCCACGGGGATCAAATTTACACAACATGCTCAATATACCTACCTATAAACATAATGAGAATGAAGTTTAGATTTCATTTTAGATGTAAGTATTTTCTTTTCATTGTATACTTTTCCGTTTTCCCGTTAACATTTTCCGTCAATAAATAATATTATATATCCTTGATACCTTTATTTATAATAATGATCAAGCAGTACACATAATTATAAAACACTAGCGACCCTTCGGTCGCTTCGCTTTGGTTTATATGTTTATTTTTCAAAATAATATATTGCCTATATTAGACACGGATAATGTAGATTCCTATTTTTAAAAGAATTTTTGAAACCGGTTCAGTAGTTCTAGAGATTACCCCAACGTACAAACAAACACACAATTTTACCTCTTTATTATATTAGTATAGATAAATTCCGTGTTCTGCTTGACCATATTTTCTACATTCAAATATGATAATCGTACTCACACCTGTTTAAATTAATACCTACATTAGAGTTCATATAAACTTATAAAACGTTCTATTGACACAGATGTGCATCGTTATGTCAGTAAGGTTGAAGACGGTAATTAGATTTTGCAATAATTATTTTGTTTGTAACTGGTGCCTTCTGCTTGCATCAGAGTTTTGGAAATCGTGATTAAAGATTAACTAACATTTAACTATTTCAAAGGGTATTTACTCCCGACTGTTTCATAAAGCCATTCGTTTACCATTGTTTCATGTTCTCAATGACTTAAAAATGTACTCATAATCATGTAGTTTATCTATCACAAAAATTTGCCTTGAATGTGACATACTTCTAAATTTAGACTAGCTATGGGTACTGTAGGTTACAAGTAACAGGATACATTTATGATAAACAAGACATGTTTTCATTCAAATATAAGTAAATGTTACTTGTTTTTTAGCCTTTGCAAGTGCTGCTAGAGGAAGTCGTAAAATGTTTACATAGCCTTATTATTGGTCCGGTTTATCGTGAGGTTGTCGGATGGTCTCGAGTGGTGCGCCATTTAGGGCAGTCGTTTCGCCAGTCGAGATCCGAAGCGCATGCACCATATGGTTGCTGTTACACCGGTCAAGGCCGAACACCATTCGTTCTGAGTAGACACTTGAGGGGAAAATATTCACTGAATTATTTACTGAATATTGATGTATTTAATTGGCGCGACCCAGTAAATATAACGAGATCAAATAGCTAGCTCGTTTTTATAACGATTGCAAGAGAAGTTACTGATAACAAACTACATAGGTCCATTTACTAGGTCCAGTTAATGCGAAGATTTTCCTTGAAGAGGATCTAAAATATCAATAATGAAAATATAACATCTTTCATTGGGATTTGATGATCATGCCTATCATTTGACAATTTGAAACTGATTGATTGATTCCAAACATAAACAGCCGCCTTTTCAGACCGTCGCATTCGATTTCCCTCTCATTAGAGAATCAACGAATCTGAACGAAAGACTCGATCATGGTGCAAGTTCTAAAGCACGTCCTACACCTTCCGATCCTAATCATAAATCGGAAGCGTTCTCTCCACACTTTCCGATCAGTATTCCGATTTATTAGACACAAAACAGCGGAAAGGCAGTGCAGAAGCATTTGTGTTAGTGTCATGTGCTCCATTTCGCTTGCTTTAGTGACTTTTTATAGTAGGTATAGATGGCAGACGAGCGGGCGGTCCACATGGTGGTAAGTTGTCACCGCCGCCCAGGGACACCTGCAACACCAGAGGGCTTGCGGGCGCACTGCCGACCTTGCAGAATCCTGTTCACAGTTCTCTTGAAGAGCACCATATCGTAAAAGAGGAAGGAGAAAAAAGAAAAACATGAGCTGCAGAAATCTACTGACAAGGAAGAAAATTTACGCCTTTGAGAATGATGAAGGTTTTGAACTCTACGCATTTTCGAAAGTATTTAAGAATGATCCATGAATGTTTTTCAAAATTATTGACTTTGGTCTATTTATTGAAAAGCAAGATACTGTACTCAAGAAAATAATACAAAGTATACGCGGTCTGTCGCTGATCCGCTTTCTTCATCAGACATTTTCAAAAAGCGCGCGTGAAGAAAACACGTTAGCACCTGACGCGTGAGCGACAGCAAGTGATGACGTTATGTTTGTAGGATGAAGTTGTCCGACCGTTTTATAAACAATCCGATTTAGGATATAGGACGGTCAGATTCTTCCAATAATTAGGATCGTAAGGTGTAGGGCGTCCTTAAGGACAGCCTTAGCCCAGGGCTGTCGGATATAATCGAGTTACCGGTCTATATTCGTATAGATGAGTTTTATTTACGCACCAATCACCAAATTGCTGGACAGGATATTGCTGTCTACGAAATTTTACGTTTCGTTATACGCTTAGTTAAAGGTTACCTTTAACTAAGCTTATAACGTAGTTCATATACGTAATTATATGTAGCGTATAAAGTCAAATTATTGTAATAGTGCTGAATTCTAAAACTGTAGTTTATAAAAATACAAAGCGTAGTAACTATTTCACACAACAATCAAGCTATAAAACTTTCTAAGTGATATGTTGTTAAGTACGATGTACTTTAAATATCTCATTGTTTCCATTTCCACGGTCAGTAATTCAGTGGGATGATCACGCATAGACCTGTATTCCAAAAGGATGCGATTAAATTTATTAAAAAATAAAGATACGTATAAACATATAATAATATAAAACATAATGCTTGCCTTTTGTAGGTAGGTACATTTCTCTTTTCTTCCTTTTTATTACTTAATTCCATGTTATAAATAAAAGAAAATTAAATAAATAAATGTAAAATAATCTAAAACAACGTATGGTGGAACTTAACGATGCAGAAAATAGTATTTTAAGATCATTTAAGTGCATCTGATTTGAAAATACATATGTGATGCTGATGTACCTAGCGGCAAATCTGTTATTGCAAATATGGCTAGATATAAACGCAGGCTGATTTCGCGCATCCTATCAACTTGCGAGTATTATTGGATCTACCGACCGCGACGCGTTCTCAATTTGAACCAAGATTGAATTGAAGTAGATATTATAGTACCAATCTCATTATCCGTTAAATGACAGACATTTCAATAGAATCGATCAAAATATTTATACAGCTGGCGACGATAATGAGAATGATGTTTAAAATATAAGAGTTTAAAATATAATTTAGAATATAAGACCAAATTTTGTTTAAAATCAAATTCTATAAATAATAAGAATAATTTCTGAAAAGGTTGAATTTGTTTTCCAGATGAAGAACATAATCTGTAAAAAGGACAATACAAATGTTTTAAAAGGAACTAATTACAAGTTCATTTTGTAAGCTCAAGTGAAGCTTTATCTCGATCGAGCACTTGTTTTTCTCTATCAACACAGCTGCAGGGTTGATGGTCGAGCTCGAGTCGAGGGGCATGTAGCATAACTTCGCCAAGTCGACGATAACACGTACGTGTATGAAATTGCTAATAGGGAAACGAGTACAAGAATTTGTCGGGTTGCTAGCAGCACATGGTGACGCGCCACCCCGCCCCCGCGCAACCGCCGCCATCATTGGCTCTTTTCGAACAGTTTCAATTGCATCGCTGTATCTTACACACGTCTATTCCAAAATTCTGTATCCTATTACCACTCAAAACATTATAGTGTTATTGGTGATTTGTTAAGTATCTTCCACAAGCAAAAAATATATTCTTTGTCTCTTGTTACGAAGGTAAGTTTTTAATGTTTAGTATCCATTCAAGTTGGAGTTAAATTTTTAAATCGTACGTAGATCTTCTTTACTTATATTCAATGGACCGTACCTACTGTTCATTTAATATATTACATTCATAAAGATATTTAAAATGCGACCCTATCCTGACCTTAAAAAAAAAAACTTTCTCGAGTTTGTATTTAAACGTATCTGTTTAAAAAAATATCTGATTTGTTGTTTTGGTGTACAAAATGAATCAATGTTTATAATTGTCTACATTATTCCCAACGTAAGCTTTGCTAATTAAATTATAGTTAAAGCAACAGCTGAATCTCCATTCAATAAAATTTGCGTACTAAGGCTCAATAAATTATCCTTTTATCTGATAAATGTAGCGCTGTTAACAAATAATCGATATTACGTGTGACATTCCGTATAATATCCATGTGTAGACTATAATTATGTTATCAAGTAATTGCTCAATTATGAAAACGCATAGGTCTTGATATTTTTCTTGATACTTTCCAATTACAATATACTTTACATATAATTCATGAACTTTAAAATCAGTAAACAAAAAAGCTCTTAGAATCAACAACCAATGTTTAATTTAGCCTTTCAATCTCACAATCCCTAGGGAGAGTTTAATATGGGGGGGGGAGACGTTTATTAGAATAATAAAAATGTTAGCTATGACAACACATTGGCTTGTTCAATAAACAGATATTGAACTTGACACAAGCTGACACGAAAAAGGAATAAAACTTGACCTTACAGTAAAACCTTCACCTTTCAATCTAATTGTGTGTGTAAATTATTGTTTGTTGTAGAAAATATATAAGAACATACAAAAATGTTCATGTATTAATGTCATTGGGGTTGTTAAGACATGCCTTATTTGGTGTTAGGGGAGCGAGGGTGTGAACCTCGCCAAATAAAATAGGACACACATGCACATACAGTTTTAAAATATACGGCATTGTGTGTTCATGGGAAAATTAACATCAGATACAAATATTTCACTTCCAGTGGAAAAATAAAAACAGTGAATGGATAAAAATCCATACTTAAGTACAAACTCAGTGGCGCGGGCCGAGAATTTGAACTCACCATCACACAAATGTGAGTCAAGTATAGATACTCCTAAGCTATCACTAGCACATGCTCTGCGGTTAGGGAAAAACATCATGTAGAAACCAGCATGCTCCAGATTTTCTTTTTAATTTGTGATCCAACAATCCATACTGGGCCCGCGCGGTGGATTATGGCCAGAGAACCCCCCCAATGATTTACTAGGGCAAGCCTGTGCCCTATAGTGGGACATTATAGGCTGATACAAGTACAATCAAGTAATGGATAGATTGTATTAAATCAGTCTTCAATTCACAGCCGTGTTCAGTTCATATTAAGCTAATTAAATGTAAATGATTTAATAAAACTAATATTAAATTTTATAGTTAGTTAAATTAAGACTTAGTATTTAAAACTAACTTAAAATATAAAATAACCTTTTGTAGAGATTTTTATAACTTTTTTGCAAATTCTGTGAAGTAATGAGAATGATTTTGATGGTCATGCTTTTCAGTTATGGTTTGAAGCACTAAATGATGATAACATTTGATACATGTTATACATTTTAATACTACATGTTATCTAAGTGTAGGCATCCTTGGGCATGATGATTACATTGATAATATGGTTTGTTTAAAAAAGAAATTAAAAACACTCAAAAGTATATTCTCTATTTAGAATTTAAATATTACTTTTAACCACAGACGTACCTGCTATGTACAATGTCAACTGTCACAGCTATACCAAAATTCTCATATTCTAGTTTGTGAAAGATTTGTCATATATATATAGTTTGTTTAAGGGTGGGGTATGTATTACTGTAAATATAAATGAAATTACAGTTAGGTAAAGAATAAAACAAATTATTTATTTATTCATTAATCATTATACATTTAAATTGAATTACTGAATGTACATTATGTGAAAATTAAAAATAAAATTGTCTAGAGAACAATAATAATTTTCCTCCATGTTCACTCCAGGCTAGAATGAGATGACATTTCACTTCAAAAATATTTCATTAATTAATATATATATTTTTATAACAATAAATTTGATAATTTGAAATACACAAAAATCATTAAAATGGTTTTCATTATAATTTGTTTAATAAAATAAGCATTTAGCAATAATTAAAATTAGACACATTGGGTAATTATTACAATATATTCTCGGTAAACTGTAAGTAACAGATTAAAAGGTCTTCATTACAATTTGTTTAATGAAATAAGTATAGGTATTTATTAAACCATAATTACATTTACACACAAGTATTGAGTAATTCTTTGTAAAACTTAAAATCTGTCACAAATCAATTTGTTACTTTTTGAAAACAATTGCATAAGACTGACTAATCTAATTACACTACAAGAAATCACATATACATATATTTTTTCAATACTTTTCGATAAGTTAAAACTGAAAATGATTTAACATTAAAATTTAAGGAATTACGTGACCACTCATTTTTTGTGATATTTTTTATTTTATTATAAAGCTACTTACAATTAAGTCAATCACAGATTAATATGCGGTATTCAATACATTCAATTTTCAACACAACATCGTTGTTTTGAACCTACCTATATAAAGGGTGTTTTTTTTAGAGGTATAGAACTTTAAGTTGGCAACACTTTTTTAACTGGCGGCCATTTTGTCAGCTGTCAAGTGATTTGTGTTTAGTTTGGTTTGGCATTTCAACATGAATAGACTGACGCCTGAACAACGCTTCCAAATTGTGCAAATTTATTTTGAAAATAATGGTTCTGTTCGAAATACGTATCGCGCACTACGTCCATTTTACGGTCAACATAATCGTCCATCAGAGCAATTAATTCGACTAACTATGGACCGTTTTCGCACCACGTTTACTCTAAATGATAATACGCATCTACAGAGACGTCGTACAGTGCGTACAGAAGAAGCCATTGCTGCTGTAGAGCGTAGCGTAGAGGAAGACCGGAATCAGTCTATCCGCCATCGTGCACAGGAATTGGATATGTGTCCATCCACTTTATGGAAGATTTTGCGGAAAGATCTTGGTTTGCGTGCTTACAAAATCCAACTCGTGCAAGAATTGAAGCCACGCGATCACCTAGCAAGGCGTAGATTCGGTGAATGGGCCCAAAACAAGATTGCCGTTGATCCCGATTTTCATAAGAGAATTTTGTTTAGCGATGAAGCTCACTTTTGGTTGAATGGCTACGTCAATAAACAAAACTGCCGTATTTGGAGTGAAGATAATCCTCAAGTGTATGTTGAGACACCGTTACATCCAGAAAAACTGACTGTTTGGTGTGCTTTATGGGCTGGTGGAATCATTGGTCCGTACTTCTTTAAAAACGATGCTGGCCAGAACGTTACAGTCAATGGTGATCGCTATAGAGCCATAATTACTGACTTTTTCGTTCCTCAATTGAACAACCATGATGTGCAGGAGCTGTGGTTTCAACAAGACGGCGCAACATGTCACACAGCTCGTGCCACAATTGATTTACTGAAGGAAACGTTTGGTAACCGCATAATTTCACGTTCCGTACCCGTGAATTGGCCTCCAAGATCGTGCGATTTAACGCCGCTAGACTATTTTCTGTGGGGATATGTGAAGTCGCTAGTCTACGCCGATAAGCCCGAAACGATCGACCACTTGGAGGACAACATTTGCCGCGTTATTGCCGATATACGGCCACAACGTTGGAAAAAGTTATTGAAAATTGGACCTCCAGATTGGATTACGTCCGAGCCAGCCGTGGCGGTCATATGCCAGAAATAATATTTAAATTATAACGCCAAAAGATTATCTTTTGAATAAAGTCAATTTCATGTCAATTTTAAAAAATAATCCTTGTTTTATTCCATTTCAAAGTTCTATACCTCTAAAAAAAACACCCTTTATATACTAACATATATACCCAGTTTCATCTCGTTGGGAGTTGAACTTCGAGAAATTCGTTCTTAATAAAGTGACATGCTACAGATTTTTTTTTGAGTCCATTTTGGGCTAGTAACAGTATAACTTGCTTGCTATTTCATTCTGCGCAGTAATGGTGTAGTTAGTTGGAAATCTAAAATAAATAATAGCAATTCTTATTTACGGTAAAAATCTAAAAATGAATGATTCCTAATGTGATTTTTGATTACAAAAGAATCACATTAGGTAATCCTAATGTGTAAGTTTCCAGACCAAGTCAATTACTCCTGTATGTACATTGCGTAGTTTAGTATTGTCAATATGTATAATTTAAGAAATTGTTTTCGTGTTTATTACTAATAAAATAAAACAGAACGCTTCCACAAAATGTACTTGTATAAAATGAAAAACAGGCGTTACACCCCGTACAAAAATCTCTATTAAAGGTTCAAGACGAATAGTTACAATGTATATGTAACTGGATTAAATATTATTAACAGAATTGGTACACTCGAACACATTCAGAACGCATTTACCTACTCCAATTATACACCGAGACATTTTTATCAATAAAAATTTCTAACGGGTTAGCACTTGTGTAAACAAAGCATAATATTCACATACATATGTTTAAAATCTTTATTTAGAACCAATCTTTCAAATTATTATATAAATGAAAGAACTGAGATATTTTTAAATAGCAATTGCTTTGATTACCAAAATGTAACTAAATTAACGAAAAATATGATTGAAAACTTTAGTCTCCTATTTTTTATTTACTTGTGAAAACTGTATTTATTTGGATTGTTACATCCCGTACACTTTATACATATACACTTTGTTACACTTTATACATATACAGAACACGATACCATTATAGTTCACTGTTATTTTCCTTGTAAAGTAATAAATGAGCATAAAATATTCTAAATGATCTGACCACTCCGTTTGACAGGTAAATAAGGTTCTAAAATCACTGAATCGTGATTCTGACAATTCCTGCTGACTTTTTCTCGCTTATGGTGAATGTGCTTTGGTTTATATTCTCTGGCATGCTCTGTATATCTAGCGGTAGCAGAAATATTTTTAAAAGTTATAACGTCGATATAAATATAGAAAAACTACTATTATTATTGTTACCTATAGCTATGTTTAGGTGTTCTGTCCTTACTTTTAATTGTTTGGCGTTCATAATTCTTCAATCAATAAGATTGATTGCATTTTGAAAATAACTATTGAAAGTAGATTGAAAAGTAGTTTTTAAAAGAACTATTGATTTGCACGGTCGACAATGTACTTCGTATGTACTTAACGAGTAGTTCTCAGTGCCAAGCCCTTTACGTCCGGTTCCGCCCTGTCTGATCCGTTAATGGCGTGCAAAAGGGTTGCGACAATAGCACTCTTTATGCCCGCTAATAATAACATAAACTCCATTATAATACCACATTTAGGTATTAATAACAAATTTACTCTCAATGCCTGCTATAGTCTCCTGATACAACTAGTTTTTTAAATAAAATAAAGATTATTTTTTATTTTAAAGAAAAATGTAAAATGCTGATTTTTATTATACCATACTCCTATGTTTCTCCACTGTTGAATATAGGCCTCCCCAATTCTCGCTACCACACCACCTTCGGATTTTCCCATATTACCTCTACCGGTGAACTTCTTCAAATGGTCGGTCCATCTGACCGGAGCGCGTCCTACACTGCACTTCCAAGTATTATACGTGTCCTCCCTTCGAGAACTCGTTTACGGAGTTTACTTTTTATACATCAGCTAAAACCTGCCATTTGCGTACTCTTGGTGAAGTGTGGAAGAAGTATCGTAGTGCGACCCTATGGCTTAATTAAAACTAACAAACACAGCACACTGAGAATAGACCGGTAATTAAAGCGCTATTCATTTTGAACAGCGAAGTTAGGTTTATTATTGCGTTATGACCTATTTACAGCATTTTATAATAAACAATTAATTTTGTTGTTTTAAGATTCTGTTGGAATGGAAACACGCTCTAGCATCTGACTTTTAAGATTCGATAAGGGAACCAAACCCGGCAATAAGGTCCATTTTCTCAAGTAATGTCTTTAAACTAATCTACACTAAACACTAATAGGAAGTTAATAATCTGCACTCGTTTCTATCTAAGACCATGAGTTTTAAAATAATCAGCTGTTATTCCGGGAATAGATACAAAAGCGCCACTAAAGACAGGTAAAAGATTCCCATGCTGAGCACGGCCGCTGAGTAAAATATTGCTATGACTAAAATATAGTTACTGTGACAGTCAATCACAACATGCTGTGTTGGTGACTATTTTCGGCATCACAACACACATACGTGAAATAGCAACGTGACTTTTTTTTTATTAATATATTCTTTTTTTAATTCTTGCATTTTTTAATGTTTGTCATCTTTGTTTTTCTTATTGCTTGCAATGTTTTTTTTTCGTTTGGTTATTGTTATAAGTGTATAGTATGCGTCAGTGTATGTCCGAATAAAACGTTGTCTATATGTCTACTTATTATTACTCCTAAATATACATACGTGTATACATAGTCTTATGTTTTTATTTTGTATTGATATCGTTTTCTCCTGGCTGTTAGTCATGATTTTTGTTTTCTGAGTTTTAATTTCTAAACCTTTCTTATTACTTTCCGTCGCTAAATCATTTAGCATCTTGTGATGAAGTTCTGGACATTCTGATAGGATAACCAGATCGTCAGCAAATCTGAGGTTTGTTAACAATTCTCCATCTATTTTTAATCCAAAATTATTCCAATTAAACCTCCTGAAGATATTTTCCAGGGTAGCATTGAATATTTTTTGTGGTAGTGGATCTCCTGGCTTCACTCCTTTTGTTAATCTAAACTCTTCTTTTTCTAATTTTATTTTAGCTGTACTGTTTTCATAAATGTTTCGAATTAAACGAATATATATTTTGGGCACTCCTGTTCTTTTAAGGCTTTCCAAATTTCGTAATGCTCTAAGCTATCGAAGGCTTTAGAATAATCGATAAATGCCACATAAAAGGTTTATTATATTTTGCAATTATTTGATTAACCATATGTATGTGGTCTATTGTTGAAAATCCACTTCTAAAATCGGCTTGTTCGCTAGGTTGATTTTCGTCTAAGAGCTTTTCTGTTCTTTTTAGTAGAACCTTAGAGAATATTTTTTACAATTTAGATGATAAACTAATAGAACGGTAGTTATTGATGTCACTTACGTGTCCTTTTTTATTTCATGAAGGACCTCAGTGAACATTTTAATTACTGAGCGTATTAATGCTATTTATTTCTTTACTAATCTTTGGAATTTCTTTTCTTCTTTTAGGTGTATTACTCTGTTCTATTATTAGCTTTGTTTTCTCGATGAGATCTGCCGTTTCTGATCCAATATATTTCGTTTGTATTCGTTTACTTTTTCTATTTTGATAGGAAATGTACGCGTCTTTTAATAGATTGTGTAATAAAATAAATAATAATAGAATAGTGTAATAGATTATCGTGGTTAGCTAACTTTCTGGTTTATCTTTTACAATTAAAAATATCCAAACTGGGTAGTACTTTAATTAATTAACTATCATCCAAATATAATTAATCTTTAAAATGTCTATTGACCTTAGTCAATAACTATCACTTGGATTGCTTGTCTATAACATCTTCCTAAAGATATAAATCAAATAATGAATCTTTATCCATGTGAAGGTTCAAGTCCGTTACAAAGTCATAACTGAATATTAGGTATGTCCTATTTATTATTCGTCAAGACGGCTATCGCAGTTCATATTTCATAACAAATTGCAACTATGTCTTTGCATTGTGTTCTTAACCGTAAGATTCACACGAGAAATGTTGGACGTGGACTTTTATTGAATTAATTAAAATTTTCATGATGGCCGCAACAGGACGATGTCTGTGGTAGTAATTAGTGCCGTGCCCTCCGGAACTTCGCGACCGAGTCCTGTTATACCAAGCGATAATAATGGCGATATTTCATGCCTAACGACACAATAAATAAGAAAAAGTCTGACCTATATACATGTAGTTAGGGACAAATAAATTATTGTTTTAAAATAGCAAATATTACTCAAATGTCAAAGATCACCTAATCAAAAAGTAAATGTATAAGATATTGGATTGCATTAAGTAATACACTCCCGGACACCTAAATCGAGCCACCCTGCATTTTCAGTTTTGAAGCTGGCATACTGCATTTTTATGTATAAAGGCCTGACCGCCTAAAATAAATATAATGTTAGGTCAAAGAAAAAGTTTTAATGCAGTTTTGAAGCTGACATATTCACCATCATTTCAGTATGCCATTATTCCAAATTTGAATTCAGAGTACTGAAAAAATGAGTTTAACTGTAACAAGTCGTCCGCCTTTCTCATGGAGAACTTTTATTTAATTTTTAAAAAAACAAAGGTTTACCTAAAAAAATCGTTTATTCAGTAACTTGTATTGCCTTCAAGAGCGTTTACGACGGCCGTCATGCGGTTTGACATGTAATCAATCAACGTCACTATGACGTGTGGTGGAATGTTCTCCCATTCTTCCTCGATGACAGTTTTTAGCTCCTACAAGGTATGTGGAGCTGAGTAGTGAGCTCTAACACGCCTCTTTAGCTCATCCCATAAATGCTGTATGGGATTAATATTTCGTCTTCTTACTGGCTATATTACATGACTGTGATACCGACGTTATGAAGGTATTCCCTGACGATTCTGCATTTGCATTATTATCATGCATAAAAATGAAATCTTGGCCAACAAATTCGGCATATGGCATCACATGAGTCTCTATGTATTTACGAATTTAACGGTCGCCATTTAGTGGTGGTAGCCGTGGTCCCGTCACAACCTGAAGTCGCAGTTTTGCCTTCTGCAGAAATTCCTTCCCAGACTGTCTGTGACCCCCCGCCATAGCTCAATTTCTCTTCAATACAGCACTGCACAAAATGCTCTCCCTGTCTTCGGTACACCTTCCTCCTTCCATCTTTACTTCCATTCAGCATATCTTCAGCATAATCTTGGATTCATCAGTGAAGACTATTTGCATCCATTGACGTTTCAATCCAATGCAAAACTTTCTGCTTCCTTATTATGTTCAAAACAATGAACTGACTCGGGTTTTCTTCTGTGGTTCAAATTCGTGAATTCAAATTTGGAACAATAGCACACCAAAATGATGGTGAATATGCCAGCTTCAAAACTGCATTAAAACTTTTTCTTTGACTTAACATTATTTTTATGTTTCAGGCCTTTATACATAAAAATGCAGGGTGGCTCGATACAGGTGTCTGGGAGTGTAACTTTAGGTTTACCATTCATCAAAATATCCCGTTGGTCTCGCCTAGATGAAAGACGATATTAAAATTTCGATTTATCCATCCATAGCTTAACCAAGATTTCTAATAAAATACAAAATGTTAATCTCTCAATATCTACCTGTCTGTTAATCTCGTGATAAATACTAATCCCGGAATTTTAACTGCTTTTCCGTAAGGTTATTAATATTTTTTGACAAAATCTGTCAAAAGCAATTTTTAAAATTTAAAATCCGTTACAAAAAGGGGTCAATCCATGTCGAGCTCTGTTTAATTCTTTTAGATAATGATAGACGAAAGTATAATGATGTCATATCTCTATTCACTGGCAAATTGATTTTGAAATCGGATTCCAAGCGGACGAAATCGCGGGAAAACGCTAGTGTAAATGATAATAGTGTTATTATAATTCAAGCTAGGTACTATAATTATTGTTCATTGCTATTACGTGGCCTTATAAAATTCACTAAAAATCTTCATTGCTCCTGAACGGATTTTGATAAAATATCCCCGTAAATTGCATGATAAATTACTCTTAACAAAAGTGAAAACTACAGCGAAATAATACTAGTCGATGATGTCAGCCCTCTTTTTAACGTCTTGCTGCACGACACAGACTTCCCCTATTAAATAACTAGAGGGGCATTTGAACCTAGGGGAGAATTCGGCTCGTTCCCGAGGTCGTGAGTTCAAAACCTCGGCGGCTTTTTGAAAATTATCACAAACATTTCGGCAAAGAAAGCATCGTGAAGTAACTCGCATGTTCCAGAATTAAAAAAGAACATAAAATATCTCTTGTAGTATTCATCTTCTAGGTTATGGACTTAAACCCACTAGTGAATAGAGATTGACTATGGTATTAGCTGAGACATATCTTGCGATTCTAATTTCGCGTATGGATTACATAGCTGTTACTTGTGTTAGTTACCGTATTGACATAGTTACTGGTTAGTAGTGAGCAGCTTAGCACCAATAAGAATAGATTGTGTAAACATTATGTTTGCCAAAACTCACATATCCACCAGCCGTCGAACCCATCCGGACATACGTGCAATGACCTTGTATTTGCTCATGAAAGGATATATGGTGTTTTAAAAATAGCAGATACAACATTCGTATAATTTTAATGGTGAGTGAGACTAGATAATGGAACATTATTTCATCTATTCGCTATAGCACCATCCCATCTCTTCCCGTGCTTATCGTAAAAAGCGACTCAGGGATAAGAAAGTGTTGATGAACTACACCACATCTAAAATAATGGACTCGCCGACCTTGACCAACGTCACGTTTTAAGACCATACATCCTTCATGCACAAAATGCATGAGGGGGGAGAGTGCACGCTGCAATCCAACAGCCGCTGGGCGCGCTCGACTGGCCACGTTACCCTTTTCTCACAGAAGACTACCTTGAAATGTACTGCATTTCCCACTTTATCGTATTTCCCCAATGTACGTACGTGTTTCGGTAGTGAGTGAGATATGCCAGAGCCCATTCCCATCCCATCCTATCCCTCCCCATTTTCCCAACCCTTTCTCCAAATCCATTCCTATATCTCCAAAGGTAGGCATCGCATCCGGGGGCGTGCCAACATTTGTTATTTTGGACTAATGTTGGCATGTATCCCGGATGTCTATGGGCGACAGTATCCACTTACCATCAGGTGGAAACATTGTGTATGAGGAAGCTCATGTCCAGCAGTGGGCGATAAAAGAACTGGTTTTACGGTTTACGGTATTTCATCGTTTTATCGGAAATATTCCGAGTAAGAACGGAATGTTCATACATGTTTATGATTGTAATTCATACAAACGTAGAATTATATAATGTGAGTTTCTAAAGGTACTCGTAGCTTTAAATAAATTCTATAATAATCAGTATTTACAAAATGTCTAATGATAGAAAAAATTCTATATGTAATTATTTCAAAACGAGGTTCAACCTTAAATTCAAAGCGTAGATTTCTAGGTGTTAATTGTTAAGTTTTTAACGCCGTGATATCTCCGGCGTTGTGTCCACCGCGTAAAACACCGTCTTGTTCAAATTGTTGGTAAGAACGAGTAAACTCCCATTTATTACTTTCGCAAAAAATACTAATAATTAAACTTTTATGGGCGAATTAACCTCCAAGCTCGTCTCAGTCTATCATCTAAATCTAGAGATGACGCAGTTTCTTGCAAGCAATAAATCGTAAAACTCGCAACCAGACATGCATTTTTTGCAATCATTTGCCGTTTTTTACTTTTAAAACTCCAATCAATCCAACAACATGTAAGTATTACACGCTCTATTATTAATCATCCAAATTGTTAGTTGCAAATATACAAAGTAACAATTCGGTATGTATATTACCAAACTGCGAAATATAGTGGAACATATTTTTTTTTTTTTTTACATTTGAATACATGTTGCAAAAATACAATTTATGTATATATTTGAAATTTATTTGTCTGTTTACGGTTCCAAGGCAACGTGGTGTTTTTCAATGTAGGTACTTAAATTCCTCAAGGCACGCAGACTTAACTTCAAAATAATCTACAGTTTGATGGATGCCGTAGAACGCATTCTCAGATTCATGAAGTTAAGGACTTGAAATTAGGAACTTAAATAAAGAAATTATAACTATACTATTTATGAAGGTTTGTATTATACTACCTCTTTAGAAAAAAGGCACAAGCGCATTTTGATACATTCGAGAAAAATGCAAAATATTTTCATTAATTTCAAACCAATGTATAAATTTTTTTTCATATAAAACCAAACGAATAACCATTGTTTATTATCTTCATTTACTTAATAAGCTTTCGTTATAAATGTGACTAATTCCTATTCTTCGTAGTTATCAATGATTTTTTCATTGTTTGCTGCCTTTGTTTCCATCGTTGTAACTAAAATTACATTACAATGAGAACATTATGTTCAATATAGATATCCATATCTTTAATAGTATTTAATGTGATTTTTCAGTTCGTTAGGTATATAAAGTACCTAGGTATTCCCCCATTAGTCTTTAACGTTGATGTATTTATAGGACTCGTGTCATATTGATAAGTGCTCGTATGTTTACTAAACCATCAACCCAGCGCTGTATTTATTGGATCGCTGAATCACAGCCTGTCAATATGTCAGTGAGAGTCGAGCTCGTTGTTTAGTCTCCAAATAACAAGTTTATTTTTCCAAAGTATATGGTTCAAACAATTTATCTGAGTAAATTGGTAGACGACAGCACGCATTACTCAAGTAATGAAGGTTTACCCTACCCAAGCCTTGGTGTGTTTAATATAAGACAATGTAGGGTGACATTTCTGTATGATACTCGTATGTAGGAAATTAGTCGAAAATAATTAAAGTATATCTTAAATTAATCTTTATTCGAATCGATATTATCTTTCTAAAGATGAGATTGTCTACTTAGTTACTTCTGTATTTATATCTTTTCCATCATTAACTCACTGAAATTCGCAAGTATACTTTATACTTATACCTTTATACTTTGTTACCCATTTCATCCCTTTCTGAAATAGTAATTAGTTAAAATAATGTATGTCAATGACAAACTTCTTGGCAGAAACGGAAACTGGCGTACAAAAAAATACATATCTATTATACATAGCTGTGACTGCATTTGCATCACTGTGCCTTTGAATTGCTCGCAAAATAGAACGCTTATAAGTTAGTAGTTTTGACCTAAATTATCATTGTTAAGTGTCATACTCTGTCTAAATATGTCACTTGTAGGTACTTAAAGCTAACAAGGAAACTTTGCATATTCAGAAATCCAATTTAATTCATTAATTTCATTTGTCGAATTATGTTCTTGCATATTTTTGGATTTCCTGTTAAAGGAGATAAATATTTGTTTTAGCTAGAGTAAATATTGCACCACCAAGCTCTGAACTGTATATAAAAAGGTACTTATTTTTAACGTCTCGGTCCGGCAACTTACAAGCATAGTTTTGTATACACAAAGAAGATCGTGTCTAACAAGATTGTTCACAATTTGTCTTGTGTATCTACTTAGTGGTCTAGACCAGCGGATTATTTTCAACGACTATTGCAGCGGATTCTTGTCTGATGTATATTATTTGTGAAGAGGATGGATGAACAGAAGAATCCGTATTATTTATAATATTATTTTATATACCATAGTGACATACTTAAACGTATAATATTAATTTCCTAAGTACCATATAGTTTTGTATAACTTGAGGGCTGTATTTTAACAAAATGAATAGTCCACAATATGTACATATTGGGCATCATAGATTTTGACGCCCGCCATAAAGATAATATTCGTATTTACGATTTATTTGCCACTACCAAAGTCAAAGTACACTCATTCTATATCTTAAGATTCTTTGTTGTTATCCAAAAATCTGTAAAAATGTTGACACACAAATCCACCATACTAGGTCCGTTTGATGGACTATGAGTTATGACTGAAAACGCACTCGTGATTATGAGAGGAGGCCTGTACCCTTCAAAGTGACGTTATAGGTAAGGGAATATTAAGTAGTTAATGCACCAGTTCTTTCAAAAAATTCAATCAAAGGAATTAGTTAATCTCTAGATTTTTGTCGGAAAATAGAGCCTCAATCCGTTGTTTATAAACATGGTGTCTATACGAACTGAGTGTAGCCATCTACTAGAAAGCTAAGTAGATTTTACATTAGTAACAAGTACTCATTATTAAACTTTTCTACCCGGTGGACATTCCTTAATTATATAAGTATAGCGGACACGGCAATTTTATACTCGTGCGTATGCTTAACATCTTATTTTCGCCACGAAAACAGCATGAAAACGTGCTTCGACTTGCAAATTATCCCATTTAGCCTTTTTCAGAATATTAAGTAAGTGAAATAACCTTATCAACATAGCCAGCGTGATTATTAACCTTAGGAAAAGTAGCTTAGAAATTAGATATTGTAA
Source organism: Sesia bembeciformis (assembly GCA_943735995.1). NCBI lineage: Eukaryota > Metazoa > Arthropoda > Insecta > Lepidoptera > Sesiidae > Sesia > Sesia bembeciformis. The sequence continues at coordinate 4,668,525 of OX031028.1, read as the reverse complement.
TTTAAAGTGTCCATTCAATACGGATCTCAGAAACCACAGAATACAATACAGAATACATACTTACAAACACAGAACCATCTCAGAATACATACTTACATTAGGATAGTATATTATTTATTGTATGAGTGCAAAACCTCAACATGGGGTTTCGTGTTTCGAAGACATTGAACGTTTTTGATGATGCAGATTTTGATAATTAATTAAGTTGTATTAGGTTCTTACCTATGAAATTGCTGTTTTATATGGAGAAATTCAATTTTTTTTGTATAAAAATTATATATTTATTTAATAGAAGTATTGTGCATTAATTATCAATGGACTTGTGTCATTTTAACGGAAGCTGACCGATGTCCCTGCTATAAAACTCCTGGAGACGAAAATCAATGAATTATCTGAAGGTTTTTCACTGCCTCATCGGAGTTGAATTTTTTCCCCTATAAAAAGGTATTCGAATTCTGAAAAAAATATAAATCAATATGAGCAAGGTCTGGCGAGTACTGTGGGTGACGGAGTTTCCAGTCGAAGTTCCTGTAACTTTGAGACTGTTTGTCGTGCAGTGGTGTGTGCGAGCGTTATCATGGAGAAGCAGTGGACTAGAGCAATTGACCAGACTCGGTTGTTTGATAGCGAGCTTATCCATCATCGTTTGCAGTTCTTCACAATACTCATCTGCATTCATTGTTGTGCCAGATCTCACTAAGCTGTAGTGGATAGTACCAGCACAGGACTACCATACAGTCACCACGAGCTTCTTTTAACTAAATTTACGTTTCGGACATTGTTTGGTCTTGTCTGCTGGGTTCAACCATTGTGACGAACATTTACGATTATCATACAGGAGCCACTTCTAATCACAAGTGACAATACGATTCAGAATCCCTTCATTTTTGTCCCTTACTTTTTTTTCAGCAAAGTAAAACAAGCTTCGCCACGTGTTTGCAGCTGACTTTAATTAAGCTCATACGGTACCCATTTTCCGAGCTTCATCACTTACCCGATTTGACGCAAATGAATCAATATCGTTTTGTCACTTACACCGACGGCTGGTGCTAACTCAGACATGGTTTGATATGAATCCGCTTCCACTATTGCTTTCAATTTGTCATTATCGACTTTAGTCTCCGGTCGTCCATGGGGCTTGTTGTTAAGGTCGAAATTTCTAAAATGGAAACGATCAAATCAAAAGCGCCCCGTGCGTTCGTTTGCGGTTTTTGGTCCGTACACATCGTTGATATTGCGTGCCCCGACTGTGCTGCGTTACTGCCACGATGGTTGTAAACACAACAATATTTAGGCAAAAAGTCGTTTGAGGGAAAAACAAATGAATAACGGAGTTTGATAAAGAATGTCCAAGCTTTAAATTGAAATTGATTTGAATTTGGAATTCCAAGCCAAACGCAAGATAGCCAAGCCAAGCCAAACGCAAAGTGGCCACTTTGAACAAACGGCAATTTCATAGGTAAGGCCCTAATATAATCGATTATATCATGGCTCCCGGTTATCTTTGATCACTTTCGACATAAAGCGTGGCGGTGTCGCCTCAGACCTTCGCCGTGGCCTTTCTAACTTGTTTAATTAATGACCGGCCACCACAGTCTATTGGGCCGCTGTATCGCCGATAAAAATAACTATGTGATTAATCAGTGGGTGCGCAGACGGCGCGTCGCAGCGCGCTACCATGACAAATTAAATAGGACGCCATATATGTTTATGGACGTTGCTCAGCTCTCGCATTGGAATAGTTCGGTTGTAATGCCCCCCGGCGAATTGCAGTGCGATGACCCCAGGCCCACGGATCCCTGTTGAGCTTCCTCTATTCTATCAATCGCCGCTCCACATTCATTTCTGTTCGTGTGTTAACGGTACTCTAAATCCTATTTTAATGTGAACCTTTTCGCGAATCACTCGTTGTTAGGAAATAAGTTGTTCTTTATCGGAATTATTGATAAAAGAAAGTAATAACATCGCGCGATATGGATTAGTATCGAAGGGTGTTATCGTTATAATAAACAATGTTGATTGTTGTAATCTTATATTGTGCTAAATTACTCCAACGCTTTATATACCCTGGTTAGGTAACTATTACTTGCAGTTGTGTAAAACGTTTGATTGTGTTGTGAATAGGCTGCGAGGCCAACCTCGGGCAGCCTCCAACCATGGGAACGATGCATTGTGATGTTTTCTAGTCCAGAGAGAAACGCTGTTGCATTGCAATACGTCGATATGTTTTGCCCATTGTTCCTCGTTTCACTATTCGACTGTATAAAAATGTTTTTTATTGTGCCGGTGAACAGGTTCTCAGTGGCGACATTGTGTGAATGTTATACCCGTGCTAACCAGTTAGATATTTACTGTGATGCGAATGCAAAATGAAGCCATAAAACCTGTGTAGCAAGCGAAACAACGTTTGCTTGAAGAATTTAATACGTACGATGTAAAGGCAATTGACAATTGCAATCCTTGCTGTAACTGTTGATAAAATTAATTATTGCAGTCATTTACTATATTCCCTATATATACTTATATTTGTAGCTGCAACTACAATAGGCGACAATCGGAACAATAGCGGTTAGCTCCCTCGAGAGCAAGCTATAGTTGCCCGGGGCTAGAGGGCGTCGCTCACAATGAACATCGTACCCTGCTGCAGTCAGTTGATTATTTAGTACCAAACCATCCGTCCAACTCATTTTGTTTTATGCTTACCAATTCAATTTATTGTTGCAGATCATGTGACTAAGCCCGAGATGGAAGGAACTACCACTCGCGTAAGTGAGGACAACGACTCACCACCACCAGCCATTTTCCAGGCTGATAACGTTCATAATGAGACCAACCCGGAAAGCGATGTATTTGAAACTTGTGATAATACAACTGTAACTGTTAAGGATGAAAGTGGTGTAGTTTTCGAAAGCGTGGAGGTGTGTAAGAACGTTGCATTGGAATCGTTCATCGAGCAAGAGTCGTGTGAAGTGTTCGACGATGCGCGGTCTGTCTGCGATTTAGATAGTTTACCAGCGGGGGATGAGTTGGTATTGGGCGCTGCAGGCAGCGATAGTGGAGTGGAAGGGTGCGGTCGCGCTCTCAGCAGTGGCGGAGGCTCCCGATCCTGTGCCTCTAGTGTAGTATCCTGTGGATCAGGCTGTGGCTCCGAAAGTTCTTCTCTAGCCGGTGCCCCACCACGTCCACGTCGGCGCGTTAACGTCACTGTCACCGAGCCAAAACGTAGTTCTCCTCTCGGTTCATCCACCCCTCGTCCAGTTACTGCACCTCGCGGGCCGAACCTAGCAACACGTGAACGCGCCAGAAGTAGAGAAAAGCCAACACCACCCGAGAAGCCAAGGCCGTTAACACCAAAGCCGCGAATCCGACCTAATGCCGATCTACCGAATTTAGTTCGCGAGAGCCCCGCTTTACGCGTGAAACCAACAAAGACATCGACAGCTAGATGTCGGACGCCCAATTCGCCGAGTGAGGAAAAGAGATGGCCGGCAAACGGACCGCGGTTGGCTACCGTGTCGGATGCCACTGCTACACGAGTGGCGGCTGATAAGTACGGTACACTGCCCCGAAGAAAACGAGATGCGGATCCTGAGACCTCTCCCAAACATGACAGTACGCCGCCATCATCCAGGAGACCGACTGTTACACGATCTGTGTCATCGCGGTCGGCGGTAAAGACTCGAGTGAGAATTTACGCCGAAAAGACTTCTCAGACGGTATTACTGGGAACAGATGTGGAGGATGCACTAGCGGGTGTTGTGCCCAATATTGAGAGGTACATATTTAAAAGTTTCTTTTATTGCGCTGTGAAAAAGTACTTTAGAAGCAAACATTTTTATTGCGATTTCTTGAACCTACCTAAATGATCTGCATCGAGTCCATAAAATACAACGTAGGTAATTTACTTTCTCTTTAGTCGCGTTATGTTTTTACGATATTTTTAGTTTATCATCTCTTGCTCTGGCCGTGTCCCATAAACAAAATATTGTGCTTATGCCTTTTTAGTGACTTCATTTGGAATTGCTTCTTCCCTAATTTGGAATTGTAACTACAAATTGATGACACAGTTTCTAATTTCATGTGATAGTTGCATACGTCTATAACACAATTCAATAAATTAATTGATGTCACTCTAGCCACGTGGAGGTGACCCGGTGTCACCGCGGAGTGCAAGCGAGCGCTCGTGACGTAGAGACGGCACGTTTGAGCGCCACCTGTGCAGCGGCAGAGGCGGCGTGCGCAGAAGAGAAAGAAAGACGCATGCATGCAGAAACGCAGCTGGCGGCTGAACGTTCTGCGCGACTGGCTGCGATTGCCGAACTGGAGAGAAACTCACAGAGGCTGCTGGAACTTGCTGGAGCTGGTAAGCAATATTTAATGAATGCGAGTACATGCGTGCCGAACCGCAACTTGCTTTTAGGCATGCTCCGAGGTTGCCATCGCTTATTTAGAATTTGCATTCTGATTTTTTACAAAAATTTTTTTTCTGTAGTGACAGAGAACATTCGGAGCTTAGCTCGAGGCTAAACATGTTTCCGCCGCCATTTGAAAAGTCGGTGAACTGAAAGATACTCATTCACAGACAAGCTCTATTTGCTCGAGGCAGTTAGAAACCAAATCTCTACTGCAATTCGAATTCATATTAAATAAAACTGACAAAAGTAAAGAACGAAAACAGTGGCGAAAAATGAAGCGAAAATGTCATCTCATATTCAAGTGAATAAATGTGCTAGTAGATTTTGGAAATTTTATCCTTATACAAATAATGATCTTGTTTATTATTGTTATGCAGCATATATGTAGAGATAAGTAAGGATAAATTTGCAAAATATAGTAATAAACTATTTTCATAAAATTATAACAGGAAAATGAAGCGTTTCAGTAACGTTTAAACAGATCTTAGTTGCTTCTATAAATGTCCTTGCATAGTGCGACTTGGCGCTTGCCGTTCTATTCTTGATCACTTACTATAGTTTATAGGCTTGCAACCTGACATCATTATAACCCAGTTTGATAACCGACAGATTAGAAACTGTAATTACTAGCTGTAGAATTGTAGAACCGTGTGTTCGAAATGTTTCTTAAATAAAACTTAAATGAAAAGCTTGAGACACTGAAGAACGGATATGAGATTTTATTGTACATTAATATAAATTTTCTTGATCTTCAAACTATTTCGTATACAGCTAGGAAAATAGACATATCAGCCAATCAAAGAAGAGTTGGTAAATACATATGAGTTAGTGAGAGGTCGGAGGTTGGCTGTCTCACTCAACATAATAAAACTCGTGGGTTACCCGAGTCGCCTCAGCAAATGTAGTGCGTCGACTAGGACGCACCTCTTGATATATGCTCCTACACTAGTTATTACTGGTTCTCCGCTTTTCACGTGTAATTGCGTCCTATAGACGGAAACGTATTATTTTATTTCCTGTGATATAAGTAGCTCCACCCATCACCGCACTGCTTGACTAGAATTAGCTCGTATTCATGAGGTGTTTCATAAGAGACATTTTTTCACACACGACACTGCCACTAATGTGGTCTTTATTATTTCTAGAGTTCTAGATTAAATATGGGACATAATCTGAGATAAAAGGACGATTCTATTGTCGATTCTAGTTTACCAGATATTTAGTGGTGAAATTTAAATACCTTATTTTTTTGTTCTTTTTTTAAAACTACATTGTAAAGAATATTTCCATCTAAAGAGAATCTTAAAACAACGAGATTTTAAGTTAGAAAATCTTAACGTTAATAAGATACCCTTTCCTTTAGATAACGTCACATATGTAGCAGTTTTTACACTTTGATACAATCATAATAATTCAAATAACCTTACAGCAATTAACAAATATGCAGATGGCAAAAAACAGATTAAACACTCGTGAATTTCATAGCATTATTTTGTGTTTGTGTGTTATGCTTGAGTATAAAAATCTTATGCCGTCTTTGTGTCTGAAAAATACTTGGTATATGCAGGCGCGGGCGCCGGCGCAGACGGGTGCTTGCGAGCGTTGGAGGAGCACCTACGCGCAGCGGGTGAACTGGCGGCGAGGCAACGCGGCGAGATCGATGCGCTCAGGGAAACTTGCGATAAATTACACGTGGTATGTCCTAAATATCATCAGCCTATATCTCTCCACTGCTGGATATAGGCCTCTCCCAAAGCAAATCACCACACACGTTCATTCATTCTTCTCATCCACTCACTATTGACGAACTACGTCATCAATCCCATACTGCGCTTCCGATCACGCGGTTTCCAATCAAGGACTCGTCTACTTTATAAGTGAAATAGCTATTTGTTATTTCAGGAAGCGTGCAGTGCCCGCGAACACTCGCGCACACTAGAGGCGAGGCTGCAGGAAGCGGAGCGCGAAGCGGCCGAAATGCAGGACTTCCTCGCGGCGGAAACCGGCGCCCTTTCGGATTCGCTGCGGGATGCCGAGGCGGAGCTAACTAGGGTTAACAAGGACTTGGAGAAGAGGTATGTTACAATGAGAGTACATCATTATCTACAATTAAGAGAGTACATTACAATTATCTACATTACAATCATCTTATAACTCGCGGACACTAGAGGCGAGGCTGCAGGAAGCGGAGCGCGAGGCGGCCGAGATGCATAACTTCCTGCACCTCGGACTGCAGGACTCTCGGACTCGCTACGGTATGCCGAGGTGGATCCTCGCTAGTGCCAACAAGAATTTGGATGTATACTGTGCCTCATGTATACAAGTCTAGAACATCAAGACACCGTGGTCACGATTTTTTCAGTGGAATTACTTCCGATCTTCGATTACTTTTTTGAGGCAAAATCTTACTTATCATTTAGGATTTTGCAAAGGTCAGCGGCGCACCCGCATACCCCCTGGTGTTGCAGTTGTCCATAGCCGGCGGTAACACTTACCATCACGTGGGACCGCTTTCTCGTCCGCCTACTTCACTATAAAAAAATTTCTTTAATCGTATTTTGAAAAGTCGAACTGTTCTAACTCGAGAAAGAAACATAATTAATCTAATCACATAAAAAAAATATTTCGACCTACATACAATACAGTGCACTGTTGTACTTTCGTACTAACGTCCATCACACAAACGGTCAATCTATAGAACGTATATCGAAAGAATAAACTTTCCAACTTACATATTTCTATTTATACAAGTTCCATTCAACTTCAACTTTCACCTAACTGGCTTCTATTGTGACAGCCACAATAATTCCGCCACGACCATGTGATTGACAGAAACACGGTGGGGTGCGCTGGTTTCGGCTTATAGATAATTTTGTAAACGAGTTGTAGTAGTAATCTAAAACAGAGGGGAATATAACGATAAGAGTTAGTAAAGTTAGTAGATTATAATAGTAACTATATATGATTATAAATATAATTGAATATGTTTAAATATACTTATCTATGGTTATAATTTAATATTGTTATTGTTTATAAATTTACATAAGATATTTACAAAAGGTGTATATACAAGGGATAGGAGGCATTTGAGATTAGTAGGACGCGGGATATTGGGAGGAAGGACATCATAAAGGGAATATTGTAGTTTAGGGCACACAAAGAAGATATGATCAGGGGTTCCTTCATCTATTCCACACTCACAAAGAGAGTTATCTCTCACTCTTATTTTAGCTAAGTGAACCGGTGTACACGCATGACCCAATCTGAGACGGCAGATAGTAGAAGTGACCGATTTGCACGCATCACGACAGCGAAAGAACCATGGTTTGCAAGGAATATTTGGTTGGACTTCCCCATAATATTTACCCTTAAGCCTTTTCGATAATTGCCACGATCTATTCCACAAGTCCACAAGCTCAGGCGCCGCCAGGGAAGCCAGATCACAGGGGAGGTTTTTGTAATGTGACAATGTACCAGATTGGATTGCATCTCTGGCACATGCATCGGCTGATTCATTACCGAGAATACCCGCATGCCCGGGGATCCATGCAAGGACCACCTCAATGCCTAGGCTGCTGCAGGCGAAAAGAGCCTCTCTGATTTGGAGTATGACAGGTGATATAGATTTAGAATGGAAAGGGACAGACATAACAGAGTGTAGGCAGCTAAGGGAGTCTGAAAAAATTATAGTCTTGTTTAAACCGTGAGATTCAGTATAACGAAGGGCTTCCAATATGGCCACCGCTTCTCCGGTAAAGACTGATGTTTGAGGGGGGCATTTGAAGTTTAGTATAATACTATATCTAGGCAACCACACCGCACACCCTACATTGCTATCCGCTGTTAGTTTAGAAGCGTCAGTATACATGGTTAGCCATCCATTCCAATCTCTAGACAAAATTTCAATAAACTCCTTGTTAGCAGTTTTAGAGTGCTTGGATACACCGAAAAAAGTATTTATTTGTGGATGAAAAACTAAAGCATCATATTTTGTAGAAAATAGAGGATTTTGGTTATATTGTGCCAGAGGGAAAGAAGAGTGAATAACCTTAATATAACTCTTCAAGACACAAGGCATGTACTCCAACGAAGGCATACCCTGAGCATTGAAAGAGTCATACATACATTGAAGGATAGGAAGGAGGGGGTGAGAAGACAATTGAATAACTTTGCAGAAGAACCTATCGCATAAGAACTGTCTTCGCAAATGCAATGGTGGGTCAGCGCATTCTAATTGGAGAGCATTTACGGGGGAAGATCTCATAGCACCGGTGATTATACGGAGGCACTTTGACTGAATTTTACTAATTTTAGATAAAGCGGTTTTATTACAAGGTTCCAAAAGAAAGCAGCCATAGTCAAAATGGCTTCGTACAATAGCATTGTAGATTAGTTTCTGAGTGTATGGGTGTGACCCCCACCAGACTCCAGCTAATGATCGCAGAACATTTACGCCTTTTTCAGCTTTTTGTGCTATGTAATTAAGGTGTGCTATACCAGTTAGTCTGCTATCCAGAATAACGCCCAAAAATTTTACTTTGTCTTGGACTGGGATAGCTTCATTATTAACTCTTAGATCGACATAAGGAATATGACGCTTTTTAGTGAAGACTACAGCAACACACTTCGGGATTGACAAAGAGAGCCCATGATTAGATAACCATTGACTCAGGTAATTTAAAGCAGAATTCAGGCGGACAGAAGCATTGTCAGTGGACTTAGAAGAAACATATAGAGTGAGGTCATCTGCATATTGAAGAACTTGACAAAAGGAATTTACAGACTGTTCAAGGTCATAAGTGTAAAGGTTGTAAAGAAGGGGACTCAATACAGATCCTTGAGGGAGGCCATTCCAGACAAGTCTGGAGGGAAGAAAAGAGCCTTGGCATTTAATGGTAATAGACCTGTTCGCTAGAAGGTTGTGTATGAAACGAGTCATCCTCACAGGCAGACTCAGCTGTTGCATCTTGTGCCTGAGTACCGGAAGAAGAACATTATCATATGCCGAGGCAATATCTAAGAACACGCCTACAACAAATTCTTTATTTTTAAAAGCCAAACGGATTTGCGAGGAAATGATACTAAGACTGTCCATTGAGCTAAATCCTTTCCGAAAGCCAAATTGGGATTTTGCCAGAATACCTCTTTGTTCCACTAGCCATTCAAGCCTGTTCTTAACCAAATGCTCCATTATTTTAGAGAGAGCGGATGATAGTGCAATAGGTCTGTGTGCTCCAGGATCTGAGGGGTCTTTACCAGGCTTGAGAAGGGGAATAATAATTTGATTGTGCCAGGAGTCTGGAATAATGCCAAGACCATAGAAGCCATTAATGATATCTAGGTAAAACTGTTTCGTTCTATCACTGGACCTGGTTAGAAAGGAGTATGGGATGCCATCTATACCAGGACTCGAGTCAACCAGGCCATCCAGAGCACAACGGAGCTCATCAAAAGTAAAGTCCCTATCCATGGGTTCAGAAGGGGAAAGAGGGTAGGGGGGAGAAGGAAGAGAATCATGGTATGGAACAAAGGCGGGAGCTAATCTATCGGAGAATACATGCAGCCAAATAGAAGGGTCGTTAGATGAATTTAGATGGTCACAAGAATTCACAGAGCCTCTGTACCTTCTAATATTTTTCCAGACAAGAGAAGAAGGGGTTTTAGGTGAAAGCCTTTCGCAGAATTGAATCCAGCCCCGTTTTTTCTTCTTGGAGAAAATCCTTCGCAACCGAGCGGCTGCCTGTTGGTATTTGTTGAAATTCTCCAAGGACATATTTGAGTTGTACTGTGATTCAGCATCTTTACGCAGCTTTACTAAATTGGTACATTCCTTGTCCCACCAAGGAGGCGAAACTCTGTGACAAAGCGGTTTCTTGAGGGGGATGCAGGTTTCCCCTGCAGTATGAAGGATATCAACTAATTGGGAATAATTACGAAAGAGATTGTCCTTGTTGCAAGGAGGGATTGAGATTATTTTCTCTTCTACTGAAGAGGAAAACTTGGGCCAATCTGCTTTGGACAATCTATATTTCAATAAAGGGGATGGGTCAATAGTGATAGATGAGCTTAATGAGTATGAAATAAGTATAGGGAAATGATCACTCCCATGAGTAGAGGGGAGAGTTCTCCAATAGAGGGTAGAAGAGAGAGACGCCGAGCAAACTGAGAGGTCTACCGCCGTTCTTGTGTTCTGAGAGGGGGAAACCCTGCGGGTAGGGGAGCCATCATTAAGAATACACAATTCTATTTCATCAAACATCTCTACAAGGGCAAAGCCGAATGCATCACTATGATGGCATCCCCAAGAGATATGGTGACCGTTAAAATCACCAAGTATGATAACAGGAGGGGGGAGTGAGGAAATAACCAAAAGTAGGTCTGGGATAAGGGAGGGATCGGGGTGTGGAATATACACAGACAGGAAAGAAACGTCTGCTACACTAACTGCAACAGCGTTAAATCTCTGCCCGTGCGGTGGTAAGGAGATTGAAGAATAGGTGAGGCAGCGTCTTACAAGTAAGGCGCTACCCGCATACCCGTCATCCCTGTCATCACGGAGACATGCGAATCCAGGTACCCGAAAACGGGAACCGGGCACAAACCATGTCTCCGAGATGGCAATGACGCCGGGATGATATTTGTTTATTAAGTTACATAATTCATGTTTCTTATGTCTAAGGCTCTTTATGTTCCATTGAATTATTGTCAATGGAGCCGTTGCGGACGATAGAGAAGATTTGGTTGAGTTTACTGGCAACGTTGGACGGTAGGCTATCATCATATTTGCTGATGATGTTAATGATAGCTGCTAATAAAAGGTCAATAAGGTTGTCGTTAGGAGTGATTGAGGATTGAGACTGAAGATTTTGGATTAGAGCACATCCATCAGCGGGAGGAGCTGGAGTATCTCCAATAATGGATTGATGGGCCCGTTTGTCATAGCCTGATTGACTAGGAGCCCTAAGACGACGAGGAACAGAAACAGTTTTCCTATAGGAGATGAGAGGTGAAGAGGAAGGAGCTGGGGCTGGTTGATTACCATGAGCGGAGGATGTTGTGGGAAATATTGCTCTGGATACTTCTGCAAAGGATCTGGAAACACGAGGGAGGCGCGATTCAGCTTCAAAGTATGAGATACTCTCCTGAGACATGACCACTTTGATATTTTTCTGTCTGGTCTGTTCGGGGCAATCCTTGCTAGTGGCAAAGTGATTCCCCGCACAGTACAAACAGTTAGCAGACGTTGCTTCTGTCCTACATGAATCCCCGGTATGGGGTTGTGTGCATCTAAAGCATCGGGGCTTTGAACGGCATTGTGCCTTTACATGCCCAAATCTGCAACAATCTAGACACTGTATGGTGGGGTACTGATATGCTTCTACAGGAAGAGAAGTGTAGTATGAATATATGTGCTTCGGCAAAGATTGACCTCTGAATGTCACAGCGACAGATTGTGTAGGGATCCAGTTGGCAATTCCTTCTACAATTCTCTTCCTGTTGATCCTACGCGCTTTGAGGATGATGCCACAACCAATAGGGAGTGTCACAGACTCTGCGAACTCCTCCATTGTCAGGTCAGTATCAACTCCCCTGACGAGGCCCATTCTTGTGACGTTGAAAGTGGGTATTTTAACAGAATATTTGCATATGTTTAAGATGGGACTATCTATGAATTTATTTGCAGCTTCAGCAGTGGAAAATTCTACGGAGATCCTGTTGCGCCCTACTCTCTTTACTCCATCTTTTACTATGCATTGAAATTTGTTGGTCATTAGGAACCGGCCAAACTTAATTGGTCGCAGTACAGTTCCTGCCGAAGGATCCTCCTCCTTAAGAGAGACATGGACAATATAAGGGCCTTTGTCATCTTTTTCATAAATTCTATACCCTTCATTCAGACTGGCATGTATGTACACCAGCGGAATAGATGCTTCAGGGACAGATCTTTTATTTGAAGTACCCTCAGATTGATCTAAGGGGCGTTTTCTCTTAGGAATACTGCTGTCTGCGCATGCAATATTCGATGTGTTGGCTTCCTGTGAGGCCTCTCCCACAGACACAGAAAGCTCCATGTTTGAATCATCTATTCCTGTCGGATCAGGGGGATCAGGGGGATCGGGAGGTTTAGGATCCGGAGGCATAATTAAAAACAGTAATCACTTACTAGACAATAAATATTGTACCTATTTAACACCCACCACCACTAGGTATAACTAAAAATAATATAATCAATTTAAACTAGGTTATTAATTTAACGAAAACTAAAATTTGAGACTATCCCACTAACACGTGTTTCACCAAGCAGTGTTCGCAGCGGAAAAAAAAAACACAAGTTCCATTGCTTTATTTTCTCGATGACAGCTGACACACAGTGGTCGATATAACTTTGTTCTAGCGTCAACGCCTAAAACTCCGAACAAAAATTAGGCACCAAGACGTCATATTTCATTAACAAGGTCACGTCAGCCAGAAAGCAATTTTAGGGATGTAGTTATCGATAAACGTAACACGATAACAGATCCGATATTTTTTTACAAAATGTAAGAAACTAAACTACTGCCGGATACTTTTGTACAAATTTATTAACTAATATTATATTTCATTACAAGATGTTACACGTGTTAATTCTTGATTGATAATGCCAACTTCTTTAAAATTTTCGAAGCTGTTGTAAAATAAGTAGGTATAGGTAGGTACTCGACAATGAAACGAAATAATTATAATGACAGGTAATCTTTATTTATTTATTTTAATCAAAATCTGATGAATCGTCACTGTCACTCGATGAGCTCTCCCCAACATTTATTATAAGTTCCTGTACTTCTATATTATCGAATGCCACATGAATTTCCCAATCCGACGCTATAATGTTTTGGGTTCTTCTCACAATTTTTTCCCAGTTTTCGGCAGTTACTTCCGCACATGCATTTTTTAATAAATCTAACATCTTGTTTGCCGTAAAAGGGGGATGGGTATTGTTTGGAGCGGCGTGTCCTTTGATTTGTGCCCATATTAGTTCTATAGCATTGTACTGGCAATGATACGGCGGAAGTCGAAGAACCCAATGACCACATTCGGCAGCTATTTCGTCGATAACATATCTTTTAGGGTGGCTTTTATTCGATTTTAAAATATTCACTAATTGTACTTTTAATAAAGTATTATCCACATTTTCGCCATGACGTTGGAGCCAGTCAATTATCTCTTGTTTTTTATTGGCCTGCGTCGGCATTTTATCAATTTGTCTGGAGTGATATGTAGCGTTGTCCATAATAATTATCGACGGTTCTTCCAGAGATTGCACCATTTCTTTAAACCATCCTTCGTAAATCTCCGCGTTCATTTCTTCGTGGTAGTCCACTGTTTTCTTGGATTTAAAGGCCAGTAAAGCATCTGACATGAATCCTTTCGTAGACCCTGCATGGCATATGATGAGGCGTTCACCTTTTCCCATTGGCACTGAACTAGTGGAAGCGACGGTGTCGTCAGTCCAGTTCTTAGATACTGTGTGGTTTGCATTTAACCAAGTCTCGTCAGTGAAAATAACATTTGACCAATCTGATATCTTTTTGGCTTCGCTCAAAAATTCGCAGCGAGCCATAGCAACGTCGTGACGCTCCATCAATATTTTACGTTTGTCCGATTTTTTATAACAAAATCCAATTTCTTTCAAAACCAAGCTTAATGACGATTTTTGGCCATGGAACAAACCACATTCACGTAAAGAAACAACAAGTTTTTTAAGTGTTGGAATTTCTTTGCGCAAGTAATAGTCATATATATGACGGCGAATAGCGTCAGCGTCGAAGTTGTCAACCGATGTCACACGACGTGGTTGGCGTTTTTTCTTCGGCGTACGAAGCTTATTTTCCTGCATGCCGCTTGTACCGTAAGCTTCGGTAGTAATTTTTGAAACAGTAGGTCCACTAATTCCTAATGCGGCCGCAACACGCTCTCGCACTTGCGACAGTGGTAATAGCGGGCCACCATTTTGATACTCTGCTTCAAAGTAATTACGAACCTTGATCACCAGTTCTCTCGCCTGCCTTTTCAGAACAGATCCTTTCGGCATTTTGATATTTGACAGCTGGGCAGCAATCAACACGGAGGAACACAAAATACACACAACGTAACGTATGGATAATGTGAAAAAACTCAGCGAACAGAAATGTAGTGACTAGCACGACCGTCTTGTTGCGAGTGACAGATTAAAACAAACACAAAATGGCGGTGGGCCATTGAGTGTTCCCACCTTGAAAAAATATATTTGAATGTTTTTGTTGTATTTGTCTTTGTTCAAAATATAATAAATATATGCGATCGATATCATTACTTATTTGGTCACACAACACTACAACTATCAAATTAGAACTGTCATCGAGAAAATAAAGAAATGGAAATACTATAGTGAATTTTGACATAACGTGACAGTCACTAAATGACTGATTCAATGTATGTGGCACATTACTCAGCAATACTCAGCATGCACAACTGTAATTATTTATTTATTTATTTTGCAACCAACAACCGCTTGCCGGTCTTACTTGTAGTGACAAGTGATACTTTTAAATACATTGACGCGAAGGTACATTTTGTAGGTTACATTGAAGCGAAGTTGACGCCTGCTCATGAGTTGCAAGAACTATATCGGAGTGTTGTACAACACGAGAATAAGGGCCTTTCATATCACCTCCTGATAAAGTAATTGTTAACAATCTGATAGATTAATTATCTGCCAATTAAATCTATCTGATACCGACTTTCTGATAAAGTATTAGGAGGTGGTGAGAAAGGCCCTAAGTATCATAAGGTATGAACTAAGGTCATAAGGGCCTAAGGTCATAAGCTAGTCGTATGTATGGCTTCCCAGTGAGGGAAGCCAACGAGACGTCATGGCTACCTTTGGCCACTGGAGGTTGCCAAAACGGTCGCCAAATAATTATTATGTATGATTGCAGACGCGCCGAATGTCGTCAACTGGTGCGCATGTGCGAGCAGCGTCGGCAGGAAGCGTTGTGCGCGGCGGCGCGCGCACGCAGCGGCGGCGGTGCGGCGCACGCGCTCGACGCGCTCGCGCGCCGTTTGCGCGCCCTCACCGCCGCCGTACTGCGTGCGTACGACCTGCCGCCCGAGCGCCTCGAGCCCACCGTATACCACAATGCTGTGTACAGGTGACCATACAAACATGATAATACCGCATTGTAGACACGCCAAGTGTATCCATTTGGTTCGCATGTACGTGCTGCAGCGGCGTGCATACGACCTGCGACCCGAGCGCCTCGAGCCAACCGTATACCACAATGCCGTGTACAGGTAACTGTATAAACAATAACACTACCACAACAGACAGGTTGTACTGCGCACGTACAACCTGCCGCCGGAGCGGCTCGAGCCCACCATCAACCACAACGCGGTGTACAGGTAACTGTCCAAAGCGTCGATTTTAGGGATGTGCGACGCGTGCGGCCGCACAGAGGTCCGAAGGCCTGGAGTCGCTCTACATAGCAGACGGGCGCAGTCGAATATCGCGCATAGGGTGACGAAATCGCTAAAGCCAGTACTGCTGTGCAAACATAATAACATTACAGACGCGGTGAGTATCCTCAGCTGTTGCGCATGTGTCGGCGGCGCGGCGCATGCGAGCCACCGCCGGAGCGCCTCGAGCCCACCGTGTACCACAACGCCATTTACAAGTGACCGTACAAGCATAATAATAGTGTAAGGATATTTATTCTCGATTCTCATACAACTTTTCCTCATTCAATTCAAATTCGCGGACTCTTACCACTGAGATTTTTTTTAAATATCACTAGCACATGTTCCACAATTAAAATAAAATCTGGAATATGTGCATCTTGATAGATAGATTGATGATAGATGCACCACACGAACCCATTGCGGATTGTTATCCGCAATGGGCTCGCGTGGTGGATTATAGCCTGAAACGCTTAACAATTTACTAGTTGAGGCTTAAGCCCACGAGAGAGAGAGAGAGAGGTGTTTTCTTTATGTTTATCAATTAATTACTGGACTCGCTGGTATACTTTGCTAAGAATCGCTACCCACTGAGTTAACGTTACAATCTTATATCCACAGTCGCAGCGATAGCGGCGAAGCGCTCTCTCCAGAAGATGAGTCCCGCGGAGGACTGCTCGCGGCTCTAACGCGGGCGCTGCGAACTGCGCCGCTTACCGCACCGCCCGACGATGAGCGCTCGCACGCCTCCGAGGACAACGACAACTCCGCCGACCTACTCGACTCCGAGACCGAACCCTGCCTTGTCACCGACCCCGGTGAGTAACGGAGACCACAGAGTATGTAGCTGAGGAGAGATGGAGTAGGAAGGAATTACAGTCAAGGTACGGCTATATACCCCCGAAAGCAATGACAACTCTACTGACCTGCTCGACTCCAAAACCAAGCCCTGCCTCGTCACCGATCCGGCTGGTTACTGAGGAACACAGAATCTATATCTGGGAAGAGATAGGAGAAAGAAGTAATTATGGTCGAAGAGCTTCCGCACTCATCCGATGACAGCGGGGGCCATACAGTTTGTAACTGGTGAGAGATAGGAGTGGAAAGAAATTACGGTTGACTGTCCGCCTCTGAAGGCAACGACAGTTCTGCCAACCTGCTCGACTTCACCGATGTATCGCGTTTCTGTAGATGCGCTGGCTCCTGTTAGCTGTTTGAGAACCAGGATATTAATAACTAATATTGACGATTATTTGCAGAATACGCAGAGGAATGGTGGTCAGGCGCAGAAGGCGCAGGCGCGTGGTCTGCCGAGGAGCTGTCCCCTGAGCGCGAGTCGTGCCCGGAGGCGGGCGACGAGTCCGTCTCCGAACGCGACTCGCTCCGCAACCTGTCAGCGGCTATCGCGCAGCGGCACCGCTCCGAAGCGGAGGACGCGGAGCGCGGCTCTCTTCTAGAGCGTGTATTAGCACTTGACAACCGGCTCTCGGAGTTACTGCGCGCGTTGCGACTAGCGGCTGCTGCGGCTGCAGTCACGAATGACGCCGACTCGGTGAGGCTCGCCGCCGCGCTCAAGTGAGTACAATACATATACAGAGATCTGCCCTCCAACAAAGAAAAAGCATAACTAATATTTTTAACTAAAGCATGAAAATGTATTCGGAAATTTAAAATAAACCAATGGTATACAATGAAAATGTATGGTGTGTCGTTGGCGAACCTAATTAAATAAAATTAAAATAAATTTTACTGGTTTTAGAAGCGCAACCCCTTTATTATTATCAATACAGAAGGTCAAATTAACTAAATAGAATGGATGTAGGTGAGTTTGACAGCATTTTAGCAGAACCAAGTTCAAAAGCTGCCAAATTACTGTACAGGTTTGTGAAGACTCACAAATTTTATTTTATTTAAGTTGATATTCTTTTCCTTTTGAGATTGTTAAGGTTACGTCACAATGGGGCTGACATATGGCGTACGCATAAAGGCCCCTAAACAAAGAAGGTTAAAAATATGCACCCAGTCGGCTGTGCGGTGTCACATTCGCCCCCACTTTCTAAATACGACACGTGCATTATTTACCCTGTTATGCGACATGTTTACTGTATTGTATAATGTATTTTATCTTGCAGAGACAAATTGGACGTGACCGAGAAGAACGTGGCAGATGTAGTTGTGAAGAAACTGGCGGAACTTGACGCGAGTAAACACATGATGGACCAGTACAGGCACAACGTTGATGTGAGTACGCTTTGCTTTTAACTACCACTAGTTTTCGCCCGCGGCTTCACACGATTTTGCTATAAAGACCAATTGTTTTACAATATCCCGTTATATTCTCTAAACTACTGGACCAATTTTGATGTTAATATCATATAGTCTTACGAGATGAAAACTATGCAACACTATAGAAAATAGATACCTCTGTACAATAGTGGCACTATCTCATCAAAATCGCACTAGCAAATTCCGAAATTAACGCAAACAAACAGACAGACGTTATTCTTCTCGATAGTAAGTTACATAAATTTGTTTATCGATAGTAAATAAAAATAAATTAAATATTCCCAAGACCTTGGAGTAGAATATTTTTTGGCCATATCCGTTTAAAGGACGCTACAACTGCATTGTAATGTAATTAATGTGTATAAAACCTTTTAATAAATTTACTTATAAATTATCACTAAATAATTTATTATTTAGTGATATGACAGGAATATTTTGGAGGCTATCCATGAACTTTTGAAACTACATATATTATTAATCATAAATATCTTATCACTTTGTTTCAAAACTCATTATTACAAAATAAGTATTGATCTTTTTGACATTATTTTTATTTGGGGATTAAATCGATAGAAGTTGTCATCATGTATAATATGAATTCTCTTTTACAAAAATTTTCTAATACCAGCTGAGTGGCCACTCAGAATGTTTTGCGACAAACAGTTTGTATCTATGGAAAACTGGCTGGTTTTAATGTCAATTAAAACTGATTATATAGAACATAAAAACAAAACATTTCCAATTAAAATTTGCCTCCATATTTTTTACGAGCTCAATCAAAATATCGAGTCTCATTAAAAAAATGGATATTCGACGGGAACAATTCCGCCTCATGAGGCGTGGTTCAGTATGATTTGAAATGTTTTTTAAAACCTGAAGATTCTTTTCAAATGGTGTTTGCAGACAAGTTGGTCAAAATTGGTTCAGACGCATAAATCTTTGTGGAGCTTTGTGTACTTTGAAAAAAATTAATATAAAATTGGAACCCGTTGAACATTTTTTCTTTTTTGCAAAACTTTCTGAGTTCCCTAACATATGTAGTAATTTCCCATTTTCATGAAATATATTAAACTGCAAAGATGCCAATACTCTTTAATATTAATTATGGTTGGCAAACGAAACGTGGCTAATCTTAGGTTGTTAATGACTCCATATACCCAAAAAAAACAATATTGATACTTTATATTTTGTTCTAAAATTACTATAAAAGGATATTTCTAAACTAGTTCTGAAACTGAAACGTAAATAAATGCAGAAAGAAATTGGATAATTATATCTGTATCTTATACCATGTTTTTTTTTAAAAACCTTTTAGCACTTCAAGTCAATTGTTTTGTATTTTTAAGAATATTTTTATTTACTAGATTTTTGTTTCTATGGATGTTAGTAGTTCTCGAAATTAAAAATTATAATGCAGTTTTCGTTTCTGTATAATTCATTTCTACTACAAAAATATATAACAAGTATCAAAATATTTATTGTACACTATAAATTTAAATTACTATTAAAAAAAAGTCGTAAAAAAAATTTGTACTTGAACGTAGCGCCACGTTTCGTCGGCCGGACTCGGTCATAATTTTATGATTACTATTATAACATTGTATTTGTCATCTCGATCGATGTAACAGTTATGTTAGTGCCGTTAACTGGTTTAATGTGAAACAGGTATTTACACCATTCAGGCCCTGCTTGGCGATCTCGAGTCAAGAATAAAGTGCCAAGGTTAATATCGCCCATTTACCGCCTACCTTGAGACATGCGCACCGCTTGTAGGGGCACACGTTACCAAACACTGTATTATATATGTTCTCTCCTTATACTCATTTGTTGTCTAATATTTTTATATAAATAACATGTTATATTTAATTATGTAGTATTTAAAGGTGCCTCAACTGTTACTTTTCTAACACTTATCTATAATCATACTCGTAATTTGTATTTTTGTACATGCGACGTCTGGAAGCCGAAGTGGAGCTGTAGCCAGCTACAAAAAAGCTTTTTCTTTTTAAGCAAAAATAGCTCAATATGGATTATTTCAAACAAATTGTTTCAAGGTAGGAAAGATTATTGAAAATAACCACGGAGTCCGAGGTGACCACTCCTCTGCGCTTGCAGAGGAGCTAACTTAATCGAGCCAAATTGTTTCTCTGTAGAAACGATTTTCGTTCTAGTCGAAAGTGATTGGCTAGTTGTAGCCAGTTTAAATGAGGTTAAACCTAGTATTTATTACCAACTGCAACTGGCTGCGTCTACTTCTAGCCGTCTAGACCCAGATGTAGGCACACTTCGAATTCTAGCCGTAACTTATATACCTATAGATACAGAATCTTGAGATGTCAGTCTGTTGATAGATCTACAAGTATATGTTGCTGTGAATATTAAATTTAACTTTTAAACACCCAGTTTGGTATTAAAAATAACCAAAAACAACTATTCATCTGTCTGTATATATTTCCAATATTTTTTTTAATGAAAATAACATTTCTCCTGTTAACATTTTGCATCTCACTTAGTTATGAAATTCATATTTGTGAACACTTCTGTTGCAATTTGTTGATGTAAATAATATTTATATACCGTAAAATATAGGAGTTGTGTTCAACTGGAAAACTTTTAATTGGCCGTCGCGGCCCTCTCGTGCTCAAGATACTTGCAGCAGCACTGTGCAAAATTGACCATTTTCGTGCATTACGATTTTTTTTACTACAATACAATTATCCATTATTAGCTTACAGAGAGGAGAGTGTGGAATAGTATGCTCTTCACATTAATTAATCTATATACATATAATAAAATTGTAACAGGCCGATGTCTGTACATTATAGATATTGAAAAGAAACTAATATGGGGGGGGGGGTCTTTATTAGAGCAACAGAAGCCAAAACAACAGTTTTTAGAAATTTTGTCTGTCTGTCTGTATGTTTGTACACGCATCACGCAAAAACTACTGCATGGAATTGAATGCAGTTTTCACCGATGTATTGCTAGCGGTCTAACTTAAAATATAGGCTCGGTTTTACCGCAGGAAAATATCTTATTCCGATTGTTTTAAATTTAATAAACCGAAGCGAAGTGAGGGCGGGTCGCTAGTGTATAATAAATGTGATAAGAGGCGAGGAAGGTCGACGACGGGAACAGAGCTGCTGGTTTAGAACAGCGCAGGACCGAGGAGGATGGCACAAACGAAGGGAGACTTATACTCAGCAGTGGGTGGAAACACGCTTAATATGATGATGACCCCTAATATTACACTTATATAAGCTTCAAAGGTTTGAAAATTCATTTTTGAATCCTTTCATTGCTTCTTTGAAATTCAAATCAGTGTGTATAAGGATCTTACAATCATAATTCGGACAAATTTTAATACAATTTTATTCTATCATATGTAACTTATACTGTTTATAACGGCGCCGATGTCTTGTAACTATTGTAATATATGTACACGTATAGGAGAGAACATAATATGAACTAATCACTGAGACAGCTTCCAATGCTTTATCTTTGCGTTGACTCGCGACGCGACAGCACATTTCGTAAATGAACACTGACAAAACTGTACATAACACAATTGGCATCACAGGAAATATTGTACACTTTGTAATTAACAAACGCAGAAAAATGCTATGTTAAGAATTTATGTTTAATTATTTTGGCTTTGCAAAGAGAAGTTGCAGCTGTTGCTACGAATCTATTCTGCAATTCATCTCGTCATTATAACTGACGATTCCTTATAATTCGAAATATCTGAACATTTTTAGTAGATATGAACATTTATAACGTATTTGAACTAAAAATGTGCTACTAAAGCAAGTTTTGATTGACGTCAGTTTTACTTATAAAAGGAAAAATATTAGTTAAAATACGTTGTAAAATTTGGCGAGTTGATTGGGCACAAGGATAATGTGTCATGCTACAGATGCCTCATGTGTGTTGTAGACGCTGAAAAAGCAATTGGCGCAATGCGGTGAAGAGGATGACCTACAATTTATCGAAGAGGTGAGTACAGCCACCGTCTGTTCATCAACTAGCTTTTCTCTATAAAAAATGTTGCCAGAATGCCTCCCATTCCAATCAATTTAATTGTAAATAAAGCGTTCATCCCATTATCATTTAATACATTTAGTCTGGCCACAAATACCGTTACAATAAAGAAAAATAAATGAATTATATTTGAATTTGGAATCTGTCATTCTCCCGTGAAAATGAATGTATTTATTCTCCTTCTGTGGGGTGGCTTTGTGTGGAGTCGGGAAACGAATTCAAAACACATCCCGTCAATGTCATAAAAACACCGAAGTTTATTAAACTATCAATATTAAACCATAAACCCCCCAATACATAATTTTACATTAAGAGTGCAACCAGCCCTTTCGGAATCCACTGCAGGACACGCAGCCTCCTCATGCACATTTTCTTATACATAAGGGAGATATGGTCTTTAATACGCCTCGCTGGCCAAACGGTTTGCCGATTTCACTCTTTCATACGTGGTGTAATTCGTCAACGTTTGTGGTAGCGGCTTTATTATCCCTTAGTCGCCTCCTACAACACCAGCAGGAAGAGATGCAGTGGTGCTATTCTATAGTCGCCGACTCCACGCGGCAAAAAAACATACATTGATCAAACAAAACTCAACCTTGCCTTCTCGAGCTTCCGGCAAAAAGTGAAGTGTAATCGTTTGTGCAGGAGGTGTCATCGTGTGGTGAGGAGGAGCGTCGGGCGCGATATGCGGCGTTAGACGGAGCGTTATCGGCGCTAGCGGCTGCGCCGCGCGGCGCGCTGTCGTGGCCGCGGCTGGCCGCGCTGCGCCGCCGGCTCGAGCGGCTCGCGTTCGCGCTCGCAATGGGGCCGCACCCGCACCCGCCGGTAGTGGGGTCACACGTCACCGCCGCACCGCTGCAGACCACTGCTTAACACCACACAAACACTAAAACTAACCAGTGACTAACCGCTATGACGTTTAAATACTCATAAAGTTTCGTGATTACTGCAGTTTAGGTAGGAAGCGACTTACTCGGGATGGGCATTGTTTGTCGATATATTTCGACTTACTCACACTTGGCACCAGTTTTATCGAGAACAGACATAAGTGATGGAACATCACGGTAGCTGTCGTAGCGGGTTTCACTGATTAGCCTTTGTATAGCTATTAGGGATGTTCCGAATATTCGTATTCGTTTTGGCGAACACCCGCTAATTTTCAAGTATTCGTACCCGTATTCGCCATTTTCTAAACGAATTTTCGAATACTAATCGATAAGTAAAAGCGCAACGTGTTTAGGATAAAGGGGCTAAAGAGGATTTTTATAAAAAGAAATATGTACTCTAAGATTCAAATATATATATATATATATATACATTTGAAAATCAGTTATGTACTGGTTTTTTTTTTAGTTTAATTAGTAAGTGATTTTCAAATTTAATTTAAAATTAGGTGGATTACCTAACTTTAGATTAAACTAAAAAGGTACTTAATGATTGAATTAACAAATTACTTATAGCACGAACTAACTTATAGCACTTGGACTAAAGATTACTTACTAATTTTAGGTGCTTGTGTAATATATTAGGTACTAATCGTATTCGGCAATAGTGCGGCAAATTATTCGTATTCACGAATAGTGCCTTTTTGTTATTCGAAACATCCCTAATAGGTACCGCAATGGTCGCGTAATGCTCTCTTTATACATATCTATATTTGAGGGCTCGGTTACAGTTGACTGGAAATTAATATTTCGATAAGTGCACATGTATAATTAATTGTCTTTCACTACATTACGTGAATGTACGTACATTGGTAAACTTGCCAAATTTTCCAGTGACTAGTTTAATAAGATTTTTACTATCACACGTTCGACGTTAGACTTAATATAGAGTATTTACACTTTATGAAAATGTTCACTAATTAATACGAAATCGACGATATTTATTGTAGAAATGACGTAACGTAAATAAGTATGTGAAACTATGCGAGTTACTTCACCGAAAATATATACGAAAGAAAATAAACACGTTTTAAAATTAAAAACTTTGAATCAAACGAAATGAACAAAGATACTATTAATACACTTCCGTAGTACTTTAGGAGATAAGAAGAAAATCGGAAAGATTTATTAAGTTTTAATGAATGATAGAATGTTCTAGAACTGTATAGGAGAAATATTGCGCAGTTAACGAGCTTATAGTGAAAAAAATATGCAAAAAATAAATTAGGAATGTGCCGTCGCACGCGCCGCCATCGGCATGCGGACCTTGTGGATATATTAATTGAATCGTTTATTTTTTCATCGTTGTAAACAGTGAATCATGATCTACAAAACAATCTATTTTTGAGTAAATAGTAAGTAATCTTAAATTACTAAGAATGTCATCATCAAGTCGACGTTCGAGCGACTCCCATGTCTCTGTTGTCACCAGAGAACCTATACCTAATCCACATTTAAATTTACTGTCATCGTTTTGCTGCTAATTCAGTATTTTTTTCTGCTCATTTAATAATGCCAACTACCGTAGACTACGTGTTCCTGTAGATAGAACGAGAACCTCTTAGAAATGACACATCACTGTTATTTAATAGGGATTGCGCGATAAATAACAAAATATCGACAAAGTAATGAACATACTGTTCATTGTTAAATTTTAAACTATTGTGACATAATTAAAAGTCAAAAGCAGCTAAATATTTTTTTCACACATAACATAATCCTATGGTGGTATGGAAATAGGGGACTATTTAAATCAATCCTATCACGAAATGTCTCAGGGTCTCCTCTCTCAGATTCTAACTCCTATCTAAAGTTCTAATGACTCATTTACACAAGGAGAGTTTCTCGAATATCGGTCAAAAACTAGTATGAAACAACTGTTATCATCATCCATCCGATCGCTGTTATCGTTGAGTTTTTATCATCATGTGAACGAGATTAGGCGAGAATTGGTATGTAGTTTGGTTGCATACGAGAATCAATACTCTATATACAATATTCGCTTCCGAACCATTCGCGAAACTCTTCTTGTGTAAATGAGCCTTAATTCTAGCTAAACATGTGCATTGACCCCCAACTCGTAACTACCCCGCGTGTTCTAGTTCACTAAAACACTTATTTATTTTTATCCAACTTTATTTTTACCTTATACATATATCTTTCTTGAACTTACGTATTGATAGTACTTCCTCAATACAGTAACTACGTCACGGCTCTAAAACCATTAAAAAAACTCAGTGTATATAGACTTGTGCTGTTTTCGTTAACAACCTTATTAACGAACGGATAACTCCATTAACATTAAAATATTTTTCGCTTTTTTCATATATATTTATCTATTTAACCGGTCTCAGTGCGAATGTTTACCTTATTTATTTTACTCGACGTTTCGGTTGGCTCGCTCCAACCGTGGTCACGAGCCCACTAAAGGGGCTAGTTGTCTAGAGTTGTGAGCAGTTTAGGTCTTCATAGTCCGGAATGTTTTTTGATTCTATCCTACTCTTATACCGATCGCCACTATTTCTCCTGGGTTGTGCGTGAAGCAATTGAAATAAAAAAAGAACTGAAATTTCAATCGAGAAGATACATACAAATTGTCCTCGACATGACATCCAGTAATTAATGAATTTAATAAAATTAAATTGAACCATGAAGACCAAATGCGGGTAGTTGATGAAACGGCTCGTAACTCTGGACGTGAACTACCCGCCTCTTCAGTCAGCTCGTGACCACGGTTGGTGCGAGCCAGCCGAAACGTCGAGTAAAATGAATAAGGTTAAACATTCACGTTAACATCCGTTTATCTATTTAACTTCATAGTATATGACCAATTGAATGTGTTTGACTTTACTCCTGTCTTAAAAAGTATATAACTGTAATTATTACTGTAAATAACACAAAATGACAGGGAAATTATAAAATGCACAAACGTTTTTACACAAGTTGGAAGTGCTTGTCGTTAAGCAAAATTTCATGCCTTGTAATAAAAAAGAATTGTGAAATGGGGAATGCTCTGAGGAACTGTTTAATATAATTCCCACCTCGGGTTTCTATAACCGCACCTCCCGTCACAGAAGTGCGGTCCATCCGCATTTCCTCGATACGGAGGTGTCGCGCACTGTTCGCTCCAAAAATTATTTTATACCGCGAACCCGTAGGCTGTGGAACGAACTGCCTCAAGAGGTCTTTCCATTAAGCTACGATATGGGGTTCTTCAAGAGAGCTGTGAATAGGATTTTGCAAGGTCGGCGGCGCGCCCGCATGCCCCCTGGTGTTGCAGGTGTCCATGGGCGGCGGTAACACTTACCATCACGTGGGACTGCTTGCTCGTCCGCCCTCTAGTCTATAAAAAAAAAAAATATATTAAATAGTTGTATCAATTGTAGCATCAATTTGATCTCAATGCGAGTTGCTCGAGGGATGGTGACGTTTAGTCATTTCGATAATTGATTTTTAGAAAATATCAATTCGTTTCAGTGCAAATTAATTGTGACTGAATCTGACAATATACTTTATATTATAACTTTTTTATTTTGTGTGCGTCTAAACTTTGATTGTACTCGTTTTCATTCCAATGTGCATTTAAAATCATGAATCATTTTTAATTGGGTTCATCATTTATACGTATACTACTAAAGTTCATTTCCTATTATTAATGAAATTGAATCTAATGTTTACGTTTTCTGTACAGAATAAATATGTAAGAATTATGTATCATAAGTGCCATTAGTGTATAATCACAGCTGGTTTTGGGTTAGGCTAAATATTTTCGATAATCTATTTCTTATTTAATTTCTTTATGCATCACATTAGGCAACAATTATTATAATAAATCAAATTTGATGAAAACATCATACAATGTAAATAACATAATGGATGGTACAATCTAATTGAAATCATTTACTCTGATCTAGTCAGTATTTTGCATAATTCGATTATTTCTAAAAATGTCAGTCGCAGGTAATGCCAGGTCTTCTGCTGACGTTTTTGTGTATGCAATGCATTCGACAGGGTGAGGCGTAACTTAGTGTTTCCTCATACATTTTGTTATTTTTCCTTAGTGAATGGAAAACATCCACATTACCCACGCACGAATACAAGGGTAATGTTATAATGATTTCTGCTTTCATAATATCGAGATTTATATTAAAAAAAATCCCAATGATATCAAATCTACAACGTTGTAACTGAAAGTTTTACTCGTCCGCATTCGTAACGTGTATTCGTATATTCGCAACATGAGAGTGGCCTGTTTAATACAGACATGTTTTGTGTAACGTTCAGCGGAAACATTAGCAGGAGATTCTCCTTTGAACTTCGCCGCTTCGCCTTTCTTCCCGCCCATTTAATTGAAATAATAATTACAAAGTATAATTGTCTGTCAAGTTGCCTTTTTAAAATATAACTTTTAAAAAAAAACTTAGTGACGAATTAAAGCAATGCACGTAATAATGACATAATATTGCAAATTATAACTAGTCGGATTTCTTTTCGAGTCAGGGATATGACATCTAGAACTGTCAAACAGAGTGAAATTTGTACGGAGATGACACTTTGTTAACAGTTCTGCATGTCATATCTCCGACTCGAATAAAAAAATCCGACTAGACAAAATTTGTAACAATGAGACTGATATTGTATTTATGTTGAATTATTGATCGTGTTAAAAGTCTGGTATGTTGACTTGCTGAAGTGATTTAAAAACCTTAAACTATATTTGAAAACAATTGACATAATTATTTCCTGGTAAAAAGTCTTATAAACAAATGCTTTGTAACAGTACAAAACCTAGCGTATATGCTTCGTCCATCCATCTCGCTCGCTTCAGGTGCTAAGGACATTACTTGACACGTATTATTATAAGTTTAGAATGTATGTAGCGCCTCCGCCGTGCTGGAGATAATTAAAATCGTGCATTAAGTATTATGTGATTGTAATTTCGAAATCAAATTGTGAAATATTGCGGTGTAAATAAAAAAATCAGGAATGTTTAAATAGTTGTTTCATTTATTTCTAAATACACATCCATATCAGCCTGCGACGTCCCACTGCAGGCCTCCCCTAACAAATCACCAGATTTCTGGTCATTTATCAGTACACGCCGGGATTGTTAACTCGAGGTATATGAAATTTTAAATAAACAAGTTGTAACTGTTTTATCACTCGGTTTACAATAAAAAAAATTAAACCTTTCAATACTTTATAGCTTCAGAGAAATTGATTTCAGCATTTAAATTATATCTTTACCTAGTCTAGCGATAAATATTATTACAAAGATAACATTGTAATTTTTATTTTTACATTATCATTTTATTAGAATTTGTGTTATTTTAAAAATTAATAGGTGGATATTTTAATTTTATACATTTCTTTTAAACAATCTTTCGATCTTTGTGGTTAGTTTTAGATCATGCCATGCTCTTAAACAGACGATAAATTAAAATTGGAACTAGATGACGGCCAGTCTTCAGCTTTAAGAAATTCAATACGGTTTTCGTTATCACCCTACTCCATTTTAACATTTAACATAATATTAAACCGGATCCGCATATCCCCTGGTGTTGCAGGTGTCCATGGGCGGCGGTAACACTAACCATCACGTGGGACCGCGTGCTCGTCCGCCTACTTAAATATAAAAAAAAAATTATTGAACACAAAATGAGAAAAAACATTTCAAATTCAAATGTATTTTTTTACTTTATTGTAACTGTATTTATAGCCAGACTAGGTATATTCAAAGCGGAAACAAACGTTAACCTGTGCTCTTGAAAGACAGTTGATTGTGATTTATCACCTTATTCCCGCCATGCAAAGATATAACATACCATTAGCCTGTCTCCCCACTGCTGGATATGGGCCTCTCCCAACCCACTACCGGCGACTTTCATGTCGTCAGTCTACTTTGCCGGAGCGCGTCTCGAGCTACGTTTCCCGCCACATTGTCTCCATTCAAGGACGGATGGATGATATATAGTGTAGCGCAAATGAAAAGTGGCGCAACGGTATATTCGAAATTCTATACAAAGCGGTTTTTTTTTTAAATATTAATTTAACTATAGTGAAAAATAAACAAATATTGAGCTGAGCTACCAGTACCCACCACAAACAAGCGGAAACCACAACCACTGAGGAACTACATTATCTCTAAAAGAGTGCGACTCGCCAAGACGCAGTCTACGTGCCGTTTTACAAAACAAAGATCACTTTAAATACGCGCTGAAAAGTTTAGAATCAGCATGATACAAGAGCCGGATATAATTATTTCTGCATTCATTTGTTTCGATTTCATACCAGTTTTAGAAGTTTTATGAATGATGCGCACTTTTATATGAAACTGACGACCAATACAATTGTAATATATGTCAACTACTCCTACGTCCTACAGTTACCATAAATACATATTTTGTGTCCCAGATTAATGTGGTACTATGAAAATAGTGCTTGGTAATGTTGTATATGGAGACAACAAAACAGCCGTTCGTTTCGAGAGCACTATAATTGACAATAATACAACGATATATACGCACTACATATCTTATTTATCATATAACTACCTACTTATACTCCAGGTAATAAAAAACTTAATTGTAAAAATTGGGCCTTAATAAGATCCAAACCTATAACAGCTGGGTCATGCCCGCTCTCGTGTACACCTTCGGCGTGCCGAGATGATCGCAAACCAAATTGAGACACTGGATAGAAAAGTCCGCACAGCCATGTCTCTCGAGAGGTTGCACCACCCAAAGATTCGGTCTAAGGAGATCCTGAACCTCTGCAAACTGTGCTTCCGCCGATAGTTATATCGTCTCTCCCTTAAACAAATCATTTTTGAGATACTAGATATCTCATTTCCCGAGTAGGTACTTTAGGGTCTTGTTGCCATTATAAAATTTGAGCGTATGTTAATTTGATATTCATGTGGATTTTATTGTATATACCGGCCAAATTAAGCCTCATTGTTTACCGCTCTTGTGCTACCACGTTTCGTTTGTCAGACCATACTCTATTCACACTTCACATTAAGAAAATAGTGACGTCATCCGTACCATGTAGCATAACATACGCAAGTCCCGTGAATGATAGTGGTAACATCACTTTTTTGTTAACATGAACAGTGTATAGCTTTACTCT
Organism: Sesia bembeciformis; assembly: GCA_943735995.1. NCBI lineage: Eukaryota > Metazoa > Arthropoda > Insecta > Lepidoptera > Sesiidae > Sesia > Sesia bembeciformis. The sequence continues at coordinate 4,638,233 of OX031028.1, read as the reverse complement.
CTCAATCATGTAAGTGTATGTAAGTGGTATTTTAGAATAAAATACATTAAATTTCTTTGAGACATTTATTAAATTACTTAATATAAACACTGTAAGTTACATACATTTCACTACATATGTCGGAATAATTTCACAACAATGAGGAATATTATAAGAACTGTTTTAATTGCAAATTACCTCACAGAATCGATGATAACTTAAACTGTGTTTTAAAGTTAGGGTTTTATTGTTTTCTTCATCCCCATGGCTTAAAAACAGGCAAGTTATAGAGGTTTTTTTTGAACTAATTTGTACATTATGAAATTATAGTTTGGATAAGATCTTCGGAAGTAATATGAAGTTCTATATGGATTCTGTTAAAATTCCTTGTAAGTTTTATGGTGACTTAAGTGAAAAAATGTTATATACGAATGTATACCGTTACATGTAAGCCGCTCGCCCAACGGAAAAAAAATGTTTAACCTAAAAAGTAAATTATTATCAGTCAGTGGGCTGTGGGCGCTTATGGTACCCTATCACGTATAGTTTAACTTATTCATAAATGTTATGCAAACCTAATTTTATTGAAACTGTTATTACTGCCGGTGAAAATTTTTGTATTTAATCGAGAAAAATGAAATGACTAATAAAAAATAGTTTAACTATTATAGGTTTTTAATACGTTTATGAATAAGGGAAGCATTATTATATCTACAGTACAATAAAACGTTCCGTTAAGGCTCGCACATATTACGGCGGGCTGGAACCGCGCGCAAAATCCATTGCAAAAATCCTCCCGTGTCATTTTCATACATTTTGTCTAAACTATCTCACACTAGAGGCGGGCCGCAGCGCACAGGATTGATCGCCAGCCTTGCGATGGACGGGTGCAGTTAACGGACGTCATTCGAGTTATTCGCTGTGTGATGACACGAAGAATTGAATGTCAACATCTGACTTAAATTATCTCGTTGAGCTGCGGCCCGCCGCGGGTGCAGTGTGCGTTGTCGCAGTCTTGCAGTGGGACGCGGCTGTAAAGCGCGCGAACCTTTACACCTCACAATTGTAATTCCATACACTCTCTATCTTCGATTTAATTAGCTGTACAATAAAATTTGTTAAATATATCTTAAACAAGGTATAATAATGACATCTACTTGTTCGACTTCATGATACGCTCTATACAACAAAATACATAATGTAGTTTATGTAGCTAAATGCATTAAAAATCACGAGCGTTTGCGCCGGTCGTGTATAGATACATAGCTACGATTATAAATAAGGAATGAAAACATCGTCTTCTCTTGTTTTAATATGTACACAATTATATATAGAAAAAGCGTGTCGCCAAATCACGAAGTTTACAGAGTAATGTGATAGTTGTGATATCCTCAAAGATAACGCAATACGTCGTTTGCGCAAACTATTTAATATTTAATTTGCTAAATATTTTCGGCAAAAAAATCATTTAGTGAAACTAAGAATAATTTTAATTACATCCATGTTAAACATTTCATTTATATCGAAATGCATATCATATTCATTTTTTTTATTATAAATACAAGAAAGTTTCTCTTCCTGCTGAATGGAAAACTAATAAATGTATTGACATAAAATATGACCGACTAATTACAGAATCAACGGCGACATGGATACTTTGTTCTTTAAATATATTAGCCATAACAAATACACGTACATTGATAATGTTCACACTTCCGAGAGACTTCTGAAAGGCATAATATTAAAATCCAAGCCGGGCCTTAACGAGAATACGTTTAATCAGTTCACAACCCTGTATGGATACCAAACCTCCTCAAGCCTTTTTGCTCGCAGTTCTTAATCGATAAATAGTAAGATCAGATAGCATAGAGTGCGTTTATTACAAATTAACGTTCCAAATATTAACTTTGTCCATAATTGTATTAAAAACTACGTTATCTGTCCGCACCCGCGCACACTGATGTAAGGGGAAGAGAGAACAAAGTGTAAAAATCACGACGATATTCACTTATAACAAATGAGCTCTATTATATTATATATTAATATTAATTATAGTATTGTCCAATGGAGCGTTTGTACAGTATCCAATGGTGCGTACAGATTCCTACGCAGCTCATTTATTAACGTACTTAATAGGCGACACGGCGGCGCCCGCGCAAATACAACTTTGTACAACAAATCTGTACATTCATTTATTTATTTAACAATTTATTGTACACACATTACATGAAACAAATAAAAAAGGAAGAAAAAAAAACGATGTACAAAATGCAAGCTTATCTCCTGCGGAGGTTTCTTCCAGCAGACCTGCGAAAGTGAAATATAGGTCAAGACAGAAAGGCAGGCGTTGTGCTTATGGAAAATTTGTATATATAATATTAACAAAATACACACATAAATATATATAGAATACATTTAAACACTAATACCTAAATAATAAATACTATACAGATAATATATATATAAATATATATTATATACAATACGGACTATTTAGGACATTGACAAATAGTGATCTTTTAATCGGTTTTAAAAAATAGTAAGAGAGGGTCTATCTCGTATCTTATGAGGGAGAGCATTCCATAAGCGAACGGCTTGAACCGAAAATGAATACCCACAGATACAAGGATTGTGAGAAGGAATCTTTAACAGGGAGCCGGTTTGGGTTCTAAGGAGTCTAGATTCCGTTACAGCAACGGATATAAACATAAAAGTCAGAATACTAACACGTTCATAAACGCAAGCGTACGCTCGATTAGCGAATGCTTTTAGATATCGACCGGGATTACATACAGTCAGCACGAAAAATCATTCGTGGCAGCAAAATACAAGACTAATTAATTATATTAGTGTGTAATATTTACCAGTCAGTTAGTCAGTGTGTAATTGTAGTAGCTTGGTTACTATTACCTATATAGGTTGGTAAAATTAAATAAAAAATTAGATTGATCAACCATTAAAAGAAATTAAATAGATATTCGCATTATTACAATATTTTATGCGTTCATAAATGTGTTATTGTGCCGACTGACGTTCATATTCATTGTGCTAGCTGAACGGGCTAACAAATAGGCTAGTTCTGCTATGTTGTATTTGCGGTTGAAACTAGCCGGCCGTTTATCGAGTGAGTTGACAATGAACTGCAGAGGCGTTTGTATTTAATACTGGTTATGTAAACGGGTTGGTCACGTCTGGGTGCAGTCGCACGAGCCGTGGCCGCGGCGACGCCCCGGGAGCGTGGGTGGACGTGTTGTTGCTATTGACCGACTACCCTCCGTCGTATTCGTTCTTGATTCACTTTGATTGAGTCTGTATTTGTTCAAGCGCCACGTTGGTCTACAGCAGGGGTGTCCAACTTACAAAGCCTCAAGTGCCAAAATTAAAACCTTGAACGTGGTTGCGGGCCGTATAATAATACTTTAATTTAAACTTTATATTAAATTATTATTATATACTTTTAATTTTAAAGTATCAATAAGAACATAAGTAAGGTAAATTTATTAATAAAACCAAAAGTAGTAATATTTCTATACATTGCTCAAGTATTTGTTTTACATAAATAAGGAAAATATGATGGGCCGAGTAACAGATTCTAACAGATTCTTCGATTCATATTCCTCAAAATATGAGTAAATATTTTATTTTAATTAAATTATAAACCAGCATATTTGGTAAAAGTTTGATTATATTAAATTATAAAATCTTTTTCAAAAGGAAGGCATTTCAAAGTAATTTTCTGATTTTTTTGTGTCTCTTTCGGGGGTCGCACAAAACGGCATCGGGGGGCTGCATGCGGCCCGCGGGCCGACAGTTGGACAACCCTGGTCTACAGTATAAAGTATTCATATTGTGTGTGAAGTGCATAAGAACATTGAACCCACAATAACGAGTCTATAGCGAGTGCACTCACGTCTGCAAATTAACTAATCATTCGGGTAATTTTAAACATATATGTCATACATATAAACACATTTTACATATACTGATTTTTTCTTCGAGTAGTTCATTTATTATTACAACGATAGATTATAGTTGAGTCCTCAAGTTGTCGGATCAGTCACCGTTACTTGGCGGTAACAAATATAAACTGGTATAAATCACGAAACCTCAATAGGATTAAAGTACTTGACTGTTAAGAAAAAAAAAGGATTATGTAATGAAATAAATAAATTACTCTGTGAAATGAAACTTGAAGTATCTTACTAGGTGAGTGCGATGTGACCAAGCGATAATGAGAATGTGGACAAGTTGGTCAAGGGCCGCTCGCTCTCTATGATATTCTTCTTTAATACCGTTAAAATCGCGCATGAAGCACTCTTATATTGAAATAGCTCATATATAGTTAATTCTCTAATGAATTTGAAAGATTCTTATCAAGTCTTCTCTGGATATAGAAGCCATATAACATCAATTTCAGAGACAGCCAAGTACCCTATTATATTCAATTTAACCCTTACAGCTTACAAAATTGACTAATAAACCTATTTATTTTTTCTAAATTCATCATTTTAAACGCAGACAGTCGTATGAGGACATTTACATTTATAGCCCTTTACATTTTGTATCGTAATCCTTTGTATATAAAACAGATAATCCCAATAAATTGGGTGATGTTAGTAATATGTCCGCTCTGCAGTTGTACCATCTACTATACCGCAAAATATAAAAAGCAGACGATAGTTTAATTAAGAGATAAAATCGTATCTCATTTCCTCTTTATACAACAAAATATAATACGTAACATTTACATTCCACGTAGTTTATATATATATTTGCGTTTAAACTATTTTTACACCAAATAAGACTACAAGAATGTGTTACAATATAACTATACCTAAATATTTAATTATAACATACAAATGGGGCAATACCATTAGTTCTCTATGCACATGATTTGTATGCATTTTTGTAAATCCATTTTTATTTCCATAATATTTGACTATTTTTACAAAAAAATATAAGTAAATAATTTGAAATACCAAAAATGAACCTTTGAAATTAGAATTTAAATATAAAATCATAGATAGTGACTAAGATAAAGGGCTTTGGAAGTCTTATAAATTAGGTTTTTAGAAGGCCTCTTATATATGGTGTAGTTCAGGTATTAGTTCTATCTCAGTTTTGTATACATGTGATTACAGTATATGTAAAAAAAAACTTCTTTTGATAAGCCTAAAACTTGTTTAGTACTTTTGTGTGGTCCAATTTTAGTTTTTGTAACATAATTTCCATTTAACAATATCGCATAATATGCGGTAACGCTAAAAAGCAACATCACTGAACTTATTGATTTTCTTAATTTACATATGATTTTCTTAATTTAAACCCGCTCGATTCACATCTGCAGATACGTACCAGCACCAAAAAAAATAATAACATACATTATCAACGATCGTATTCATATACGTGCGTAGAGGAACGTGTGCGCACAAACACGGGCGGACATCCGTCGATATTTTTGGCGAGAATGTAAAATTTGCGTGTGCCGCGTGCGCCGCGTCACGCGCTGCCGGATGTGAATCAACCTTAACTTAGATATCCTTAAAACATGTTTATCTAATTTAAGTCAGGTAACACTTCAAGTTTCAAAATCTTTCCGAACTTCTGGACGCATATCGCTGGAAAAACAAAGAGATTGCACAAACATTTGCCTCAAGTGTGGTCCACGAATTGTTGTACGCATTTTGGTAGAATAATGAGTAAAGTGCACAAACATTGTTCTCATGTGATGTTTAAGTGGAGAGGTATAGCCGGTGGTAGTCGTTGGCGCCGAATGCGGCGTTGCACTTGGGGCACTTGCGCTGCCTGGTCTCGTAGCGCGTGCGTAGGCAATCCCAGCAGAACACGTGGAAGCACTTCGTCAGCACCGCGTCCTTGCGCTTCACCTGCACCAACACGAACACACACATTGATTGTACTTGTATCGGCCTATAATGTCCCACTGTAGGCACACGCCTCCCCTAGGAAATCACTGGGGGGTTTCGGACTGTAATATACTCCAGATTTTTTTTATTTCTGAAGCATTTGGGTTTTCTCACGATGTTTTCTCTCACCACAATGACAATTTTAAAAATCCGTACTTAAGTAGAAACTCAGTGGCACCCTTAGGCTATCACCGCTCTTACTTCCCCTCAGTGCCAGTCCCCTTACGGGAAATAACGTGCCGCTCGGCCGTGGACACATTGATTAAACAGTTTTTTTTTATACAAAGGTGGCAGACGAGCATAGTCCACCTGGTGGTAAATGGATACTGTCGCCCAGCGACATCCGAGGTATATACCAATATTAGTCAAGAATGACAAACCTTTGCACGCTCCCAGATGCGCTGCCTACCTTTGGAGACAGGAATGAATTTAGAGAAAGGGTTAAGAAAATGGGGAGAGATAAGTTAGGATAGGCTCTGGCATATCCCACTCACACCGAAACGCATACCGAACAGTGGGAGAATAGCATGAAATGGGAAATGCAGTACATTTTACGGTCGTCTTTTGTGAGAGAGGGGTAACGTGGCCAGTCAAGCGCGCCCAGTAGCTGTGGGATTGCAGCGTGCACTCTCCGCCTCCAAAGTTGACAAAAAAATTAAATCAAAATATTGTATTTTCTTTTTAGCTATTTACAATTTATCAGTTGTAAATTTACGATTTTTATTTTTAATAATATATGTACTAGAAAAACCCAACAAACGTCCTGCCTGTGGATATTTATTTACCTCACATTTATATAAAATCACAAATTATTCTGTTTTGCCATCGATATGATTTTTGCGATCAATTGAACGGTATAGAAGTTGATATGCTGCAGCGCCATCTAGTGGCGAGTTATAACAAAGTGGATAGCATAAACACCTCCATAAAAAAATACATATATGTGCCAATTTTCATGTTGATCGGTCAAACGGTGTCGAAGTCTATTAATTTCAGATATACCAACATCCATTTTTATATATATAGATTTAATTTCATAAGGTCGCAATTTAGCCTAAGTATATAAGTTTATATCCATGTTATACACCTCCTTAATTAGGATACATACCGGGACTTTAGGAATTATTTAGGAAACATGGGTAAACGGTACCGCCGTAAAATTGACCAGCTTTAATCAGAATGGGTCCAACCCATATTCACGTAGCTTTAAGATGGTGGAGAATTTTGCAAATAATTAAGTAAAAATTGTGATAAAGTACAATATATGAATTCCAAGGTTTTAAAAGAGTTTTGATTGCAGTATATTTTAGTTTTATGTCACAAAATTAATTATTTTGAAAAAGTATGATTGTGTTGTGTGGGTTGGATTCATTCTGGTTAAAGTCAGTCAATTATTCCTGGAATAAACATTAAAAATTAAATTATTAAAGATATAAAACTGTATACCTTGCACGAGGGGCAGGTGAGCGTCTCCTTGTACTCGCGGATCTCCTCGAGCAGCACCTCGTCCATGCTGCTGCCGGCCTGCTCCATCTTTTTCATGCGCTCCGCCTTGCGCCGTAGCACCGCCAGCTCCTCCTGTTTCCATAATAACGTGCCTCTTATTTATTTATTTAAGAAAATGCGGAAGCATATTTTCTATAAATACTGTGATATAAAGCCCTAGATACGTATGTAGGTTGAAACCAGTTTTGTAAATCTATCCGGTATCTGGTATCTAGACTTGGTTCAGATAAGCCCACGGTACGTTATTGCGTATGCTCAGCATACGCAATAAAGAAATAAAGTCAAAGAAGTATAGAGCGGAGGGAAAAAATATTGTATATGTGTGTGTATTCTATATGAGCATTATTGATAAATCTCAATAATGCTCAATACTCAATAAAACATATTTTAACCACGAGGGCATTTTCTTTACTTCCGTACGAAATCAACTCAAATCAAATTCAAATCAACGAAAGTATTATCATCATCTGTTAATAAAAGTATTTAGTTTGAATTTAGAATATCGTTTCAAATAATGTTCTATGAACTTTTAAAAACTACTTATTCACAATCAAAGATAATAAGTATAACATGTGACATAACAATTTTGAACTTTATTGCTGTTACCATAAAGTATTTATTCCACAATTTAAATAGGGTTGTTAAGATTTTTCAATCATATAGTATGCGTTCGTGAATAAACGAAAAGACTGATGTTTCGTCTCATTACACGAGGGCTTTTTCATGTTCTCCCGTAGTGTACATTGTTGGCGTGCATAATTAATTAGTTATGAGTGTGCACTCACGTGTAATCTCTTAGTTTTGTAGGCCTCCGCTTCGAGGGCACTCGTTTTCTCGGCGACCACTTGTTGTGCCTCCTTCATCTGAGCGTGGTACTTCTCTGTAATTACATTATACATACATATACTGTATTGTGAACACATCCCACATCTAATAAAGACGTAACATTAAAACATTAACTTAGGAGAGCAAAAAAACTCTTAATAATACTGTTTAGATCAGGTATGGGCAACCTTTGACATGTTGAGGGCCAAATTTTAGCGTGCAAATACGTTCGCGGGCCGCGTTTAAAAGTACTTAGTGCATTTTAAAGTAGTGATAATATTTTTTGCGATAGATATTAGACATGAAATAATACGACAATGTTATTATAGTACAATTTATTAAAATAACAAAATGAAATTTAAAAAAATGGTACATTATAATTAAATCGTTAAATTTGCAATTGTTACAAACTACGAAAGTTAAATACACCGAAATCAATGAGACACTTGAGCTTGAATTTGGGAAACTAATCCATCGATATTTGGATTAATTCCACTGATACAAAGACGTAAAGAATTTTCCAAATTATCGCCAGTCATTGGAATAGTCATTGGAATATTACAATCGTAATATTCCAATTATCAACGATGTGTTGATTTATTAACTTTCATCAATGAAAAGAACTGTTCGCATTTATAAGTACTGCCAAACGCACAAATCAATCTTCTTGCGAATTTTCTAAGCTGCGGAAAATTGTCTTTTTCTAGGTATTTTTTGTAGAAATCGCACAACTCTACGTCTTCAAATTTGGATTTTAGGAGTGAGTTTTCTTGAATCTCGATCAACTCCATTTGTAAGTGTATTGGAGCATTTTGTACATTATATTTTGTAGGAGTAGCAAATAAACTGAAACAGTCTTCCATGTTTTTGAAGTCGCTAAATCTGTTCGAAAATTGTTCCGACAGTAACTTGAGTTCTTCAGCATATTGAGCATAAGCAATATTTTCATACGCAGAGAGCGTGTTGAAATGGTAACTGTTACCAGACAGCATCTGTGACTCCCACAAGCGTAGTTTGATCTGAAACGCTTTCAAATGGCTGAACAAATCATTTACTAACTGTCCTTGTTTTTGAAGTTTCAAATTTAAATCATTCAAATAGCCTGTAAGATCGACCAGAAATGCTAAGTCACATATCCATTTTGGGTCACTTAATTCAGATAGTGGTTTATCTTTTATTTTCATAAAGTCTGCTATCTCATTTCTAAGCTCGTAAAACCGTTTCAACATTTTTCTTTTGCTCAGCCATCTGACTTCACAATAATATGTTACGTCGTTATATTCAGCTGATATTTCATCCAAAAACGCCTTGAACTGACGATGGTTAAGCCCTCGGGATCGAATAAAGTTGATGGTTTTTACTACCACATTCATAACATTCTGGAGTGGAATGGACTTAGAACACAAGTTCTGTTGGTGGATAATGCAATGAAGGACTATCAAATCATCTTTTTGCACATTTAATTCTGTTGCTTTTTCATTCAAAATTCCGATGAAACCTTTACGTAAGCCGACCATAGAAGGTGCACCATCAGTGCATACTCCAATTAATTTTGACCATGGCAAGCCAAAACTTGTGAATACCTTTTGAACTTCAATAAAAATATCCTCTCCTGTAGTGGTTCCTTTTAGCGGCTGTAAAGCAAGCAATTCCTCAGTAACAGTGAACTCCTTATCAACACCTCGAATAAATATAGCCAGTTGAGCTGTGTCAGACAAATCGGTGCTCTCGTCTAATGCCATGGAAAATGATTCAAAACCAGCCATACGGTCAGTCAATGTTGTTTTTATATCATTAGCCATCATTTCTATACGTCGAACAACAGTTCGTCTTGACAAACTAATTTTTTCAAATTCATTTTTCTTTTCAGGACACAAAATACCGCAAACTTCTAACATACACTCCTTGATAAATTCTCCTTCGGCAAATGGTTTTAATGCCTTTGCCAATTTTGAGCTAACTATAAAACTAGCTTTCACAACATTATCAAGTTGTGTTCTTTGTTTATGAAACAATTGTTGCTGTTTTTCCAAATTTGCGGTAAGCAGTGAGTGCAGCGTAGCATGCTTAGTTGAGTAATGCCTCTTTATATTGAATTCTTTCATTACTGAAATGGATTCATTACACAGCAAACAAATAGGCTTACCATTGTGCAAGATAAAAAAGAATTCTTCAGTCCATTTTTCTTGAAACTGGCGACCCTCTGTATCTACTTTTCGTTTCTTTCCACCAGACATCATTTTTGTTTACTTTTCGTTCAATAAAGTTAATAACAAATTATATTTAGTAACCACTCAAGATGCACACAAAGTCACAAAGCAAGTTGACGGCTCGAGCAGTTCGCTAGGATATCGCTTGTCCAAGTTATCACCTCGGTAGCTCAAATAGAACTGAACTAACGTTCGGGCCATCCACCCGCTTATATAGGCAAAATGAAGGAATAATCTGGAATAACCTAGTTTAGAATAATTGAGAAGCAATAAATCTTTTGATGTGTCGGCCGTGAGGCGGCAAACCTCAAAGAATTTGATCGAGCAAGCCGAGTGGCGGCGATTATCAAAGACTGAGGCTGCAAACATCAAAGGATTTGATGTTTGCCGCCTCACTGTCACTTCCGTGAGTATAAGTACCTAATGTAATATTTTTTTAATTGGGTTTTTTCAAAATGTCTCGCGGGCCGGATCATATCTTACAGCGGGCCGGATCCGGCCCGCGGGCTGGTTGTTGCCCATATATGGTATAGACTATAGAAGTATAGATGTAGATGGTGTGCGATATTATTGTACCTACATAAAAAGTTATAAACATACTTTATTGTACATACACACATAATACATAAATGATTAACAAAATGATTTACAATAGGCAGGCTTATCTCCTTTCCAGCAAACCTGGTGACTGTAATTTGTTGACAAAAATATATGATTGAAGGAGGGTGGAGTTAAAAATGTATATGAGAATATCGTTTTTTAAGCGACCCGAATCACATTCGTCGGTTTTCAAAACATTATTTTGCAAAAATTTCCATATAACTTAATTAGTACAGTGACAGAAAATCGTCAAGTTATTAGCGCATTAAAGGAACTCCTTTGATGCTCCTGAACCACCACACTTTTCTTCTAGGGTTAAATATAGTGATAATACAGCACTCACCCAGGTGCAGTTTGAGGTCAGCAGCGGACTGTGCGGATTCTATCGCCTTCCGTTTGTGCATCTCCATGGCCTGCTGCCGGAGCAGCAGCTCCTTTTCCACAGCGGAGAGGGTTGCTTGCAATAATCGCTCTTTTTCCTCGAGTCTTCGGGCCACTGCGCCCATTGACTCGATCTGCTGGTCCCGAGTTACTACCTGCAAAGTAAAATGCAAGTTACTTTTTTATAGAAAGAAGACAGTAGACGAGTGGACGGGTCCATCTGGTAATAAGTGGATATTGTCGTCCATGGACATCATACCAGTCCAGAACTACAAACGTTGGTACGCCCCCGGATGCACTGAGATTTAGGAACGTAGCTAGAAAAAGGGTGGAGTAAATGGGAAGGTATAGGATGGGATGGGAATGGGTTCTCGTATATCTCACTCATTATCGAAACATGAACATACATTGGACTGAACATGAACATGAACATGACATTTAAATGACTGGACTCGCCAACCTGTTTGGTGAGCGTGGCGTTGTCCTTACAATACATCACCCACACACTAGACGATAAAAGGGATGATCATGTCGACGAATGAGTCTAATTATATATTAAACCGGTCTATTATGAAATATTTTTATTTTAATAATCAGCACAACAACAACGTGTATAAAGAACACTAATATGTATGACACCAATGTGCGTAACAAGGACAACAATATACGTATTAAGGACATCAATCATCGTAATTGTGAGCTGTGAACAGGAGTCTGCATGGTCGGCAGCGCTCAGGGGGCTGCAGGTGTCCATGTGCGGCGGTGACCACTTACCATCATGTGGCCCGCCCGCTAGTCTGCCATCTATTCTATAAACAAAAAATTAACGAGTTACCTGTTCCTGCAGGAGTTGCTTCTCTTCTCGCAGCAGTTTGTGCAACGAATTTGCTTTAATCCGCTCTGACATAAGTTTAAAGTTGGCATCGTCCTTTTCCCGCAGCTGTTGAATCAGCCTCGAGTTTTGCTCTTGCATGTCTTCAAACGCTTGTCCGGTCACTTCCATCTCGTTCAGTAACGCTTCTTCTTCCTGAAACACGCTGATTTATCACACAAACGTCTATAATACAGTCAGTCTATACTAAAGTTTACAATACCAGAATAAAATGAAAGTCGCAGATCCGAATGACAGAATTATTGCAATGTTATTGTATGTATATTTATTACTACCAGTTTTTAAAATAAAATACTCTCTATTGACACAACACACAACAGCACGGAAAATATAAATGAACAAATTTTATGCTTTTTTGGAATAACCTGTTTCGAAAGTCATATGAGTTTTAACTGTTATTTACAACACACCCAAATAATAATTGGGAAAAAATTGTTGTACCTTTATATGACAGAACTTCACATGAAATAACCATACGGAATTTATTTATTAATGCTCACTCATTGTTATTAATAATATTTATTAATTATTATTATTATTACATAATATGTTGAGATTCATCATTATATACGAAGATGCAGTTGCGGTTTGGATACATCTGTCTACTGCAAAATTTTATACATTTGTTTCTCACCACTTTCATATAAAATGAACTACAATAAGCCCTAAAGTAAAACAATAGTAATAAAGTCTGCTCATACTATTTTCGTGGACAAAATACTTTATTTTTTAGATATTGTATATTTGTTTCTCTATAAGTGATTTATGTAACCTTTTGAGACATAAATTATTGTCTTAAAAACCGTAAACCCAGTATTTTGTATCTGTTTCATCATACCTGTGAGCCGGCAAAGGGTCTAGAAAATGCGTGTAGCGGGTCCGCATTGGGCCTGGCACAGGACAGTTGTTTCTGCAGTTCATACTTCTGTTCCTCTAGTTGCTTGATCTTCCGTAGCGCGTCTTCGTCTGCTAGTCGCCGCTCGCGTTTGCTCTCCTGTAATTCATATAAAAATACAGAATTATAAACAATAATACTTTGTTCTTCTAACTAAGTATTCGATCAGTCGATGGCAGATATAGATTAATGTGCCAGAAGCATTAGTTGTTAGATTTTCATAGGATGAAGTTGGCAGGTGAGTAAATAGCCGCCTTGATGGTAATCGTCGATGGTTTTCATTTTCATTCCTAAGGAATTTTCATTCCTCGTAGTCCGATTCAAATACAGTCAATAAAAAAATTACCCGCAGAATTAAGGAAAGATATTAGACAACCAGACATACAACCTATATAGAGATTCTTATAGATATACAAAAACCTTGATTCACAGTTATTGTTGGAATATTGAACAGACTATATTTTTTTTTGTAAAATTTATAAAAGAAGCAGGTACCTAAATAATTTACTGATCTATAATTTTTCCATTTATGCATATATATGCTGTATTTATTTGGCATGTATATGTACATCAACTATATAACAATTTGGTCAGCTATAAAATATACCTATAGTAGCAAAAATACTAGGTTGGCAGCAAATCGTTATCAGCTTATCGTTACAATGTTTTTAATGTCAATAGAATGGCTCCCAATGATGGCTACCCGCCTCTTCAGTCAATGCGTGATCATCGTTAATGCATATCAGCCGAAACGTGAAGTAATATGAAAAATATTGTTGTAGGGGGAATCCCCCTAGCGCCGGACAGTTCTAAGTACCGGACAGATAGCGTTTAAACCCGAAATAGCACTATCGTTCGCTCTTGTGTGTAGAAAGATATCAAACTCAATGGGAAAACCCCATGCGCGACGCGAGCGACCTCAGTTCCATGCGATACGTTGACAGGTGACACGTAAGTCATTTTGCGCGGGAATCCATTGCACCGAGGAACATTGGCAATTACGTAAATTATTATTTAGAGAGGACAGACCATCTGTAGAACTATCTGTTTAAGCAGTGGTAAGTATATTTTGTATTGATATGCTTTGATCGCGTATATATGAACTGACTTTATCATAAAAAAAATTTTACTAGAGTATAATGTGCCCCTACGTTCGGACAATTACAGATTCCCTAGTACCGGACAAATTTATTTTGACCGATTCATGTAAATGTTGTGCTTGTCCCATACGATATCATTTTACAAGTAATTTAATTTATCTTTTCAGAATATTCACATAATGGAGAGAAAAAAGAAAGGTATTTGGGATTCAAAAAACTTGAAATTAGCAATTGATAACGTATTAAATCAAAAAATGACTATAAGAGAAGCTTCCGAGCGTTTCAGTGTACCAAAAAGCACTTTATTCGACAAAGTAAAATTATTAAAACAGGGTAAAGAGATTGAGTTGAAACCTGTCATGGGAAGATTTAAGAAAACTTTCTCGGAACACTATGATCAATTGTTAGAAAGTCACGTCAAAGATTTAGCTAACCGATGCATGCCTTTGACCAAGAAAGAGTTCTTAAAGCTTGCCTACGATTTAGCTGTCACGCTTAAATTACCACATCGTTTCAATGTTGAAAAGAAAACTGCGGGAAAACATTTTTATGATGATTATATGAAAGGACATCCAGATATGAAACATTGTGTAGAGAATGGGCTCATGAAGCCTGTGCAGATATCCCAGAATGTTCCGACGTTTATGTTTGTGATCGTTGTAAATTTGTCTAATTTGTCTCTACCTAAGTTAATTTAAATTGCAAAATTAATGAAACTGTCCGGTCATAAGGGTTCCAATTTATACTCGTCCGGTACTATGTGCCACATTTCAATGATCCCAAAACTAAACCAATGATTAGTTCCTCTATAAGTGATTTGAAATTATTTGATTGATGTATATGTTGATTTATTTGAACGCCTATAATGGTTGTGTATCTCAAAATGTTAATTGTTATAATAAAACATGACTACTCGATTTTTTATTTCTGAAAAACCTAAGTGTCCGGTACTGGGGGGATTCCCCCTACCTTTAATTTTGAATTTAAAACTAATCTATGATGTACTCTCTTCTGACGATCTTTATTTTATAGAAAGAAGGCGGTACACGAGCGGATATATCCGGTTATAAGTGGATACTGTCGACATGCGACATCCGCAATACATGCCCACGTCATTTTAGAATTACAAACGTTGGCAAAGTCCTCCAGATACACTGCCTATCTTTGGAAATTTAGGAATAAATGTACAGAAAGGGTTGGGAAAATGGAAAGGGATAGAATAGGATGGGACGCGAATGGGCTCTGGCATATCTCGCTCACCACCGAAATACGAACGTACATTTTGGGAATAGGATTAAATGGGAAATTCAGTAAATTTGATAGTGGTGTTGTATGAGTGAGGGGTTATGTGACCAGTCGAGTGCGCAGAGCAGCTGTGGGATTGCAACTCCACTTTTACATCACTTCTACATGATTGCAAGGACAGTGTTTTTTTTTGTCTTGCCCAGCCTTGCCCTCGGCCGCCATCAGCTGTACATTGTGTGCCCTACAGTGCCCTATAGGTTACCTGTGCCATCTTGGCCTTCTGCCGGTGCTCCTCGAGCTCCTGTCTGGCCTTGCGCTCCGCTGCCATCAGCTGCACCTTGTCGCGCTGCTCCTTGCTCACGCCCTTGTACATGTCCAGCAGTAACTTCAGTTCCTTCTGCTCGTTCACTGCCTTCCTACATACGTACATTTTTTATTTATTATGGGAAACTGAGGCTTATGCAACATGTGACACTGAAATAATGCAAAATCTGAAACATGTCAACCAATTTAAAATATATAAAACCGTTCTAGTGAAAAAATAAAGTTATCTCGGGGAATAAATCAAAAGTTACAAACATGGGGACCGTTCAAGTATTACGTAAGCACCAATGGGGGGTGGGGGGGTTCTTTGCTTCGCTTATCTTTGATAACATGGAGGACGGGGGGATCTGAATGGCGATTACGTCAGCAATATTAATTTATTTACTTCTCGTATTAAACAATAGGATATTTGACTTGTTTTTGGTTGATTAGATAATTGAATAAATTAAGATACCAATACAATAGTGATTATATATAATTTATATAATTGTACAAACTCTTATTTGGAACAGTATCTACTTACGGTACCTCAAGGATCTTGCACAGTGAATGCAACGAAAAAGAAACCAACATCTATAGATTTATTAACAGATCTAGAAGCAAATGTTGTCACGTTGGTAAATGCCAATGTACAAAATGGACAAAATACAATCAAAAAGGGGTAAACGAAACAAAAAGTAAATAAACAAAACAGTTGAGACAAATAAAGTTTACATATTTACTTTCATTTCTCATATAGATTTTGTATAAGTAACTACTATATATTATATTGCGAATGTGCAGTGCAATACAAACCCTGTTGGCATTTATGGCATCAAGATACGTATAATAAAAATATTTTCTGTGTATGCTGTATAAATAAATAGAAAAAATAGGTTTCCCCGATGGTATGGGAATGCAGTACTAACTTTAGCTGCTGTTTGAGGTCCTTGATGATGAGATCTTGTTCCTGTATCTTAGCGCGCGAGTGGTCCTTCGCCGCCGCGGACTTAGCCTCCGAACCCGCAGTGTTCGCACCGCCGTCTTCGCCCTACACAACATTTTTTTATAGAATAGATGGCAGACGAGGAGGCGGACCACATGATGGTAAGTAGTCACCGCCGTCCACGTACACCTGCAACACCAAGGAGCATGCGGGTGTGCTGCCGACCGACCACAATCCTGTACTCAGCGTTCTTGAAGAGCACCATGTCGTGGCGATATGAAAAGCCTCCGCTGGCAGGTCATTCCACAACTTTCCGGTTAGCGGTATAAAGTGTCTTTTTGACCGCACTGCAAACTCAAATTTGGTTTGGATTTTGGCCTTTAGGCGTCGGACATGCAGTGTCGCCTGGTTGTGAAATCACCTATAAATCGATTTGACAATTGATCACACGACTAACTTTGAGCGACTAGTGGCCTCCACAGTCGAAGTCGATCGCGTCTTTATGGAGTCATTTTTGTCATTCTTTTTTGTCGCACTGGAGTCATTTTTCAGTGTTGACGTATTAAGTATGACAGTAAAGTACATATTCAAGAATACCGGACAACCATCTTTATATTTCAGAATGTAACCGAACAATAAGACATTCGCTCGATTATGATTTATGGTCTGTATTAGAGAACATGGCATGCTCTAAACGCCATGATAACATTGAATCCCTAATTCATTGCATAAGGGTAGCAGTTGCCAATTTTGCCATGGAAAGGGTGCGTATTTTACGTTACGTTTTAAATTTTTACGTGTATATTTTAGAATAACGTGTAAAATAATAACTCACCTCAGGGTCGGGCTCCTCCTTTTTCACAGCGAGCGGCTTCTCGTCCACTTGGTCGGGATTTGACGTCGCGCCGCTGCGATTCGTCGCCTCTTCCAACTCTTTCCGCACCTATAAGTAAATGTTTTATGTATATCTATCATGTATATCTATTATTACTAGCTTTTGCCAGCGGCTTCGACCGCGTGCTCAGTTTTTTTCCTAGTCCCCAAGGCCATGCAAAATTACAACTCGATTCAATTACCACAATAAAAAAATTACGAGACATTGTAACAGAAAGTATTATAAAGTACATAGATAGTTGATTAAAGTAAGTTTTATTTACGCTTTATTTATTTATATGTGGGCAAGGTGCAAAACAAAATAAAAATATTACACTGTAATATAACTAAATAAACACCGATAACACCTTCAAAAATGATAATAAAAATCACTCGAATATTTAACATGTGATCACGCACAGCAATATGTCAGATGACCTTTTAAGTCGACATAACAAAACGAACACGCTGTACAAAACCCAATCCAAACAACGTAAATAATAACTGTCCTTTTTTTTCACTTTATAAAACGACACGACACGGGAAGAGATTCTCAGTTACGCTTCACGACAACGTTGCCGCTGCAAGCGTGTATAGATACACCAACACACATAGACCTACGCATGTGTTGCTCGCCTCAACTCTCGTTGGGAAACCTGTACATTTTCATTCAAACAATATTTTCCTAGAAAACGTTTGAAGGTAGTATTTGAAAGTTTGTAAACAGGAATATTACTTGCAAACAATGCTTCACATAAATCCATGCAAACTTTTCTGTTCGCCCTTAAAAGTAGAGACACTGCTACTTGGCGCTGTTAAAACTTTGTCGCGGACCTTTCTTGTTCAACGGTGTGGCATGAAGACTTGTCTTAACATGGTGGTCTATTTGATATTTTTTCGCACAAGAAACATTTTTCTCGCAAACTCGCCAGTGTTTAACGTTTCCGTAGTAAGTGAATATTCAGGATAGTCTACTATCCACGTTGAGACATATTTTTATCTCTGGAGGCATGATACACTTTGAAATTGACACAAATTTAAGAAAGGTGATTAAAACTAGCGTAAAACGTGCAGTGTATAGCAAGTTATTATGTCAATTACAACACGCGTAGTATGATTTGATGGCGTGTGGAAGGAGTGCGGAATGCATGAGGTGGAAGGGTATCGCCCATCCTTCTCACGCGCTGTTCTATGTTTACTTGCATAAACAAAAGACGCGCCGCTGCTGAGAGCGCTAAAAGCACTCATACGAGCCGTGTGTGCATTGTTTAGGTCGGATACAGCGTAAGACTTCGTAAACCTACCTACCAAAATGTATTAATATCTGTAAAAATAGCGCAAATATGTCCCGTCCCATCCGTAGGCTTTCAGTAAAATATTCTAAAATCTGTAAAAATATGCAAATACATATGCACTTGCATATAACACGGTCTCTAGTAATGACCTTACCTTATTTAACTCCTGACTAGTGTCCTTGTACTTCCTCTTGTACCTATGCACCTCTCCCTTTAATTGTTGGTTATGATTCTGAAGCGAAGTGATCAAATGTCGCATCTCTCTATTGATTGGTCCCGTCTGTTCATTTGCAGCTAAGTTCTGCTCAAACTCAATGCGTAGCATTTCATATTCTTTCCGTAATTGGCCTAAAACATCTTCTAATTGGATCATTTCTGCTCGGAGGGCTTTTTGTCTTCCTAGTTCTTCACTCTGAAAATGTGTTACATTAATTGTTACAATTTACAATTAGTGTTACAATTTAATATGAAGAACTTGAAGAAATATAATAATTTCTATGAATACACTGAATTAATTATAAGGGTTCTATAGTGACCATGTTTCAAGACATCAAGTAAAATAATAAAGGTATATGCCCATGTGTCCGCCGGCTTTAGAATAACACCACACCATCTCTTCTCGTGGGTATCGTAAAAGTCGACTAGGGAGTAACAAAGCGGCTACCACAAATGCTGAGGACCTACACCATCACTAAAAGAGTGGACTCACCAACCCACTCCGCCAATGAGGCATTTTAAGGCCATATATCTGTCATGCACAAGACTGCATAAGACTTCCAAACCTGTCATGCATGTCATGTACCCTGTCCAGAGGGGAATACTGAAATTGCTGTTTACGGTTATACACCTGTGTTTCCCAACGGGAGCGGTGCCACCTCCTGTGGGCGTTGAAATGACCCAAGGGGGCGATGGAAACTTTGAATGCACATTTTTCCCAACTCCTTTTCCTTCATTCACATAAATAATGCACTTTCTGGGTATTTTGTTTTTCTAAAAATGGCGGTAAGCCAATAAGGTGTGAAATCTATGACATGTGCAAAAAACGTGACAAAAATATTAAAAGGAAATCTTATTTATAGAAATGTTTATGTTAGAGGTTTATGTTCAGCAGTTGAGAGACATAGACTGATGATAATGATAATTATTATGATGATTACGATGTTAGTCGCACCTCCATCATCTCAATCTGTCGCATGTGCATGTTCTTAGCATTCTGCAGTTGCATGCGAGTTTCATCCAGAGCGGTCTTCATTTGCATTGACTCATTGTATAGTACCGAGAACTGGCTTTGAAGGCATTTGTACTCAGTGGTCTCTACTATCACCGACTCGGGCAACTGGCGGATCTGTAAGGTAACAATGAAATGACAAAAGGTTACTTTGTGTGATGTTCTATTATTTAAATGGTATGGTAATTCTGTGATGTATGGTAGGTGCCAGTGAATAATATTGTAGAAGATAAAAATTGGAGATGTAATAATATTTACAATATTTTTTCCATATTTTATTTATGTATATCATACGTTTTTACGTTTCATTCAATCTCAAGATTATACTGGGAGCCCGGGAAAGTCGATTAAAAATCCCGTAATTCTGTGATTACGAAAGAGGATTGGGATATTGTAATCTCCATCTGGCATACTTATCATTTGGATTGACACTTAAGAATGAATCTTATTGTTGTGTCGTTATAGTCGAAAAAATTAAATATATCTGTTAGACAAAGGAATCGGCATCACTTTCATTTATAAGAAATGTGAATCTAGTGGTCTATTACCCCTGTCAGAAGCGAAATTGAACTTGAAATTTTGAAGAGGTTTGATTGATTTTGAGTGCTGTATCCTAAAGTGGATTCAGTTCAGCATCTGATTTGTAGAATTATCTAACACTCACAAAAGACTACAGTGAAATGCACCATTGTTTTTCTGGAGTGACAGAGAATTTCCAAAGACTGTCTCCCATTTTCAATGTAACCTATAGTAATAATGTTACTAGATTAACTTGCAATCCTGTAGAATGTGTTACTCTTATAACGATTTCTCACGCAATTATGTGGAAGGGTTCACGCATCGGTAGTTGCGCACGAAATTACTTATTGTTTTACATAATGTAATTTCGTGTGCAACTGTACCGATGCGCGGACTCATCCCTTCCACAGACGTCCTGCGCTCTTTTTAGGTGACGATATCTATATATTATAGATGTTTATTGGCAAAAAATATTTGTTATCGTTGGATGGCCTATTACCTTCACAAATAACAAGTGACGATGAAGTAAGTGTCACCTTATAAAAAAAAATAGTTGGCCCAACTTTGTTAAAATAAATATTAAACAAATAGAATCGTTTGGTACTCACATCCATCTTCAATTTTTCAACTTCCTTCAGAGTATCCCTGTGTTGCCTATGAAGCCGGTCCAACTCAGCCAACCTGTTGTTAGCTAACTCCCTCTGCTCTTCCAACTCAGCCGCCACATCTTCCAGCTTAGCGGCGGCAACGGCAGAAAGCGCTGGCACAGCCGGTCCAGCCGACGTACTTGCACCAGACTGGTGGTAGCTTTTAAGCTTTTCAATAGCTTCTGCTAGATGATTCTCAAGCTTGTCGTTGCGAGAACGAACCTGTTGAGGAATAATTTTATTCATTTTACGATGTATGTTCCAGTGATCTATATTCAAGTGTGTAAAAGCTCTAATTTTACTTAAATAATTATCTAGGCGTTAAGCACATGGTACCGCCTAATTCAATGGCTTCTATGTATGAGACGAGGAGGAAGTGTCCATGACGCATCTTTTGTACCAATGTGACGATGTGGTGAGATGCAGAATGTCTTCTAGACAACTATAATACAGAGCCAGAAGACTACAAGACTACGACTGCCGGATACCCTGAAGTATATGGATATAATATTCGGGGAGTACTTTCGATGCTTTCGCTTTCGATTCGTATCGATTCTATGATCGATTTTTTCAGAAAGAATCGCCATCCTTAAATAGCGTAGCCAAACTCCTAAGATAGCATTTTATTTCCAATTTATAGACTGTGTAAGTGTATGTAACTGTGTATGTAAATTAGTGGCACAGGCGAGAATATCGCCGCGAGAGACTCGCTCGTAGATGGCGCTTAAACTAAGTTCTGAGTAAAATCGTAGACTAACCTTCATCAACTCATACTGTAGATCATCAATCTGATTCTTCAGCTCAGCATTCTCAGTATCTCGGCTATTAACAGCGTCTTGTAACTGAGCAACTCGTAACGTCATAGCATGGTGACTCTCATGTAACGTCGTACACAACGCTTGTAGGCGTCGGTTCTCTGCTGTCACCTCTTCATTGGTTGCGCGAATTACTTCGTCTAATGACGGCGCTGAGGTGGCTTCTACAAAAAAATATCAACTGTGAAAATGGATGTAATTCTTAGTTCTACTTTCCCAGATTCTGAGACAATCTAAAAATAAATGACAAATGTTTTTACTGCTTAAATAACATACATAGATAGATCGATACATAAAACTCTTAATTGCACACCAAAACAAAACAAGGCAGTAACATATGAAATGCATAAAAGGCGGTCTTCTCTGCCAGACAAACATTCATATTATATGTTTCTGTTTAAACCAGTGTTCGCTGATATATATCCATATATCAATTGATATTTATCATCAAAACTAGAACTTCGGCAGATCCCACGCTCTTAAATTGTTATACTGACATAAATAAAAATTATGATCACTGCCACTGCCTAAGATCCAACACTAAACATTATAATTTATTTGAATGTTGATTAAGTAGACTGAATAATTATTAATAATAACTTTGTTAATTTTTTGTTAATTGACTAATTTTTTGTTACTCTAATTCTACTCTTATTTTTTGTTTTGTTTTATATTAAATTAATCAAACTCAGTTTCATTTAACAATTTTGACATATTAAAATCACTTACAGAATGATGATACAGAATTCGTATCTTTTTTATATGCATGATACATATCCGATATATATCAAATATCCGAGATATTTTGATATTTATCATAAATATCGGATTTTTACGAACCCTGGTTTAAACAGAAGTTTGAAAGGGTGACATTTTAAAGTTTTTTTATATAAAGAAGGCAGACGAACAGACTGGCTGGACCAGTGGTCACAGAATACTGTCACGCAAGGACATCCATAATACATATTTATCTATTGAAACTGGTCTAAATGTGTATGTTTGTTTACCTTAAGATGGGATAGGAATATGCTCTGGCATATCTCACTCACTACTGAAACCTATTAATATTGGGGAAATAGGATAGTCCTGATGCAAGGGGGTGGGAGATAGCTGCGACAGCAAAATCATGTAAAATCTTTCATCAAAGAATGTCAATTATATTTCCATAAAATATAAAGTAGCCAATATAAAAATCTATAAGTCTATAAGATATAAGTGTGTCATCAATGCTAGTACCTCAGCCAACAAGACAATTGGCAAGTGACTCCACTCTCATAGAGATGTGAAATGTACTAAGATATTGTTTTGAGTATGAGAGTTGCCATCTCACATCCTCACGCCTCTCACATCTCACGCCTCCCATCTCACTCAATGGTGAGATGAGAGAAAACAATAATACCATACTATTTCTCCTTTCTTCCTAAAGCTCTTTCCAAATCATGATTCCTACATCTCCAAAGAATATTTGTGAGAATTTCCAGGTGCCTTTTAATTTGTGAGAATTCCCTAGCGCCATTTAATTTGTGAGCATATTTGTGGATGGATAAAGGTGCTGGTGATAACTGTCATAATGACAGAGTGAAGTACATATCCTTGACACTCATTTATGATGTTGCAAGCTCTCGTGATTACTAGCGGACAACGCCTGTGCCCTGCAATGGGATATTATAGGCTGATATCCTATCATACATAACAAACACATTACCTTCACCACTTTCACCCTTGATTGCTCTCCATATCTTGTCATTTCTCTGCTGTAGCCGGTCAAATGCCTGTAACACCTTGGCAACAGCTCTCTTGCTGACCTGCACACGGTTTGCAAGTTGAGCGTCAAGCTCCTCCTTGTCCCATGTGGACAATTGCATCAGGAATGAGGTGGTTGCTTCATTCTCATCTATTGGGGGAATTAGCACTTTTTAATTCTAAAAACAGATTGATTATAATTACTGACTGTCAAATAATGCTCTGGACCAGGGTGGATTAAAAGTGGAAATTTTCTGATTACAAGAGAAGACATATTCCCAACTAGAGATGGTTAATTATGTATTTTCTCCCTGATTAGTATTTTTATGAATTTTTATTCCCAACAGCAATAAATGAAACATGGAGATTGATATCCATGATATAAACATGGAGATCACAGAATATTGTAACATAAATAGAATAAATTTAATAACAAATTGCACGTTTTAAGGCTGTGATTTTCTAGACTTGGAAGCAAGTCGTATGCACAAAGAACTATACAGTTGTTTCACTGAGATAAAAAATAAAGATTACATTGAAAATAAATCAAACAAGAAAATTAAATCTAAAATGCCCCATATCATAGAAAACTACCTTGAAGTGTACTGCATTTCCCACTATCTTAATTCTCTAATGTACTTGGTAGTGAGTGAGATGTGCCAGGGCCCATTCCCATCCTATCCCTCTCCATTTTGCCAACCCTTTCTCCAAATCCATTCCTATATCTCCAATGGTAGGCAGCGCATCCGGGGTTGTGCCAACATTTATCATTTTGTACTAATGTTGGCATGTATGGGCTATGGG
Source organism: Sesia bembeciformis (assembly GCA_943735995.1). NCBI lineage: Eukaryota > Metazoa > Arthropoda > Insecta > Lepidoptera > Sesiidae > Sesia > Sesia bembeciformis. Next base: position 4,613,503 of record OX031028.1, on the reverse strand, counting down.
CATGTACAGATATCTATGGGCGACAGTATCTATTTACCATCAGGTGGACTGTATGCTCATCTGGCACCTACGTCTTTAAAATAAAAATAGAATACAGGACAAATTACTATTCATACATATTAATTGAATATTCCCTGCTACTTAGCTGAGGTCTTCTGAAATCTCTTCTCTTTCTTCCAAACGTTTCGTCAACAACTGCGGTTGACATCTTCAGTGGCGGCGGTTCTTGACGAAACGTTTGGAAGAAAGAGAAGAGATTCCAGCAGACCTCGGCTAAGTAGCCCGGAAGATTCAATTAATATGGACACTGGCCGAGAAAGCCTACACTCCTATTCATACAACTTACTTTTATTTTCTGATTCATCAGCTGTTTCAGCATCAAATCTCTGTAGCAGAACTCTAATGTCCTCATTTAGTAGATTCCAGTAGCGGTTCACTACACACATGACAGCATCGTCCTGTGTCTGTCTCTTCTCTAATTGTTCAATCCTTGCTCTGAGTTCTGCCTCACATCTGTGACGTTGTTCTATCCTCTAAAATCAAAGATAAACATTTGTATTTATAAATTATATTATCGAAGTAATTGATCAACAGTAATAATTGATCATTGCCACTGTCACAAGCCGTTGAATTACACCATCTCTAAAAGAGTGGACTCACTAACTCAGTTGACCAGTGTGACATTTTAAGGCCATACATCCCACATGTACAAGATAATGTGCATAAGAAAACCCATGTGCAGCAGTAGACAATAAAAAGGACAGTAGCAATGAATTGATTATTTAGAGAGTAGTAAGTGTATGGAAACTTATACCTATGATTGGTAAACATGCAGCAATGTTAATGCAAGACTGTATATTATGTATGATTGTTATTACATATAAATAAATATAGTGATACATGAGTCGTATAGAATCAAAGACGGCAAAATAGGTTAGTAACTTCACCATAAACTCTTTATTAACTCTATTAATTCATTTTATTAACTAAGAGTTAATAAAATGATGTTAATACATATATTAACATCCTTGATGGTGAAGAGTTAATCAATCAGTTTAGTTTTAAATTTTCTACCTCATTTTTGCTTACTAACCTATTTTGCCGTCTTTGATTCTATACGACTCACATTATATATACATATATACATACATACATACATACATATATATATATATATATATATATATTATCTATAATGAATTAGTCAAAGATAGATGATAAGGTAACTAACAATTCAGGCAGTGGACTCTTTATGCACTATTTTACAGGGGCAGATTTAGTTTTATTATGGTGTTAATTTATATTTGTTAACTGATCACCCACTGTACTATTATTTTACACAACTTCCCATGACAACTCCTTTCATTTAGGAATATAACAAGTTTTTTGAGGGGTAGTATGTAGATTTCATAAACTTTACATTCATATATTTGAAAATATACATTTTATGGGAAGACAAAATGGAAAGAGTACAAATAAAACATTGATACTATTTAATGTTTTGCTACCTACCTACCATATTTATTCATATTTTATGTTGTCAAACAGTGTGAATAATTCTTCAGACCTTCATTTTAACATACTGGAACCAGCATAATCTCTGTGTAGCTTTTTGCCCCTTTTTTACTGTATCATTCAACCTTGACATCAAGTTGACATCATTTCAACCTTGATATCATTCAACTTGACATGGCAGAATCATCAAGTCTTGGAAATATTAAGAAAATGGAAATGCAACATTGTTTTAATTATAAAATGCTAAACTAATATGAAATATGTAGATAAATAATATAGTTCTTGTAAGTTAGAATTAAGTAAGTACTATCAGTTGTTGTATTAAATTCAGTGTTTGCAAGATTGTATAAATATAATTGGAATATAATGGTTAGTCTTGTTAATAATAAAACATTGCAAAGTTAAATCATTAACATATGTTTGAAAATAACACAAAGACTAATAAAAACAATAAATATCCACACCTCAACAAACAGCTGATTGTGACATACTGTTATCACATCAACCTATGTACCTATGCAGTTAAAACATTATGACCCTGAAATAAAACAATAACAAATTAAAGCAAAACATTACCTGAGCTAACTTTTTATTCTGGAATTGAAGGACTTTTATGTCCATCTCTTCCAGTGTGGATACTGGTCCTATTAGGTGAGGTTCGAAATGCACTTTCTTGATCGGCGGTTGGCCGCTGCCATTGCCGCCGTCTTCCGCTGTACGCTTCGACATCGTGGACTGGTAGGCATGAAAAACTCAGTTATATTAAAAAATAGCTTTAGTTTGTTACGAAAAGTTATACTAAAAGCTATTGATCTCTATAATCTTGTAAAATTAGATAGTACTAATTTCTATTACAAATCAGGTGTTACAACATATATTTTTATTTTGGTAGGGTTATGTACATACCTGTTTGTCAATGTTGACAATGTGGGAAAAAATAATTTATTTCAACAAATTGTTAATATTAGGAGTTATACTAAAAGTACAAATCAAAGACTTATCCATTTTGATAATTTAAACCATACAAATGCAATTTAAATAAAATTTGAAAATGAAAAGTCTTTAGTATTAATCACGTACGCCAGAAATGTAATAGTATTTAGTAAAGTGTTGTCAATTAAAAAAAAAATCATTCGCTTAGTAATTTTTTAGAATGGCAATGTCTATATCATCTTTATAAGCGTATCACAGACAGCCGCGGTTTTCCTAATTGCACTTCTTGTGGCTATTTACAATGCCGCAATGAAACATCATCTTTTTCCAGCAGCTTGGAAAAAAGCCGTCGTTATTGGCATCTCCAAACCAGGTAAACACCGCTCGGAACCCTCTAATTATAGACCGATTAGCCCCTTGAATACAATAGCTAAAATCTACAAAAGAATTTTCCTTTCTCGCCTACATCAACACATCAACTGTTCATCGGTTCATCGATCAACAGCCAAATTATTCATCGATGAGTAGGCCCTTTGCCTACTCATCTTTTTTTTTATGTACGAAGGTGGCAGACGAGCATACAGTCCACCTGATGGTAAGTGGATACTGTCACCCATAGACATCCGCGATACATGCCAACATTAGTCCAAAATGAGAAACGTTGGCATGCTCCCGGATGCGCTGCCTACCTTTGGAGATATAGAAATGGATTTGGAGAAAGGGTTGAGAAAATGGGGAGCGATAGGATGGGATTGGAATGGGCTCTGGCACATCTCACTCACTACCGAAACACGTACGTACATTGGGGAAATACGATAAAATGGGAAATGCAGTACATTTCAAGGTAGTATTTTGTGAGAGAGGGGTAACGTGGCCAGTCGAGCGCGCCAATGTGCGTGCTGTTGGATTGCAGCGTGCACTCTCCCCTTCAAAAAATTGGCTTTAGGCACTCTATGAACAATTTGGCTTTAGAACCATTCACCCTTGTGTCCAATAACGGAGCACATCCTACAAGTCTCAACCAAAAGAGACCCTTTAAGACACTAGCTGTCTTCTTCGACGTAGCGAAGGCCTTTGATAAGGTCTGGTTTGATAAATGATAAGGCGAAGGTAACGGTTTAATCTATAAACTATACCAATTCGAGGTGCCTGAGTCTCATTCTCATCATTCCAGACTACCTTACTAATCGCACCTTTCGCTACAGAGTCGAAGGCACTCTGTCCAGTTCTCGCCCAATCAGAGCCGCAGTCCCTCAGGGCTCCGTTCTAGCAACCACGCTCTATTCTTTCTACACCAACGACATCCCCCACTCCCCTGGAATAGAACTTGATTTCTTCACACATGAGATCGCCCTCTACGCCTCAGATAGGAACCTACTGCGCATACCTAGAGCTAAGCCTCCAACGCGCAGTCGCAGTCATCGCACTAGGCAAGTGGTTTGTGAGGTGGAGGATTGAGGTTAACCCCGAGAAAAGTGCAGCCATGTGCTTCCCTTTGCCAATGGATGGCACTGGTAGCTCTAGACTTCGTCTTTCCCCACTCCCGATATCCTATCGAACTATCTCTTGGGCTAGGAAGACCAAATATCTTGAAGTCACCCTAGACCATCGGCTGACCTTCCGAGAACCCATAAACACTGTCCGAAAGCGAGCTGCCTTTATACTCGGTCGCCGCAACCCTTTCATAGGCGGGAGAAGTAAAATATCGCTTAGAAATAAGTTGACATTGTACAAAACCTGTGTACGTCTCATAATGATCTTCGCTAGCGTTGTCTTTGTACATGCAGCCCCCTCAACATTAAAATACTCCAAACCCTCCAAAATGGATTCGTGTGTAAGGCCTTGGCTGCCCCGTGGTACTCTCGAAATGTCGACTTCCACAAGGACTTGGAACTTCCCTCCATCGTCAAATACGTGACAAAGAGTCTGCTCGACGCTACTGCGGTTACAGAGTCCCTCACCATCCCAACCCCCTAGTAGTTGACAGCCTAACCTATGTCCCCGTTGGGAATGATCCTCCTCATCGCCGTCGTCGTCCTCGGCACGTCTTAGACGATCCCAACAACCCAATTACTACTCTCAATGCGGATCTTACACTACACTCACCGATAAAAAAGCGACGTGAATGAATAAAAAAAAGTTCACGTGTAACGTAGGACGAACCAGGCGAGCAGTTGAAAACGGATTAGAGGCCAATTGAAATAAAAGTCGAAACATATTATAAACCCATTGTAAAAGCAGCATTGTTGTAGTATAATTTTTTGCACGATAATGATGCGGATTATCACCACCGCGTCCGCTTTTGCAGTCGGCGCCTGTCTGTGACACGCTTTATAGATTCCCACACTCCAGACGTGTAATCAAGCTCCAAGTTATATCAGTTGGAGGACATTTACAAATTACAAAGAATCACACATTTAATTTTGCAAAATGTCGTTGCAGCTCTCATAAAAAGGAAAGTTTTTCTGGCTTTCAAAAGGTTTGCTGTTATACCATGCTCACTGTCAGCTTTAACGTTTTTAAACTGTCCGAGGGCATTAGATAGAGGAAACCTGCGTAAAGCGAATATTCCCCAATCCCCCATCACTTCCAAATTATTTGGCCATCAACCGCGTATCTAACACGCGGCGTGTCCATAAGTTTGAAGGTAATTTTGTGTAGATTTTGTTGTACTAAATATATAATTTCCATATTAAGTGTAAATAACTAAGTAGTCTTTAACTTGTTTATATTGTGTAGTATTTGCCTAAACTGTACAATATATGGTAGTGAGTTTTTGGCTCATTTTTTAAATTCAGATCCTACAAGTAATATGGTACCTGACGTGCTATATAATATTATGCGGAAAAGCATAATTTTGTGGAAAAAAAAATAATTAAGATTTTCAATTTTACATTTGTGTCCGTCATTTTGACATATTTGTTCAACGCGTTTCGTTATATATATCAACGAAAAATGGATTGAATAAATTATTCAATCATTTTATGTTTTACATGTAATTATCATTTATTAAATAATAACTTATTAATTTTAATTAAATAATACCTTAAATTCATTTATGCAAATATTTAGGCATTTTATATTTTTATACTATGCGTGGAACGGAACCCAATAACAGTCCGCTATTTTGATTTAGCATGTCAATTATAAATTTTTCATCACTCGAGATAACTTTTTTACTCCCATTTCAAACTGTCCCATTTTTACCTGTATGAGAGCAACTCTAACTAAAATCGCGTCACAGAAGCCCCAAACCTCTTCTCCGTTACGTCGTGATAGTGAAGTATGTGACCAAACGTTGGCTCTAAGGAGCCGTTTGTGTTCGCGACTTCTGCTGTCTGTGAGGAGCCGCTTGCTAACGAAATTTAAGATGAGCCGACACCTGGGCCGTTCATGTATCTTTCTTTTCTATATATAAACACTTCCATATAACTTCAATGTATCTTTCTTTTCTAACAGGTAAAATAATTTTTCAATTGTTTATTTAGGTTGTTTCTATATAAAATAATTTTCATTGTTATTGGTATTTGAAGTAATTTAAATTGTAAGCTCCAGATTGGAATCTGTACTTTAATTATCTTCAGAGCACTCCAAGTCTGCTGAGTTAGGTTAGGTTTGTCTTGTGACCACAATTCGCGAGCCGAGCGAGCGTGCCGCGGTAGCGGCCGGCGAAGCGCTACATCCGAATACAGCCTTTTATTATCTTCAGAAGACCGACTCTGCTGGGTTAGGTTAGGTTTGTCTTGTGACCACAACGCGCGAGCCGAGCGTGCGCTGCTAGATCCGAATCTGTCCTTTTATCACTCAGTTGAATCACAAAAATTGGTCAATTTCCCCTTTCTAAAGTGCTTCCTCATCAGCATTATCAGTCCACCACTGTAAGCTCATCGTAAGGCACTTTATTCATATCAATATCTCATTGTTTCAGGTGTAAACACTGGTACTCTGAAGAAGTTCGCTCACACTGGAACTTAAGACAAGTGATACAAAAACTCGGAACAAAGCAGCAGTGCATCGATTTTGCAGAAGAAAGAGAATTGATAACTAAGATCATGATATGCAATTATCACAAGAAGCCAATGTATTTGGACCACAGTTCATCTCAATTTGGCGTATACAGATGCAGAAAAAGTAACTACAGACCAAAATACACTTCCTATGTAAAAGAGTATTTATTTGTGGAAGAGAGAAATTATGTTAAATAAATTGGATCCCTTTGAGGAACTAATAAAATATATTAAATATGTTTACAAATAAATTATATTTGTTAAAAAACAATGGTTGTTTCATTTATTATCATTTGGGGCATAATAACTATGGTTTACGTTGTCGAATTGTCTGCCAAAACAGACTCGCGAACCCGCCCCCCCCCCCCCCCCCCACCGATGAAAGCAAAGTTGGTACTAACACAAAACTTTGTACTAGATTACTAACACCTAAAATGTTCTTATAAATCGTCATCACACTCACAATCGTTATGCCACCAATATTCTTCAAGAGAGCTGTGAATAGGACTTTGCAAGGACGGCGGCGCGCCCGCATACCCCCTGGTGTTGCAGCTGTCCATGGGCGGCGGTAACACTTACCATCACGTTGGACCGCCTGCTCGTCCGCCCACTAGTCTATAAAAAAAAAAATAATAATAATATTCTTTGCCCAGTAACTAAAAACCTAGATAACCTCAAAATTTAGAAAAAAAATCATGCTTTTTCGCACTTTCAAAAATACCATGTCTATACACTCCTTTATCTAAATAAAAAGCTCTAATAATTACGCTTTACCATACATTGTACAGTCCTGCCTAGTATTTAGTGTCTATAAAGAAATAAATGTAATTATTATTGTTTATTTATTCATTGTAAAATATATTTTTCATAGGTTCCGTACGACTTGCTGCTGGTAGACTTTTTCCTGAGTTTCACCACCACTTGGTTTGTGTCTACTTATTTTTTTTAATATAACATGACTTGCATGTTTAAATTGATTTGTCTATATTGGATTTGTTATATTTTGTAGGCTAAGTATCAAGAATAAATGTTGACGGCTTTATTACTAGAAAATAAATAAAACGTTTTATCCGCCATTACCTGGGGCCTTACCACCATTCCTTATAGCAGTATTATTTTAACCTTACTTCTCAATTTCGTACCACGGCGTCCTTGATGTAAGCTTACTTTATTAATGTTTTAATAGAAAGTTTTGGTGACGATAACACAATTCGATAACTTACTGTAGTGCAAGTCGGAACGTTGTATGAAAGAAATGGCGTTATACAGTTCATGTAGCGTTGTCTCGTTTTGTTTTTTAACAGGGAATAGACAAATAATTCGTTCTTTCGCAGCACTAAGCATTAATACTTTGGTGGAGGTCATGGTACGAATATGAGTAATGTTGTTTTAAGCCTGAAACAATACGTTCCTGCAACAATATTGTTTTGTAAAAGATGGTGGTAGGGCCCCTGGACTGGCCCTGGGAGATAACGCATTTCTCATTGTACAAATAGGATTATTAATTTGTCGTTTCTAACCATTAATTAATTGATATGCACTTTGCCCTCATGTTGTATCCACATTACCCTGGTATTTGGGCAAATTGGATACCATCATATTTTTGTTTATAGAGACAATAGATTAGAGTTAAGGTTGAATGTCGATTACCTTTTAAATATTAATAAATGAAGACTGATTTAAGATATTTGTTTTAATTTTTTCCTCTGATATTTTTTTGCAATAATCATCTAAGGTTACCTTCCACTTTGCTTGGATTTCCCCTACCTACTAATCTCACCCAGATTGACGTCCATGATGTCAATGGACTTAATTTTACATGGTGATTGCTCTCTTCATGGGTAGAGGACACATCTACCGCAGGAGCGACAACAGATGCAAGACTAGTCCTCGAATGAAACTGCGTTCCGGCAAGCGTGACATGGGACGGACTCCAGCAAGACTGACCGATGAATAACATTGGTGGTAGTTACTGGATGACAAGAGTGCAACATTGTGTGTGGTGTTGAGTCGTGGTAGAAGCTTATATCCCCCAGTGGAGAGAAATAGGCTCATGGTATGGTATTTGTGAGTTTTGACACATTAAAATCTATGCAATTTAATAGTGTTACATATAATCACATAAAACCTAGGGAAATAAAAAAACACCCGTAATGGTGAAACTGAAAACTACAATAAAATAAGATAGCAAGTCTATGAATACACAGAGGTTGTATATATTATTGATTCCATTTTCTCTGCAGTTTTTTCCACTATGTGACAGTCAAAGAACCTATTAAAAAATATTTAATTTAATATAAAGAATATTTAATTTAATATAAAAAATATTTAATTTAATATAAAAAATATTAGGTACCTACCTACTTACATAATATAACATGTGTATATAATGATTAAAACTCCGATAATTCTAAAAAATATCAATTAAATATCCATTAAAAACATTGCTTTAAGCATTTTGTAACATAATCTGTCTATATTTTAATTGATCATTGAACATATCTAGGAATACTTTGTACTTTCTATCATGGAATGGTTTAATTTTTGGGTTTGGCTGTATAACATCAGCAGTTCCACCCATATTTTCAATAGCGTCCTGCATAGTAAGAAAATATTGGGAGGCGCAAGCTCCTAAAATAGCAGATCCAACTAAAACAGAATCTTTTTCATGTGGGATGAGAGTGGGCAGGCCGACAGCATCCGTCTGTGTTTGTACAAATAGAGGGTCCTTAGTAATACCGCCACAAACTAGTAGGGATTTGAATGGCTCGTAGCCAGACTGTACTAATGCTTCAATGATGTGTCTCGTGCCATACTGAAAAAAAACGTTTTTTTTTATCAATTCTGTCAGTGATATGCTTATAATAATGGTCTATCGACCCTTACTGGCGACGAGATAAGACTTAATACAATATAACACGGAAGCCCGAAATAAGTAGTAGTGTCTAAGCGTTAAACTGATTTATTTATAATTAGCCGAAATAAGTATCATGGCGTAAGAATTCTACAGTATACAGCGCATCCGAGGACGTGCCAACGTGGCATGTACCGCGGATCTCGCAGGGTAACAGTATCCACTTACTACCAGATGGGCTGTCCGCTCGTCTACCGCTATTTCTATAAAAAAAAAGATCGTCAAAAGAGGGTACTTCAAAATCAAAGGTACAACATTATTATGGTCTAACCATAGCTGCTACAACGCTTTTTTCCCCCGGAATATATAAATGCTTGTGGCCCTAATGGCCTATCAAGAGTCACCGGACATGTGTTTATATTTTAAAAAAAGGCACGAATACCTACCAAATCGTTACCGAATTGTATGAAAAAACTTGTGAGGTTATATCAAGTATGGCGAGACTTACAAAAACATGCAAAGAAAACAAAACAACAAGAATTTACAAGCAATTCTGGCAATTTGTTTGATATTGCACACGCCGGTGCACTTCAAATAATAAAAATAGAGGAAGATAAGATCTTGCAGCGCCAGAGATAGAATCGGAAAACGTTGACAAAAGTATCTCGAAAGCAGCTCTACAGAAATTTATCCAACACTTTAACATATGGTAGCTATCCTGTCACTATTTGACGATGAGGTGGACCAAGCAACGGTGTGGCAAAGTACAGCAACGCGAGGTTTTCCTTGCTGGTGTCTATGGTGAGTCCGGTGATCGTGATTCGTGAAATGATATATGCAGTGATACTTACTGACAGTCCCTGCATGGTGGCGAGGTATAGCAATGCGAGATTTTCCAGGCTGGTGTTTATAGTGAGTCCGGTGATCATGCCCCTCATGGTGGGGTCGGCCAATGGCGACCGGTTTCCATGGAAATCGGGCCATACATGTAGATCCCGCGTCAACAAACCCACATCGGACAGACCCTCCCCCTGCGCCATATTTGATAATAAGTTACGAAGTTGTTTACGTACCCTTGAAAATAATTAAATTATGTTATAAAAATTAAATAATTAAGTTCACTAAATTTTTACTACTTAAATTTATCTTGATATTTAAATATTTCTTTTGTAAATGTAGAATTTGTTGAAAACTAAATATAAATAACAACTAAATATATAAATATACTAAAATAAATTAACAGAAACTGAATTATAAAGTTATTTTATCTTTTTTTTATTTATTTTTTATTTATTTATTTATTTATTTGTACAGGCAATCGCCCAATTACAATTATAATAACAAAGGTATATATAAGAAGTTTTTACATATCAAATAAAGTTACATAAGGTTACATAATAAAGTTTATACAATAGGAAAGCAAGACTATGAGAAATCAACTAAAGTGATTTTTTTTAATTTACGTGTAAATTCAGTTGGCGGGGAAAATATTATATCAATTTGTAGTTCATTTGCTAATCTACTCATTCTCCATAATGGAGCGTGGTACCAGTGTTTAGTTCTGGCTAATGGTACATGAAATAATTGCCCACGCTGACGCATTCCGCGAGACGGGACTCTCCAGTTTACATAAGACAGTAGCTCTGGACAGTCATTGGTGCCATTTAACAGATTATAAAAATACAGCAAATCGTTAAAAATTCTGACAGAATGTAGCGAGCTTAGGTTTAAGAAACAGGCAATATGATAATATTCATGCGAAAAGCTGGGTAAAGGCCAATGAAGTTTCCAGGCAACAAAGTTAAAAAATTTATGTTGAACTGTCTCAATGCGTTTGTCAAGATTTTTGTAGCTTGGGGACCATACCAGAGACGCGTAGAGTAAGATTGACCTAATTAGAGTTAAGTAGAGAGTGCGCAGAATGTAAGGATCGGAAAATTCAAAAGTCATCCGTCTTATAAAACCAAGCAATTGTAGCAACTTATTTGTAACGCGATCAACATGTTTATCAAATTTTAGTTTTTTATCGAATGTTTTTATCGAATTTTAATTTATTTTAGAAAATAATAACCTGGTTTTAAAAAAAAAACAAATTTCAAATTCACTGTCGAAAGTTTAAAATACCTAACCGTGATATGAGACTTATAAGAGCTAACATATATAGGTATAAATATCCAATTTATATCTGCATTAATTTATGTTTCAGTCATACTAATTTAAAAACAGAAAATATGAAATAAAAATTCGTTTGGTCTGATCAAAATAAATGTTAACAGTCTATTATTAATTTTATAAGTTTTATAAATTTACCACCATATTGTTCTACCATATTTCATTTGCTAGATTCAGTTTGTCAAAAATAAAAAATTACTCACTCCCCTGTACTATATTTTTGCAGAAGTTCTGCTCCAGCTGGGTGACTTGATATTATGTGGTCCAACAGCATTCCAGAGGCACTTTGACCTGCTTCATTCAACCACATAAACGGTACCATTGCACTGTAATACGGACCCCAAACTCCCTTAACCATAACTGGCTTTTTATTCACAGCCATATGACACGTTGAAGTGCCACATATAAGCCCAAGGCGGGTAGACATAGTTTTGTCAATCTTTTCAGTGTTTGTCCCTATCATGCCAAGTCCTCCTGCATGTGCATCAATTATAGATGCAGCGACTGGTGTGCCTGCTTGTAAACCTAACTCAGCTGCAATCTCAGCAGTTAAAGCACCACAAAGCTCTCCTGGCATAAGAACTTTGCTACCAATTTTCTTGAAGTTATCATGAGTTAAGTCATCCAGTCCAATAGCATGTAAATAACTCGTATTCCAACCCTGTTTGCCATCTGTGGAATATTCATAGTTCCACTTACATACTAAAGAACATAGAGATCGACTATCTGAGCCAGTAGCTTTCCACGTCAAAAAGTCTGGAAGGTCAAAGAAGTATCCGAAATGAGACCATTTGTTTTTAAGATTTCTCTTCAACCATAAAAGCTTGGGCATTTCCATTTCTAAACTCACTTTTCCACCCACATATTTAAGTATATCATGATTTGTATCATTTATAAAATTAGCTTCAAGTTCTGCTCTGTGATCCATCCACATTATTACATTTTGTTCATTGTTGTTGGAGTTGCTCACAGCCATTGGTTTGAAATTCTTATCTAATGCCACTAAGGAACATGTTGCATCAAAACCAATACCTTTGATGTTGGTAGGCTTTATATTTGCAGTAGTATTCTAAAAAGAAGAATAATGTACAATTTATATATTATTTTATAATTATATAACATTTGAGATTTTCGTTTTTCATACATATTTATCTATTTAGCATCTGGATATGTTCCAACATTGTCATTCTGAACCGATGATGGCATATATTGTGAATGTCCATGGGTGACAAGTGTCCACTTAACACCGGGTGGACTGTCCACTCATCTGACACCTTCTTTCCATAAAAAAATACAACTAATATTTCTTGTGATCTCATATTACCTGAATAACAGCAACACAACAATTCCAAATATCATTAGATGATTGCTCGTAATAATCTATTTTAGGTTTCCATGTCTGAAGTTCTTTAACAGATGTTTTTAAAATATGACCTTTTTGATCCACAAGTGCTGCTCTCACACTGCCTGAGCCAACATCAACGCCAATAAAATAAACCTCTTTCTCCATTACTAGTAGTGTAAACTGAAAACGTTAGAAAAAAATATTAACAATATGTATAAAACAATGTTAAGAAATGTCACATGGTAGCAGAGTACAAATGAAAATGAAATATTAGTGGAATGTTTGTTCAAATTTTGGTTATTTTATCTTTCATTTTATTGCAAACTTCAAGAATTCAGAAGCAGAAGATTGGGGAACCTTTGGTCCGCTTTCTATGGATCTCACACTCCCGGTGAGAATGTAATAAAAATGTTTTGTAGTTCATATCTGGTGTGTAATTGAAGGTGCTTATTTAAAGCATTAAAATAATTAAATTATTTTAATTTGATTTCGGTTAGAACAAGAACAAGGTGTTTCTGTATCAAAATTAAAAGAAATCAATAATCTCATTTTCCAATAGTAAGAATTAGTTTATGATAAAAGCATGCAATGGATAACTAATTATAGCGTTAATTATAAAGAAAATGTATAAGGCATTTAAATCATACGTTGCTTATTGTACCTACCTATAACTTAAGTAATTAGATAAATTAATAACTATACAACTTACCCTGTTAAATTCGTTCTCGTCTCTTTAAATAAGGCTCATTGGTTCACAACTTCCTTGTGTCGATCTTTAGTTAGAGGCCTTGATATTCATTGATAAACTTTACGATAGTACATGTTTGTCTTGACTTTCGACAATCGAGATAACCTTGTTTATGACATTGATAATATTGCCTTAAACCCATATTAATATGTATTATAAACTTAACAAGTTGACATTTTATCATTAATAATATGCATGACTAGATTAATTGCAATATCAGGTTTTTCGTATCTAGTTACTTTGGCACAATTTCAATTTTGCCGCCAATTAATATATTTAGCGTTCTTTGTTGTTTTTATATAATTTATTTCGACACCGGCATGGCTATTAGTCCACACAATAAATAATGAAACACGTCAAATTGATTTTAACACGTCATATCCAGTTCTGTCGAAGTAGAGACTTAGTCACTCATTATAGATTAGTGATAGTAGGTTTACTGAGCACAGAGTTGGACTTAAACTATCACTATTAAACCACAAATCCCACAATACACAATTTTTATAATAATCAAAACTACTTTTCTTCTCGGGCGGGAACCAAAATCTCCATATATTTAGGGTTATGTGTAATTTCTAAAACGCGAAAATCGCTCCTTGAGAATTTAATAATGCTATTATCAAAAAGAGGGCGTCACCGTCGTTTAGATGGCAACGCGTATTAATGAACTTTGTTTTCAAATACCAGATTTTAGCGACATGTTACCAGGCTCGTGGGCGCATTTAACATCCCTGAACATAATATTGCGCTAGTATTAAGTTTTTGTTAAAAAGAGGACGTAAAATAATTATTGTCAAAGGTATAGCATAGGTATTTAACTTATTTATGTATAGCAGAATTTGGTAGGTTAGTTTTAATCTCATTTTAATTAATTAATTGAAGGAATTAGTTATGGTGCGTTTCAAAAACAGGTAGGTAACAGTGGCATAGTCAGCAGCAACCCAAATATTATTTTTACAAGTATTGTGGCCCCCATTTCTTTCTAACCTTAATTTCACGTTTCAGATACATTACTGTTGAAATAAATTCCCCTATGATTCCTGAAAACAAGCCTCTATGTATGAAATCCAAAATATTACATGATGCTATTTTGGATAAAATCCACCAACTTCACGGTGATTTTGGTATCGCGGCAACTACAACTGGTTTTTTAGTGAAATACTGTAATGAAAACACGAGAATAGCAATTGTCAGAACAAGACATGGTCCTCATAAATTTGTCACAAGCAGTTTACCGTTTATTACAAAAATTGGTAAACTTGAAGTAAACATTAAAACACTTCAGGTTGGGGCAACTATGAAACATAGTTTCAAATTCATACAAAAACACCAACGATCATATTTAGATTTGATGTGGTTTACACTGAAGACACATGAAGAAAGAAAAAGGCTAGAGGCTGCAGCAATGGATGTCACCTCTAAAGACATAGCAATAAATATGGAAAGATTTGCATGAGAAGTTTACTGGTTGTGCCTATATCACCACTTATGTTAATGTAGGGGTGGGAGGGAATTCCTGGCCTCCACACTGAGTAATTATATGAGTTGCATAATAAAGTTTATGAAACCTACTTGCCATATTAACTGTTGTTTATTTCCCTATTTAATTAAAAGGTATGTCTTATTCATTTAAACTTCATAAGGTCCAATGTTTGAGTCAGAATGTCCACTGTACCATAATGACCGATTCACTAAATCATTCAGTCCCAGTGTTTTAAATTTCTAGTAATGTCTGATTTGTTACAACGGACACCAGTTTGATACCCTGCTATGACAATGGGGAAAAGTATTTCCTAATAGTCACACTACCCAGTATGACAAATAGTAATTATTTTTGTGAACTCTATCTAAATTTTCAGGTCTGGACTAGTCATTTTAAGGCAATGGGACTTTACACAGAAAATTGACTATTTGATACTTGTCATTTTGGGATTGGACTATTTTGTGTATTGGTCACTATGGTACAGTGGTTATTCTGCCACATTAGACCTTATGGAACCTAAGCCATCTTATCCTGTAACTAGTCAATTGCATAACTAGTCTCATGCACCAATTCATCTCATTCTGTACTTATCTGATGATTTACAATTACCATATTTGCAATTTTCATAGAATTAAAAATCAAATTGATAGAGCAATACTGTCAGGATTCTGATGTAACCAAGAATAATTGCACAATTTTTTATCAAACCCCACACACCTATAGCTAGCTAATTTACAGTTCTACAACAAAAAAATAATCATTTAACATGATCTATATATACTCTTAATCACTATGATCCAATGATCACCTGTGAATTATATGAAGGGCAAAATGGTTTTCTGGTTGTTTGTTTATGCTAATCTTGGAATAATTGGGTTGATTTTGTTATGGTTTTTCAGCTATGAAGCAGGTGTATAGTCCGGCGTTTCGGAATAGTGCTTTTTAATAAAATTGTTCCAATGTACACCAATGGACTAATTTTAATAAAAAAAAAATATAAGAGAAAGATTTTATTGTAAGCCTAATTGTACTAATGATACATGATAACAATCTCCCAATGAGTTTATGAATGTATTGCTTTAATGTAAAATAAAGTAAAATTATTTAAATAATATGAGCATCATGTATTACTTTTATATGCATAATAAAGGGTGATAAAGAAGCAAATCTTATACATATTTTGTATATCTAAGCAGTTTATATAATATTAGAATTTATATGGGAATTTGTAAATATAATTTTTTTCTTAATGTAGATTTAAATATTGGTACTTGTGCTCGCTTCAGTATAGTACAAGTGCGAGTAACACTATCTGTTACTTTAGTGAATATATCACTCAAATGATACTGTTTACCATATTTTTGAATCATGCCACATAATAGTTGTATAAAAATTGAACCTTTCTTTTCATTTCTGTAAGCCTCATATTCAGGGGCAGTAGCCCAGTATATGAGAAAATCCAATTTCTTGAGGTAATAGGGGGACGATGGCGCATCAGCGACTAGTAAAGGCTTCACTTCTTCCTTATTAACTTGGCATGCTTGGAGTATTAGTACTTTTGGTTTGTCTCGCAAATTTGTTGCTTCATCTGAATCTAGCAGTTTTTGTATGTCATTAACACTTACTTCAACAGAATCGGCAGCATACACATGCCCCCTGAATCCATGAGAAAGGATACATAAGATGAAAATGCTATCGTTAGGATGAATTCTATATTTAATTATATTTTTTATAGATTCCAACATCTTTTCAGATTCCAAGTTGTCATGACTTATAACTTCAAAGTTCAGTTTAGACATAGTTCTTTCTAAAACAATTTTATCTCGAGTAGAACCATGTCGGTCATCTAACACATTTGATGGATCTTTATTTTGTATACTTCTCTGAGACGGATGGAATTTTTCTTGATTGATAATATAGCAAACACCAATCCTTTTAGTATTATGTATCGTGTAGGCATCCTCTAACTTTGTATCAGATTTTAAGTTTAATGTTAAGTCATCTATATGTAATTCATTTATTAAATCATACACATCATTAAAATTCTCTTGATATTTGTCCTCCTGATTATCTTCATTTTTGTCACTCTCGGTGGTGTTCATTGGTGTTGGTGTGCTAGATTTGTGTGATCCATTTAATTTTAGTTTATGGTTCAATCTCACCTCTAATGTCCTCAATTCACTACCAAAGCTTTTTAGCCCAGATATGTTTTCAATAATATTGGCAAGATTCCCTATGTCTGTTTCACTTTTGAAGGGTGTTCTACTGCCATGAAATTGATTTACTGTAATGAACTTTTCACACATAAGTTTCAGGAATACTACTTCACAACTATGAAATTCAGTGCTGTCAATATCATATGTAAGTAATGTTTGTTTCAATTTCATGAGATTATCAGAATTTGTAGCTTCACATAATTGGTAAAGCGCTTTTTTCATAGGGTTGATGTAAATACTAGTATGTAAATTGTTTGGCAGATAATGAGCTTTGGTAGAGGTTACATCAAGGCCCAATTTTCTAATGATACTGTACAACTGACAGATTGTAAGTGCTTCTAGAAATTCATACCTCCATGTAGGTCTATACTGCGCATGAACTGCCCAGTCGTGCAGTAAATTTAGATTTTGATCACCCACATGTTTGGAAATACGTTGAAACACAATGAGACGCTGTAGTGCAGTGTCAGGAACATCATACAAGAGAAACACCATGGAAATCATATCATAGGCGTCCAAGTCTTTTTGAATTGCAGAAATCACGTCAATGTTGATGGCGTTGACCCCAACATCGGATATACCCATGTTATTTTCACTTTTTTCGGTCCCATCAGATCTTAACATTTTTGTAAATAATCACTTTTTAGAAGAACTTTGTTACTTTTCTTACGTTTTAGAAAACAGATAATAAAAGCAAATGTCGACACAATACACAGTGAGTTAAGTTCAGTCACAAAGTGAACAGTCGACGGAGTGTTTCCTCTTTGCAGTCAACCAACAGTACCAACACAGATGAATAAATACCTACCTATATTAAAAAGTAGTAAAACCGTTCAAACTTTATGTAATCAACAATCTGCTTAATTCGCAAGCGATATTTATAGATATTCCATTATCTTTACATTTAATTATTAGTCAAATATTGTTTTTAAACAAATTAAATTAAATTAACACACTAAATTGGTATTGAAAAATATGAAAATCAATACAAACTGTATAGAGTAGTAAAGAAATTGTCTACCATTTTGAACATTACAATTTGACAGTTCTGTTTGACCGACGGGGAATCCCTCTGGGACGAATTTTATGGCTTCGAGCCACTGCACTGCTGCCATTTTAGCGCTTTCGGCGCTAAATCTACCGCGTTTATGGTAAATATTAGAGTTGCAACGAATATTCGGTTACTATTCGGCCCTTATTCGATATTCGGCCGAATACCGAATATTAAATTACTATTCGGCCGAATACCAAATACCTATAAGTTGTCTAGCAAGCAGGATATTTTATCATGAAAATAACCTACTTTTTTATAATTTTAAGTGTTTTTTTTTCTATGAAATAACATAACGAAATAACATATCTGTTTGAAATTAGTAATCAAAATTTAAAAGCGGTAGATTGTGGTGTAAAAATTATATTTTATCTGCATTACGAGGAAGAAGCTTGTTTCTCTTCTCTTCTTACGAACTTTCTGCTTCTGAAAAGTCTCTCCGAGTAAACATTGCTTCCAGGTGGGGACAAATACTTTGCAGCAAGCTTTACTAAGCCATGAGAAAATGTTGCTTTATTTTTTGCCCACCAAAAAATGTATTTTTATTCATATGTAATTATTTTAGATTAAGGTAAATACCTAGGTCTGATACAATTTCTTTGTCAACACCTGACTCATCTTGCGGCTGTTTTTCGGCAATTACCTCTTCAAAACATTCCAAGAAGGATCTGTGAATGCTCTGACTAGGCTCATTGTTGGTCCTTTTTCATTTGGTATTAACGAGAGACGAGCTGGTACTTTCGTCGCTGCTTGATTCACGGAATAAACCCTCTAGTAAAAGATGCTATTGGACTTTTTCTCCCTTTGCACTTTGTCAGAAAAGAAATGAATTTTAAATCGAGTGTCTAATAGAGTCGCCAGCAAATATTTTTTATCCTCATCAAGTTTTGAAAAACGTTGCTTTAATCCTTGTTGCATATTCACTATCATAAGGTTTAACTTGAGGGTAAGATCTGATGCACTGACTTTGTCACAGTAACGCTTCAGAGTTAGAACATGTAGAATAGCTTCAAATATAGGTACAAGAATATTCAGAACTAGTAATTTTTGTTACTTTTTCAAATGGTTTTAGTATTGTAGCTTAAGAAATTTTTCTACAAATTCTCATTGAACAGTACTCAGATTCGAAATATTTGATGAATCGGTAAGGTAAAGGGAAATGGCGCGTTTTTGTTCTAGAAGTCTGTCCAGCATATAGTACGTAGAACTCCATCTAGTGCTGATGTCTTGGATAAGTTTGTGTTCAGGCAAACTCAATTCTTGCTGTATTTTTTTAATGTTTTTAAAGTTTAAAGTAACGCGATTGCGGCGGAATGAAGGGAGCGCGAGCCAATTACAGTGTGAGCTGTACCTCTCTGCGCCTAGACAAATTGGCCGAATAGTTGGGCCGAATATTCGGCTATTCGGCCGAGGACCCCACCGAATATTCGGTATTCGGCGGAAGGCCGAATGTATTATTCGTTGCAACACTAGTATATATGTGTCTGGCGCGGATCTGAGAATTTTAGCGCCTAGAGGAAAAGGAAAAGATGTAGTCAACACCGAAAATGGTAAATATAATTCAGGTGACACAATTTACGTACCTGATTTATCAAATAATTTGTTGTCAGTAAGCAAAATAATAGATAACGGCCACAAAGTTTTATTTGAAAAGGAACAAGCCAATAACATGGAAAATGAAAATGTTATTCTAAAAGCTAGAAGAAAAAATGCTCAATTTCGAATTTGGGAGCCGTGTCACATATTTTGTTTTTATATTTTCCTGTAAAAATAAACGTAATGCTTACTTAAATTAAATGTGTCATTAGCAAATGCCACAGTTTCCACTATCAATCCGAAACGAAGACATTCGCCAAAGAACCAAAGTCACCAACATGGCTCGTAGAATCGGGATGTTGAAGTGGCAATGTCGAATGGAGGCCACCTACCGGGAAGCGCAGTCTGGGACGTTCTTCAGCCAGGTGGTCCGACGACTTAATGAAATTCTCCGGTGGTGGTTGAATGACAAGAACTGAGGATCGTGTGTGGTGGCGAGCCTTGGGAGAGGCCTATATCCAACAGTGGATAGACATAGGCTGATGGTAGGGTATGTGATTTAATAGTGATAGTTTAGTGTTTTTTGTGCATAATGTTTATGATACTCAAATAAAAGGATAGGGCTGCATTGTTCTTTTGCTTCCAAGGAGTCCCCTTCTATCCCCAGTAAACCTACGAGTTAAGTTATGGTGGAAGAGGAAGAATTAGTAGTCGTCGTCCTCTGTATGTACTAGACGACCCCGACGACGATTCAATTACCGCCGCCAATGCGGTTCTTACACTACACACTCACAGGTTACACATATACACAGTCCCCGCCAACGGAGACAAGGACGTCCATCTCACTACAACGTGAACACACACCGGCCTTCAGCCACCGCTTTTCCCAGGTATCAGCATGTGCCTGGGTGCTTCTCACCGACTCGCGAAGCCGCGGTACCCTCCCAAAGCAACACGAACGCCCTAAACCGGGGTCCGTTCCTTCCGCCGGTTTAGCGGCGGAGGAGTCCATAGGCTCGTTGCTGTATACACTTTTTGCTCCTGGCTGAGCGCCTTCCTAATGCGCTCATCCTAAATTATACATGTCCGGTGACTTTTGAAAGGCCATTAGGACCACAAGAATTTAGCCATTCCGGAAAAAGGAGAAGAATTTTATTTCTTTGTTTTATATGTTGATTTCGTGACTATGTATGTACAATTAAACGTATGTTGTCATTTTTATATATCTTTTCTTTGACAACTTCATAGGCTGAGTTGAGTTGAATCTAGCGCTTGTTTGTGCAGCATATTTCATCGACTCTAGTTTATCTAGTGCTTTTTGCACCATTGTTAGCGCTGAATAGGTTTTTGATTTGGCAACAGTGCTTTGAGTTAAAAGTCATTAAAAGTTTTCAAAGTATAGTGTGGGAAATCCCACCGATGACAAGGACTCGCTAATATTTTACTCTCTACATGGATATCCCTAGAAAGTTGAAATCCGAATGTGACAAATTCAGATATTATGATTAGATAATTATATTTATTAGCATAGGCATGTTAATTTGCTACGTAAATTTATAGGAGATAGGTTCCAGGTTTTGATGGTTTTTAGTCTCTAATGATTAAAACGAATTCACATTCAAGATTAAAGATGTTTATTTTGTCTATCAATAACAACACATCTCTCATTTTGTTTTTATTATCTAAGTAGATTCTCTGGGACAAAATCACCGGGTCAAGACGGGGCTTAGCATCGACCACCTACAATGTGCGGTCGTTCACGCGCTGAGGATACTATGTTGTACGGTCGACCTTAGTATCGGCACGGAAGCTTCTCACCGACTTCCGATCATGCGGTAGCCCCCCCCCCCCAACATAGTAACGTCCTAAGCCGAACCTTAGGGTTCTTGTGTATACATACAGCCTTAGGGTATACATGTTCTTGTGACATACTATACATACTATACCTACATGTGACTCTTGAAAAGCCATTAGGGCCTCAAGAATTTAGCCATTTCGAAAAAAAACATGTGATTTTTCATCTGTTCTACAGCAACGCGTGCCCGGCCATGCGTTGCTGTGGCTGCCCAACAGATGGCGCTTACCCCGTTTTTACCTGTTTTTGGGTAAAAAGCATGTTTTTACTCTGTGATATTTATATAAAAACACGCGCGTATTCGAATGCAACATTATGTCAAAATTTCAAAGCAATCGGTGAAGAACTTTCCGAGACATAAGATTTTGAACAAACGAACGTTTTTATATAAAGATAAACAGCTACGCCAGTGTTCAAACAAATAAAAAAAAAAAACTCGTCCAGTCCACTTTATCCAAAGGTTATTAATTTTTTACTGTTTTTTTTTTACTGTTTACTGAGTTTTTTTACTGTAATCATTAATAACGACTATGCCAATCGCCAGAACTGAAATACTTAAGTTATATAAGAATTTAATTTCTTATTCTAAAACTCTTACTTTGACAGACCCTGTTTATTTTAGACGAAAAATTTTTTCTGAATTTCGACGTAACAAAACATTAACTCATGCTGAAGACATTAGTTTTGCTTATAAGGTATGCAAGCTAATATATTTGTGCTGCTAGAAAATTATATAAAATATCTACATATAGTCTTAAATATTCCGTATTTTAAATATGTATTAAATATATCTTAAGATAAGTACATATATATTTTATATGTATAAACTACTCTTGTTACATATAGGTAATTGTCACTTGCTCGGCGGTGAGGGAAAACATCGTGAGGACACCCACATGCTCCAGAAATTAAAATGAAACTGGATGTGATCCACCACTGGGCCTGCGTAATCCACCGATTACGGCCCTGAACCCCGCCAGTGATTTCCCAGGGGAGGCCTGTACCCCACAGTGGGACGTTATAGGCAAAACACAAGTACAATTATTATTATTGTACTATATTGTTATAGGTACATGTTTTCAGTACACCCTACGTGCCTGCCTTACTGTCTTGACCAATTATTACTATTTGACAGACAGCAGCTTTTGCTGATGTGTCTATATCTGTTTTTGTGCTCTAAGATATTGGTAGAGTCTAATTTTGAATTGATTAATGTTCTGAGATGTTCCTTAGCTAATCCATTCTATTGATTGACAACTCTATTTGTAATCAAGTGATAGTAAGGCTTTGGTGTCGCACAAATTTCAGCTTTCTACCTGTATTTCACTTTTCTAGGCCTATTGGAAGAAATATCCACAGGAGATACTTTTTGTACATCATTTCCTTTGTTACTTTTTTATATATTTTTATTTGTTGTGTGTACAATAAATTATTAAATAAATAAAGTTATTTACTTATATTTCAGAAAGGTGTGGCATTGTTGCGTCGTGGTTCGATAGTTTAAGATGTTACGGGCTGTTTGCCACCTGCACTCTCCCTTCAGCCTATCTTATCTGCCTGCAGCTTTAAAACATACAATTGACTATTCACGGGTGCCTCAAGTAAATGAGCTTGATTTGTCAGAGCAGTTTATTAGAGGTGGAGGCCCTGGAGGGTCAGCTGTGAACAAAAACTCTAATTGTGTAGTCCTTACACACATACCAACAGGTAATAGAAACACATACCACTAAAAACAAAGTATTAGGATGCAAAAATTTTTGTGCCGTTCTTGCGAAAGTCCCCGATATTGGTTAATGGCGGGTGTGAACTCTGTTTGCTAGGCAACAACATTTAAATTTCTCTCATGTACTTAACCGGCGCGTCCGCAGCCCGACCGCCGTGCGCTGTTCAAGTTCACTCGGTAGCCGTGTGGCCGTCACCCGGTGACCGCGAGTAAAGCCATTGTGTCTGCTTATTTTGTTGTTGCCATATAAATAGAGCTTATATTGCTATAATAGTGCGGTCCGTAGAGGCGCACGTGACGACCGCGCGGCTCTCGCGCATCTCTAGGGACCGTTCATGTGTCGGCGCAAAGAAATTCGTGTCAATACACGCGTCCTTAAAATGGGACGCAACTTTGTTTGCGTGAAATTTAGAGTCATTTCCATGGGGACTTTATAATGAATATGGATAAAAAAAAATCGTAAATTTTAATTAAGCCCGTGCATGAGCTATAACTATGCCAAGTTTCATTAAAATCATTTAAACAAAAATTGTTTTTGGGCTCTATATCTAATAATAATAATAATAATAATAGCCTTTATTCAGATCAACTTAACCTAGAAAACAAAAGTATGGAAAGTATAGGTATACAAACTAAATGTAAAAAACTAAATATAAAATTTTTCTTATATGTTACTAAAGTATTTGTTGTTTGTTTATTTTCTGAAGATCTGTTTGCCAATCGGCAAAGGCCTCCTCCAACCTTTTCCATTCTAATCTATCTTGAGCCACTCTGTTCCACATCGTGCCTGCTACTTCTCTAATGTCATCATCCCATCTTTTCTGTGGTCTGCGTTTTTTCCTTTTACCTTCCCTTGGATACCATCTTGTCACTTTCTTATTCCATTTGTCATGACCCCTTATCATGTGCTCTATATCACTTACTATATATTGCAGTCATGAAAATATTTCATTAACAGACACAGCTTTGTTACGATTTTATTATATATATAGATAGTGCTTTCTGGCCAAAGGAGACTGCAGACCTTAATTAAAAGAGAATGGGTTGTCTTTGCCCAGAAGTAGGACACAGTTATAAGAAAGTGATAAAAGACAAAGCTTTATATAATGTAGTATTATTAGTGTAACAAAACATTCTTAATTGTTTGACTCAAGACACACAGGGTTATAGAAGGAAAATTAAAATACTGTCTTTTTCCACAATACCAGGGTACAGGGAGCAGTAGTCACACCATGCTTTATACAAACAGAGCATTGCCTTATAGAATTTACTTTGTTCTTTTCACGTGTTTATTGTAAACCACAACCCTACTATTGAGAGGGGGAGGAGCTGCAACCCAACAGCTGCTGGGCGCGCTCGACTGGCCACATTACCCCTCTCTCACAGAAGACTACCTTGAAATGTACTGCATTTCCCACTTTATCTTATTTCCCCAATGTACGTACGTGTTCTGGTAGTGAGATGTGCCAGAGCTCAATCCCATCCTATCTCTTCCCTTTTTCCCAACCATTACTCCAAATCCATTCCTATATCTCCAAAGATAGGCAGTGCATCCAAGGTCATGCCAATGTTTGTCATTTTGGAATAATATTGGCATGTATCTATGGGCTATGGATGTCTATGGGCAACAGTATCTACTTACCATCAAATGGACTGTATGCTCGTCTGCTGCCTTCATCCATAAAAAAAAATTAAGTATAATACATATTAAAAAAATTGTAATTAAGTATACATAATTAGAACACTGAGAAACTAAAGAACACGAAAGAAGCCTTAAGTTAAATATTTTATAAAACTTGGGCACTTGCATGTGTTCCTTATACTGAGTGTGTCACTGAGGCGCGTTTTCTATTCTTGATCCTGGGTCTGAGCATATTCCTGATTGGGCATCCTGCAGGAGAATTTGGTGACGTACCCCAGCCGCGTCACAAATACTTGACCAAAGGCTAAACCCACAACCCTCTTATAAATTACTGATGTTAATTTAGTTCTAATAAAGGTGACCCTGCTTTTTTGTACATATTTATTTTTTTAAATACATGTAGCAGGTACATCATTTGTAAATGTGCTGTGACATTTGTCCAAATGTCAACATAAATATTATAAACAGTAGGAGAGTCTCGAGTTGAACATTTGGTTCTTCGAGCAGGATCACCGAACCAGACATACCAGCTTTCAAAAATCTATTAAATGTTCTTGCATGTTCATTATTAGATGGATGACATTTTTATATAATAATATTGAAATTGTTTACTCATTCATCCACAATACCGTTACAAAATAATACATAACCAGTTTTATTAATAATTTCAGGAACAGTTGTCAAATGTCACATAAGTAGAAGTCAAGATGAGAACAGGAAACTGGCTCGTGAAATGTTAATAAGCAAACTGGACGAGACTTTAAATGGAGAAGACAGTGTTACAGCACAAAGAAAAAGATTAGAAGAGAAAAAAATCAAAAGATCGGAGTATAAGAAGAAGAAAATGGCACAACTGAAAAGTGAATGGAAGAAACGGGAAGGCTTATTATAGTTTTTGGTAACTTAAGATAAAGAGGGAATGAACCCTAATTTTGTTTTTAGGATTTTTTGCAGTCTGTACAGAGCTTAGTTTCAATGTCTTCAGTCTAAATAAATAATTGTCTAAGAAACCTTTAATTAATTATCTCTACTTTAAATTCTTGACTGACTCTATACAACATAGATTTTATAATTTCTCTTTTTTTCGGAATTGCTAAATTCTTGTGGCCCTAATAGCCTTTCAAGAGTCACCGAACTTGTATGATTTAGGGCGAACGCAGAAGGCGCTCAACCAGGAGCAAAAAGTGTTAAAGGAGAGAACAGAAATTGTTACTTTTCTTGTATGTGTCTGTTTTTATTCGGTTGATTGTAGTTCTTGTCTTGGAAACAGTTTGAATAAAGTTTTCTTAAGCTTTGCATGTTACTTGATGATTTGTTATTACACCCATAGCTCAAGATGTCTTTTAGCGCCCCCAATTGATTTTTTCGGTATCCGCGCCTGCGTGCCGATATCTGGTAAAAGTGTTGGCTGAAGGCCGATGTGTGTTCACGGTGTAGCTAGATGGACGCCCTTGTCTCCGCCGGCGGGGACGGTGTATATGTGTGTGTAGCCTGTGAGTGGGTAGTGTAAGAACCGCATTGGCAGCAGCAATCGGGTCGTCGGGGCCATGTAAGACATGCTGAGGACGACGATGGTAACGGGGAGAGGCATTCATATCAGGGACATACGTTAGGCTGTCAACTATTAGGGGGTTGGGATGGTGAGGGACTCTGTCGTAGTAGCGTCGGGCGGAGTCTTTCATGCATTTGACGATGGAGGGAAGTTCCAAGTCCTTGTGGAGGTCGACATTGCGAGAGTACCATGGCGCAGTCACGACCTTAAGCACGAATTTATTTTGGAGGGTTTGGAGGATTTTAATGTTGGACGGGACTGCGTGTGCAAAGACAACGCTAGCGAAGGTCATTATGGGGCGGACGCAGGTTCTGTACAACTGACTTATTTCTAAGTGACATTTTACTTCTCCCGCCTACGAGAGGGTTGAGGCGACTGAGAACAAAGGTGGCTCGGTTTCGGATATACCTACTAGGTACGGATATACGTAATTTGCAACGTAATTATATTAAGCAAGTTATATTGCTGGGAGTCTTGACTCGAATACAATTGCACATGCCAACAACTTCAGTGGACACGGGTCCGTTATAGTCAAGCTATGCGCAGATGGCAATCAAGGAGCGGCAGATTTATAACCTTTTTTTAAATGTATTTACGTATAAACTTTACCTTTTATAGATAGCTACAGCCAATAGATAGGCACGTATTTATAGGAAGAGATCTGAAGGTTCAGATAGGCACCCGAAATCCTATAAAAACTTAACTCTATAGGGCAAGATTTGAGAAGTACTTCTAATTAAATGAGCAGCAAAACAAAACTGAATGAGCAGCAAAACTGAAGTCTGTTGGTTATAAACAAATAGGAGATTCTGTTGATTTCATGATAACATTCGTAGGTAGTAATTTAAAAATAATAAATTTACTTCAGTTATTAACAAAACGTTTTGTTGGTGTCGTCCACTAGGATTCCCCAACAAGATCCCCCGGGGATCTGTCTGCACTCACCCGGTCATCAGGATACCCCAAGATGCGGATTTACATAGAATTTAATTTTTGAGTATATTTGGATCCTCTAGTATAAAGATCAAGTTACATTAGATATAAAAAAATATATTATACGAGTACATTCTCAGACATAATAAAGGAAAAAGATACATCAAAATGATGTAATTCTAAACTATGTACAATCGTTGCTTGGGGATCCCGGTGAACCGTCGGGTGTCCGTCGATCCCCTGGGATCTTGTTAGGGGATCCTAGTGGACGAATGCTTTGCAATTTTTTTGCATTTCGTTTAAATCCAAGTCGAAGGATTTTTCTTAGACAAGCATTTCTTTAATAAATACGAAAAAATGGCAGAAGACGGAAATAAGTTTAAATGTTAAATTATATTTTGCCTCAGTTGTGTACCTTAAACTTTCCAGTTTTTGAGGTATCTTGCATCTTTGGGCCCACTCGAAACTAAATTCTGGATATATGCATCGTCATACACCAGCCTGTCTTCACTGCTGCTATGTGTAAAATACATCTGTAACTATCAAACTATCAAAATACATCTGTACTAACTTCAAAATAATGCATCTGTATGAGTAGTCATTTAGAAATTATAAACCATTACAACTTTTAATTTGGTACAGCAGCGTCCCCTGTTGAGTTAGAAGCGCAACTCATCCAGGAATCCGCTCCAAAGTACGATTAAACATTTTACAACAAACCGTTTCAAGATCGGCCCCACCGTTTCAGAGATAAGTTTGTTATAAACGGGTACACATACATACATACTCGTACATATACATATTTTCCTAAGATTATTTATCACCATATCGAATAATGTCATTTAAACCATTACAGTATAAACTCTAAAGTATTTGTCCTTTGACTCCATAGCACAGTTTCAACCTGGTTTGGGGTTCAAGGTAACAAGTAGTATTGTTAAAACTTTCTATAAACAAATTATTTATTATAGAGATTCTCGTACAAATTACATGAGGGGGGCGGGGTACACGCTGCAATCCAACAGCCGATGGCGCACTCTACTGGCCACATTACCCCTCTCTTACAGAAGACTACCTTGAAATGTACTGCATTTCCCACTGCACTGCATCTTATTTTCCTAGTGTACGTACGTATTTCGGTAGTGAGTGAGATGTGCCAGAGCCCATTCCCATCACTCCCCATTTTCCCAACCCTTTCTCCAAATCCATTCCTATGTCTCTAAAGGTAGGCAGCGCATCCGGGGGCCTGCCAACGTTTGTTATTTAGGACTAATGTTGGCATGTATCACGGATGTCTATGGGCTACAGTATCCACCATCAGGTGGACTGTATGTATGCTCGTCTGCCGCCTTCGTCCATAAAAACAAAAACTTCTATAGATACAACTTCTGAACATTTTATCCTAAAACGAACGGAAAATAGCGTAATCTACTTTCCCGGTTGGCGCGTGCAATAAAATTTAGATAATGCAACGTTTTTACTTAAGGATTTTGTAAGTAGGTAACATTCAAGAAGTGGATGCACAATACTTATTATTGTATTATAAAATGGATTTACAATAGTTCTACCTACAATAAAATACAATTACCTCATATAGAAAAGAATGAATGGTTCTGCCGACTTGGACGAGAAAGCTGTAAATCTTGTTCCACAATACAAGGATTTGCTACGAAACGTAAGATAAGACTCTTTTCGGAGATGTCTTTATGAATAATAGAGGACTTATTCTATTTTATGTATGTACTTTTGTAGTGATTTTCACTTTATGGTATTTTGTATTCAAAATACCATAAAGTGATAGATAAACTCTATTACGAGAATACACACGAACAGTACAACGGGCGGCCTTATCGCTAAAGCTATCCAGGCAACCTTTGGTTGGTGAGGAGAGAAGATAGCAATATCAAATAAGGTAGATGGCGCAATTTTAAATCCCAACAATATTTTTACAGAAATATTTTTGTTGGGATTTCACATCTTTTTGTACATGAATTTTTCAATTATCGTTAGATCAGCGGCGAAAGATAACACCTCGAGGAAACCCGGCTGGCCGAGAATTTAAAAATCTGCTATGTCCTCTGTGTATCACTTATGAAGTGTGGAATGAGTTTAGCGTCGTTATAGAAACGGATTCATTACGGCAAGAGCAATCCTACTTATCACTCCTAAAATTTCATGTTACTAACTTTATCATTATTCGCGCGGCGTTGACGGATCGGCCAGTCAGTCAGAACATTTCTCTTTATATCTATAGATAAAAGATATACTTGTGGATATAAGTAATAATGTCACCACCATGTTACGTATAAAATATAGAGTTGTTTCTGGCACCTGGCGCCAGAATATAAATGTCGCTATTAATTGTTTTGAAGCGTTTATAACAAATTGTAAAGCCTAACAAATTACCTTGTTGTAATTAAAAGCAATATTCATTTATCTTGGGTGTCTCGCAAATGATCGCTTGTGGGCTAATATAAAAATAGTCGCCGAAATAAGAGATGGATTAGTGCATTGAAAACATTTGGACGGATTCAAGGGAGTCAAGAAGAAAGATGATAACGCTCTCGAGATATAAAATGACTAAATTATGAAGTATGTTTTTTTTTATGTACGAAGGCGGCAAACGCGCATACAGTCCACCTGATGGTAAGTGGATACTGTCGCCCATAGACATACGCGATAAATGCCAACATTAGTCCAAAATGACAAACGTTGGCACGACCCCGGATGCGCTGCCTACTTGTGGAGATATAGGAATGGATTTGGTGAAAGGGTTGGGAAAATGGGGAGGGATAGGATGGGAATGGGCTCTGGCACATCTCACTCACTTCCGAAACACGTACGTACATTAGGGAAATAAGATAAAGTGGGAAATGCAGCGCACCCGCAACCCCCCTGGTGTTGCACGTGTCCATGGGCGGCGGTGACCACTTATCATCATGTCGACCGCCCGCTCGTTTGCCATCCATTCTATAAAAAAAAAATAAGCCGTAATTATGTGAATAATTTACACACACATATATACAATATTAATATTAATACAGCATATTGAAAATGGCTAATTAATAATGAAGATTAATATCTATAACAACACCAACCACGAAGGAGAACATTGGTTAATATTGCGAATAAGCAAGTGAGTTTGGTATAATTGCAAATGCCTCTCCGCCATCGCCCGGCATCCTTGACCTAAATTGAGCTATATGACGACCTTGTTTATTTGTAACATTTCCGCAAACTTTAGTAAAGGGGTGCAAGTATAACAACCCTGTTTATACATAAGAGAAGATCGGGTGCGCCGGCGGGTTTTGAGAAGTACGTACTTGCTTAAATCCGCCAGAGGGAAGCAAAAAATCTAATATCTGTGGTAGTATGGTATAGATAGATTTTTGTCTATATATTCTCTTCTCCAAATAAAGTGCAATTTTTGTATTTATGTGTTCGAGATAGATATTATCGGGAACTACAAATTTTATTTTCTGCGTCCGTATAAAAAGCAAATGAGAAAAAAATATAGAAATTTAAATAGTGATACTTATATAAATCTACTTTTTTATATCTATATATATAAAAGAGGATGTTGGTATATCTGATGTTAATAAACTTAGACACCGTTTGACCGATCACCATGAAAGTTGGCACATATATGTATTTTCTCATGGAGAAGGTTTCTATGCTATCGACTTTGTTGTAACTCGCCACTAGATGACGCTGCAGCACATCAACTTCTATACCGTTCAACCGATCGCCATGAAAATTGGTATACATAGGTATTTGAGCACGAAGAATAATTTCGAGCTATCGAATTTGTTGTAACTCATCACCAGATGACGCTGCAGCAAATCAACTTCTATACCGTCCAACCGATCGCAAAAATCATATCAACGGCAAAACAGAATAGTTTGTGATTTTATATACAGAGGTAAATAAATATACACAGGCAGGACAACGTCTGCCGGGTTTTGCTAGTAATATATAAGTAAGCTCATGTTATGTGTACAGATCAAATTATTTAAAAGTTAGGTAGGTAAATTACTTTATACCGCGAACCCGTAGGCTGTGGAACGAACTGCCTCAAGAGGTCTTTCCATTAAGCTACGATATGGGATTCTTCAAGAGAGCTGTGAATAGGATTTTGCAAGGTCGGCGGCGCGCCCGCATGCCCCCTGGTGTTGCAGGTGTCCATGGGCGGCGGTAACGCTTACCATCACGTGGGACCGCTTGCTCGTCCGCCCTCTAATCTATAAAAAAAAAAGTCACACTCACAGGTAATGACAGTAAATCATTTCATCATAAGATGAAACTGGTAACAAACAGGCTTGGAAATATATTTCTAAATCGATGCTAGTAGATTATTCGTAAGTGTATATAGTTCATCCCTTTGCCTATAAATTTTCACACAAAAAAAGTAAATAACCTAAAACGATTTTGTTATCTTTACCTTTCCGTTTGTTTACCTTTAATTTCAATAAACAACCATCTTTGTTTATAACGAAAGTATAACTTCTTATATCGTAGAATATTGCGATTTCAGTATATTGCATCATAAGGTACTTTGTACCTCTAATATGAATTCATCTTTTTTCACGTACCTTCATAATCTGGCCAGTGCTATGCCATGGCCAGGCCAAGTAGGTCAAGGTCCGTGACGTCACGGGACGCCATGCTGCAATCCCGAGGCCCTGTCTTTGTTTACAAGCGATACATATTCTATTCCTAAAATAAATATTTTCAACTGAATTCCCCGTAAAGTGTCATGTATTTGGAAAAGAGATTGTGATGTTTTGCTTGTATCTTTATTTATTTTTAGATTAGCTGATAATAAGATAATTGAAGACTACCTTGAAATGTACTGCATTTCCTACTTTATCGTATATCCCCAATGTACGTACGTGTTTCGGTAGTGAGTGAGATATACCAGGGCCCATTCCCATCCCATCCTATCCTATCCGTCCCCATTTTCCCAACCCTTTCTCCCAATCCATTCCTTAATCGGTAAAGGTAGGCAGCGCATCTGGGGCCGTGCCAAAGTTCGTCATTTTGGACTGATGTTGGCATGTATCGCGGATGTCTATGGACGACAGTATCCATTTACCATCAGATGGACTGTATGCTCGTCTGCCGCGATTTTTCTATAAAAAAAAGGAAAAAAGTAAAATAATTGTACGAGTAGGTATAATAGTTCTAACAAGGTTAAAAAGCTTTGAATGTTTTTGAAAAAGAAACTTAGGTTAAGTTATATCAAATAATTGTAAGTCAGACACACTTCGTAAAGACCTAAAAGTTTAGAAGATTAATTCATCGATGTTATACCTAAAAATCTTTTTCATTATCATTTGCCACGTAACAAGTGACATAGGAGATCCTACGATAAAAGACTGTCCTACATCTAATGTC
Organism: Sesia bembeciformis; assembly: GCA_943735995.1. Taxonomy (NCBI): domain Eukaryota; kingdom Metazoa; phylum Arthropoda; class Insecta; order Lepidoptera; family Sesiidae; genus Sesia; species Sesia bembeciformis. Next base: position 4,580,541 of record OX031028.1, on the reverse strand, counting down.
ACAAATTTAAAATGCATGCATAGAAATCGTTTGTAAATTATATAGCAGTTATATGACTGCAGTATACGAGTATGCCTGTACATTATAAAGGTTCCGTAGTTTCTTCGGAACTCCTAAAACCTTGTGATCTTCGCCACGCAATTACTTAAAAGGTGCGAAAATAGGTTAATGCGTATTTGTGGGAGCTTAACAGTAATCGGATTTAGTCCTTCGAGTCGAAACTCTCGTAATAGTTTTAAGATCTTCGCCACCACGACCTGAAAGTGGACTTTGGATATGTGGGCACTTATGTTTGACTTTATATTCGCGTTAATTTGAATACTATCAAAAATAACTTTGTTCATTTTGGTCTAGCTATAGTATCTACATAAATGAAGTAGATACAGTACGACAGTGCCGGCTCTAGCCCATGTAGCACCCGGGTGCAATCAATACCCTGGCGACCTCTAGTAGGCTCTTTGGAGGCGTCGCGAGCGGCGCTCGGCGCCCCCTAACACCCTGCGCCCGTGTGCGCCGCACACCATGCACCATAGGTAAAGCCGGCACTATTCGAACTTAAATATTAAACTTATTAAATTTTACTTAAAGAAATATTTCATTCTTAGATTTTAATCAAAATACAAATTTCTCACAAAATTAATTGTCTAGGTAGGTACCTACTCCCAATTAGACAGATCCATTTTCTTGATTTCTAAGATTTATGCTTTTAACAAATTCACTCCGCGGACCATTCGTATTGTCATGGTGAATATAGTTTACTCAGATTTTAGCAGTTTAACATACCTACCTACTTAATGCGGTATGACAAGCGCCGAAAGCGTAATAAAAGTAAAAAAAATATTATTGTTAATGACTATTTTTTTTTTGCTTGCGCATACATATTTGTCGTAAGTAACAAGTATATAAAACTGTGCAATGGCGTTAAGTTCAATGAAATATCCAAAAATTCAGCGCTCGACAGGCGCCCCCGGGCGCTCCGCGCCCGGGTGCACCGCACCCCTTGCACCCCCTGGTAAAGACGGCCCTGCAGTACGACACAATTCAGAGATGCCATCGGCCAACCTCGTCAAACCGAACTTTACCGAATGTAATGTTGTGGAATCAACGTATGAAGCACATGCTATTGTCTGACGCGCACTCCGCGTGCTCCAGGCGACAACGAATAAGACGTTGACGCGGGAAATAAATCGATTTCCATTTGTCCAGCGAATAGGTACATCGTTGGAACCTCTGAGTTGTGTCATACTGTAAGTAGGTATATGTACGAGTATATTAAAAATAGAAAATAATTTATATTATTAATCCTTATACTTAAAAATTTGATTATTGTACTAGAATCAGGAGTTACCTGGCAACTATTTATAGGTTTACCTGATTCTAGTGCCGCAACAAGTTTGATCTATTAATATGAATAGTTTGAAGAATAAAGCGGTTCACATGAAAATACTTTACGTTCTCAAAGTTATACAAGTATCTAGATTATTTGGTTACTGTTTTTTTATTCTACAGATACCTACCAGGCTACTCAGTTGTTTGCGAGGTGTGCAACAATTTGTTTTTGGCTATCATATGGAACACTAGTTGATTTTAATACCTTCAAATATTACAAATATCCATGAGAGAAAAAAAGAAAACATTCCAAATTAAAATATCCCTCCGTCTTAATTACGGAATAGGTATATACCTACTCAAACATTTTTGAGCGTCTCACTCTAAAATGGATCTTTAATGGGAACATTTTCGGGGCTACATTACGCGAGGCTGGATAGGAATACTGAAAAGATATAGTAATACAACTTTAACATACAGAACTTTGTTTTGTTTCCACGTTTTTTGTGGAACGGATTTTGTCCAGCAAGTGACAGCATAGATCTTTGTATCGCTGACTAAGCGACATTGAATTTGTGATGGGACGCCTCCGGCCAGGTGGACTGACGATTTGAAGAAAGTCGCTGGTAGAGAATGGATGTAAAGAGCAGAAGACCGTGTGTGGTGACAGTCCTTGGGAGAGGCCAATATCCAACAGTGGAGAGATACAGGCTGATGGTATAGTATAGTTATCGATAGAACATTTTTTATTTAAGTCCCAAAACTTTCGGATCGCCCAGTGCATATACGATATGCCACAGTATAGGTACTATTTATACCATATCGCTGCTAAATATACGCAATACCTACACGACAATTAGACCGATTCACGATTTGAAAGAAATTGCTGGTTGTGGTTGGATGAGAAGAGCGGAAATCCTTTGTATGAATTTTTCCACCAGTATTATAAATGGATCGCTAAAACATTACAATTCATTACAACATTACAAAAGTTCATTACACGATTACAATTTCCTTCTAAATACCGTTCAAACATCCATCTTGTCTTAAGTAAAACCAGACCAAGGACTTCAACCTTTACCTTTGATCAATCATTTCGGGACTACACTCGTCCTCCACGAGTTATGAGGTCTATGACTGCTGTATGATACGAAAACGCTATGAAACTAAGCTTTCATGCTGTCATGTGTATTATCACAAACGAAGGGTTTAACAGTAAATGTATTAGTTAGGTACATTTAGATTTATTTAAAACCGGATTTCTCTCGCAGTTGCGATGGAGAACTGTTGAATATATTTATTAGAATCAAAGTCAACATATATTTATTATGTAGGTATACAGGATATCTTTTTCTGTTTTTTTATATATAAAGTAAATAGAAATAAAGCAAGACATTTTTTTTATAGACAAGAGGGCAGACGAGCAAGCGGTCCCACGTGATGGTAAGTGTTACCGCCACCCATGGACACCTGCAACACCAGGGGGTATGCGGGCACGCCGCCGACCTTGCAAAATCTTATTCACAGCTGTCTTGAAGAACCCCATGTCGTAGCTTAATGGGAAGACCTCTTGAGCCAGTTCGTTCCACAGCCTACGGGTTAAGTGTGTGTTTACATTAAGTGTTTACAGAATATACCAACATAATTGCGAGAATCCATGCCGGTAATTTAATATGGTCTGTTGCCAAACTCCGAAGCATATTAAAACCCCGAAAGAATTTGCGAGACCTGTTTGCATATTTTACAGAGTAGCCAAAGATTGCAAACTACTGCATATATGGAAATCTGTAAGTAGTTACTTAGATTAGAACATGTATCTAAATAATTACTCACGAGAGGGAGGGAAGGAGAGACAGATAAAACACTCATTCACTGTAGACGGGACGTACTTGTTGATCGTCAATGGTAACTGATTAGACATTATTTCATAATAATAATCGTTTACTCATATGTTCTGTCAATTTTGTAATTTACATCGAATGCATTTTTAAGGAAGGTTCCAAAGCATTTATCGAATCTTTATCATTCTATCATTGTCATGTTTTTAACATTCTATCTTTATCATTATCAGTTAATTCATTGTCCTATTTTTGTTAAACTTAAATCTCTCGTGGTATTTTTACCTCAGGACAGCTCTTTAGAAAGCAAAATATATTTTAGAGCAGTTTTGAACAAGCGTTGTGTGGAGACTCATTTTATTTACACACGATACGTGTTTTTGACACCATTTTTGCGAAACCATCGCGCTGTAAATATTGTTTAGTACTTACTTCCTTATTGAAACAGAACTTGTAGTACACTTGAAAAAAATATGCGATATTTTCGATCATTGGAGCCACAGGCTTAGATAGCCATGCATTGAAATGAGTAAAATGGTATACAATTAACGATTGTTTGACTAACGTAGTTGCCTAGAGCTGTTTCGTATTTTTATTGATAACATCACATTTATAGTGATTGACTTTTAGGTCAAGTAATCTGCTATAGGCCGTTTGTTACTCTTAAAATATACACAACATAGAAAGATTTTTTATTAGTCAGAGGTCATACACCTGCAGTGATTATTTATGTTTGATTTCAAGAGAATTTAGCTTCCTTGGATAGTTACGCGCAAATGGTAATTCACTTTGTGTATTACAGCCAAGTTGTAAGATTGTCGTATTAATAATACTCACTGGCAAGCGAAGTCGTAAACAAAAATTAGTTTTTATATCAGATATAACCAAGATTAAAGCTGTAAATGTGCAACTAAGAATATTACCAAAGTTACTTACAGCCAATTACTAAAAGTACTATAAAACCTCCAAGTTTTAAGGTTGTTTTATGTTTTTAACAAGTTTAGGGTACCTTTTAGGTACGTTATGTACCAATCTCCCCACAGTCTGTTTCATATATTCAGAAATAAAAATAAGGTCTTTGCCTTTTTTATTTATTTAAACCCAAAAACATTCAATGAACTATTATAAATTGTAACTGCCAAACTGCAGTACAGTTTGTCGGCAGTGAACATGCTATAATAAATAATACAACTTATATGCCAGATATACTGGTGAGGAGACTCACCAGTATATCTGGTAGGATGATCATTATTGGTAGAAATTAGAAGATAAATTAGTCTGTAATTGTGCATTTGTTTTGTATACTTTATAGGTAGGTATTTTGTATGGTATTGTAAATCTAATTTTGGATGACATAAAAATTAGTCTATATTCGAAAATATTATATTCATGGGTAATTATTTACAAAGACTGAAGGTGTTCAATCAAATTCTTCTTATCGTGAATCGCGTCGTGGTTTCTATCGAAGGAAGCTTGGAAGTTACCCTAGTGTTTAAAAGCATATGTAAAATTGTAGGTTTATAAATTAAAAGAGAGGAATATTTTCTACGAGAAAGAGCCTGAGAAACATGACCTTAATTAACAACAAACATTCCTGTTAACAGAGTATGTATATTAGCGCCTTTTCATCAACATTATTAATAACTTTACAGTGATTAGTATGCATCATCAGGCTTGAAGTCTCGCCGGCAAACTGCTCCGTCTGCTAATTAATATAAGAACGATAATTACTAGAATGAATTCACAAGAATCCGTGAACTTGGACTTTTGTGAATATACTTCCAGTTTCAATATTCAGTAATTTATATTGAAAATTTATGTTAGTGATATAATTTCGACAAATAGATAATGATATTGATAAATAATAACTGGGTACGGTAAAGAGGATAAAATTTCCCCCCTATTTCATACAATTAAACTTATTGAATGAGGTGAGAAGTTTTGAGATGTTCGACATTTCAATAGTAGTTACCTATTCAATTTTCCATCATTCAATGTTACCTAATTTGCGAACTTAGAAAATATTATTTAATGTCACTCTACTCTGATTACATGGGTAGGTACGTAATTATAAATAAACTGTTATATAATGCTTGTAACGTTACTACCTAATTGACGTTTTTAATGTTTATTTTATAGTATTACTTAAAAAGAGAATTTATATTTTAAGCAATATCAACTAGTACAAACGAAAGATCCTTTCGCTAAATGGTTATATATCTATAGAGAGACTACACAAAATTTCATAGGGTTTCTACTGCCCAAGTGACGTAAATAGTTTAAGTGAAGTGGATAAACTCATAATATTGAAACAAATTCTACAATTTCTATAAAAAAGTATTTCATTCAATGGTGGTATTCCGACTAATAGACTTAACAATGCTACGGCGGCGCACGAGTGATTTTATGTTTGTTCGTAGCAATGTGTAAAGAATATGTGCTACGGTGCAGAGGAAATTTTATGTTTGTTCGTAGCAAAATGGGTAACGATTATGCTACTACGTTGAGGGTATTTTATTTTTGATCGTAGCAAAATGTAAGACGTCGATGCTATGGAATTTTTAGGTTTTTAATAATCGTAACCACACCGTACATATTTATATTATACTAGCAAAACCCGACAGACGTTGTCCTGCCTGTGTATATTTATTTACTTCTATATATAAAATCACAAATTATTCTGTTTTGCCGTCGACATGATTTTTGCGATCTGTTGAACGGTATAGAAGTTGATGTGCTGCAGCGCCATCTGGTGGTGAGTTACAACAAAGTAGACAGCATAAAAACTTTCTCCATGAAAAAATACATATATGTGCCAACTTTGATGGTGATCGGTCAAACGATGCCGAAGTCTATTAACATCAGATATACCAACATCCATTTTTATATATATAGATATACATAGATTGATATTGTTGTTTTTAACATGTTAATTAAATTATGTATTTATTTACTGTTTCGTTTAGGTAAGTTAGGTTACTTTTTATTACGAATATTTTAATTTAATTTATTGGAACAGGTAATAGAATTCAGTGCGTACATAGAACGCACTTATTGCAATAATATTTAACGACAATACTGTTTGTCAACTCGGTTATACCATTCGTCTACGCAACCGACCGTCCACAAAGATACTTTGTTAAACTTGCTTTGTGAAGTTCCCGGTGGAATACAGAAGTTAGTTTTAGACTTTTAGCGCTTCCATTTAGCTATTTAAACAGTTGAAGTAAGTCGGTTTTGAGGAAAACATTCTCTAGATATAGTATAGGACCGTGCTCTCCGGTTGGAGAGTAAAGGCTGATATCACATATTATAAATGCGTCTTTCACTGAGAAAATTGTTAATTTCCATTATTCGTATTATTATAGCTGCTAAGTGGATGTGTGGTGTCAGGCGGGCTTTAGAACAGCGCCATCCCATCGGGAATAGATGTGTCTAGGATAGATAGATGGGAATAGGCAGGTGTTTCAAAAGTCGGTTAAGAGATAACAGAGCTGCTAGCACAAGCCCTGCGGAACTACACCATTCTTAAAGAGTGGTCTCGCTAATCCTTTTAGCCAGCGTGCCATGTATTAGCAAGCACGCGTCCCATTAAGGCACCATTATGCACCTCATGCACGAAACAACGCGCATGCGTACGCCCATGTCCAGTAGTGTATAATACATTTCGATGAAAGGGCTGATTACGATTTACCAACTAAGTATGTTTTATTGCACCAATATTGTCAAAACATATAGTATAAGTTAAAAAATAGAACAAATACAAGTTAGTAATTTCTAATATTAACGCAAACACCTAATAAACCATATACCCGTAATACAGTATATAACTAGTTTTTTTTCCAGATAAATTGCAAATTTTGTTCAGATTAATTTGAAGAAATCGAGTAATTATTTTTTTAAATTCAAATAATGCTCTTAAGTAATCTTAAGCACTGTGATTGAAAGGGTGGAGATTGGAAACACGTTGAGAATACACTACCGCGTAGGTTCATGCCTTCTAAAGGGCTAACTGGGATGGGCGAGAAGCTAATAAGCATTAGAGATTAATATTTTAAGTAAGGGACATTAATCTTTTGGCGGACACGTTCTAAATCGTACTAAAAGCACAGTACAAGGAGCGGTAGAGAAAGTAAACCCTTTTCATTACGTTATCCTGCATTTTGATAATAAGTTTTAATAATATAAGTATAACTCATAGAGAAATGGCGGTAGCAAAAAATCCCGTAGTGTAACTTTAGGGGGGTCCGGTTTTACTTAGAGGAGCAGTGGTCGGGAGTAGAGCTGCTCTAAATCTTTCCCTAATCACAGAATGCACAGTCCAAGATGGGTAGCTGTTGCTGTAACTTGTTGAAGTCCTGTAGCTGTGACGGTATGTTGTTGTCTTGGTCCCTCGCAGGCCAAACAATTTAATACCCAAGGGTTGCCTAGTGTCAAAGTTAAAATATATGATGAATCTAACTGGTTTATTCACGACAGCAACACAATTACAGTAAAAATAGACACATATTCTTAGTTCTTTGGTAGTTTTTGTACCAATTCACCTATGTCGTCCTCCGTGGCTTCAAATAAAAAGCAATAAAAAACAATCTCCAATACAAAGCATAAAAAATAATTGCCAAATATTTGCAACTTTTTTGTGCGACGCGAAATGGTGCCCTTTACTTTAAAGGATTAGGAGTTGAATAGGTAGGAGATTGCCTACCTATTCAACTAAATAAGGTGTGACACCGTGATACGGCATAATTCTTGTATCTACATTATTATTTGTGTCGAGTTTATTTACTGTTTTTTTTCTACTGTGACAAAAGTTAGCGTAAGCCGCATCAATCACTTTGTACAAGGCGGTAATTAAATTTTCATTATAAAACGGTTCCAGTTGCTTCATATAAATTTAAAACTAAATCGCCTTTGAAAGTGGTTTCTCTTAGTAACGAAATAAAATATAATATGTTCTATATTTTATAGTAAAGAGAATAATTAAATAACGTTGTGAGACTGATAGGGTAAGGTGGGGCACAGTGTGACAAAAAAGACAAATTGTGTTCTAAAATCAAATATATTTAATAAATTATCTTTTGTTTGGTCTTAAAATAATCAACAGTTTCTCTACTCTCATTAAACAAATAAAAATCGTATCAAATATAACAAAAAATACTTCTAAATGGCACATTTAAGAGATCCGTCGATTGTCACAGACAGCCCCATATCTGGGGTACTATGTGACACACTCTGGGGTACTATGTGACATATCATGGGACGGTCTGTGAAACACTACTAATTGTAAGAAAATAATAAAAACTTAGTGTTTATTGTAAATTAAACTTCTTCAAAATATTTTTAGGAAAAACGTACGAATCAGCTTGACGTTTGGTAAATTTTTTGTTTTTTTCAAGCAAAGGTAAAACAATTTCTATGTCTTCCAAACCAACTGTCGCCATATCTGGCTCGACTGGGAAATAAAAATTGTTATCTACCTTGCTACTTTTACGTCAATAACTTATGTCGTAAGCATTTTCTTCATTGTCTGCTACGAGTTTCCCAATATAATGCTTGACTTTCTGCTGTTTGGTAGTAAATTTAACAATAACAAAATCCTCTCGTTCTGGTTTCTTATGGCAGGATAGGGGAATATCACAAGAATTATCAGACGAGATGGATACCGTGTCATCTGATCCTTCGAAAAGAACTTTTTTCACTTGCACTTGCGACTGCTTTGATTTTTTAGTTATTTCTTTGGCTCTCAATTTCTTTTTTTGTCTATCAATTTTTTTTCTTTGGTTTTTACATTTTTAATTCTTTTTAAAGCCGCTTCTTCAAATTCTTGTTTTATAGGTGTGTCTGTCGCAATACAGCTTCTTCCTCTTTTTCTTCCCTTGTTAGACTTAAGTCTTGGTTGAGCTTTAGGATAACCGCGACATCTTATGGGGCTTTTTAATTGATTGTTCTTGGTAGGAGTAAGGTGTTTAGGTTGAGAATTCATCAGATTATTTGACTGATCTTTTGAAAGCTGATCTCTAGCAAGCAATTTATAGCCTTCTGACTCTTCGGGGTCAATAGTCTCTATTAGTATAGAAGGGCTCAATTGGCCTGACTCGACCTCATCATCATCAGGTAGAATGACTTGTAGAACAGTTTCTCGGCATGTATTTGAACAAGACGGTGTCACATTAATTTCGGATTCTACAGGACGCTCAGAGGAAAAATCTGATTGTGAACTCCCACTCGGCCTCGTCTCTTCAACTCCATTATTCTGTACTGGTCGGTTTGTTATTTCACTGGGCATGAAATCATCCTCAGAAAAAACATCCTTATCAAAAGGAAAGATGCCAGTTTTTTTTAATCCGGATTTTATGTTGACAGGGGTCATAGCTTTGTCAAAAGCTTGACCTACTAATGCTGCGTCATCATATATTGAAAGAGTTTTTCCCGGGTGCCGCATCATCCATGAATCACCGGCAGCATTGTAATAAGTCTGAAAAGGACCAAAAACCGATACGTCCAGTGGCTGCAGTCTGTGGCTCGTGTGTGGTGGTATAGTCAACAAAGTGACCCCATTATTCTTTGCTATATTGAGAACTGCTGGAGCAAGATGGCTCTCATGATTGTCAACAATCAGTAGAGATGGGTTGTCTTTTGAAGATGAAGTCACCTTTATAAAATGCTTCATCACTTCTTGAAAAAGTTCGCCCGTCATCCACCCAGTAGGCTGCGCAAGGCCTAGAGTACCCACAGGTGCACCTTTTAACATAAACGGTTTGAAAACCTTTCGAGGGAAAACCATTGCTGGAGCCAGAGCGGATCCCGTTGCAGATACAGCACAACAAGTTGTCACAAGGGTGCCTCGTTCTGCACTAGTGACTTTGTTGAGTTGCTTAGCCCCCTTCGCAGCAAGTATCTTTTTTGGTTTTTGGACAGTTGTAGTCCCGGTTTCATCTAAGCAGAAAACTCTTGTTCCGTCAGAAAAACTCGGGGCACGACTCATCACTTCTTGTAAATTATTGAAGAATGTATTAACATTATGTCTATTAAATGAAGTAGCCCTTGTCAAACTACATGGCTCTGGTTTCCTTAACGTCAGGTCCGGATGTCTTTGTCTAAAACCATAAAGCCAGTCAATGCCTGCTATTTTCTTTGCAACCCAATTTTTAGGCATCTCTAATCGGTGAAAGACAGCCATTTCATAAGCAAGCTTTCGGCATTCCACTGTATCGAGACCATAACTCATTTTAGAACATGTTAAAATATATTCTTTTAATCCTTTTTCTTGATCATTTGAAAATATTTTTCTATTGGCATAATTAGGAGTGAGATTTACGAGTTCAGATTCAACATTACTTTTCACTTTCTTGACATAGCGACTTAATGTCATATAGTTTACATGTTTTTGGTCAGCGGCACTTCTCAAGCTCGAACCACTTTCGACGAGTGCAATAGCTTCTCGCATATTTTGTTCACTGTGCTGGCCCATTGACGTCTTGCGAACCCGATTTGGAACCATTTTGAAATGGATCTAAAACAAACAAAAATCTAATTAACGTTATCATTTTACATCTAGTTACCAAATATTAACATTTATTACATTGACTTATGAACAGACAGAAGATGAATAACGCTATAAGGGTTATTTAGCAAATATAATGTTATGGAACTACTAAACTCAATATTGGGGTACACTGTGACACTGTCACAATGTACCCCGTCACACAGTGCCCCATACAATCCGAAATAAAAAATAATAATTCAATTAATTATAGGTTAGGAATACCGGTAAAGTATTTATGTGTAATAAACCAGTAGTACAAGTATTTTTATATATATAAAACAACGCTTACCTAAGTCCTCCTTGCAAGATTTAAAAACAAAAACAACACAGGTCTTTTTAAAGAAAAAACCACCAAATAAACAATTTTTTGGAAATTTCTTTCCGGCGAGTTATGAACAAAGCAAATTGTAAGCGTTTAAAATGGCGGCTGGTTGTGCTTGACTGAACAACGTCTTAGCGCTAGAAGAATTTTAGAAAGAGACGGAGATAATGATACTGTCACACTGTGCCCCGTGTCACAGTGAGCCCCATACGACCCTATGTGTAATAAATGACATAAACGGCAAATGAATGTAATTACCTAAACTAGAATCCAAATGTTCGTCGCATTTTATGTTATAATAAAACGCGCCGTCTATTTGTGTGTACAATGTACGGACAACAATATTTTACTGTAACCAAAACTATTCTACTCGTATTCTCGCCTCAGAGACTTGGGTGTGGATAAACCTGTTGCCTTTCACATACTTTTTTGAGATCCATTAGCTGAATCGGTGAATTCCTAAATGGGTATCAAAATTGTGGCAGTTTGTGGCATTTGATCATTTGCCAGTTCGCGTTGTGAGCGTAGGTATGTGCAACAGCCATAACGCGAAGTTCTTTTTGTGGAAATTTCTTTTTAAATTTGTCAGAACAGCTATAGATAGATAGATGGCTTTAGATGTTGTCGAAAACACGAAGAGCCATCATTTTACTATGCTAAATGTGGTATTTTATTTTTGATTAATTATTGTAGTATTTATCAATTCGTTTATTGCGGCATACGTGGCAAGGGTTCCAATCATGTGCCCCCCCCCAATTTCGCAAAATGGTAATGTACTTAATCAAGTCACACAATTTAAATACCTGGGACCCATTGTCACTGACGACCTGAAAAACGATCCCGATATTGAACGGTAACGGCAGTGGCAGGGCACTGGCAGTGCGCATTAATATGATAGCCCGCAGATTTGCTCATTGTACGAAAAAAATTAAAATCACCCTTTTTAAAGCTCTCCGTCAGGTGTTCAACGCGAGCAATTTTTGGGACTATTATACTCAAAGAGCCAATGCCTGCCTCTTAATGCCCTGCGAGTCCAGTACAATAATGTCTTCAGGATGCTGATGGGGCTGCCACGTTTCTGCAGTGCCTCAGGAATGTTTGCTGCCGAGCGCACGGACGGCTTTTGTGCGATTAGGCGAAAGAGAGTAGCATCCCTGTGGCGCTGTGTGGTGGGACTAATGATAAAATAGATAAATAGTGTTACAGTTTGTTTCTCAGTACTCGTAACATAATTTATAAGTCTCTTACTAACCCTACCTATGAATATTATGTTACAGTTAAAATAAAAAATAATAAAATAATATAGTATGTAACTTTATAATCACTAGATATTTTTTCATAACTATGTGAAGTTTAATGCTTCTTTGGAAACTCAGCAACCACAACGCGCTATGGAAATAAGCAAGTGCCACAACGTGTCGGTGCAATTTTACGACAAAGTCAGGTACGATCGTCTAGTGACATATATGGGCAACAACCAGCCCGCGGGCCGGATCCGGCCCGCTGTAAGATATGATCCGGCCCGCGAGACATTTTGAAAAAACCCAATTAAAAAAATATTACATTAGGTACTTATACTCACGGGAGTGACAGTGAGGCGGCAAACATCAAATCCTTTGATGTTTGCCGCCTCACTCTTTGATAATCGCCGCCACTCGGCTTGCTCGATCAAATTCTTTGAGGTTTGCCGCCTCACGGGCGACACATCAAAAGATTTATTGCTTCTCAATTATTCTAAACTAGTTTATTCCAGATTATTCCTTCATTTTGCCTATATAAGCGGGTGGATGGCCCGAACGTTAGTTCAGTTCTATTTGAGCTACCGAGGTGATAACTTGGACAAGCGATATCCTAGCGAACTGCTCGAGCCGTCAACTTGCTTTGTGACTTTGTGTGCATCTTGAGTGGTTACTAACTATAGTTTGTTATTAAGTTTATTGAACGAAAAGTAAACAAAAATGATGTCTGGTGGAAAGAAACGAAAAGTAGATACAGAGGGTCGCCAGTTTCAAGAAAAATGGACTGAAGAATTCTTTTTTATCTTGCACAATGGTAAGCCTATTTGTTTGCTGTGTAATGAATCCATTTCAGTAATGAAAGAATTCAATATAAAGAGGCATTACCCAACTAAGCATGCTACGCTGCACTCACTGCTTACCGCAAATTTGGAAAAACAGCAACAAATGTTTCATAAACAAAGAACACAACTTGATAATGTTGTGAAAGCTAGTTTTATAGTTTGCTCAAAATTGGCAAAGGCATTAAAACCATTTGCCGAAGGAGAATTTATCAAGGAGTGTATGTTAGAAGTTTGCGGTATTTTGTGTCCTGAAAAGAAAAATGAATTTGAAAAAATTTGTTTGTCAAGACGAACTGTTGTTCGACGTATAGAAATGATGGCTAATGATATAAAAACAACATTGACTGACCGTATGGCTGGTTTTGAATCATTTTCCATAGCATTAGACGAGAGCACCGATTTGTCTGACACAGCTCAACTGGCTATATTTATTCGAGGTGTTGATAAGGAGTTCACTGTTACTGAGGAATTGCTTGCTTTACAGCCGCTAAAAGGAACCACTACAGGAGAGGATATTTTTATTGAAGTTCAAAAGGTATTCACAAGTTTTGGCTTGCCATGGTCAAAATTAATTGGAGTATGCACTGATGGTGCACCTTCTATGGTCGGCTTACGTAAAGGTTTCATCGGAATTTTGAATGAAAAAGCAACAGAATTAAATGTGTAAAAAGATGATTTGATAGTCCTTCATTGCATTATCCACCAACAGAACTTGTGTTCTAAGTCCATTCCACTCCAGAATGTTATGAATGTGGTAGTAAAAACCATCAACTTTATTCGATCCCGAGGGCTTAACCATCGTCAGTTCAAGGCGTTTTTGGATGAAATATCAGCTGAATATAACGACGTAACATATTATTGTGAAGTCAGATGGCTGAGCAAAAGAAAAATGTTGAAACGGTTTTACGAGCTTAGAAATGAGATAGCAGACTTTATGAAAATAAAAGATAAACCACTATCTGAATTAAGTGACCCAAAATGGATATGTGACTTAGCATTTCTAGTCGATCTTACAGGCTATTTGAATGATTTAAATTTGAAACTTCAAAAACAAGGACAGTTAGTAAATGATTTGTACAGCCATTTGAAAGCGTTTCAGATCAAACTACGCTTGTGGGAGTCACAGATGCTGTCTGGTAACAGTTACCATTTCAACACGCTCTCTGCGTATGAAAATATTGCTTATGCTCAATATGGTGAAGAACTCAAGTTACTGTCGGAACAATTTTCGAACAGATTTAGCGACTTCAAAAACATGGAAGACTGTTTCAGTTTATTTGCTACTCCTACAAAATATAATGTACAAAATGCTCCAATACACTTACAAATGGAGTTGATCGAGATTCAAGAAAACTCACTCCTAAAATCCAAATTTGAAGACGTAGAGTTGTGCGATTTCTACAAAAAATACCTAGAAAAAGACAATTTTCCGCAGCTTAGAAAATTCGCAAGAAGATTGATTTGTGCGTTTGGCAGTACTTATAAATGCGAACAGTTCTTTTCATTGATGAAAGTTAATAAATCAACACATCGTACAAGACTGACTGACGATAATTTGGAAACTTCTTTACGTCTTTGTATCAGTGGAATTAATCCAAATATCGATGGATTAGTTTCCCAAATTCAAGCTCTAGTGTCTCATTGATTTCGGTGTATTTAACTTTCGTAGTTTGTAACAATTGCAAATTTAACGATTTAATTATAATGTACCATTTTTTTAAATTTCATTTTGTTATTTTAATAAATTGTACTATAATAACATTGTCGTATTATTTCATGTCTAATATCTATCGCAAAAAATATTATCACTACTTTAAAATGCACTAAGTACTTTTAAACGCGGCCCGCGAACGTATTTGCACGCTAAAGTTTGGCCCTCAACATGTCAAAGGTTGCCCATACCTGGTCTAGTGTATTTAATATTACCTACATTTAATGATGTTGTTACCATGTGAGCAGAAAAGTTTCCACTAGAGCTCGGAGATGTCTCATACAATAGTAACCACAACATTGCGATCCCTACAATATCGTTGTGACGTCCAAAGCTCAGTTTAGCCTCGCTTCCTTCAAGAGTAAAACAATACATACAAACTGTATAATACAATGAGCCATGACTGCCTATACAAACTTTAAATCCGTACATGGCGGGAGTAAATTGATAAGTAAAAATCAACTGTTTTTCAAGGAACAGTTTAAAAGTTTAATGTTTGTGTTTGAATATCGAGATATCACTAAATGAATTAAATCTATTTCCCTGAAGCAATCGAGTAAGTATTGAGTGTAAAAAGTGGGTGTAAATTAGCCAATATGCAAATTGCATACCGATCACGACACGGACTAATTCTAAAACAGAGAATCCCCTATGTATCCAGGTCTAAGTATAATACAAATATCTTTTTATTCAGCAGGACCCCATCTCTTTCTTGCGTAAATGAAAGAAGTGTTTGTTTTTCTACAGTTCTACAGTTAAGGGGTCAGTCCACCTCAAGATACCATTTCGCCAAGCTGGTGCATGAAAAATTGGTATCTATGTATACCGTCTGACCATGATTATAAATAAGTTAGGTAGTCGATTTATTCACTAAGGCGAAACTACGATACTACAGTGATAACATAAAGATGAAACCGAAAGACCTAGTTTCTAAGCTCACTTTGATGACACTTGTCTAATTCAGGTTGCATTGGTCATGTAGAACTTGTGTTCTTTTGCATAATAAAATACAAAGTATTTGACGTCATTTTTCTATGTATAAAAGAGATAAAAACACATTAATTATTATAACCATTTATTTTGATATCCATCAACTTTTAGGTAATAGAACACAGATTATGTTTACAAAATGAATCAATAAGTTAAAATTAAAGACTACGGTGAAAATAAATACTGCTCTGATTGAATAACGATTTTACTTTTAATCTAATAATTCAACAAACAAATGAGATCTAGTTTGATTATTTCATCAATTCATTGACAAAAAGTAAATAAAATACTTCACCAGTTCTGTTCTTATTTTACGTATTTTAAGAGAGATATTTTCAATTTAATTAAAATTAAATAAATCAATTACAATCATTTGAATACAGTTATTATGTAATACAAGCGATTCAGATTGTCAAGGTTGACACAGTTCAGTCTCGGTCGACTCGAGAAATAAAAGAAATGTGTAAGTTGTGTATCCACCAACCGCACTGGGCCTGCGTGGTGGATTATGGCCTGAAACGCACCAGTAATTTACGAGGGAAGGCCTGTACCTTGCAATAGGGCGTTATTGGCTTATATCAATTTGGGTGTACAATTTAAAAAGCCAATTTTGTTCTAAATAATTAAATCAGTAAACAGAATTTTATGTTGTACTGGCAACATGGTACATGGTACCATGTACATGGTTATGAGGATGTACAAATAAGTATCTACAGTAAAACCTAACGAACAAACTTCAAACAAACAACTGATCTTGGTCGATCTTTAGCGAAACAACGTTCCAAGCTGGAAACAATAAAGATAAACGTAATCGAATGAAAACAAATAAACAGACAAGTTCTTGTTTAAGATATTAAATATTCTCTTGAAATTTATTTTATAATTATAATGTAACTAAAGTATTTGCACTGCTTTAATGTTAACTTGTTAACTTAATAATAACTTAATGTTTACTTAATAATAACATGGACTTAATGTTACCTTGTTAATGTTGACTTTAATGTTTAGTAACATACGAGCGCATATTATGTTCTTACTTTCATCTTAATTCCTATTCCGCATTATAAAAAGAAAGGGATGCCATTGCCATCGAATCGCGACTCGACATTTACTCAAAATGAAAAAATAAAAATGTTGTATTCATATTTTATTGCATTTCGAGCGCTTTTCTTTGCAACAATGGAATTGAATTCGTACCAGACGAAGAGCCTCCCAGGAAGGTCAAACGTGGGCGCAGTGTTGGGAAAAAAATGGTGGCAACATTCTTCTCTGTGGTTGGTTATAGCGACCATTTCTTTAGACAATTTCAAAAAACTGTTAATGTCCAATGGTACAATGAAGTGTGTTTTCCAACTGTATTCTTCTTTCTCTTTCCAAAAGTGAAGCTTGGACTCCGTGGCATTATTTTCGACAGCCCCGAGGACGCTCGGAATGCTTTTATGGCAGCTGTTGAGGACCTCGCTAGAGAAGAGTATCGCCAGTGCTTTAAATTTTGGTTTAGACGAATGAATCGTTTAATACTAATAGAATACTAATGAATACTAATACTAATGAATGAATACTGACGGAGAGTATTTTGAGAAGTTGTAATAAAAAATTGTGTTGTAACCCAAACTTTTATTGTATCTCAAAATTTACCTAATCACCCACGGATTACAAAAAAACATTAAAGCAATGCAAACAGCATGAATAGAAATTGAAACAAATAACTTTCTCAATTTCGTTATATAAATAATGGTATGGATAGTATGCCTATCTATATTCGATGACCTATTATTAGGCATTATTAGTCAACATTAGTCAGTATTAGTCATTATTTTATTCGAGATGTTTGTTTAGATGTTTCAGTTGTGTGAGATTCTCCTGCAAGTACCTACTTCAGATCAATCAGTCTTCAAAGTTACAAAAATAATGTCAAAGTAATTTAAAAAACCTTCAAGATGGTACCTATTCAAAATAATAATGCAATGATTCATTATTTTATTGTCAATATTAACCAGCAAATTTGGATAGGTACTCAATAATTTAGATAAGTAAGTATTCAATATGCATGTACCGTACAAAATTGCATAAATGGATACACTGCTTATTCTACAAATAATTATACAATAGTTATACATACTCGCACTTCATTATAAGATCTTAAAAGGTATATATAGTTCTTTATAATAATAATAATAGTAATTTAATACTCTTTATTGCATACAAATAGTTATTACATGTGCACAAATAATAAATGACAGAATACAACAGGCGACCCTATCGCCAAGGCGATCTCTTCCAGGCAACGTTAGGATAGAGAAACATAAAAAGGAAAATGCAAAATGATCGAAATCCACAGAATGGATCATGTTCAATATATACCTACCGACAATACGATAATATGCAAAGTAAATAAATCATTATAATTATTCATTTATAATAGTATTTAATAAATATTTATTTGCATATGTATCTACTGCCTCGGGCTAATTGTAGTTACCTCACTGCACCGCATTTCCCACTTTTATCTTATTTCCCTAATGTACATACGTGTTTCGGTAATGAGTGAGATGTGCCAGAGCCCATTTCCATCCCATCCCTCCCCATTTTCCCAACCTTTTCTCCAAATCCATTCCTATGTCTCCAAAGGTAGGCAGCGTATCCGGGAGCGTGCCAACGTTTGTCATTTTGGACTAATGTTGGCACGTATCGGCGATATCTATGGGCGATAGTATCCACTTACCACCAGGTGGACTGTTTGATCGCGTGCCGCTTTCGTCCATGAAAAAAAAGTTAACTTTTAAGTAAGCAATCAATGGTTGTCTAAGAGGTTGTTTACATTCACTTTGAGGGAATAATTTAAATGGCAGATTAGTGTTTCATGCACGTGGAAGTTACACATTTCTTCAAATCTACCTACAATGGTTCATTGCTATTAAATTTTACTCAAAATGAACTAGTATCTAGAAATTACTTAGTAGTTAGAAATCGCATTGGAAAATGTAAATTGATTAAAATTAGGTATTTCAAGGAAGTCTCCTAATCCAAAGCAGAAATTGTACATTTAAGATCAGTAAAACATTAGGAATCTACGTCATGTGGACATAAATAATATGTACTCAGTTATATTGGTAGTCGAGTATATGTTCTTTAAACTCGTACTGAATGAAATGAAACTGTAATAATGCTACAAAATGTTATGATATGTCACATGTGGTATTAGCTGATATGCGGAAAGTATTCACATTTTACGAGGGTCTAGCGGAACTTTATTACAAAGATATTATTGTCGTAAACGTTTTAGACGGAGCCCACACGGTGTTACTGGTTGCGCGAGTTCGTAGCCAGTCGCATGAACACATGCATGCTGCTTTATGTTGATAACACTGACGTTCTAAAATTGATTTACGTTTCTAAAAAAATTAAAAATGGCATTATGTACCGTTCAAAAACAACTATTTTAATCAACCTCCTTTTATCCATCTCCTCTTGGTCATGCGACAACACGACTGTGTTGACGGTTTCAAGTGGTTTTATCCTTTCCAACTTCGCTTGTCTCTGTTCCGCTTAGTTATCGCCGCGACCAGACACACTGTATGTTTTCATAGTTTAGTCCTTCAAATTTAGCTAGGAGAGTGGAGTAAAGTAATTGGCCCCCGTGGTGATATGACCGGATTTTAATGGTAATGGAAACATAAAACTTTACGAGTTCGTTGCTAAGTGTCTTTCTAAAAACTAGTTTTTTACGTTAGAAATATTAACCTGGAATATATAATAACGTCTCAGTATAATATTATAAAATATAGTTATAAAATAACAGAATCTATATATATAAAAGAGGATGTTGGTATATCTGATGTTAATAGACTTCGACACCGTTTGACCGATCATCATGAAAGTTGGCATATAAACAGTGCCGGCTTTACCTATAGTGCAGGGTGTGCAGCGCACACGGGCGCAGGGTCTTAGGGGGCGCCGAGCGCTGCTCGTAACGCCTCCAAAGAGCCTACTAGAGGGCGACAGGGTATTGATTGCACCCGGGCGCTACATGGGCTAGAGCCGGCTCTGCATATATATGTATTTTTCCATGGGGAAGATTTCTATGCTATCGACTTTGTTGTGACTTGCCACCAGATTGCGTTGCAACACATCAACTTCTATACAATTCAACCGATCGCCATGAAAATTGGTATACATAAATATTTGAGCACGGAGAATATTTTCGAACTATCGACTTTGTTATAACTCGCCACTAGATGGCGCTGCAGCACATCAACTTCTATATCATTCAACCGATCGCCATGAAAATTAGTATACATAGATATTTGAGCACGGAGAATATTTTCGAGCTACCGACTTTGTTATAACTCGCCACTAGATGGCGCTGCAGCACATCAACTTCTATGGCAGGACAACGTCTGCGGGGTTTTGCTAGTACAATATATAACAGAATTTACTCATACGGGTTATACCTACAATTTTTAATAAGTATGGTTCTAATAGTAAATATATGTATATACATGCCTACACAGTAAAACTATAACATTAATGAAATTGGAATGCAATCTAGCTTGATAGGCAAAATCCAAATACTCGTAGGTACACACAGGCAAAATCTCATGTCCAGCGAGATGTGTACAAAGTGTTAGAATCTCGTGATGATGACGCCTACATATATCATGAAGTTTCCTTCAATGACGAAACTTGAGTCACTTGAGTTCATGTATAAAACAAATCACTAGCCGACCAGAAAAAACTAATTTTTGTTTTAATATGGTCTCAATGAAAATAATGTTTTCTAATTAAACATATGTTTTCCATACCTGTAACTATAAAAAAAACTTTGAAACTGTTACAATTTTAGTTACTTTCTAACCATGTTTTGTAATCATAAATAAGGTAAACATACGCGTTGAGATCCATTTAAAAAGATAAATATGTTTTGTACGTTGGACGGAAGTCTTCTCTCTTAAAAACAATTTAAAGAGATTATTAAAGAGCTAAACGGGTTGAAATGAAAAGCACAAAAATAATTTGTATCTATATCTTAATTAAGTTAGTAGATGAGCCAAATCGGTTTCCAAATTACGACAGTATGAACTTTCAAAAAATCGCAATGAAATTTTAACCCCGATATATTTACAAATAAAAACACAATTACAAAATTACAAATTTGGATAGGACTCGTAAACCTCTACAACTTTTGCCTAAACTTTTATTTTCTAAATCGCACGGAAAATAGAGAAATCGCCTGTCATCGCCATCGGTCTAATATATCGAGCTTTCAGCGAGAAAACACCAAAACCGCGCAAAGTAACATATACAAAAGGACTTTTTTTTAATAATTACTAAAGTTTGATCAAGGTATTTATGTTTTTTTTTGCAATATTTGATATTAGCTGATAACGTCCTACCTATTGGGGGACATAACCCTCCTCTTGCAATCATGAAGAGTTTCGGGTCACATCCACCACGCGGACCCAGTGCACACCACGACAATAATTCTTTTTTGCAAATTACGTCATATCCCGAATCTCAACAGCCCTCCTTCTATACTCACGTCGTATTTGGCACTTAAATAATTGAGTGGCGGTATAGTAATGGGTGTCCTAAATAAGGGAATAGCTTGGCAGCAGTGGGCAGTAAGTGAAAGTAAACACACGGCGCGCGGCCGCCTGGCCCGGCACGTAGCCATAGTAAAAACATACAGTAGTGCCAGCTCGTCAAACGTAATTAGGTATAGTACTTGAAACGAGAGCACGTCTGCTTTGTTTGTAGTGGTGGATGTCTGTACGCATAAAAACAAACCTTTTATAGATCGTATACACCTTTAAATATATTGAAACGACAGTTACTTTTAGCGTATACGGACATTTATACACGAGCGGATTGACACGCGCTCGTGACTAGGAAGAAATACTTATTAGCCGGGTCCAGACCAGGCGAGCAGACTCGCGAAGCTGCCTCGGTTCTGCTGAGCAACGCGCTACCACGCGTGGCTCAGCCGAACCACAATTTTCTTGCGTTAAGTCAGTTAATGTCTTAATTGATCTTTGTCCATCCTAATTGTTGTAAGGCACGTACGACACCAACAGCCGTCCAAAGTGAGCGCGCCAATCGTACTGAGACGTCTTTGAGCATCGGCAAAAACCGACTACTGGTCTGGACCCGCCTATTCTCGATTCCCAGACACTCGTAAAACTAAAAACAGAAGCTCGCGCGTTTACATGAAGATAACCCGCTGTTATGTTTTTACTATGACGTGACTCTCCATAGAAGTGGCTGCGCTGTCACGGCAACTGTTTTGTAAAGTTAATTTCATTTATGTGTTCCAAAATTATTACATCATCGTTATTATACTATATAAATTATAATAATAGTATTAAATGAGAGCATAGTACCTAAGCGGTTACAAATATTAACAATTTCCATAAGTAATACATATTTTTGTAATTGAATTAAAAATATACTGTGATAACGGTACGCGATGAGGAACGACAATAGTGGTCAACCGATCCGCATCGCTGTGGATTTTTTCAATTATCTCTCGATGATGAATGAAAACATCCCGAGGAAACCAGCATACCTGAGAATTAAAAAAAATATTTACCTTGACTAATTTTAACAACCCAGATAGCGTCCGCGTGGTTGTAGTGTTGTAAAAACGAGCGTTGAGCGCTAGACACTCGAGCGCTATTATTTTATTTTTATTTATTCAACGAAGACATATAGTTTTATACTTATAATAGTATCAACAATTATGTTTAAACAAAACTTACTAAATAGAAATGAAAACCAAAGAAGTATATATATAAGTATATAAAAGAAGTGATTAAACATACTAGTATTTTATAATTTAGTTAGGCAAAATTATAAATACAGATTGAGAAGCTTCACAACAATTCCCAGATAGGCCAGTTCTCCACACCTTACAACTTTTCAATAAATAGGCAATAAAACTATTTATTGTTACATTGCTTTCTATATGCATTAAGAGACAAACTAAAAGGCTCTAGATGAGAATAGGCATCATTGTAAGTTTTAGGTACATGCGCGGTTGATGAAATTGTTAGAACAAAAATTGGAATAATGAACTTTTTAAGGCTAGTGAGCGTTAGTCCTAATTATTAATGTTTGATGCTCATAAACTCTTGTAGTTAAAAGCTCGAGTCTAAAACTGTTAAGACTCAATAGCACTAACTTAGCTTGCCAGCGCTCGAGCGCCAGTGGTCAGCTTGTAGCAAATCGATGGTCGAGTTGGGGCGTCGTACGATCTCAACACATTGTGCAGCGTTACTAATTTTTTCCCGATTTTTAAAAATCGTTCTCACAGTCGATTCTGAGAGTCCAAAATCTCTGCCAACTATTGTTGCTTTGTCTCCATTTTCCATTCTTCTTAACACCTTTAACTTCAATTCCAAAGTTAAGCTTTTACGCTCTTTTTTCTTCTCGAACGGCATTTTTAACGTAGCGTTGAATTATTTTCATCAAAGGTTAGAACATGACTGCCAGCCAAGATT
The DNA here is from genome assembly GCA_943735995.1 of Sesia bembeciformis. Taxonomy (NCBI): domain Eukaryota; kingdom Metazoa; phylum Arthropoda; class Insecta; order Lepidoptera; family Sesiidae; genus Sesia; species Sesia bembeciformis. The sequence goes on along the minus strand of OX031028.1, from coordinate 4,557,223 downwards.
AAAATATGTACGTAAGACAAACGAACGAAACAAAAGAGGGAATCCCCAAAGACAAAAAGTCCTACTCTGAGGGGATTCCCCATTCTTTTATCTGAATGATCAGAGAAAGTGGGAATTCCCGCGATCAATGGCAAGTTAGGAAATTAAATTATGTACTATATATGTACATAGGTACATACATGTAACTAATCCGCGTAAAGCGAGGCATTTTAGCGCGAAATTTGAAATTCGCGTAAAACAGAGAAACCGCGCCTAACGGGGTCGTGTAAAGCGGGGTGTTACTGTATTCTTATCGACGAGACCGATTACAGAAATTTGGCCCGTGTAAGTTATAATATGCATTTCCTTACAAATTCATGTCCGCTCACGACTGTTTTGTGGTTCTAAATTTGTTCGACATTGATGCATGAGAATTGAGAAAGGTTTTGAATCTAATTATGCCATCGAATTGACTTTACTACCTCTCGATTCGACGCCAAAAAAATATTTGTTCTATCTATTATTACCTACCCCCGTACTTCATATAAGTACCTACTTTTTCTCAAATTTTGCAAATACATTAACATCTGCTTGCTTATTCGTATTCACTCACAAATCTATACTTATTACGTTAAGTTAATTTTCATATGAAATAAAATGAAAGTATAAAATAAAACCAGATGAAATTGACATAAAGTTTTAATGTGCAGTCCCTGCGGATACTTGAAAAGATCATTCACTCGTCCGTTAAAATATAGTTTCTCATACCTTTTGTGGCACGTGACAAATGTTAGGCTGAAGAGGCGTTTAAAAGAAAAATTACATGTAGGGGGCTGGGGGAGAGTTGCTGCATTTCCACAGCCGCTGGGCGCATTCAACTGACCACGTTACCTCTCTCTCACAGATGTACTGCATTACGTAGGTTAAGTACCATAAAGTAGTTTATCGTATTTCCCCAATGTACGTACGTGTTTCGGTAGTGAGTGAGATTTGCTAGAACTCATTCCTATCCCATCCTATTCCTTCCCATTTTCCCAACCCTGCCTCCTAATTCATTCCTTTAAATGTCCAAGGTAGGCAGCGCATCCGAGGGCGTTTGTAGTTCTAGACTGACCTTGCCATGTATCTCAGATGTCTATCAGCCACAGTATTATCCACTTAGCATCCGGTGGATGGTCAACTTATCTGTCGTCTTCATTCCATAAAAAAGTAATTAATAAGTACTCAATGCAGAAAGCACTAATTATTTAACTATAAAATATTTACTTATGTGTATTTCATAATTTCAATATCGACCCTGGAAATGTCACTCGACGACGTATGGAACAAACAAGAAATTTTCAGAAAAGGTTAAAACCAAATTTTTGATAAAAAGAAATTATCTGTAACTTTATCAGTTTTGTAGATATTTGACCTTCACCGAGGCTTACAGTGATAAACCGACACTGATAAACTTACAGAGGATTTTTTTATAAAAAATAGTTTTTTTTACTCATCCTTCAAAATTACATAATATTATTATATAATATAGATAATTAATATATTCTTATTAATTATATATTATTAATATATATACATAATATGTACATAATACATATTAATAAATATTATTATTATCGTTATTTATTATAGTTTTAGGAGGAGACTGTTCAGCCTGTAGTTTAATTTGTAATTTAGATTCCAAATTGAGTTATGAAATTGTTAATTTCGTATATTTCATGAGGTATTACTTGGAAACACGTGACTCGTGGTGGTAAGAACGTATGCCACGTTCGAGAACAAGTGAAACTATTATACTAATTTTGTTATTCCATAGATTTAGATTATTTTTGCTAATCACAAAAAAAAACGAAATATTTATTGTTAACTTTTGTCAGTAAATGTTCACCGATAGGTAATCAGTTTCGGATATTCAGAATAGCATGTAAAAGTCATTCTGTTGACGTGTTTATTGAATTAATTGAATTGAAGTTGAATTAATTAACAGAAATTCTATTGAAGTTAATTGGAAATAAGCTTAACTAAGTTAACCTTAAAAAGATATATGACGACTTTAATTGTTCCAGAAAATGGTGGCTTTATTTTTTTATCATATATGACAATGGTTCAATTAGCACATTCTGCTAGTGTCAAGTCTTCGTAATTATCAATTTCAAAGTCTAAAACGTATCCTGTTAATGTTCAGTCCTGTCGGAGTAAGCCAGAAGTCTCGAGTCACTCAGTAAAGTGATGGTAGGTTTACTGAGGACAGAAGAGCTTATAAATCGAACAAAAACTCAACTTCACTTCTCGAGTTCAAGTCAAAAAGTCAGGTGGTCTTATTGAGTCAAGCCGCTCTTGACTAGTACCTACCTATAGAAAATTTGTTTTCTATTATTTCATCTCTTTATTAAAAAAACAACTTAGAAATTATACAGATTGCAGACGCTTTCAAATTAAATTTCGCTGGCAAACGAATATAAACAATAGAAGACTCTTCACTCTCAAAGAGCTCTGCGAAATAAGCATAGACAAAGTGAACCAAACAGGCTGATAAGGCACCAGCAGCAAGTCTTGGCATTAATTATTTGAATAATGAGTAAAGAGCTTTTTCTCCTTAGCCGAGAAGTTAATAAAAGATGTCAAACGCTTCATTACTTCAACTCCCAGGTTGGGCGACCCCTAAAGCCCGCTATTCACGGCCCAATTTGCAGGGTCCGGTTTGAGAGAAACGGGCAATTGGATCTTTTATTTGCTTTTCCTAAATGGAACGTTTGGATCGGGTAAACATATAAGCTAGTGACTTTGCGTTCTAACACCTCAATAAAGCGGTCAAAATGAAGAAACTCCCTATTTATTTAAGACTATTTCTAGTTTTCTATTTGAGCCACCAATGGAAGAACAATTGTTTTTCGTCATTGTGCCACCTTGGAAGTGAAAATGCAATTGTTGTACAAACTATTTTATTTGTATAAGCTATTAGGATTAATGTTGAATTAATTTCATTCATAAGTTAAATTATCCAGAAAGTTAAATTAAAAAGTTAGACAGCTTATTTTTTAAATTTCCTCAGTTCTTGAAGTTAGGATTTATTTCCCTCTTCCAATTCAAGGTTCATTTGGTGTTGTTATTCTATTAAGAATAACAACACCTATATCCTGTACCTACCAAGTTTTATTTTATGCAAATAAAGATGATTATTATTATTACTTGATTATAAATATATGTCTATTTGGTTCTCTTTGTTTAAGTATGTAGGTACACATGCCGGCCGAAAGTAATACACATCGTCTATGATCGGCTAGCTTCGATTTTGTAGAGTGCCGATACGTCGCTGACTTGTCAGTGGTCGTACAGGCACACGACAGAGACAACGCTCTACAAAACCAAAGCTAGTCGATAGTCTCTTTCTATAAGCCGATGTGTATTACTTTCGGTCGGGAAGTGTATGTGTATTACACGTAGGTATACCGTATGTGACCGTTGTACTCGGCTTTATAATACATACATTTAGAATAAAACAATGTGTACGAGGAAGCCCATGGCCAGCAGTGGACGATAAAAGAGCTAGTTATGGTTATACCGTATCTATGTTTATAAATATATAAATATTATAGTGATTAAATGCAGACCCATCAATGTTGCTAGTATGCGTTATTGCCTAGGAGTCTTGTTAATTTGGTACAAATTCAAACTTTCTTAGAAAACATGTTATTAATATTATTGTTAAAAAAACCTTTAGACATTTAAATTAATATTCCGCTTACATGATGAACAAATTACGCGTTTTAGGAATGGATAGCAGAGTTGAAAATTGTGACCGACAACCACACGGCCATCACACATTTTAAATTACAGATGATTAATATATTTATCTATTTAAACGGGTCTTAACGCGAATGTTTACCTTATTTACTCGACGTTTCGGTTGGGTTGCACCAACCATGAGCTGACTGACCAGCAGTCAATAAATGTAAGGTAAACATATAAAATAAATAAGTAAGTAAAATAAGTAAGGTAAACATTCGCGTTAAGACCAGTTTAAATAGATAAATATGTGTGAAAAACGCGAAAATCTCAATTGTTGCATGGTTAATATGTTGCCAAGTGTACCTTGCCTATAACGAAACACCCTGTAAATTGAATTGAAATCGACCACCTAACTCGTACATAACAGTGTCTCACGTACAACCAGTGCCGTCTACGCGGAATAATGAGCGTTTGAACAGACCCATATTACCAAGTCAAATGTGTTCAGTTCATCGGCCGCAACGAATGGACGAGGGGATGCGAGCAATGAAATCGTAAAATGGTTCTTCGTGTGGATTTATGTAGAGTAAATAATACATAAGTACATATTGATTATATGGTCACAGACTTCTCTTTGTTCGTCACACACAGATGAATATTGAATATTTGCGAAATATTCAAATACATGGACTCAATGCAGATTATACGAATATATTATAATAGCCAGGCATTCCAACGTTTACAAATTCGTTATTAATTTATTCAACAATTTCCAGTACAATTTCCTTTCATTCGGTTTTAGAGCACCGAATAAACATGAGACACTTTAGATAAGTTTTAATCTTAATTTTAGTAAACAGAGTTGTCCTCATTCGTCACGATACTTCACGGTTTTTTAAAAGCTTTGTCAATTGGATCAGTCGGTCGTCAGACTAAATTCAATTTATAAGTTGATAAAAACATTTGTTTTTGCTTTATTTATTTAAACACATAATCCGATAAGATATGCAGATGATTAGTTAATATGAGTGGTGATATGCGCTAACCAACGTTTTTAGTATCTACTATTGAACGTGGGTCCTCCTCATCATATGTGCAGTGCATAAGGAATGTATGATAGCCTTAATTAAAGAATTAACTAACTAACTTAGTTAACTTAGTTCCGTCAAGACTCGTCGTAATCGTGAGCGGTGATAGCTTAGTTCAATCCCCGCACCATGGAGTTTTTATTTAAGTACGAATATTTTTATTACTATTAATTTGGCAGTGAAGGAGAACATTGTGAGGAAACCCACATACCTGCTCGAGAATCTACCAATCTACACTGAGCCTAATATATTAATAGCGCGAAACCTAAATATCTAGTGATTTAATACGACATTAAGAAATAGTCCGGCTTCAAGTATCATCAGTTGAAGATTGCGGCGAAGGACAGATGGATGGAAACACCAACTGACCGCCAAACTTCATTTTGAAGATGGCACCCCGTGATGAAGATTTATTAGGTAAGGCTAGGACCATGCTAGGACGTTATAGGATGAGATCAGGATCCCTTGCCACCAGACAATATACCTACTTACATAGCTTGTCCGGAAGGCTTACGAAAGCAGAATACATACCTCTCAAAGGAAAATGTTTATCTAAATTTTCTACATTATTGGTATTCCGTAATTTGACAAAGGACAAGCTGGAACTGGTGGCACGTTCTCGCGCGTTATGTGACTGTCTCAGTACAATTGTTTAAGTGAAAAGTGCGCTTTTCTTTATTTATTCCGTAACCGGCCCTTTTTCATCGTCCACTGCTGGCCTTGGGTCACCTCATGTGCACTGTCTTGGCCTGAAAACGCCACGATGGCTAAACGGATTGGCATGTCCACTATTTTAGAGGTGGTGTAGTTTCTCATGGCTTGTGGTAGCGGCTTTGTTATCTCTTAGTCGTCTTTTGCGACACCCGCTCCCGCGTCGAGCTATTCTAACGCTACACGGCCCTTTATTTATTCAGTGGTCGCAAATACTTAAGCCACTACACAAAAGTAAATATACATTTTTCTTTCTAGAGTATTCTCTGCAAAACCATAGGCCCTTCCAACTTCCTTTCTAATTTCCCTTCTAATTCGGTAACTTTATCTTTCTCTATTCTGAATTTGCTCGCAATATCAAGATTACTTCTGTATTTATTACTATTTACTTACCTACGTTTTTTTTTAAATGAATTTCGTTAATGTTCGAAAGTAATGGAACATTAACGATTCAACAAAATTTGAACATCAACCGAGTGAATTCCTAGATGTTTCTGTTTTCTGAGAGTTGAATAAAATGACAAGATGTGTCTAATATTAAATAACTATTATCGTATTAATATTTAACAATTAATAGTATTACTATATCGTACACTAATACTAATTTTAATATAATTCACATTAGTGTGGGATGCCCTCCAGTCAAATGAACCGACGACTACTTAAAGAAGTTCACCTGTAGTGGGTGGATGAGAAAGCCCTGTGTGGTGGTTAATCTCGGGAGAGGCCTGTATCCGGCAGTGGGGACACACAGGTACGGTATGGTAACAGGTAATTACTAGTGTTATTTGAAACAATATATACAAATTAACGTTGTATATATTCTACAAAAATAGTCTCCCATATTTCTTTTCTATAAAACTATGTATTTATTTATAAATAAATAAGTACCGACGCCCTCCAGGCCAGCAGTCAATCATGGGCGGCTTAAAATGCCAAAGAAAATATGAAAACATAAGACTGGGTGCTCTTGTATGTTAATTCCCGTTTGGACAGTATTATGTTAGGCAGGGATAAACAACAGTTGGACGTGGATCTGACGCAGACAAAGGACAGTTGGAACAAAAGGTTTGTTGAAAAGGATAACATAAAAATGAATCTCCTTGTCAACACAATGACGACCGCTTACACAATGTGTGGAACATTCTGAAAGAGTAGAGCACTTGAAGATTCCTTGAATTTGTCTATGTACTTTTTTTTTTTTTTTTATAGATTAGAGGGCGGACGAGCAAGCGGTCCCACGTGATGGTAAGTGTTACCGCTGCCCATGGACACCTGCAACACCAGGGGGCATGCGGGCGCGCCGCCGACCTTGCAAAATCCTATTCACAGCTCTCTTGAAGAACCCCATATCGTAGCTTAATGGAAAGACCTTAATGTACTGAGACTGATTATCCATATCTAGACATTTTTCTAAGATTGTAAAGGATTATTAATCGGAAATTGGTAAAGTTAGAAGCATCATTAGGGCTAGTATCATTGAAGGGAAGATATGGCTGAAAATTTTATTCATAAGAGGGCCAATTTCGCCTAAAATCTGGTTCCCTAATCTTAAAGATAAATCTCGATTTGTTCCCTTAAGAACCAGTGCTTTATTAATTCTTCCCTCAGCGATCCCAATGCTTAAATGCTCTTTGTCAACTTTATATGTTTTTTATTTAAAATGAAGTTTTAACTTTATTCTTTGTAAATGTACAAACTAATTTGGCTGATTTTAATCTGCAAAAACGAATACTAATCCTATAAAAATATACCAAGATTTTCTTTTAATCTTATCTTGTATTTAGGCCAACAACTTTTTATTTATTATGAAAGTAAAAAGATCTGAAAATATTTTAAATAATTAACAACGCCGTTGGTTGTAGTACCCTTGGAGTCCGATTCAGATCATAATGTTGAGATCATTTGGAATACTTTCTCTTACAAATCTACTTATACAAATTTTCAAAAAAATATGAAATCCGTAACAACGTAACGGAAAACGTAACAAAATCGAATAAATAGTTATCGAATAAGTGTTTGTAGGTATAGATATTATAAAAATCGTATTATATATAGATATTGTTTTGATATCAGTATGCATTGAAGGCCACACGCAAACCCGCCCCCTTGCAATCATGAGTGGATTTCAGACTTTAGCGGATTGGTGAACCATGCGCGTGGAGGCCGCTTAAAAAAGACCCAGACTTTTTTAAACCACTCAAGCAATTTTCTCTTTCGTTCACCGGTTTCACCGGTGAGTCGATGTCGCCGGAATGGTTCCTTGGATACCACGTTGGTGACGATGCATTGTTTTGCTTCACCGCCGAGCTAGTGATAGGGAAAAATCCACAATAATGCCTATTCATTTCAAAATCGTACTCAGTGTCATTTATCTACGATATCTTGTAGCAAACGTGTAAGGTACATAAGAATTTATGATTGCGAGGACCTTCTTGCGCGTACCTAGCGAGGTATCTTTGTCTCTGTAAATAAATTATAAGACCGAGGTTCCCCCGGGGGACACGTTTTAGTTGATGATACACTCTACTACTACACACGAAATATCCTAAAGTAACGAAAAACCTATGTTGTAGAAACTCCTTTTTAAGCTTTCATCACAGCTAAAACCTTGCAGTCGTTTTGTTTTCTCATATATTTATGATCAAATAAGACAGTATATTTTTTTTGCTTTAAAGGCAGCTTGGACTTATTTCATTAATGCAACCAAATTTTTTTAATCATCGAAGTGTATTAAAATCGGTCAGGATCAAAGAAATCGGATAGATTGAAGATTTTGTTTGTCAGTCAACAAATAATCCTAAAATATTTTAAAATTATTTACATTGAACATTCAGATTTTCAATGAAAAAAATCCATTAACCAACAGTTTCTAATAAATATGTTATTTGTTCTTCATTCACACAACACACATAAAATACTCCAAATATTACCAAAGTATGTATTCCATTTTGTACTTAAACTTACTTTAATAGGTGTATCTGCCGTTCCGGTGAAAAGACTAAAAACTAATAAAGTTCGTCCCATATCACGGGACGAAAGGACTCACGCGGGGGAGACTTACAGAAGAAAGGATTCAAACAAATTTGAATTTAATGTTAAAGTAAAATAGAATACTATGTTAACAGATGCCTATTTATTATACTTGTTTTGGTACAGTAGCAAACAATCTAAAGAAACAAACTTATTTAAAAGTAATATTTTGTAAAACAATACAGAGAGATAATTAATCAAAAGAACATTTCTAATAAATTAATTAGTAATAAAACAGTCGATGTTTCTAAGTTTTCAATTATTTATTAAACTTGGCTCAGTTCAGTCAAGTCGACGAATTGTAGATACTCGTAGGTACACGAAACTTTTAATTGGTGTATTTAGTGACATTACAAAATAACAAGTTTCAGTAAAGGTTGTTTCTTGATCTTTAGATATATTAATAAAATTAGTCAATAATTTAATAATTGGCCTGATTGTATTTAAAGGTTCAAATATGAACGATTGCTGTGAAATGTTTACCTTAGTGTTTTAGCGTTCGTTTATCTCATCCAGTCCTTCACAAACTGAAATAAAATGTCTAGTAAAATGCCGTCGTAAGTAATTATCAGTTACATTCTTTATTTACTTACAAATCAGAACTAAGCGGTTTTTTTTTATCAAATCGGATGTAATTTTAGGAAAAGTAATAGATTTTACTGGGTGATTTCGATCTCAATTGTATTATTATTAGAACAATATGTTGTTTTTTAACAATTTGTAACAATTTGTTTATTGTTGTTATCAAGGATAAGTAAAATATCTTATGTCTGATAACTTTTAATGAAAACGTTTTAGTAATTGTTCCTTTATTTATACACATTACTATGCTTGTCTAGCCGTCCGTCTAGTCCGTTGTCCGACCAGCCGTCTAGTCCGTTTGTGTATAAAATTAAATTTAGTAAAACAATAAAAAAATGTAAAAACAAAATATCACATCGCGATTTATGGTTCTATGCTTGATTGTCGGCAGATTTTTGGCAAAACCTCTGAACAAAACTGTAAAATTATTTTATTAGTCATAAATACGGATCTTCCAGTTTCCAAATAACATAACTTCCAACGGAAACATACTTTTTCCGAGTCTTCAAATTAAATTATCCTTAAATCTCCTTTTATGGACTTTATATTTGAAACTTTTTTAAAAAAAAATATCTTTAGCACCCACATACACATATACATATTTCGATAGATATTTTTATGGAGATATTGGAAACACCAATAAGTGATATCGACAATAAGGTCTCTTTTCCCTGATAATGTTACATATAAGATTTCGCAATGATCTCGGTGTATAAATGTATATAAATATGCTACAATATTAGTGTTTATGTGGAGGCGCTACGATGTACTGCTACAACAATGCTACGGAAGTGCTACGAGCCTACGACTCATTGCTACGACTTTGTTTCCACTCTGTTCCTCTGCAAAGGGGCTCAATAAAGAATAATTTTATCATTTCAATAATATTGTTCGCATTGATCAGGTATTGTTCTGAATTTGGGGACAGGCGATAACTCTATCGAGACAGCTGATTTTGTTGTGTTTTTCACTACTCACTGAGTTTAGGGTACGTATTCCACGAAAAAATAAGTATTTCATTAAAATCAATCGACTTATTTTATAATAAGATGTACAGCAGATTTTCTTTGCGAATGTTTTACGGGTGAAACTAGACAGATATCAAGGGATGATATTAAACCAATTTTATTATGTTACCACAATTTTCTAAGGAGGATAAAGTTAAAGTGCTTTATTTAACCTCCCCTAATCTTATTTATGTAGGGTATGATAAGATAAATGGATACATTCGAGTTGTTTTGATACTATTAAATAGAAATACCCAAGAGGAAGTCTCCTCTTGAAAGAGTCATTTTATTAATACGTATCCTATGAATGTTTTCGCCTATAAAACCTTTACCACTTCATTGTCGACAAAGATACACACAGAATGCATTTTTTAAAATTTTGAATTTATTTATTATGTTTAATTATTTTATTCTAATATAATATAATAAGCAATAAATCTTTTGTTATAGGTCATCATCATTATCTATACATTCGTTCTTTGTATTCTAATTCAGCACTGAATAACAATAAGGAGCTTTATTTCTATATGAATAATATGTAATAATAAACCAATAATAATAATAATAATATGTAATAATGTATTGTCTATGGGCGACAGTATCCACTTACCATCAGGTGGACTGTATGCTCGTCTGCCGCCTTCGTACATGTACATAAAAAAAAAAAAAAACAAACAAGGCGTCGGCCGCATGAGCGAAGTTCGCCACGAGGAGTCACAATTTTATTTAACTTACTTTTATATAGTTATGTCAATAGTGCAATCAAACAACCGCTGGGCTCACTACACTGGCCACGTTATCCCTCTCTCACAAAATATTACTGTAAAATTTACTACATTTCCCATTTTATCCTACTCGTACAATGTACGCACGTGTTTAGGTAGTGACTGAGATATGCGCCCATTTGCATTTCATTCAATCCTATTCCTCTCCATTTTCCTAACCTTTTCCTAAATTTCCAAAGGTAGACAGCGTATTCGGTGCGTGACAACGTTTATAATTCTAGACCGATATTGGTATGTATCGCGGATGTCCACGGGAGACAGTATCCACGTACCACCAGATGGGTTGTCTGCTTGTTTACCGCCTTCTTTCTATAAAAAGAGTAAAAAATAGCAAGGAAAAATTGAAAAGGGCCAGTAAAGACACCTATTTGTACACAAGTACGTACAGCAAGTAGCTACAGTATAAGAGGATTTGTCGCCAGGGCAAATAAAAACGTTATTTGAAGCGAGCCCGGGATGCGTAATGACAAAGTTATGAGGGCGTTTAATGAAGGAGAAACAGCCAACGGGTCACCCGGGTTTTTGTAATTAGGTGAGATACATTTTTATTCAAATTTATTTAACGAACGCAGATTTTGTATGTAATATGTATTTTGCAACGGTGAAATTAAAATTCCTTTAAATATTTTATTCATTACAATAATATTAATGTTAAATAAGGTTTTTGCCATTATAGGTACATTCGTCTTCAAAAGCGTCTACACATATTATATATACTTATGTATATATTGAAATTTAAAATCCAAATGAACGTATCTAACAGTTAACCAAGTGGGAGGAAGAGGGTGCCCGCTCCAATCCCAGAGCCGCTGGACGCATCCGACTGGCCACGTTACCCCTGTCGCAAAGTTGACTTGCCAACCCGCTCGGTCAGCACGCCGTTTTAAGGCTATAGATCCCTCACGCACAGCACTATGTGTACGAAGAGGGCCGTGTCCAGCAGTGGACGATAAATGGCATGGTTACCCCTTAATATTATTAATGCAATCATTATTTTCATTAGTGTATCGCAATTGGACAGACCCCAGTCTCCCAGACTTTGACAGACCCCAGTCTCCCAGACTTACTTTTCGCTATAAATATGCAATTATTATTAAATTAATATTCGTATATTATTATTATTAAATTTCGTAGTTCCAAATATTTTCCGGGATTGGTATGTAAGAATATTTAGTCAATATACTGACGATGAGAATTGTTTGTTGGCGTGTGACTAATTTAGCTAACAAAGTTTCCCACAAAATACATATTTCAACAAAGGTAAATAAATCTTCTAATATATTTATTTAGAATGTGTTGTAATTGTTCATCTTTTTATTATTATATAATGTCGACACAGATTGGCAAAGGTCTGTCTGTAGTCAGTGGTCATTACGCAAATACTCTGTTCACTTCAATGCGCAGATTAGCGATGACTTACTTATCCATGTACATGTATATATCTACGTTAAAACTCTGGTGACATTGATATTGATGAAGTAAATTTTATTTATTTCCCAAATTTTATTTAGGTAATAATAATAATTCATTTATTTCAACCCACAAGATCCATATTTCATTCTTTAGTGTTAGTAACAATATTAACTTATAGACTATGTTGTCCTTGTTATTAAGATTTTATTACTAATTATATACATATACACATAAATACATACACACACCCATATATATTCCAATATATATATTATATATACATACTTATCACATATATACACATATATTTTATAGGTAGTGTCCACTCAAATTAATTTTCAGAGCTCGCGGAAATTTCTACATTATTTTTATTAAAACTGTTTCATTAAAAATTCAATTAACTTAAATATACCAGTAACTGAAGTGTGTAACTGAGTATAAAATTCAAAACATGATCCTTAAATGAATTAATAAAGCACAATTTTAATTTAATTTAACTTTTAATCCAATTAACTGAGTACTTAAATGTAATTTATTACTATTATTTGTACATTCTTTGCTTTATTTACATCATTTTATGCTTCATTGTATATACATATACATATAATAGGTACAAAAAATAGATCAAAAAAATAATGTAACAATGTTATTAATTAATATTAAAATTAATTTCCAACGGTACAGACTAAGTGCAAAGAACGGTCATAGAAACGTCTGTTTATCTGGAAGTGACATCCGAAACACGTCCAGTCGGCCAAAGATAACGTTGAGCACTTCGAAATTGCGTTTCGCTTGCAAATCGTATTTGTCAATTTATATTTGGAACCTTATCACGGTCTGTCCTTTCAAACGAATCGAACGCGAAATTGTTCAACATTTCATGGCCTCATCTTACGGTACGATTTACGGCAGTCCTCTGTGACAGAGTGGTAATACAGCCACTTGTAGAAACCCCACTGCTGTGGGATTGCAACTTGCGCCTTTCTCCTAGAAAAACGTATTTTGGTTATAGAAAAAAATATTCCAGCCAATTTTTATTGAGTTTAAAATATAGGTGTTAATCCGGGTCTCTACATGTTCCTTCTCTTCATCTCCCTGTAACTCAGCAGTAATCTTGACGAAACAACAGATCATAACTTTGAAATAGTTGCCATTTCTTTTTTAATTTATTTGTCTTAAAACCAGCTAAAAGTTTATATAATTTGTACATTTCGCCGAACTGCTGAGCAGTTTGCTGATAGACTTGCTCTCCTCAGACCCTATCAAATCCCTGCTCAGTTAACTTGATATCCTTTATCTATAAATATTATTATTTACCTATAAATATTTGATTTACTTACTTATCTAAAGGATTATAAAAAATATTAAATTGACCCTCCACCATAAGAAACCTTATAGGTTTTATGTATTACTAAAATTGTATTGATAGGGCTAATAATAATAATTTAGAATGGTTTGATTACCCACTACCGACGATAGGTATTATTTATCTAGTAATAAATATCATTGAAAACTAATAGAGAGAAGAGCTCAATACAGATAGCGCTTCTAAAAAACATCTATGGAGTTAAATTAACATTTGATTCACGCAGTAACAGTAACAAGTTGTTTGTCAGCTTTGTGGGTGTTTTGCGATAAACAGGAATAGGATATGTTGGGATGGGTACACTGAATATTTATGGAATTTTTTGTGGGTATACGTTGTTATCGAATGTTATCGTATAACCTATGTTTATACGTTTGTTATCGAAATACGTTAGAAGAACTGAAAGTATGGTTTAAAATTCAATCTAGTTGGGGACTTACTTCTTTTATGGTTGCTACAAAATCCAAACAAACTTCATCAATACCCACAACTCGCAAAAAACGACAATACTCACAATCCAAAATAAATATTTTTTGGCTCCACGTGCTCACTCTGTAAAAAACGTGATTAATTTTCTAAATCTCACAATGGCTACTAGGTTATTACGTGTAATTTTGTGGAAATTACAGGCTATTAGGTGTCGTAATGCGAGGCGTTATGTGATTATGTGTGTCGTTTGGCGCGCGTTCCGTCGGATGCTAATATGCCATTACTTGGGCGCCTGTGGTGTGGCTTATGCATGGCTTTCTTCACTCTTTGTTATGCTCATTTCACGGTCATAGTTATAAATATGTGAACAGAAAAACATGCGGTACCATTATATTAATCCATGTTGTCAAATAACACGCGTTCAAATAGTTCCATTATCTTATACATACTTAGTACAAATAATTCAATGGTTCCATAAATGCGTGTTACGCCGATACCTATCATCGAATCCGTTGACTCCGTCAACCGAACACCAACTACGGGCCAGGGTAAAGTACAGGTAAACCCTGCTCCCTCCAACTGGCTGGCCTAAGTCACTTTGCCTCGTGGAACACATCAACTTTATGGACGAAGGCGGCAGACTAGCATGCAGTCCACATGATGGTAAGTGGATACTGTAGCCCATGGACATCTGCGATACTATGCCAACATTAGTCCAAAATGACAAACATTGGCACGCCCCCGGATGTGTCATTGGCACGTAATGTTTACGTCCAAATGACGTAGTTGGAGCGACACAGACAAACGCGCGTTTATCAGGAGTAACGACCGCAGTGACATGCGACTTTTATTGAAGCTAGATCGTCTATTTCTGAAATTATGATTTTCCAAATTTGAGATAAATAAATCCAAAACATGGCGAATGTAAAAGCTCTCTATAAATATTCTTGAATAAGGCACGTCAGCAGTCTCAGTAGAAGTAGGTCGACGTAGTTAAGTAGGTACAAAGCAGATAGAAAGAAGTATTGTCGGCGTTAATCAAACGTCGATACCTATTCAATCAGTATTTCTTTATCACTGATTGATACATTGTCATTTCAACTGAATATTTATCAATAGAATGATATCTGCACATATGTAGGATTTGAAGTTTCATATCTGATCGTCTGGGGAACCCTAACTCCCCTAACACGCGACCTCTATTACTCATCGCACAGAAGTTATAAATTGTACTACCCTGTGTACCAAGGGAGGCACTCCGTCATGCTTGAGTTCCTGCTATCGACACTGTGTCAATGTGAGTAATGTGTTTTGTATGTAGGTAACAGACATGCAAAACACATTACTTAACACGGAATACGTGTCATGGAAATTTAAAAACAATTGTTTTAGAAAAGCTTTTAATCGGGATTTAACATAATGGGGAGTTGCGTTAGGTATTTCTATTTGCATTTTTAGGAATCCGTTTCCAATACTCGGTGGGAAATAGCGGTGATAATAAATTTCAATAAAGAAATGACCTTAGCTTTGAATGGAGTCTGCCTGTTATCTCTTTGTAAGTATGGAACTTTTCCACGATGAAAGATTAATTCAGTTTGCAGCAACATAATCTTAATATGAAATCGCTTCTAGATGAATGCAGTCTTTGCAAAAGATTCTCACTCCATGGTATTTGACTACACTGTGTAGCTAGATTTACTCTTCAGTGACTCCCGATACCTATTGGGCATTAATTTAGCACTCATTGTAGGTATCTTGAAGTTGATACAGTTTCTTCTCGTTCTCGCCCGTGCGGAGAAGTTGGACCTTTGAAAGTTGTATGTAACTAGTCATAATGTGACACATTCCGCAATTATTAACGAAACATACTGGTAACTAATTACATTTATAATTAGGTACATAAATATCTAGTGACTTGCTATGACTGTGGCTAGATATAAACAAACTGTATTTTTATAACTGTAGTAATATTTTATCGGACTGAAAGATTGTAGAACACTTTCATAATGTTTAGTGACATGTTTGTATCCCAAATGTTTAGTAAATTTGAAAAATACGCGACCGTCCGTGTTTGCGTTGCGGTGTGCTCGAGGATTTACTGGCGTGAAGATGCGATGTGGGACGTGTGTTGGTTCTTGTTAAACTTTTTAATGGGTTGTCTACTTACGTGCTAATAATATCTGCAATAATAATATATGTAACATGTTTTGTATTTCGGGCTTTTGGAAAATATTTACCTCTTTAATTTACCTGACTCGATTTTTTCGATTATGTAATTTATTTCGAATTTCTTATTACTTATTAAAATCGATTGAATGACTATGAAAATAAATCAAGTTTAAAGGAAGATGTTCGTAATTAACAGTTCTTCCAGTCAATTAACCGCTAATTATCTGTTAATTTACCTGTAATTAATGGTAATAACTATTCGGTCTTTAACTGTTTCAACCGTGAAACAGACGAGCTATTGGTGATTTAGTCAATAGTACTTGCTTTAAAATGTAGCTATATTCGGCGATTGCGATATGTATTTTTAAAATCTAAATGTCGCTTAACGAAAAGTTTTCCTTATCGATAGTTACGATTACTTATCAAAAAACTTAATGAATTATTTTGAGAATTGCATTCGTTAAGAATTTAACTACTAACTTAAGTGATCTAAGATTTTCTTAGTTATGTTATCTAGTAACGAACTCGTTTGTTATCTAAACAAATGAATGCAGAAACAGAAGAGAAAGAAATTTCATCGCTATATCGAGATTGTGAGATTCGGGATTCAAGAAAATAACATTTCACAAGCGACTGGTTTTTTAAAAAAAGTATTGCCGGTTGTTTCTCCACACCGCCTTTTCCTGTTACTACGTTTTAAGCTGTGCAGGGTAGTATTTATGTATGTATGTACTCTATTATCTATATAATTATGTGCAAGTTTTTATCAAGGGATGAAGTTTAGATTTTCCAGAGGAAAATTTTTAAATGTTCACACAATCGAAATTATCGATAAGACTCTCTCGCAATCGCCCATCACTATTAGTAAAGATGTGTGTGTGTTATTCTTATTAACTTATTACAAACATAATATTACAAGTCTTCACTCCTATTACAAAAGTTTGTCTACTGCTGGGTGTTCTGAAACATATTTATTTCAATTTTCAGCGCGTATCGTACTCGTAGTATGTTCGTGTCGAAACTGCCTTTTGATAGGTGTCAACGACCTCTGTGTTGCTAAAGCCAAGTTTACAGGAAAATAGAAATCGCTTGAATGAGAATTTATAGGCGGCATAATGTCAGGCATTATATTATTATCAGCCGTTTCGTTCGAGATACTAGTAAACTTATCTATACTTTTACAGAGTGCTCTGAACGAAATGAACGAAAGAAACGAAATTGTTTTCCTGAGACCATTACAGGTAAAAAATATCATGTCAACATATTCAGTATTTTAAAGGTTTCAATTACGTAACGGCGTAAAACAATCTCAAAAAAAATATTATTTGAGAATTGTTGTCACATCTATGAACGTAACTGAGATATATTTCAGATAATATATAGATGCGTTATGTTATTAGATTCGTTTCGTAAACGGCGACCAAGGGATAACAAAGCCGAAACCACAAGCCCTGAGGAGTTCCTGACGCGGGTTGGCGAGTCCACTATTTTTTAGAGGTGGTGTTACTCTTAAAAAATAGTGGACTCGCCAACCCGCGTGGCCAGCGTGTCAGTGGTCCATGTACAGCAGTGGACGATACATGTAATGGCTAAATTCGTGTGGCCCTAATGGCACCGGATCAGGAGTCACCGGACATGTACGGTTTAGGGCGAGCGCAGAAGGCGCTCAACCAGGAGCAAAAATTGTGTGCAGCAACGAGTCTAAGGGGTCCCCCGCCGGTAAACTGGCGGAAGGAACGGACCTCGGCTTAGGGCGTTGCTTTGGGAGGGTACCGCGTGATCGCGAGTCGGTGAGAAGCACCCACGTACGTGCCGATACCTGGTAAAAGTGTTGGCTGAAGGCCGGTGTGTGTTCACGATGTAGCGAGGGTGATGTCATCGTCTCCGCCGGCGGGGACGGTGTATATGTATAGCCTGTGAGTGTAGTGTAAGAACCGCATTGGTAGCAGTAATTTGGTCGTCGGGGTCGTATAGGACGTACCGAATGGTAACGGGAGGGTCATTCGTATCGGGGACATAGGTTAGGCTGGCAATAACTAGGAATAAACAAACGGATAGAACTTACAGTTTATAAAAACGAATAGGTATATTTTAATATATTGAATGGTATAAATAGTATAAAAAATAAATATGCTATCTGTGAGAAAGGCACTTTCATCTTTTTATTCACTTTCAACTTTATAATTCATTTTTCAACAGAGTAGATATCAAAGTACGTCGATTCTAATGAAAATTGCGTCAAAACGAACTTTTCCCCAAAGTTAATTCGATTAACTATTGCGAATGAAGGTTCATGTAAACATTTCCTAACACTAGGGTTACTAACTACACTAATGGCAATTAGCGTTAGTACGTCGACTCACTAAGTTAATAGAGAATGTTAAAGCAATTACCGATCTATAAACAGCACCGCCGCCGCATCGTAAATCTTGTAACGAGCTCGAAGGGGATGGTGTCAACGATGACACCAAATTGACATACATACTCGTACATGTAGTGGAAATCGGATTACAGCGTATGTTGATGGCAAGTTAACTTCATACAAATGCAAAAATACAGAATAATATTAGCCCGGACGTAGTTTAGTTTAGTTTACTGTCAAGCGTGTGAGATTCCCCGGATTTGTCCTAGTTGTTTTTTAATTTTGGAGACAAATTAAATAAAATTTTAAATATTTTTTCTCAAAATAAAGTGTTTGGGGGGGGGGGGGGGGTGCACGCTGCATTCCCACAGCCACTGGGCACACTCGACTGGCCACGTTACCTCTCTCTCACAGAAGACTACCTTGAAACATACTGAATTTCCTACTTTATCGTATTTCCCCAATGTACGTAGGTGTTTCGGTAGTGAGTAAGATATGCCGGAGCCCATTTCTATCCTATTTTACCCATTTTTCCAATCCATTCCTTAATCTGCAAAGGTAGGCAGCGCATACGGGGGTGAGCCAACGTTTAACGTTTGTCATTGTGGACTGATGTTCGCATGTATCGTGGATGTCTATGGACGACAGTATCCACTTACCATCAGGTGTACTGTATGCTCGTCTGTCGCCTTTTTCTATAAAAAAAAAGTATAACTTAATAAATTTTCGCGTTTTGTACATATTTTATATTCTAAATCGGGTCTGAGTCAACTCGTGACCACGTCCGACGTGACCCGTGCCGCAACGCCGAGTAGGAATAAAAGGTAAACAAATTCCTTTATAATATTATACGCGTTCAAGTCCGATTTAAAATATAAAATTAAATAAGTATTCAAAATTTTGTTAAATTATTATAGATTTAATTTTATTCCAGATTAGTATTATAACTTACCTTTAGTTTTTTAATGTTTAGAAGATATGATTGCATTTATTACTTTAATTATTATTTTTCACGAAATATGTATGTCTGTAACGTGTTATACAACGCAATGAAGAAAGTGGCAGACGAGCAGACAGTTCACCTGGTGGTAAGTGGATAGTGTCGCCCGTGGACATTCGCGGTACATGCCAACAACATTCCAACGTGACTAACCTTGGCACGTCCCCGGATGCGGCGCCTACCGTTTGAGATTCGGGAATGGCTTTGGAGAGAGGGCTGTGAAAATGGGGCCGCGATCAGGTCGCGCGTGCAAGGGCGCCAGCCCTCTGATGTGAGGGAGGCCCGGCGCATCAGCGCGGGCAAACATGGTTGTGGCGAGACGGCTAAGCATTATAAATTACAACAGATTAACCTTTATAGCGCAGAGGTTTTCTTGAAATTACGCTGGAGATTTTAATCAGGATTTTAAAAGGTCGCTCGCCTGAGAATCTGGCGCGGAGCCAGTAAATGTTTCCGCGTCAAACATCTAAAACTGTCTGAAGTCTATACGGATCACGTTGCAGGATTAAAAGTTAAGAATGCTTCAATGATATATATCTTATTTTATACTGTCTTTTACTTGGCACGAAATGTGTTCTTTTACCAGCAAATTCACTCAACGATATCACAAACAAAGCACAAAGAAAATCATTTATCTACTTCCAAGTGAAAATCAAATTAGTCTAAACCGAAACTAGGAATTGATAGCGAATGAGCACGCACATAGGCAATATTTTTGTTGACAATTTATTGTTAATTTATTCGTCATTTTTGTTCTTCATAGCGCAGATATATAAATATATACTTACCTTTTTAGTAGAAAGAGGAGGGCACACGGGCAGACAGTCCATCTGGTGGTAAGTGGATAATGCGCTGCCTATCTTTGGAGTTTCAGGAATGGATTTAGAGAAGGGTTGGGAAAATGGCGAGAGATAGTATGGGATGCGCTGTGGCAAATATAACTCACTACCGAAACACGTACGTACCTAACGGTAACTAGAGTAACATAATATTAATATTATTTATTCAATATTAAACAACATGCACACACGTGAGTGAGTCCTCTCAATCGCACTAAGTCCCAACTTGTGACTTAGTTCTAAGAGGCAAATGTATTTATTTGGGTGTAACTTCTAGTTCGCTAACTCGCACTAAACGATAAGAAGTTTAACATTAATTTAGGAAGATTAACTGAAGCGCGATGCCACGAATACTGACTGTTCTATCACGTAGCGAACTGTTCCGGGTAGTGAAGTTTACAACTGATGAGGGTGGACGTGTCTTGAAGTCTAAGAATACTCTACTAGATTATCCAGAGAAGCAAATATTACTGGAAGCAAATTAGATTTGCTTCAAGTAATTAGGTTTATTTTTAATTTTTGCTGTTTGGTGGATTATTGCGAGTATGTATATCTATTGTACAGAAGGCCGTTATTTAATAAAAGAAACACTAAATACTGGTATACTTTTAATCACTTTTTATAATACACAAAATGATTTGCACACGACATGTTCTCTCTCTCAAAGTTTCAATCAATATGCCATGTTCCAATCAAGATGGCGATATAAGTATATCGCCTCTCTCTATCATCATCTCTCTCCTCTCCATAACATCCCGTGCCCCTCCGCACAGCCAATTCAATACACTACTCTCATTCCGTCACGTCTACTTATAAGTATAATAAAATCTGCCCACCTACTTCATTTTAGTAATAGCTAATAATAGCGGTGTGGTGCCGGCTTTAGATTAAGATCATCTCATCTCTTCCGTAAAAGTGTCGTAAAAGGCGACTAAAGGATTACTAGAGCCACTAACGCAAACGTCGAGGAACTACACCATCTCTAAAAGACTGGAGTCGCCAATCCGCTTAGCCAGCGTGGCGTGCTATGCCCGTCCAGCATTGGAAGATAAATCGGACTGGTTACGTTTATGGTACATCTATAAAAGAAAATCGTAACATTATGAAATTAAGCCAGGACTGCACTAAACTCCGGCGGGTTACTAAGGTGATGTTTCATGTAAATGCTACATTTTGTTGCATATAGAAATGAAAATAGAACAATACTTAGCCTATGATGAAATTCTTTCCCACTTACAATTTTTCATTGTAAGCGACAACAAAAGAGCGTTATTGGTTGGAACAGTTAACAATACTTCAATTAACTCGAAACAATTCTCATCCTTGTTACTAAGGCATTAAGGTACTCGTCGTTGACCTGACCTGTTGCGAATATCCGAATGTCATGAAATATGTAAATATGGCAGCCTGCAGAACTTATTCATGAAACACCGACAATATTTATTAAGTGTAGTTATGTAACTTTTCTGTTTACCTATTATTATTTTGTTTACTGTTATCGCTCGTGAATATATTGTTATACCTTTTTGGTGCTATCTTCACGATAATATGTGTATCCATAAAATGAAACTAGATTTACTGTTATCACGTGTATTCACAAGACGATAAGATTCGTTGCGTTGTGTCGGCCAACCGTTCGTTCGTCGGCTTCAAAATTTTTGCTTTCGTAAACGAGTTATTATATGTCTGTAACGTTCACATTGTTGTTAATAATTTAAAGAACGAGTTTGTTCTGCAACACTTTATTTGCGGTTGGTCCCACCTAACCGTCTATTGAATATGTTGACAATGAGCTGCAACGGAATTTGAATTTGTTCGAGCAATCAGTTATTACTAAAACTTTCCGACTTTTAACTACACGTGTTCCTAGACTTCCACAACAAGCCTCAATATATTTAAATGAAAATATCTTTGAACACAGGGTCCACTGTTATGTCTTTGAACACAGGGTCCACTGTTATGATCATTTTTCTCTATTTATAAAATGAAACTTTTTTCTGTTTATACACACTAATCTGTGATTGGTATGATTACACGGGTAGGTATGTAGAAAAGACTTGGAAATTTTCTCTTGGAAATATTTCAATATGAACTTTTTAATTATATTTATTCGGGAAGTTTGTTAAGTACATATGTTTTAACAAAATTGGTACAATCACGTCTATTCTATATCTGGTGAAAAAGGATGCAATCCATGTCGATTTCAGTAAAATGTCAACTTGCGTGATGTTTAAAAACGTCACGTAACAAAGTAAACGACTAATGTTGCCTCACATTTGTTTGTTTTGTGGTAAGTGAACACGAGGCATTTCCGAGCATCATCTGAGAAACATAGTCAAGTAACGCAATGAAAGTGAACGAGCCCAGGCGGGCAGGTAATAACATATTTTATTAAGACGGTTATACGGATGTTCATAAAATTCTTATATGTTTATTATTATTTATCGCACGATATTGGCGGAAAGCTAGCGAGTATGTATGTACGTGAGTTTATGAGAAAATAGTGAAGATATATTAACGTTTGATATTTCTAGATATATGATTAAACACCTACTTGTAAGTGGGTGTTTACCTATATGTAAGTGAAACCTTTTTATTCTTTAGTTGACTATGAATATTCACAAAAATGTATGGCTGTCCTTGATTCCAAAAATATTTCCATGATATTATGCAGGATGTATACAAGAGGTAAAGTATATACAATGTGTTTCTATTACAATTGTCTTTCATTTATTGCGACCTATCAATGGTGGAAATTTCAATTGGCGTAAAGGACAAACCGCTGCTTTTTAAAACAAGCAGCGATATTTTTTTTTATAGAGAGTCCTCATAACTTTATCATTTTAATATTTTTACACAGATAAAGTTGAGAATTTTCCGTAAAAAAATTGTCTATGGCGCGTTCTTAAAATATCGGCTCTTAAAAGATTTTGAAAATTACACGATCGATATGTAGAAGATTATGTTTGTCCTACACTATATTTCACAAAATTAAATTCGGTTGGGTTGATAAAATACACCCTGAAATCATCTCAAGTAAAACCCCGGGCTAAGTTAGTTTTAAATATTCATCAAAACACACCATTTCATTCGCATAAAAGAGGATTAATTTAGTAATAATTCAAATTCGTAAATCCCAGCATTATACAACGTTGGAAGTCGAATGAAAGCTCAATATGGATTTCATCGGATCAACATTACTATAATAAACTAAAGGTTTCGGTGGACAAAGGTCAATCATGTACTTTAGTATTATAAATGTCTGACATTTGTTCACCTATATTACTCAATCATTGACACCCTAATGAGCTAGATAGCGATGTTTTACGTAACGTGCACTGTGAGTATTATACGGTTGCAAGACATGAAATAACACTAAAGAATACATATGAGCTCTAGGTTTTGTAATCCGCTACCTGCGATCCGAAGGTTCCTTCTGCAGGACTCCGTTGCCAATGTAGAGTTGTGGAGATTGTGCCACGAGGATCCTATTGATCTGCAGATATGGCGTCGCAGATGAAACTGGATCGAACATAATATGGGCAAAGATCAGAATCAAATTCCCAAAAGAGTTCTGGGATTGGAATCCTCAAGGTAAACGTAAGCGTGGACGACTCTAGCAATCCTGGTGACCAACAATCTTATCAGAAAACATAACAAGATGGGGACGCAATGTGTCTGTATATGATTTGTCGCGATGTGGGGACAAAGAGGAAGAGTATTACCGACGGTGTTATAGCTATATATAAACTGGATGGCAAAAATTCCGGGTGACTAATAAATGGCGTGATAGTTTCTTAAATACATAAGACTAATTTGCGAAACTATAGTATATTGTAGATGACTGATTAATATATATAAATACTCGTATAATACAGGTCACTTATTCACCTTTGGAGATTATATGTTTGTATAGGGCTGTAAGCAATATGGACGTGGGTCCATCTGTTTTTGTCTGTACTTACTAATAACAATAAAAATATAATTAGGTACGTATTTGTATTTTTGTTTCTTAGCCTGAAGTAGCAGTGGGCGGACCATATGTGCTGCAGGGCCGAAAATCGATGGGGGAGGCGAGTCCTGGAATGGAGACCACGTATTGGGAAACGTAGCGTGGGACGCCCTCGTGCCAGGTGGACTGACGACTTGAAGAAAGTCACCGGTAGTGGCTAGATGAGAAGAACGGACGACGATGTGTGGTGGCGTTCCTTAGGAGAGGCCCATATCCAGCAAAGGAGAGACAAAGGCTGATGGTATGTATGTGTGGAATGAAACTGATTTAGAGAAAATAAAATGATTTTAAGGAATTTAATCAAAAGTTACAAACATGTAAAGTTTTATTGTTCTAACTAAAACGTTCGTAGTGCTCATTACTCAGTACAGGGGGTAACGACCTAGGCATTTAAGCGGGCGGCGCGGATGCTGGCGACGCGCGTACAGTGCAACTGCACGTAGAATGAAAAATATAGAATTGAACAATAAGTTATGAAAAAGGAACCTATTGTAAACACTGGTAGAATCGTTTCTACTCTCGATACTAAACAACCCATTTTCAACTTTGATGTTATTTCAGTGTTGTATGGGTGCCTCGTTATATTTTCGAGAGCATTTACTCCAAAATAGTACGTCCATTATAAGAGAATATTTATGTAACTCTAACATATTATATATATAATATATAGTTTGAATATGTTGCGACGCGACGTGTCTTAAAGCTAAATGTTACGAGTGGGTGTACGATATAGGATAAATTTAGAACTGTTCCATTGTACATATTTACCAAGGAATTTATCTCAGGGATTCATGAAGTTTAGAGTACTGACACAATATGGTAAATAGTTATTACTGTATTCTGTTACCTAGGTTTCCAACTATAATTTACGCCCGGATTAGTACGTATTGGTGACAGTTACACGGGTAGCCATTTTTTTATTTTTGGTCTATGGGATGTTATTTATCGACTTCGACTAGATGTTATGTCAGTACAGTGAGCACACATCTCTCCTGTATTTACTAAAATAAATCAATAATATACTCACAGACTTTTTCATCGAAAAAAGGTTCCAGATAAGCAAACAGTCCACTCGATATTAAGTGAATATTGATCCCCGTGGACATTCGCAATACATTCCAAAATCAGCGAAGAATAACAAACGTTGGCTCGCTCCTATGCGCCCGCCGCTAAGCTTTGGAGATTCAGAACTAGATTAGGAGAAAATATTGGGAATAGTGAGTAATTACGAGATGAGTAGTTTTCTTATAGATATAATCACTTATAATTAGATATAATTCCATTAAATGCAATTAAATATTTATAAATAGTCAAAGCCGCATACAAATGCTAGTTTTTGATGGAACGCTTCCATTTCTTCCGAAATAAAAATAGTGAATTCTCATCGTGATTGTTCTGTTTACAAAGTCCATAGTTAATCCTCTCATACGGCGTGTCACAGATTTATTTCCTTACGTTAATTATGGATTAGATAACGAGTAGTAGAATGTCTTGGCTCCTAAAACTTTTGGTCCTATAGTGAACAGTGAACTATTCTAAGGTTAAATTAAAACAATTTAATTAATCGTACACAAAACACACAAAAGAAATATTCAATTCAATCACGTATTTGTGTAATCCAAGATAGGTGCAATAATTCGCTGCTAAAGATATCCTGCAATACATACAGGCAATAGGCAAATAAGTAAGTAGGCAATCACCATTGATCAGCAGACTTTATTGACCCGCAGGGCCTCTAATCTATACATATACATTATACATATAATAAAATTGTAACAGGCCGATGTCTGTACATTATAGATATTGAAAAAAACTAATATGGGAGGTCTTTATTAGAGCAACAGAAGCCAAAACAACAGTTTTTAAAAATTTTGTCTGTCTGTCTGTCTGTATGTTTGTACACGCATCACGCAAAAACTACTGCATGGAATTGAATGCAGTTTTCACCGATGTATTGCTAGAGGTCTAACTTAAAATATAGGCTCCATTTTACCGCAGGAAAATATCTTATTCCGATTGTTTTAAATTTAATAAACCGAAGCGAAGTGAGGGCGGGTCGCTAGTTCCTAATAAAAATGGAACATACGTTTGTGTATAATCAGCGAGAGGTTAATTAACGCCCATAGGCTATTATATATATTTTTCAAAATAATCAAATACCCAATTGATAGAATAATTTCAATGTTCACGGAAACTAAATAAATATAAAAAATGAATCATATTAAACTAAGCTTTTGGTGTAGGAATAATATAATTACAATTTTACACAATACTAGCAAAACCTCGCAGACATTGTCCTGCCATAGAAGTTGATGTGCTGCAGCGCCATCTAGTGGCTAGTTATAACTAAGTCGATAGCTCGAAAATATTCTCCGTGCTCAAATACCTCAAATACCAATTTACATGGCGATCGGTTGAACGGTATGGAAGTTGATGTGCTGCAGCACCATCTAGTGGCGAGATACAACAAAGCGAATAGCATAAAAACCTTCTCCATGAAAATATATTATACATACATGTGCCAACTTTCATGATGATCGGTCAAACGATGTCGAAGTCTATTATTATCAGATATATCAACATCCATTTATATATATACATAGATTAATATTGATATCGTATATGTATGCAAATTACTAGTGTTGCAACGAATAGTACATTCGGCCTTCCGCCGAATACCAAATATTCGGTGGGGTCCTCGGCCGAATAGCCGATTATTCAGCCAAACTATTCGGCCATATTTCGCGCCAATTTGTCTAGGCGCAGAGAGGCACAGCTCACACTGTCCTTTAATTGGCTCGCGCTCCCTTTATTACGCCGTAATCGCGTAAGCGCCGTAACGTCAGGTGTTGACAACGAAATTGTAGCAGACCTAGATATTTACCTTAATCTAAAATAATTACATAGGAGCAAAAATCCATTTTTTGGTGGGTAAAAAATAAAGCAACATTTTCTCAAGGCTTAGTAAAGCTTGCTGCAAAGTATTTGTCCCCACCTGGAAGCAGTGTTTACTCGGAGAGACTTTTTCAGAAGCAGAGCACTTGTATGAAGAGAAGAGAAACAGGCTTCTTCCTCGTAATGCAGAAAAAATATTATTTTTACACTACAATCTACCGCTTTTAAATTTTGATTACTAATTTAAAAAAATATGTAGATATGTTATTACCAATAGAAAAATAAACACTTAAAATTATAAAAAAGTAGGTTATTTTCATGATATAATATCCTGCTTGCAAAACAACTTATAGGTATTCGGTATTCGGCCGAATAGTAATTTAATATTCGGTATTCGGCCGAATATCGATAAAGGGCCGAATAGGCCGAATACCGAATAGTAACCGAATATTCGTTGCAACTCTACAAATTACTCTTCTTTTAGTGTTCATTGTCAACAAAGAAATCGAAATAACAGGTATTTTTTTAATGTTCTCTAAAATCACAATGAAAAAACCGGATGGCGGGCGCCAGAGCGAAGGACGATTACCATATTTTTCGTACGTTTTAGAAAATCCCTTAAAAGCATCGTTATTTTCAACGATAAACGCACCAATCACGTCCGTGAGGCTTCTTTATGCCAATTAAAATTAATTGGTATATGAAAACTTCACTTCGACAAATTCGACAAATCAGAGCGACGCGACGTACTGTAAAATCCAGTGAAATTCCGTATAGATGTGCGCACAAATAAAGCACGTTTGCTTGCCAGCAGGGACTCATGTGCAAATTAAACTAATTTACTTGACTATTTAAGTAAGTATGAGTACATAGGAACACTTATACGAATAAAAATAGCGATTCTTTATAAGCAATAATATTCTTTATATGCTGTTGCAATAGTACCTACAGTTGAACGAGATTATTGTGTGGTAAGTTTTATTGAGGATTTATCGAATTATATATAAGCCGTTTTTATATGTATTTTACTTAACAGATCAAAATATGATACGTTTCATCTTATTATATTGTAGTTTATTATTTAATTTCATGGTCATTTTACAAGCAATTATAATTCTTTATAAATTAACATAAATATAAATATATAATAATAATAAATTGTTTATAATTATAAATTTATAATTATTACATTTCCGTAATGAAAACGGTATTAAATCTCTTCGCGTTTTAACGCTGACATTCTGTTTTAACGTTCTGTCTACATGTTTCTACCTATATCGAAAATTCGTGTAGTTTAAAAGATCATATACGTGGCAGCACTGATAATCGTGGTAATTATTTTTCACATTTTTTTTTTAAATTCTTAGCAAAATGCAATTGATATTATAAAATCAATGCAAAAGATATCCGCTAAGTTACAGGAATCCGATTTTTATTTTATTTTTATTTATTAGGTATAACAACAATATAAGTACATACGTTTATAAGTACGAATAAGGGCACTTTAATATCGGTATAATAGCCATTGTCGTAGTTTCCCGGACAAACATCATTAATCGTGTTAATGCCTTCAAATTCGAAGCTTAGCATTTGGCGTTTCACATACCTCGCTCGGCGCCCGCTCCATTTTGCCATTGGATAATAAAGGCGAAAAATGTTGGCAAGGGGTGAGATACCCTCAAGAAAATGCTAGGTAAGTAGGTGCCAATAGCAAATAACTATGTTATCACGCTTGCATTTTTTGTTATTTATATAGATTATTTGAGTATATTGTACTTATTCTTATGCATATATGTATGTGTGTAGGCTTTCATGCATGTATATATTATAATACAGTTATTTTTAACCATAATTGAATAATTCGAACCAGGATCGATTTATAACTATTGATTTTTTTATGTTTCAGCGATAGAGAAAAACATCGTGATCACTAGCGTGGCCAATAATTAAATAGCTGTGGGTCAGGTGTAGTACTCGCAGTTACCTAACCACATTGGGGCTCGTAAATTCGTAATTACAAAGGAAGACACTGTCCCGCAAAATGTAATCTATGGCTGATCTAGACATTATGGACAAAATTATTTATTTTAGAAATATCTTTAAACAACTAGGTAAAGAAAATAAAAATAGCGAGTTACGTGCAGGGCGTAAATTAAAATTGGGCAAAGGTAACGAACAGATACAGTCACGTTTGCATTAATGTTACAATAAGTATAGCAACATAGACTTCATCGGTATTTGACAAACCACCTGAGACTTGCTCCGGGCAATAAATCTAGCTCCAACGAAACGTGATCCCGCCTGAGGCAATATGCCGTCTATTGTGCTCGCTCTTATAAAGGTCTCGAAAGGTAATCAACCTTTTTTTCAATGGCGCATTACATGTGCCGGATACGTGACTTTACATGACCGTATTGACTTTCTAGATCAATTTTCTGAGAGCATCAAGCTGAAGCATAAGGTTAGAGGTTAAGGTTTAGGCAATAACATATCATTATATAAAATTGTTCGGAATGTTAATTATGTACCTAAACAAGTACCCAATACAAATAACTTTTGAACTAAAATTATGAAAAAATACATATGTTTTTAATGAAGATAATTTTATAAGGAAAAACTGGAGGTGAGAACAAAGCAGGGCACAGCAGAACAGAATATATTTTATTGCGAAAAATCTTTGTAGGCATAAAAACTCCGCCCGACGCTACCATGACAGAGTCCCTCATCATCATAACCCTCTAATAGTTGACAGCCTAACCTATGTCCCCGATAGGAATGACCCTGCCCGATGTCGTCTTCTTCGTCGTTCTCGGCACGTGTTAGACGATCCCGACGACCCAATTACTGCTGCCAATGCGGTTCGTACACTACACTCGCAGGCTTCACATATACGCCGTCCCCGCCGGCGGAGACGAGGACGTCACCCTCGCTACACACACCGGCCTTCAGTCCAACACTTTTACCAGGTATCGGCACGTACGTAGGTGCTTCTCACCGACTCGCGATCCCGCGGTACCCTCCCAAAGCAACGCCCTAAGCCGAGGTCCGTTCCTTCCACCGGTCTACCGGCGGGGGAGCCCTTAGGCTCGTTGCTGCACACACTCTATGCTCCTGGCTGAGCGCCTTCTGCGTTCGCTCTAAACCATACATGTCCGGTGACTCTTTAAAGACCATTGGGGTCGCATAAGTTTTTAGCCATTCCGAAAAAAAAGGTATAAAAATGATAGTTATTAATATAAAAAATGGTTTTTGAAATGGCTTCTAATACAAAAACCAAAGGAGAATTATGTTAAGTTATAAAAACTATGTACCTCTTAAAAGTGGTTAATAATTTATGGAAACCGGATATATATATCGGTAGTGTGGCGAGTCTTGCCGGGTAGTGCCTATTGTGCCCGAATACGCTATTCCTAGAATTATAACTTATCTTTCGTATACTCGCTCATTTTTCTAATAGAGACTTTGTAAAGATATATTTATCACTGTTCAAGGAAATAAAACAGAGATATGAATGGGAATTATAACGAATGACGACTGAGGCTCGATTTTCCCCCAAAATTGCGGCTATTTGGGGTAACATGTGAGTAGCGTGAATAACGTTGATGAATGAAACGTTTACAATAAATATAGTACAAGTAAAATTATATAAGAATACAATAAAATTTATAATACAATACAGAAAAACATCAATTATTATGTACAGTACAGTAACCTGCTCTTTTATCGTCAACTGCTGGACATGGGCCTCCTCATATTGGCTTGTGCACGAGGGATGTATGGCCTCAAAATGCCGCATTGGCGAAGCGGGTTGGCGAGTCCACTTTTTTAGAGATGCAACTGGCTTTGTTATCTCTTAATCGTCTCGTACGACATAAGGGATGGGGTGCGGTGTTATTCTAAAGCCGACCGACGCGACGCGACGCGGCCAATTTATTAAATATCTTCAGAATAATGTGACCTCATTGTCGGAATGGACATCTTGACTTTGGTTAAGGTTTTCTAATTCAAAATTACATTGTTTCGAGATTATGTTGAAATAGCAACATATTATATCCGATTTTTACGACAAAACAATAAAATAATTATTATTTATATTTTTAATTTTACTAAAGTCACAGTATCTGAAAAACAAGTGGCGACAACAATAATTATTTATCAGTTATTCACACACTGCATTAATATTCTAATAATAATAATTTTCAGAGTTAATATCACAAATGAGAATGTATAATAATAATATATTTTCCGATATTGGGTGTGTTTGCAATATTCATGAAATAAATTACTTTCCATAAAGATTTGGTTTATTGTTCGATGATTGTAGTAGGAAGCTGAGGGCCAGGATCTTTTTAATGCTAATGGCAGTCGAGCATCTTTTGTCGTCTTTTGAAGATATTCATTTAAGTAAGTAGGTATTTGCCGGTGCTCAAATCAAATATCCAATTGGTTGCGATTATTCTAAGGTTTTAATAAATAGCTATTTCCAATCAGAAAAGGCAAATCGATGTTTAGCTCAAACAACAATTTTGACAAGTTGACATTGCCTCTTTCTTATTATAATTGAATATATCATAAAAATTATCAGTTTCTTTAGTAAATAACTCAATTCCAAATATTTCATTTTTTACCTCCACTCGGAGGATTTGTCGTGTGCTCTTCACACTAAAACAGATCGAATGTCAAATAAAGAACTTAGCACCTAAAGTCCTTGTGGTCCTGAAGAGACAGAAAGACAATGAAAATCACACTATAATATATATATATATATTTTAATAATAAATAACGGCACAATCAATGGTCCTGTGTCGTAGGTCGAGAGACACGTATAAAATCGAACACACCACCCAGACCCGACCAAACATTTCTCTAGATAAATGAATGTCCGATCAGAAATCGAAGCCAGGACCTTTTTTCTCAGCAGCCAGGGGCCAGCAACCAGCAATTAGGCTAATCGGTACCTAATACCATACAGGCTCATCGGTCATCAAAAACCTTATATTTTATAAATTTAAAGTATGTTTTGTCTTCACGACTAAACCACTGAACCGAGCTCAATACAATTTGACAAGGAGGTAGTCGGAAATCCGGAAAAGGGCATAGGATACTTTTTATTCCGGAAAATTTAATTAAAATTCTATTCTTAAAATTCTAAAATTTAATTCTTCCAGGTGGAGCCAATTACTTTTAAAACAAAATCCAGGCGAACGATGCCGCCGGGAAAATGTCTTAATTCATAATTAAATACTTAATCAAGTACAACTTTGTGCAAGTCCAGTAATGTAATGTGCGATAAAGGTACTGGAAGTACGGAGTGGAGTGGGGTGGAAGTGGAAGTTGCTTTTTTTAAATTACAACAGACCGGACTGTATATTTATTATTCATCCGAGAACCATTCATAAAATTTCACTCGGTTTGAATGACAGTAAGATTTAAATTGTTTTACATTATTTAATTGTTTTTAAATTAAACATCTATGTTTACACGGGGTTCAAATATGTAGGTCGAAAGTCGAATTTAAAGCTTAGCGCTTGAAGTCTTGGTGGAGTTGTAGAGCAAACGAAAAGTGAAAATAATCTGTATACATATAATAAAACTGTAGAACCAGCGTGTCTGTACATTGAATATATTTACCAAAAACTGATTGGGGGCGATGAAGAAAGATTATCAGAATACAAAAAGGCAAATTTGAAATTTTTTGTCTGTCTGTCTGTTCTAACACGCTAATCTCCAAATCTACGGAGCGGATTTTCATGGGGTTTCCACAGGTTAATTAAGCTTAGCTTGGCGCTTCGAATAGGCTTTGTTTCATCAAAATCGGCGGACGGGAAGAAAAGATATCCCAAATTTAGAATTTAAAAACTAAAATTCCACGTTACGTCATAAGTCGCGGGCACAGTTAGTCCATAATAAGTATCTACATCAGGCACTAGCTTATGCAATTGCTATAAAGCACAATAAGGAAGTTTTTTTAAATCTACAACAAACCGGTCTCGTTATCTACGAGCCATTTACAAAATTGTATGCTCTTTAAATGAAGATTTTTTTTATAGACAAGTGGGCGGACAAGCAAGCGGTCCCACGTGATGGTAAATGTTACCGTCACCCATGGACACCTGCAACACATGGACACATGCGGCCGCGCCGCTGACCTTGCAAAATCCTTTCTGCTTTCTTTAAATTGTTCGTGGTTAAAATATTAAATTGGTACCAATAGCACTACAAGGTTCAGTCGTAAACAAGTTCATTGTACTCTGGAATTCCTGATTAAATATACTCTAAATAATACTAAATTAAAAATAAATAATACAGACGTAAGCTCGGCAGACTGGTAAATATAAAAATTAACACGCGCTTTAGATACTTATATTGTTAATTACGATTAATTTTCAAAGTTTGTTAATATGTGAATATGAATTATTCTATGGCTAATTGCATAATGTTGAGATATAACGTTATTTTTGTTTCTTTTTATTGGTATTTTTGTGGCGATTGTGGCCATATGGATACGAGTAACTACCAATTCGAATGACTTATGTTCACCCGACTCAGTACGAGTACATCACAGATACAAATAGTCCTGCTCAAATGTTTACGACGACTGTCTCGTTAAAAAGTGATCCGATAATTATACTTTACTTTACAGACTTTTAGTAAGAATTTAAGTTAACGTTTCTTGTCCATAAAATATACATATACAATATAATTAATAGACTTCAGACAAATACTTTTACTGGTATGTAGATCAAAAACTTAAGAAATGTAACTTATCTTGTCGTTAGTCGTTACACTGAAAGTATGCTTATTAATTAACTTTATTCGTTTTTACAAATTTCTAATGATGTTTTACTAAGTTTTAGTGAAAGATAATAATTAATGTAAAACGTAGCTTCTTCTTTTTAGTTAAAAAATTCAAAAGATACCATTTATTTATTGTAATAGTATAACACTAATCCTATTAGAGAGCTTATATGAATACATATTACAGGTGTAAACAACATTTATAATAAAGTAACATGATCGCTTTAAAAGAGATATTTTAGTTAGTTATATTAATAATGTGACTATTACAAAAATATTTCCAGATGGAAATTAATCAATGTTTAATAACTTTTTCCTAAGTGAGCGCAGAATCGAAAAAATATGTCCAAATCTTTGACTTTGCTATTTAAAATATTATGATTAGAACACATTCTGACTATAGGCGAATTACGACCCAAAATAGTTCGACACACAGGCACATTAGAGAATTTTTAATGATTTCCTTGGATGTTTGTAAGGAACACTTAATGAAATCTTCTCAATTATACAGTTAATCTATATATCCGTTAATAGATTTATATAAAAAAAACTTGTATCTTGTAGTTTACCTACAATTTTTTGTTAAGAGCATGCATATTAAAAAAATATAGTCTCCGTTAATAATTATTTCTATGTGTAATACCGGGTGTTAAATGCAAGGTACCTTGTAAAAGCAGTCTGAATTCTCTATAAACCCAATATATTAAATATATATTATATTATATATATAATATCTATATTAAAAACAGTTCCAATTTCAAACTTGTATTTTATTAAATACAAAGATTCAGTGACCCTCTAAATTGACTTTAATTAATAAGCGAATATGATTCAGTGACAAGGAGGGAAAACCTTTAAATTGAAACATAAAATTGAACCTCTTGACGAAAAATTACAAGTAGCAACATGTATGTAACTACATTTCGATTTTTCCGATACATTACCCAGAATGTATTTGAACATTTCACATGTCAGTGGTGCGGCTTTACGTGCGAATAAACTCTTAAATGAAAGCGCTCAAATAACTATAACAGTACACATTTACATTGGTGAAGAAAGTGAAAGTGTTGTGAAGATGCTTTAGGAGGATTTAAAAAAACGGTAGGTACAACAAAAGATAGATAGGGAAGTATGTAAAATATATAGGTAACAAATTATGATATGTATATGGTTGGATGAAAAGCAAGAAAGAACGTCGTCAGGTACGCTCCAGACTTTGGGTGGGGAGCACAATGTGCCACAGCTCATACAGAGCGACCATTAACTCGAAAGGAGTCTCGCATGTTACGGCGCGCCGTACTGCAGCGCATAACATTGCAAAAATCGTCCTGAATCGTTTTCAAACATTTCGTATAAACCATCGCGCACCTCAGGTGATCCACATCGCGCCGCAGGCAGCGCATCGCCCTGGCGGATCGCTTGCCAGCTGTATTTAAGACCCGATGTTATGCGCTGCGACGCGGTCCGCCTCAATGTGCGTTGAACGTAATTCGAGAGTTATTCGCTGTGCGAGGACGTGAAAAATGTCAACATCTCACTGACTTAAATTATTGCGTGCCGAATCTGTAATGTGTGTTATCGCAATTTTTCAGTGCGACGTGACGCGGCTGCAATATGCACAAGTCTTATAGGTAAAACATTGCGCGAACGCCGTGCCCCATATCAAATGATGCCTCATATCAAATTGATGCCCCAAATCAAACCCACTGAGGAACAACTTTAGAAAAAAAAGTAGACTATTAAATTGTAAACAAATTAGACTCCGTCTCTGTACCTATTCTAATAAAGATCGGAATAATTATAAAAGTACCTAATACAATATTCCTGGTATCAGGTATCTTAAATGATAAATAAATCGGTAAATGATAAAATAATATTCAAATGTTTCCGAATTACCGGAAAACTACCGAATTACCCCTTAGGGTACGTTATCTTATCAGGCTATATAACATTCCTCTGCAAGACACAACCTTTCGGTTTCTATTTTATTTCAGTTTTCGGTTTCATTCGGGTTCCCCTAATACGTCACGATTGGTGGATATTACGTCTATATACCTATATACATATTACATGCCTACATACCTATATACATGCCCCAGATTTTTTTTTTCGGACACTGATTTCTTTACCATCTTTTCCTTTGCCGCCGAGCTAAGTAGTAATAATTGAAATCCGTATTTAAGTAAAAACTCGGAGAATCGGAGGTCATAAAACGTCACGTTGGCCATTGCGATTTGACAAGTCCATCTCTTTTAGGGGTATTTCAGATTCCACGGTTTGTGGTAATTTGAGTTCTCGCCATCCGATATCGGTCCGGCGTTGTTATTTTACAACTAAAATGAAAAGGCAGAAATTGTATCCAAACATGGCGGGAATCATGTCAAAATCAACGGTTTTTCAAGGGCACAATTTAAATTTATGTTTTTATTTTGAACTAGCGACCCGCCCTCACTTCGCTTCGGTTTATTAAATTTAAAACAATCGGAATAAGATATTTTCCTGCGGTAAAATGGAGCCTATATTTTAAGTTAGACCTCTAGCAATACATCGGTGAAAACTGCATTCAATTCCATGCAGTAGTTATTGCGTGATGCGTGTACAAACATATAGACAGACAGACAGACAAAATTTCTAAAAACTGTTGTTTTGTCTTCTGTTGCTCTAATAAAGACCCCCATATTAGTTTTTTTTCAATATCTATAATGTACAGACATCGGCCTCTTACAATTTTATTATATGTATATAGATATGAGATATTACTTTTAAAGTGAATCAATTTTTCTAAAGCTATCTAGTATTGAAAGTTTTTTTTTTATTGTAAATCCACGGATATATAACGTATTAGAACTTTTCATTTAGAATTGTAGATATATTAAATTATCAATTTATTCCTGCCGTGATATTTCCATATCTGACAGTTTTTCACTTTACTAGTAAGGTACATTAAGTATATGTGTCTCATTAACATTCTATACATCATACAAGTTGAATATTGAGCTGACATCCTCCTGTGATGCCTCATCCTCCTGTGATGCCTCATCCTCCTGTGATGCCTCATCCTCCTGTGATGCCTCATCCTCCTGTGATGCCTCATCCTCCTGTGATGCCTCATCTTCCTGTGATGCCTCATCTTCCTGTGATGCCTCAATATCAAATTTATAGCAGGGCCGGAAATTTTTATTTCTGCGTTCAGATTGGTGGTGACGTACTTGTGGAATTGTACACGAATAGATAAGCCAAGCCATACGTCTGGAATTGTGGGTATTTAGCTCCTAACTGAGATTTTCATAGAAGGCTTCTGAAAGTTATTTTACCACAATTAAATACACAAACACTCTAACGTAAATACACTGTAATTGGTTCTCAGAATTGAACAAAATTAAAGTAAACAATGAAGGCTTCGTTTGAGTTTATCGAAACATTTTGACAAAGTAATATTGGATTTCATATAATAAATGTACTCACAATAATGAAACCTGATTATTTGTTTAGATATTGAAAAACTTAATCAATAAATTGCGTCTATCAACCCTCATTTAGAGTAAAATTTGCATTCTGTAACTTTGCCTGTTGGTGTCCGATGTCACCTGGAGGATGACATATAAAGTTTACAAATACTCTCTCACAAAACCTTTTTTTATGTACGAAGGCGGCAGACGAGCATACCGTCCACCTGATGGTAAGGGGATACTGTCGCCCATATACATCCGCGATACATGCCAACATTAGTCCAAAATGACAAACTTTGGCACGCCGCCGGATACGCTGTTTACCTTTGGAGATACAGGAAAGGATTTGGAGAAAGGGTTGGGAAAATGGGGAGGATAGGATGGGAATGGGATCTGGCACATCCACTCACTACCGAAACACGTACGTACATTAGGGAAATAAAATAAAGTGGGAAATGCAGTACATTTCAAGGTACTGTACAGTCGAGCGCGCCCAGCGGCTGTTGGATTGCAGCGTGCACTGTCCCCCTCAAAACCTACTATTGGTAAGTACCATAGAAAGATAAAACGTAACAAAACACGTAAAAACATAAACAGTATACAAAAGGAGGTCTTCAGCGTACTAACAGCGATCCCTTCCAGACAACCGTTAGGTTAGATAATTGTTGAGAAATAACTGCCACGTAGTTAGTGCACTTAAATACTTACACATATTATACAACCATATAATGTAATTACTAATAAATATATTTAAAGTACATTTTGTTGATAACGCTTTCGATCCTGACGGAGACTGTGGCCGGGCCAGAACGTAAAATGCATAAATAAACCTACACAAGGTACTAATTTTCAAAGCACAATATGACCCTATAAAGTCCCACTGCAGGGCACAAGTCTCCCCTTGCAATCACGAGTGGATTTCGGCCCATAATGCATCACGCGGGTTCAGCGCGGATTGATCGGTACAACACCACACCACATGTTTATTAGTTCTCAGGCATGGGAACTCCGCACCATATTTTCCTTCATGGCCCAATTTGTGCACGACAGAATGAAAGCGTAGCACAAGTGCAGTGTATTAATATGTAAATAGAATCAAGTGTACGTGATATGTACGTACTGGCATCGCACGGCTCGGGGAAGAAAGGGGGTTGTCTCACAAGGGTTACGCAACTAGCGAGGTGAGGACGAATGAATTCTCACATTACACTAATAGAAGCGTACGAGACAAATCCATACACCTTTCCTACGAGACTATGGGATGTTAGTACGTACATTTATATTATGTTTTTTATTATTGTCCTTGTTTATAAATTGTATGTGTTTTGTATTCGCTCTCCATAAATGTATTAGGAAACTGGGTTACAGGTCAGGGTATAGGAAAAATAAAGGCTACCGCCCGCAGTGTGTTTTATTAAGCATTGAATTAAACATATAAAGTTGCGGGCTAGATGACGAAAATCCGGTATCGGCGCCACTGTCTTCCCCTTACCTTCAGTCCTCCCATTCCCCTTGCTACTCAAGGAAGGCGGGAGGGAAAAAAGGGCTAAATTGCCCAGAAAAATGTAGATCTTCATACTTCGTCATCGAAAATAGCCTTGTCCTCCGCATAAGAGGAGGACAAACCCTAGGATAAGTGACTTGTAGCTCAGAAGTTGTGTATGACGTTGGAGAGCGAATAGCACAATAAACTTCCCCAGGGAGCAGGGGGATCGCACGGGCAGCGAACTTGCTATAAAAGGCATAGGTTCCGACCTCTCTTTGCCAGTTCGTCCTCAGCACTTCAAGTAGTAACTTGAACTGCTAGTTTTACATTTAACACTCTAAGTAGTGACTTGATATAACAGACTCCTCATAGTGAAGATACCTAACAAGTTCATACAAGCGAGTTCGCTGCCGACTGCCGCTTCCTCCCTGCGCTCCTGTGGTTCAATGTGAATTAGAGCAGCGTTTTATTTCCGTATTTCACCCCTACACCCCCCCGTTGGAAGGCAACGTGCGGCCTGCAACATTGGCCCTGCGGTATAACATCGATCGCGAGCACCGCCTTATATATATAATATATATATCGTAGCCAACACAATTAGTGATAATATTTAAAACTTCTTACGTAAGTTGCTTGCACAAATGGACTAGACATGTAAAAATGTGTCGTAAAAGGCGACCAGAGCCGCTACTACAAGAAACCACACCACCTCTAAAGGAGAGGACTCGCCAACGCGCTTACCCGGCGTATCGTATTAAGGCTATATATTCCTCGTGAACGAGGAGGCCCGTATGTCCAGCAGTGGACAACAAATGGGCTGATGACGGTGACGATGACTTATCTTATCGGTATTTAGTGGTATTTTGTTACAAAGTGTATTACAGCCCTGCAGAATCTTCTTGTAAAAAACCGCAATAAGCGGATAAACGATACGTTTTATAATTACGTAGGGAAAGAGAACATATATCTCTTTTAATTGAAAATAATGTGAATATTTATGTAAAAGTTGAATTTTCGAGACCATAATTCCGACTAATCACTCCCCAAAGTATAATAATGATATTTTTTATGAAGAACGCTAATGTATAATAAAAATTTTACTCACAATTTTGCGATGGGTCCATATAAAAATGAAATACTTAGCTAATACATATTAATGTTTACATGATTAATCTACTAAAACATTGACGCCTGTGATCCCAAGCTGAAGCTATTTAATATTAAAATGATCTCGTATTATACTAGAAACAGAATAATACATTATTTGCAAGTACAACGACGTTGTCGAAAGATCATTTTAATTATGCACATAAAAATGAAAGGTTAATTTATGTAGGGAATGTACCTACTCTAAGGTATATTCCCGTCTGAAGCTATTGTGGATTGTTCTAGCATTTGACGCAGTTTTTTCTCGGTTAGTATCTACTGTATATATAGACATATCTTTTTCTTCTCGTCGTTCCGAAATTCCCGTAATTGCTTCAGCAGTTCCAGAAATTGAGTAATTACGTTTTGTTTCAAAATGAAGGTGGCGACTCGTTGTCGCGTTCGCGTGATGTTAATTGGTTAGGTACAGTCGATATCCGCGATACGTGTCAATATCAGTTAACAGCATGACAAAATTGACAAACCTAAGCAAGTCCGCAGATGCATTGTTTATCTTTAAGGACTGAGGAAATAGGGTTTGAATAGGACAATTCTTAAGGAATGCTTAAGGTAAAAAGCGAGTTAGGGTGGTATGAATTAAATAATGTTTTAATTCATACCATCTTAACTAGCCCTTTGGATTGGATCAAGCAAACAATACGGGATGGCACGTAACTGGACACAGTTACATCCCATTGCCATTTACAGTACCTACATACACCCGATAGCGAGTTTTTTCCGGAGATGGAGATGTACATCTCCGGAAAAAATTATATCACTGCAATCTACTTCCTCAACTGAGTAAATGAGCGAAAAAATGGATGTCCGATTGGATCGTAAACGATGGGAAACAAAACTTCTGTCATATATTGCCTAAAGTTATAGTAAAAAAAATAGAGTGGTGATAACACGAACCTAATATTTTGTATTTAACTGTAAATATAGGTGATAATTACTTTATATTAATTGCAAACCGGTAAGTTACAGTAGAAAAACTTAATACGATCTAAATAAAAAAAATACTAGTTGTTAAACCTATTTACATATGTAAATTCTATTTGTCGTAACTATGAAAACGAACGAAACAATTAAATACCAAGCGAGCCAACCGATTTCAAAGACATACAGTCACATGGGATGCTACGCGTCTACGGAACGCGTAGCGCTCGTAGCTCGTAGCTCAAAGGAGCTGCTACGAAATTACAGTAATATTGGAATGCAAGCGAGGTGTAAAATATGATTCAATTCCAAAATGTTGGCAGAATTCTCTCTGCAATAACTCTTTGTAGTTGTTTGCAGTACATTGCTTTTTTACTCTATTGTTCGTCTATGTATTCCAACTAATGATTCAATGTATTTCAAAACTATTTAAAACGACATGATTGAAATGGTTTCTTTAATGGTTCTGTACTGAACCTAGCTTCCCGTATTATACCTAGCTTGTTTACTGCGGTTTTTTCTACGTAGCAACTTACTGTGTAATTATAATTTTAATGATGGTCAGTTTATAATTATTACAAGTTTTACATAATATAGAAATTTAACACAAATATAACCTCATATTGTAAAATTTCACTAGTGTTAGGTTTTTTTTTTATAGGGAAAAGGCGGTAGTCGAGCATACAGTCCACCTGATGGTAGGTGGATACTATCATCCATAAACATAGGCGGTACATGCCAACATCATTTAAGTTATGTTCAGTACAAAAACTAATTAACCGCTGGTTGTGATAATGAACTTCGAAAGTTAAATAATCTTAATACTTAAATCTATATAAATAAAAATTAAATGCTGTTCGTTGGTAAGCGCATCACTTGAGAACGGCTGCACCGATTTGGCTATTTTTTTTTAAAAAATGTTCGTAATAGTTTGAATAAGGTTTCTAGGGAAAGAAAAATTGGAAAAATTGCCTGGAAAATTCGGGAAAAACTGAAAGTGCTTTTTTCTATGGGATTTTTGTATGAACTTATTGAAATTATTGTATTATT
The DNA here is from genome assembly GCA_943735995.1 of Sesia bembeciformis. Classification (NCBI taxonomy): domain Eukaryota; kingdom Metazoa; phylum Arthropoda; class Insecta; order Lepidoptera; family Sesiidae; genus Sesia; species Sesia bembeciformis. The sequence goes on along the minus strand of OX031028.1, from coordinate 4,514,956 downwards.
GAAATTAGGACAGGACGTCTGTCGGGTCAGCTAGTTACTTAATAAGTAAGAGTTTTCCAAAAATAAGTGGACGATAATCGAAAGCGAAATAAGACTCATAACATGCAAACACTATGTACCATATTCAAGTACGAGTTTCTTAAACAAAACTTGTAGACGAGTTTCGTGGCTCTCTCTTTCGCCACACGAAACAGAACGTCATTACATTCCGACGTCATTACTGAAGGGGAATCTCGTACCGTGTAAACAAGCCTTAACAGAAAATGTACTCGTAGCTATCTCCTGTCTCCCTGGCAACAGCTCTTGGTCGATAAAAAGCTAAAACGTAAACGTAAAAGAGCTCCCCACTAGCAATTACATTTTGACGACACTATTTGTGCAAACACTTAGTCGCCTTACAAAGTATAATACTTATGCCAAGTTTGTATCATGTATCTTGTTGTGGAGAGATACAGCTAAGATATAAGTGTAAGTCTTCTAAATTATATGCCCCATTCTACATATAGTGTGCATTACTATTACATGAATGTATGTGTTTATGTAAATGTATTTATGAACATTATATTGCTTCTACCTACAAACATATATAATACTAATTAATTACTTTGCAGTATTATTCTAACGTACAACTTAAACTAGCAGGGCTTATAAATTTGTATCTGACTGGCTTAGCAACTACCTGTCTCTTCGTGGCCACGAAGATACAGACAGACTTACATACCACACTAGTTTACATGTGTTTACCACACTAGTCTAGTTTACATACCACAAGATATTATAGATAGATTATGAAAACCTTAGTCATCTGCTAATCCGGAAACATTCGAACGCGTCATCTGATACTCTTCCTTCGTCGCCCCCAATCAGTTTTTGGTAAATATATTAAATGTACAGACACGCTGGTTCTACAGTTTTATTATATGTATAGATTTAACAGTTTTTGAGCTATTCTAAAAAATGACACCGAAGTTTAGACTTTATGATTTGCTACTTTAAAAGTTATTCTCATATTATTAACATTGTACTAAATTTGATAAAAATCCATCTAGTGGTTTTTATGTGAGCTTTGATATTCTATATGCGGCCTTGCTAATGATTCGCGTGGGACCTCTAATAATGGATCGGGATAAAAAGTACCCTAAAAATTAACTTAGCGCATAAGCTATAACTATACTGAGTTTTATTAAAATCCATCCTGTGGTTTATGCGTGATGCGCGTTCTGACAGACAGACAGACGGACGGATAGATATAGACATGTCGTTTGATGTCGTTTTTTGGAATGGCTCAAAAACTGTTGAATGAGTGGATAAAATAAGTACATTAAAAATCTTGTTTTTGTAGTAAGTTAGAAAAAAATAAGAAAAATGTGTTACCTTTTGTATTCAGATTGGACTTTCCATTTTTTTTTCACAATGTTACACCAAATAGTATGTACGTTTGAGTTACATAGTTAATAGATTACACTCTTGTCTAATAAATGGTCATTTTTTTACGTCCATTATTATAACACAACTGCCAAAGATATTGAGTTTGAACGCACATACGTGGAATACGCCCAACTAAAAATAAAAATGGTTGTTATTCAGAGGGGGTTGGTTTATGATCCACATATGGGGTATATTTATTGATAGAATTGAGTGTACTTACTACTTGCCCTTAGAATTTGTACAGAATATAACCAAACACACTGTATATTCTGTTGACTCGCACAACAATCGTGATTGTCGACGAACAATAATGAAGTTTAACGTCGTCTTCACTACAGACGGCGAGATTAAATCTAACTTTTTCCATTACAAGCAGTTTAGAGGTTCTCGAAGTTATTTGATCATCAGCTCCGTTTAGAATTATTGTGCCCTCATTGAAATATTTAAGCGAAAGAACAAACAGAACGTTGTAGTGACTCCGAATTCTTTTTATCCTGTTCTTTTTTATATAAGAGATGGTAGATGGGCAGAATACCTGATGGTAAGAAGTCGCCGCCGCCTAGACTCAACGGGTGTGCTGTCGACCTCGCAGAATATTATTTACAGCTCTCTTGAAAAGCCCCGTGTCGTAACTTAGTGGCAAAACCTCAGTTGACAGTTTGTTACAATATTTTCGGATTTGCTTTTGTTTTTGAAATTTTGAAGGTGTTTTGAAGATAGCAACTCTTTGTCAAGGACACGTGAATCAATCACGATTCGGTGACGAAGGGCACGACGAAAAAATTAAGTTTAAAAACTAAAAACCGATTACGCAAAAATTTCAAATGTGTTTTAGGTTCTTTAGAAGGAGGCCTTTTAACTATGGCGCAGTTTTACAGTTTATTGAACAACTCTTCAGAATATCTACAGGGGAACTGATAGTTCGAAGCTATCGGTAGTGCCCCTGGGGTCGGCCCCTTAGATATCCCTTTGGCCCCTTTGGGAAACCCTATTTGAAGGTATTAATTTGGAATTAGAAGATAAATTGAAACGTTCTGTTGTATTAGTTTCATTATTGTAAATTTAGTTTCCTTTTGTCTTTTCTCTTACTTATAATTACTTGTGAATTCAAATATAAGTAAAAGGAGAAAATGCTTGTGAAATATTTCTTTATAGGGTAACGTAATTGCGTAGTTTTAATCTTCTAATAGAAAGGAGTTTACTGTGGTGTATGAGGTGTATCTACGAGTATTTTTTATTTAGAAACTTAACTTTTTAATATAGAAAGAAAGCAGCAGACAAGCATATAATCCACCTGGTGATAAGTGGATTCTGTCGCCCATGGCCTGATACATACCAACGCGATACATGCATGTCATTTCAGAATGACAAACGGTGGCACGGCCTGGAATTTAGGAAAGGATTTAGAGAAAGGATTGGGAAAATAGGGATGGGATGGGAATGGACTCTGGAATGTCTTAGTACGTCTAATTTCATACTTATTAAGAGATACTTTATTGCATACTTTATTACAATATTTTATTGCATAGATGTGGATGACGCGTACGGGGTTTCCGGATTAGCCGATGGCCAATGTTTTCGTAATGTAAGATTCATTGAGCAATATGATAAAGTGGGAATGCACTGCAAGGTAAGTCTAAGTGAGAGAGGGTAACGTAGTTTTAAAAAATTATAAACCATTTTTTTCCAATTTAAAAAAAATGATGAAATCGAATCGATAAAACCGTTAAGACGTCAACTACACAGGCGAGTCTCTCGCGGCGATGTTCTCGCCCGTGCCACTAATTTCAAAATAAACTATATGGCTATCGTCGAGCGCGACTACAAGGCGATACGCCGGCATTATCCGATGTTAATTGCCTGAGATATAGTTTAACATAAAAGCCATTTTTCGCAATGTAGCTTTAGCTATATGTAGCTTTAGGTAAAAACTAACTTCAGATTCGGATTCAGCGACCTCGAAAATATCCGTATACGCCAAAATTAGCCACTAGGACGGAAGTGGTCAGTAATTTTGATGTCTAAGCGACTTTTCGAGGCTGTGTCACTCACTGACTACGACGATGGTGTCCTGACAATTTCTGACTATCTGAGCAAAGAGAATTTAAGGTAAGATTATGTTTAAATAGAAACATGCTCTAACACCCGATTTTTAAGACAAAAGCTAAAAAAAGATTTTATTTTTTATTTCACGAAAGTCGCAATATCTATTAAAATCGAACTGACATAAGATGTCTTCTCCCAGATAATGTAAGTAACATACAAATATGTGATCGTACTAATTCCAGTTCACAATTGTATCTGTTGATTCCTTAAACGTAAAACCTTCAAGACAGCTGTGAGTGGGATTTTGCACCCACGGTTGGCGGTGCACCCGCATACCCCCTGGTGTTGCAGGTGTCCATAGGCGGCGGGTAACATTTACCATCACGTGGGACCGTTTCCGCCTACTTCACTATATAAAAAAGATGTACATATTTCAAGTTAATTATTATTATTTTAAACATAATTATTTATTTTACATGAGTGTGTTATTAAAATAAATCATCAACTCTGTTATGAGGTGTTAGTATTAGATTATAATCTGTGCCGGTGTAGTCGAAGTAACTTACTGCGATAAAAAAAAAAAAAACTTCAATTAAATTTAGTGCTTGTCCAGTGACATACGAGTTTGTCACTACAATTTAAACTTGTCATTACCTTGAAAATTTAGCAACTCATGTTACAATGTCAAATAAGAATCTGTGCAATGTAAATAATAGCAAGTAATTTACTCAGCGCCCCAGGGGAATTTCAAATGTGTTCTCTCTGTCGACTTAAAGCGCCCAAACTCAATCTTAACTAGAGTTGGGTTTTATAGCCAAATGCTACAAGAAAATACATATGTACTCGTACCTACACATACCTTTTATACCAAGTACCTATTCTTTCGTTAGGTACTTAGTTATTAAGAACTAAATTTTAGTCATAATTCTATTTATTAAAGAATTATTGAATTTGTACTATAAATTAATCGATTTATTTACGCCTACCTTTATTATTTTATACATAATATGTATTGTTATAACAACTCCTGTACTTTATCGATATTAGCCTACACTGCAGGGTTTCCCCTTGCTATCACGAGGAGGCGGTTTTGAGTTATAATCCAGCACGCGAAGCTGGTACGGAGTGGTGGATATTATACTTGGCCAGATTTCCTTATTGTCAGTTATATGGGTTTCCTCACGTTTTCCTTCACCCCTGAGCTGATAATTGATAATTAGCTTAAAAGTAGACTGTGGTTATGGGGTTCGAAATAACGAGTGACGACGATTTTCACTAAGCTCTCACACTTAGCGGTCTATAAAAATATACATAGTACAGATCTTTTCACAATTGGAAACGGCACAAAACTTCATTGTGCTCTAATCCAGTAGTGTGAACGGCCCCGGTAAGGTTAAATCTCACCTCCTTTTATATTGCTCGCACTCCCAAGCAGGTCTCCTTTGACGTATTGTACCTATGGCCTCTTACAAAAGAAGTAAACCCTTATTTACGCCGCATTGAGGATTAAGTGTTTGTCAGTAAGAGGATTACCGCTTTATAATGTATAGAATAGGTATGCTAAGACTATTAAGTCTAGGTATACTTCTTCTTGACTTAGAATCTTAGTAGTGAGTTCCAACCTTGGCCTATTAAACAAGTAGCTACTGTTTTTTTTTTTCTATTATCATGCCGGCCGTGAAAGAAGCAACATGAGAAAATCTGCGTGACGGAGAGTAATAATAATAAAATAGAATAGAGTAATAGAATGTAATAATAATAAAATCCATTAGCCTATATCTCTCCACAGCTGGGTATAGACATTTATCAAAATTCGCTACCACAATCTTCGACTCTTCTCAATCAGTGGGTACTGGCGAACATCTTGAAGTCATTACTGGCAGGATGCAGTAATTTAAGCGTCTAACATTAATATTGGGCCAACTTATTAATTTAGTGGATTATGGTGTAATATACCACATGATTGCAATGTGAGGTTTGTGCCCTGGGCTGTTATATACAGCTTAAAATTGTTCACATAAAGTTACTCAAAGAGTACGACCATTATGACCATGTCAATATGATACCAACGCGAACAAGCAGCATAAAAATCTGTTGTGTAGGCCGATTTACAATTTACAACTTAGGAATTACATTTATTGAAATGTTACTTATCTATGGTGAAGAAATCACACATTAAACCAAAGCAGCGCTTTGTATTGAAATGAAAGCTAATTAACCTAGTTGGTAGTGCTTGCTGGGCTAGAGGTCTCGGGTTCAATTCTCGGCCAGACAAGCATTTATTTATAGATACGTATTGTGGTGTCGGGTGCCATGTGGCCCCCCCTCCCCGCGGGTGCGGGTATCGTAAACGGCGACTAAGGGATAACAAAGTCGCTACCACAAACGGTGAGGAACTACACCACCTCTAGAAGAGTGGACTCGGCAACCCTCTTGTGCAGTGTGGTGTTTTCAGGTTCTACATCCTTCATGCACGAGGCAATGTGCATGAGGAGGCCCATGTCCAGCAGTGGTTACTGAAAGGGCTGGTTGCGTTGCATGTTTGGGTCTGGGGGGTTTATGTCTTTCGACCTGTCCTAGGAAATCCTAGTGTGGGTCAGTGAGTGGGGCGTTATTTATTATTTTAATTACTGTATTTTTACTATACTATATTCATTAAATCCTTTCTCAAAACAGAACTGTTCGCCGCTTTGTTAACAGTAAATAAACCATCTAAAAATTAATGACTTGTTAGAACTGCTGATACTCAGATTTACACACATAGTCGTACTATTTTCCCAAAATGTTTGCTTTACACGGTTCATTGCAACTGGCCTTTCCAATTTTTCCCCTCATTGGACGATTCTCAAATCTCAATTCGTTTGCGGCGAGTTGATTACTCTCCAATGTTCTCCATGTATCGCCCGGGCAAGGCAAAATGGCTATTCAATTAACTTGAAAGCAAAGCAAAAGTTATTTTTATTATATATTACATATTATTATATATTGACACCAATGAAACTGAAGGAACAAATATAGAACACTAAAAATAGAGATTAATCGTTAGTATACGTAGTACTTATCCTTGAAATGACCCTCTAACATTGTAGTATCTTTGAATGAAATCTGACTAAGTAATTCATAAGTTACCGGTTAAAGGCTTTACGAATAAGGTTTATTGTGGGTAGGTATCCACATGGAAACATACTGAACTTGAGATTTGGGTTAAGTACTTTCCGCTGAGGAAAATGCTTTTCATTTTCCTTATGAAGCCTATATTATCGGTCCATTAGCATCGAAATGTCATAAATCGTAGTGTACATTTTAATACTGAGCTTGGGATGCGTGTATGCAAAATTTACTATATGTATGTAAATACAGCAGATGCGAATTGGTTACAGTGCTGTTTTCTGCAATAAACAAATTTAAATGATAGGATTTTAACGATGACTCATATTTCAATGATAGGATAATAAAATCAATTGTATCAAAAATAAAACAAAATATGTCTGTTTTGATTTCGTTTATTTTCGTAATATTCAACTGATGACAGACAACAAATCATCTTATAATATCCAATTTGTACATAATGACTTAAGAAAATATGGCAACACTCATATTTTTAACAATAAATACGTAATGTTTCAATGAATTTTTTATAAGATTGTATACGTATAAACTTTTCTCCTTTCACGCGATTATAAATATGAAGATAGATGAGTCTAGCTTGGAAATAGATTCATACATTATTAATTTTAAAGTAATTATTTTTAACAATTTTAACTCGGCAGTCAATGACGAGAGATGACGATCACTTATTCGATGTAAACTACAATAAGTCACAAATATTAAAAACTTAACTGTCTTTTATTAGTTAACTTGATGACTGTTTAGCATCTTAAAATACATATGAAGTCACAGACTATATATCTCGTGAATTTCCTGGAAGCTTAAAATTGAAAAAGCGGGTTTTAAGATTTACCACGCACGCTTTAGACCGCTTGTTGTCCGGGATTAAACTCTGTTGATCGGCGCAATGCGGCGATGATTAGTCGCCCAAACAATCAATGTACTGTAGTTTATCATTACAGATTTAAGACCCAATTGACGCGACGAGTTTAAACCTAGTCACCAAGCAGTATCTATTTCACACTCGTGTCATTGTATCGAACATTATTATTCTTAGGTACTTGAAATGCATACAAGAATTATTCCACAGAAGTTCAATGTGAGCATGACGATGAAATATAATGCAAAATATGATTACATCGTTAAAGTCGTGAAGCCACTTGTTTATATGTAAAGTTACGCCTCTGTAACGTGACAGTGAAGATTGCAGCTCCACAAAACTTCCCAATGTACTTAGCTTGAATTAACCTAATGATGTTCTAGCAACGGGTTAAAATTTTAAGTCTTTACGGAGTATAAGACCGTGATTAGCCATTTTTGAGTGCAGCGCACACTGGATATGACACCGAAAACTGTATATTTCATTCCTAACAACATCTTAGATATATAAATATTTAAACAACACTTAGACCTGCGAACATAACTCCCTCGTATCACGCGCCCACCGAGTCGGTCGTTGAAAAACTTGATACGCGACTAAACGCACCAACTAAAATTAACCATTATAAGTAAAAAAAAAATTCTTTAAAATATCTGATATGAAGTCACCTATTTCTAACATCTCTCTTGTGCGCTAACATGCAAATACAAGGAAGACGAGAATTATTACAAATTATCGAAGGAAACAAGTTTCTCAACAGTGACCTCGCACGCCCAGCAAGAAGACACAGTTACTCGTAATAAGACCATAATACAATAACGAATGAATCAGTGCTTAAAATTTATTATTCGGTGAAACTTCAAAATACACTGAGTCGAAATGTAAAAATATTTACATGGTCGCGTTAAGCGTAGCTTCGTCGCTAACATATGTTGTAACTCATCGACACTATTCGTGTAAACATTCACCTATCGATAAAATCTTTGTCTAAACATTCGTTTTGATCTTACATCGATGCATGTTCAATCGATTCTTTCGCGTTCATTTCGAGATCACGAACGAACTCTTACTAAATTTGCTGTAATACTGTAAAATACGCGATCTTCTGCGACCGTTCACATTTCAATGCCGAACTGCACTATGTTTAACGTTAATAAATTTCAGAAAAATCCTATCTATTATTCTAGATTCTCTACTGTTTAATACATTAGGTATACTGTTTTAACACTTCTACTTGAACCAGTCAAATACCTACGCTTTTAGCAGCTTTAGATGTTTTGTAATCCACTTATCATTAACGGACAATTAAAAATTCGATCTCCATTGTCTTGAAAACACTGAAGTTGAAAAAGGATCTTGTTTCTAGGGAAAGGCAATTAAAAAGAAATTACAAGGCGCCTGGAGAACGCAAGGCGGCGTTTCCGAAACTTTAAATAGATTAGATCACAAGCGAAGAACTAAGTGCCAAGTAAGTGACATAAACCTCGGACTCCAATAAAGTGCAAAATGAATTAATTCACGTTTTACACCATCGTCATAATGTGAAACCGGCCATTCACAATCGAATTGTAAACACATAGGTTGAGGACACATGCAAAGCTTTTTATGCAGTGGGCTAAGCTGTTAGCAATCGAAATGCGTTTTTTTAAACGCAGTAATGTGTTTTACGTGTTCGAATGGCGAATTCGTAATTAAACATACGGGTGGGTAAATTAAATATCGTACTATGTATCCTTTTGGAAGCTATCCACCCTCTATGATATTTGTAAAGATGTTACTGTTGATCGAGAAAACTGTGATAAGGCTATCACGATTGTAGCAATCCCTTAGAAAATATAAGGGATCGGTAAATTAGCCGACATATTTTTACGAATAATTACGTATATTTGTTGAAAACATCTTAAGGAGCAAGAAATAAGCTCAACTTCCACACAAAATACACAGAAGCGAAGCAAGCACATTGCAAGTCATTCCGTACGAAGAAATGAAGAAAATGGTATATTGCGCTCACACGGAGCCCACCGAAAACATTTTAGGTATTTATTGCGAATTCCCTATAAAGCACAAAACAGTGAGATTTGACTTCTGTTTAGTATTTGCCTATTACAAAATAAATCGTTTACCGTTTACAATATCTGGGTATGTATCATAAATAATCTAGAAGTTAAACTATTGGCTGGATAAAAAACACAGATTTACCTCAGATTTCTCTACAAGTTTACACGAAATTTTCACTATCTTTTGCGAGTGTTTAATATTAGAATGATTGTTTCACGTTCTATCTTTTTATTGACATGTTTTATCTATTTATGAACCCCGAAGAAAACTCAAATAAAAAGTATTCTCAAAACGAACTCTCGGAATAACATTACAGGGAAGAACTGCATCTGTTTTAACTACATGATAAAATAACGCAGCTTCGGATATTAAAAATATAATACGGTCAATTTCCTTTGGGTTAGAAAAGGCAGTAAGGCGAGATAATTATAATGTAAAGCTGTAAATAAGACCATTGTAGCGGTTTCTTTTGATTATAAGGACTATTATAAAGGTATTGTATGGCGGACACAAAGGACCTATTGATCACGGGTCGATTCGCTGCACAATTGCCGCTACCGTATTACGATCCTTGGCGATGGATAAATTAAAATATCTACGGAGAGAGAACCCTAGGCAATAATCTAATATTACACAAGAAGTAGTCTAGAATCTTCTCTTGTTCAAGCTTTCATTAATTCCCTTTATACAAGTATATATCGCGGTTATTCGTAAGTGAGGTACAGTACCCACGCTTAATTTAATTGTACATATCGGAACAGCTTTGGTATCGAAACGAAATTCTGACGATTAAAATTGATTTATGTTTAGTCCGAGTACCGTTTTCGTTTTCACCTCGACTTTCCCGTAACTTTGTCCTGTTTTTACAATTACTTGAAAATTACTCATTCGCTGTCGATCGCAAGTGAAGTGGATATAAGATAAGATATACGAACGTTGCGTCACTCGCGTTTCTGATACATTTTATTGTCGCGACTATTGCACGGTAAGGAGTAGCGTTTCCTCGAAGATAAGTTGCTTCAACGTCTCTTTCGGTAGATCGTCTAGCTCCATTGCGAACCGGAACGGCTCCTCCGCGACAGGCTGTGAACAAAAATAAACTTTAAAATCCAGAGCATAAGTTAGAAGCCTCGATTCCAGAGCATCGAATTACGTTCGAAGTGATTCAGGATCTGCTCAAAGTAATTCCTCAAAATCCAAGCCGCTAGAATATTATATCAGAAATGTCAGGCGGCTTGGATTTTGAGGAATTACTTTGAGCAGATCCTGAATCACTTCGAGCGTAATTCGATCCAAGTGCTATGGTTCGTTCGAGTGTGAAATTATCGCCCAGAAGACGGATCGCAGGGCTGTTCTGAAGTTTTCCATAAATAATTAAATTTAATAATAAAGTTACTCTAACCTTATTTCAATATTATTTATAAGTAGCTTAGTTAATTATATGTATATGTATATGAGAACTAATAGTAAATATTGTGTGTGTGTGTGTGTGTGTGTGTGTAGATCTTAGGACAGATTGACAGAATAATATTTAATCGCCAATATCTCCGTGTAATTATCGGTTGACCAGCGAAGTGAGTCACATGTTTTATATTCCGTCTGCGTCGGAAGGGACGTGATATAATACAAATAAATAGATTATTTCCTGTGCCAAAATAAATACCATGTTGCTAAATTATGTTTATTACATTAAATCACTTTTTTTTTAATGTACGAAGGCGGCAGACGAGCGTACAGTCCACCTGATGGTAAGTGGATACTGTCGCCCATAGACATCCGCGATACATGCCACCATTAGTCCAAAATTTATTTTTAGCGAACTTTCGCGCGCTGGGGGCCCGTTTCTAAATAAGTTTTTCGCTGTGCCTACACGAAGTATACTTAGACAAACGTTTTGCGATATAATAACATCATTCGGATAGATCACCGATAACCTCTACCAGTTATTTTCGACGGTTTTTAAAAAGAACCTTGTACAAAACCTTCCGACATAAACGCGATATATAACAGTGAAAACCGCAACAAAATCGGCTTAGCAGAGGCCTTGATTAGCATGAACAAACAGACAGAGAGACGTTACATTTTTCATTCTACAAAAAAGGAATGACGCACGGACATTTTATTACGCAAAAACAGACATTGAGTACCATTTTATCTAGATGTTGTTTTGTATATTTATGCTATAGAGATATATGTTTATATTCAGGTAAACTGCCTAGTCAATTACAATACGAAATTTTCGTATTGTAATTTACTCTCCATTACTAAAATGTTTACATAAATCCAATTAATATGAATTTACTTTCATATTATCTTTCAGTAATTAAAGGTTTTGTTTGTTAAACTTTCGGCTATGTTTTTTTTATGTACGAAGGCGGCAGAGGAGCATACAGTCCACCTGATGGTAAATGGATACTGTCGCCCATCCGCGATACATGCCAACATCGGTCCAAAATGACAAACGCTGGCACGCCCGCGGATGCGCTCGCTGCCTACCTTTGGAGTTATAGGAATGGATTTGGAGTTATAGGAAATAGAGAGGGATAGGATAGGAATGGGCTCTGGCACATCTCACTCACGAAAGAAACACGTACGTACTTTAGAGAAATAAGATAAAGTGGGAAATGAAGTACATTTCAAGATAGTCTTCTGTGAGAGAAAGGTAACGTGGCCAGTCGAGCGCGCCCAGCGGCTGTTGGATTGCAGAGTACACTCTCCCCTCAAATATTGTTATTTATTCATTATTTTATGGTACACATGTATTGTGTATTGTATTTATATTGATATAATTTATTAATGTCTTTAAACATTAAATAACAAAGCATAATGGCACTGCATGCGTCGTACGTACATACTACATGTATATGCGTCCAATCTTAAATACCTATAGGTATACTCGTATTTTGTAATTACATATTGCAAATTAAATTGTATTGACCTGTGAGTTGCAGTCGGATATTACAGCCTGTTACAGACCGATTATGTAATCGCTTTCCGCAATTGAAATATTACAAATTATATTTGTTAGGTTAAGTTACAATTCCGGGCATTCATGTGCTAATATGATTTCCCCCGAGTGCTAACCGCTGGCACTATCGATGGGGCCTTTTTATTAAATTATAATTACGCACACACATGCAACTTGTACATTAAACTATTCAGCAAACAAGGAACATACTAACAGTGTTAATTATTATGTAGCTTTAGTTGCAATGTGTCAAACTATTTACTTTGTATATAGTCAGCGACAAACTAATGTACCCCATCCATTTGATTTTAGTCCTTATTACAAGTGTATTAAGGTACCGATGGGTATACATTAACTTGTTGCTGACTGTACATACGTATCTTAGTATGCGACATAAATATATATGTGGGATTTGAAAAAAGTGAAACCAGTGTAAACTTTTAAACTTCTTATAATTTTGGCCTTTCGATCATTAAATAATTTTATAATTTAAACTTCATTTTATCTTCGCTCGTACATACTCCAACTTATTATTTTCATTCATACTCTACTTGCATATTACAATACATCCAACATACAAAAGTCTCGCTTTCGTACTTCACTATCATGCCATTCATTCACTACTGCCAACATAATTAATCAATGTAAATGTTCGCGCCGTAGACCTCTATTATTTATTATACATAAAATATTTAAATTAAAATATGATCTCATAAGTGTTCCTGTTATCGAAATAGTCAATCAAATCGTTATAAAACTGCACTTGTGGTCGCAAAACAATTATAGATACAATTTTATCAAGTGAGATATGAAATAAAATTTTGTTAGGTTTTTGTTAAATATACGAGTAATAAAGGTAACAAAGATATGAGGGGCGGCTGATAAGTAATCTACTTTGATTATTTATATTGCAAATGATACTGGCCACTATGGCATCGTATTATTTGTATATTCTTTTTTCAAAAATATCAGATTTGATTTGTTTCTTGTATTTGGATTTGCTTGTATTTGGTCACAATGACTTCATTGTATTCGACATGTCGAAGGAAAATAGTAAAATAAATAAGATTGACAAACTAGCAGTTAATATATTAAATTCCTAACTAAAGAGTGAAATACAATACGCCATCTCAGACCAGACAACGCATGTTGAATGCGTTCCGTGATTCATGCCCTTCTGATTTCGTCATAATGTTTTGGTCAAAGCAGTTTAAACGTGTCCGTGAGAGCTTGGAATGATCACCGTAGTGGACGACCCGTTTCTGCAGTCACCGATGAAACTGTGGGTAAAGTGAAAGAATTAATTCTCGGAGATCAGAGAATTAAGCAGTGAGAAATCTCGAGAGATATTGGCATTAGCAAGGAACGAGTTCATGTAATTATTCATGAATATTTGGGAATGTCTAAGGCGCCCACCTTGTTGGGTGCCCGTGGTGTTGGGTTGGGCACTCATTGGGTGCCCAGAATGCTGACGCCGTTTGACAAACAGCGACGCGTCGAAAGTAGTGAGAAATTTTTGAATATGATTAAAGATAGAAAGGAAGAGATTATCTCAAGAATAGTAACGTGTGATGAGACCTGGATTCGCCAAGGAGACCCCGAAAGCAAACAAGAATCGTTACTATGAAAATTTAAAGCAGAAAAGTCATCATGAAAATTCAAGGTTCGGCCATAGGCCGGCAAGCTGATTTTCTGGGATGTGGAGGGGATTCTATTGCTAGATTACCTGCCAAAAAATACTACTATGAATGCTGCTTACTATGCCGACTTGCTAGGCCAACTGCGAGCAATGCTAAAAGAAAAAAGAAGAGGCTCCAGCTGCTCCAGTCCACACGGCTTTAACTGCAAGGTCGGCTTTAATTAAAAACGGCTTAACAAAAATCAATCATCCGCAGTATAGTCCAGACTTGGCAGCCTGCGACTATTTTCTGTTTAGAAATTTGAAGAAAAAATTAAGGAAACGCAGATTTTCGACTGGTGAGGAGATGAAGGCCGCTGTGGATGATCCATTTTCACGAACAAACAAAAGAATATTTTTTTAATGGTTTAATGTCACTTATTGACAAATGTAGTAAGTGCATTACAGTGGCAGGGGACTATATTGAAAAATAATAAAAAAATACTCATGTAGGTGTTTTCTTTCATACTTAGGTAGATTACTTATCAGCCGCCGCTCGTACGTAAAATAACTAATATTGTCATCACTGGAATCATTAAAATTCCTAAAAGGAATGACTTTTAAAATGAAATCATCTATATACGAGTATTTTGTTGGATCTACGCGATTCAGCAGCCATCTTTACATGCGGTGATTCAGAAAAAATCATACAAAATGTTGCATTGAACGTATATTTGTACGGGGATTACATCGCGATTAATAATGGTGGTAATGATAATTATAAAACACCGACTGCGGGGCGCATTTCTTTGTCGATTGAAACGAAATTAGTTTGGGTGTATATTAGAAGTTTGTACGTGGGTTTAAGTCAGTTTAATAGTTCCAAAATTATTATATTATTATATCCATAAACTTTTTATGAAAAAAATAATTCGTAGCCAATATAATTATATTATTATAATAAGACTTGTAAAACTACAATTTTTACCTAAACCTTTTTACTGAAATTAATTTTTAGGCTTTTATCGATATTTGAGAGAGATTACGTTGAAATTTACATATTATTTTACTAAATTACTTCGACAAATAATGTATTCAGTAATATTTGTCTATCCACGGAAGGATATCCACTAATTTACGGAGATCTGATACACAATACACCAGTTTTTAAACATTCTGAACTATGATGCAATGGCCGTAATCTCAGTAAGACTACGTGCAGCCCAAGCCGTGAGGCAATCGGATCGCTCTGGGCATTTAACGGCTAAGCCCTCGCATTGTGCTAAACAAAGGCGTGCTTAATGTCTTCCCCAGGTGGGATTTAGTAAATGCCATGATTTTCTGTAACAGGCCTTTGACTGCAGCTTTGTAATTAGTGTAATTGTGCAAATCTTAAATGTATTCTGTTGATGCCTGTATGGACATGACATTAACCGCAAATATAACGTATGTTTTGGTTATAAATATGTAAATATGTATGAACATAATATAAAAAAATCTTGCCGGAATCCCACCAACCAATAAAAATAACGTTCCTTAGCTTTTGTTAATATCGATTAATAATTATAAATTGTTGAAAAGATTGAAAAGATATCCGATTTTAGATTTTGTTTAATTTCCATTCGTTGGAATCGAAACCGAAAATGGTGCAAAAAGTTAAGTGTGATGTTATACAAATATAAGAAATGAATTTAAATTACTCGTAAAAGTTTTGACAAGTGACGGCCGCCTACCATTACTGCGAATTCGAAATTGTCAGTTATTATTTTGACTTTCCTTGTATATTATAAGGAAATGGTTTTGATATTTCAAGGATTTTTTTTACTTTATATTACCTACTATTTTTACATATAGTTTTTTTATACGGATGAAGGCGGCAGACGAAAATACAGTCCACCTGATGGTAAGTGGATACTGTCGCCCATATATATCCGTGATACATGCCAACATTAGTCCAAAATGACAAACGTTGGCACGTCCCCGGATGCGCTGCCTACCTTTGGAGATATAGGAATGGGTTTGGAGAAAGGGTTGGGAAAATGGGGAGAGATAGGATGGGAATGGGCTATGGCACATCTCACTCACTACCGAAACACGTACGTACATTAGGGAAATAAGATAAAGTGTGAAATGCAGTAAATGTAGAGGGGTAACGTGGCCAGTCGAGTGCGCCCGGCGGCTGTTGGATTGCAGGGTGCACTCCCCCCCTCACTAAAGTAAAATTACATTAACTATAGGCATTTCTATTAATTTATTTAGAGAAATCATAGAACTTTTATAATTTTACGGTACAATTTTTATTGACTTTTCTCCAGGTTTTATAGGTCAGACCTTCCTTGTTAGGAATATGAGATTGTGATTGTTGCCGACAAATCATGTTAATAAATTCTTGCAATAGGGTATTTGAGTGCCTCTGAAATTGATCTATTCCAGGTATTCCAGTGATAGTTAGTGATAGTTTATTCCAGTTATAGCTTCGAGCAATGGTCGTCAAAATTTTTTGGGCCTGGGCCAATAGAGACGATGGGGGATGGCACCTCGCGCCGCATACATTATTATCCTTACTAATAAATATATAAAAATTAAACAATATTAGTTTTTTTGAACCGCTTCCACGCATCAACATAAGTTTTTTGGCACGAAGAAATGTATCTTTAAGTATCCCCGTACAAAAATAAACATTAAAAACTAGATCGAGTATCCCGGTAAAGCAAGCGTGTCTTACCTCGTCATTGGGATCGTAGTATTGCTCGAGATAGGGATGCGCGAGTGCTTGTTCGACGGTGATGCGGCGGTGCGGGTTGAACGTGAGCATGCAGTGCAGCAGGTCCAGCGCGCGCGGGTCCGCGCCGGGGAACAGCTCCGTCCAAGGAACGCGCGGCTTGAAGGGCAGCGACTCGAGGTACCCGCGAGCCTATAACAAACGTTCATTTAGTAGAATAAAAATGACTGCTTGGTCTGTGTTAACGAACTTTAATCGCTCGTGTGTGTTATAGTACATTTTTTAACGCTTACAAGTCTGAAATCTGTGAGCGTTTAAGGTTCGAATCTAAAGGAACGTTTACCATTTAGGTCTTACGGTACCCGTGAAGGTTAGCGCTGGTTTAAGGGTTGTTTACACAAGGAGAGTTTCTTGAACGGTTCGAGCGAGAATATTGTATACGATTCTCGCATGCGAGCAAACTACATACAATTCTCGCTTAAAACTGTTCACATGATGATAAAAACTCGATGATAATATGATAATGATGAGTATGATGATAACATAAATACATAACATAGCTACTTTACATAGCATAGAAAATCGCTTAAGTATTAGTATTGTAGTAATTATTACGCACCTGATCTGTATGTACCAGTAAATACAGATACCTAGACACATATACGAATATAACATCAACCATTCAATTACAATAGTGTTCCTAATGTTCGCAATGTTCCAGATTTATAATGTCCCTTGTCCCAGACTGACTGTTCTGACTTGGCTTCCAGTGATTAACTATTTGTTCTCAAAACTCAAGGCGGACAATACCGAAGCCGTCATATTACATTTTTCAAGTATTCAACATTTCAAGAAAAATAAATAATGAAATAAAATTCATCTGAAGAAAAAATAAAACAATTACAACCTACATAGAAAATTTGCTTTGTTTAGTTTTTCAGTATTTGTTCACTGTGCAAACATTCTGTGTCTGTACACAAGTTGCGCGTAATATTTTTTGTAGCGAGGAGCGACGTGATCTCTATCCGACAGCACGTGGCGTTATGAATAAGGGCAATAGACGGACAATACTCGTATACAAAATACAAACATGCGCGAGGCTGCGAACGTCATACAAATTGAAATTACTATGAAGAATTCACGCAGCAAAATTAAGAATGTTTGAGTATTTATTCTAAAAAATCTAGTATTCACATTAAATTATTAAAATAATCACAAATTACTTTGATTTGAGAACTTTAAAATGAGACGTTGTTTACTGTATTTATATCAGTGGGAAACTCGCAGTTGTGGGAACGCCACATGTCGTTTTTCGTGACTTTTGTGATATTTCAGATTGTTTTCTCAATTACTGTAACTAATTAATACTTGTCAATTCCGGACGATGCACGATGTAGTTCAACTCTTTAACTAATCATACGAATTTTATTTCTTCGAAATTTTAATATGTTTAATTAGGGGAAGGTGAGAGCATGTTTCGCGTGAGGGTCTGTCAAAAAAACATGGGTAATTGAGAGACTGGTTAAATTTGTGAAATATACGAATTTATTAAAGCATTGCCCCTTTATTAAAGGAAAAATGGGTTCAAGGAATTTAAGTACTCAAAATTTAATAAAGGTGTTATTATAATAATTAATGATTTTCGAGAATTTATCTTCATTGCCTTAAAATGCACGAACGTGTTCTGTCATTAGGAACACATGTGCAAAAAAAGGCGTAAGATTTCATGTGACCTTGTAACGTTCTGTGAAGTATGTAATAGGATTGTTCTTTAGTGAATAATTAATATGAAGCATAATGAAACTAATTTTGGAATCGCAGGATGTAAGTTGTTAGTATCCGCTGCTGGCAATCAAATGCCATAATAAAGTACTAAATATTTTTTGGTTTTATCGTTTTTATTTTGAACCACTACTCGTACGACAGAAGTAGAATAGCCTATAATAATATAGTCATTTAACTGAGTAAATACGTATGTTTTTCCATAATAATCCAGCTTAAGCTGAGAATAAAACGTCTATGGTATTTACACGCGAGGATCCGATTGGCGCCGTGCACAGGCGCGATTTTGCAAAAGCAAACGTTAAATTAAAATATTGTGCCAACATTTGACGCAATAGTTCGATCGAATGTGGCGCTCCGATGCCACATTTAGCATTTGTAGCAGCTGCATTAGTAATGTTATCAGAAATAGGCGGAATATGAATGAACTGAAAATCATATATTGCATTCCTCTTTTAATTAGATTAAATTAAATATATATAACATATAAAAGCAAAAGGCGGCCTTATCGATAAGTGATCTCTTCCAAACGACCAACTGACAGTGACTTAAGACTTAAGAGGAAAAGGTAGGGCTATGTAATTAATTAATACAAAATAAACTAATAAAACAAATATACTAATAAAATACTAATAAAACAGTCGAGGATCATCAAAAGCAGCAAGCGACTGAGCACATCTATGTTGTGGTAATTTATTCCATAATCTAATTGAATGAACCGCAAAGGACTGATGAGTATAGAAGTTTCAAATATAAGTGGGAATATTAAAAAGGTTATGTGAAGAACGTAAGATTACTACGTAGATTGAGTGGGTATAAAGTAAAATATGTGGTATTTATTTAAGTAGTTGTATATTTTAAGTGCATTGAAGGCTAGCTTATGGTGAATGAAGTAATATTTTAGGTCAACAAACTCTGTGTATTAAAATTGACATACCTCCGGGATCGCTGAATTTTGAAGCTTATTAAAAGCTTATTTAGGAAAACGTGCAGCATTACTTATCATTTATTTTCTGTGAAGGGATTAAAAGGGTTGGAACATTTTTGTATAGAGCCTGGCATACCTACATTTAGCCATTTTGGAGAATTCTCAATTATGCGGACGCCAAACCAAACCTTACTAAATCGACAGAAGTCAAAATAAAGAAAAAATGTCCTTGGTTAAAATCTCCGAAAACGTCTCGGACTTAAGATAATCAAGGTCAAAGTTATAATTTTTAATATTTTCGGGGCTTCTAGAAGTTTTTACTTTAGAACATTTTTTGTTTATTTTGATGTCTTCTATCGATTTATCACATATGATTTGAACCTCGATAAAATATTTTGGAACGACATGTTTCGAAAAATATGAAACTTCTTTAAACCGAGAGTAAATCAAAGGTGTGTGTGCTAGTGACTTTAAGGGCCCGTTTCCGACAAATAAACGTATTTCGGAAAAAACATGACATGTAGTTTTTAAAATGACCCATTCAATTTTAATTGAGGTAATACTGGGCATTCGAAACTATAACCCGTTCCCCCTCCCCACTCCAACCCTCTGCCAATATGTTCGGCGCCTGTGAACTAAACCGTTTAAACAAAACTTCAGAAATAAACTGTGGGTCCAGTGAGTGCATTATCAAACTGAAACGTTCCGAATGTCACTAGCTGTTACTTTCAGTGTAACCAATAGGATTACTATGACGCAACTGGGGAGCGATTAGTAACACGTAGCTACCGAAGGTATGAAAGTTATATTGGCTTGTTGCCATTGCTAGATAAATGAATAGTTCCTTTTCCCGTTCCAGGCTTACTGTACCTTTTGCAAAATCGACTGCGGATTATTAACAATACGATACAACGCGTTTCCTTATTTATAAATAACCAATTCTTAATGTTTAATCTACAAAATGCCAAATTTCTAGAAGTGTTTGAAGCCCATTTTAAATGGGATACTTGACGGTGAAATCGACATTATTTACATTTGAATTAATAGACAGGGGTGACCATTTAAAACCGAAGTCAAAACGTTCTCCTAAAAAGCTGACTGTTATTTGGAGGGGCGATTGATTTTTCGGAACGATACTACGTTAATGTTGCTCTCTTAAAAATCTGCTAAGTACATTTAAAGGTAAAATGCTAACGTTTAAAGGGCTGCTTACTTTTAAATGTTATTTGAACTGTAGCATATAGCTACGCTGGGTAATTCTCTAAGAAATCGTCTGCTTAATGTATGTTACTCGTATAGATCAGGAGGCGAACGGGACCGACTGATATTGCTCGGAAGATCGAAACGTTTAAGTAAAAATGGGCAGGTCACGTATATAGTAGGGAAGAGGGGCGTTGGAACCTTAAGCTGCTCTGCTGTCGTCCACAGTGACCAGTCCCCAGTACATCGGCGGATGGGAAAAAAGGTGCCGTCGTCACCGAGGGCACCTTTTTTATGGCACGAAATTAAATTCTTATTATCGTGTGTTCTTCTTCTTATTATCGTAGCGAAAGAAAAACATGTAATGTATAGTCCACTTAATTACATTTCATTACAGTATCTATGTATAATATGTGTGTTTTTTTTTCTATTTTTTTATCCCAAATAATTTCCATGTTTTGCCGTACACGCTCTTGTCAAACAGAATGTAAATGTTAGTTATTTACTATCAAAAATCAC
This sequence comes from Sesia bembeciformis, assembly GCA_943735995.1. Classification (NCBI taxonomy): domain Eukaryota; kingdom Metazoa; phylum Arthropoda; class Insecta; order Lepidoptera; family Sesiidae; genus Sesia; species Sesia bembeciformis. The sequence continues at coordinate 4,493,699 of OX031028.1, read as the reverse complement.
TAAACTAAATGTGAAGAACGTTTAATTATGTTTAATTTCCAAAATAGTTTCTGTACTGCCCGTGAGCATGTCTGTTGTTTTAGCTGAAAAATAAGTGAATTACCTTTTCATTAATAATGCATTCGAGGTCCTCCTGGCTAGGTGAGCCCAATACTCCGAGGATGTGGTTGAGCTGATCGAGGTAGTGTTTCCCGGGGAAAATGGGTCGGTTGGACAGCATTTCCGCCAGGATGCAACCGACTGACCAGATGTCTATGGACTTGGTGTAGCCCTAGGATTAAATAAGATATTTTCATTTCTGAATATTCTCAATGACTGTCTATTAGGAAAAAAAATAGATCGTATGAGCTGTAACATTACATGCCCTGGATATCCATTAATAATAATCTATTATCCGCCAATACGCACAGGGCCCGTGTGGTGGACAATGGCACAAAACCCCTTGCAAGAAGGGGCTTGTGCCCTGCAGTTGGACGTTATAGGCTGATGTCTAACTTTATATACACATATAATTTAATGTCGGTATTTAAATACGAGTTACACGTCCACATAATTCGCCATGTTCTACAGCACAAGTTGATACGCTGATCGTAAACGGCAATAAGTGAAAATGAGTATTAGAACAGCCATAACCTTCATCGTACTATTCATCGCCAAGTACTATTCTGATTTCGTAAGTACTTTAACGAAGTAAAGTGGGTACACCAAGTAGTGTTCCCACTGTATTCGTGGAATAAAGTGGAATAATTTAACAAGGGTTCACAAACTTTGTTAAAAGCAGACGTAGTTCGGTACAGTTAAAAAAAAGATTTTTTTTTTAAGAAATTACTATTCGTTCCAGTTTGTAACACTCATTGAGCACATTGGGTTGTTGCCCATTTTCATCTCAAAGTTAATTAGGTAACTATACTTAATAGAGAAATTTATTAAACGTAACTAAATCTCATAACTCGAGTGAATTTGGCTTGATTAATCAAATACTCATTAGCCTTAACATACGTACATTGGAATCGCAATCTTGATTACGACCCTCCTGGATTGAAGTGTCGCGTTATCACTGAAGATCAACGTCGGTAAACTAATTAACTTGTACGGGTGTTCCCCGGTCAACCCTTCCTCTCCATACATACATATACATATAGATTATATAACACACATAGCAAGCGCATCAATTTTGTTCCTTTTCGTATTTCAACCGGCATAACAATGTTTGATTTTGTTTCCACGTTTGTCAAACCCAAATTGTCTCACATATGAGTAAGTCGCAGCCAAGAAACAATTGAATGTTTGAATTAATCTTAGTAGTTTAGTGCATCTTATGCGATACAAGGATTCAGGACTGATGTCTCGTAACCCGACAGTGTGCTTCTATTACTAGCACACGTACTAGTACACACCCGGACACACAGTTCATCTCTTCTAGTTGTAGGTACTCGGTAGCCTTTACCTTAGAGTTGAGCATAATCTCTGGCGCGCGGTACCAACGCGTGGCGACGTACTCCGTGAGGAACCCGGTGTGATCGTGGTCCGGGTCTGCCACTCGTGCCAGGCCGAAGTCGCAAATCTAGTACAACAATACATTCCAATTAATGTATAATTTCTTTAGCATATATCTACAGATTTCCTATCTTCTCGGAACTGCAAGAGCAAGTCTGCTTTACGTCAGATCATATGCTTAGTTGTTTCTACTAAAAAAAACTAGTGTGCACACGTTTCAGATAAACTAATCCAAAACTGACTGTTACAGTTCCAAGGTCCCCACCCCCACGAGCAAAAAGATGAGATGAGCGGTGGGATACTCATTGGAAATTTTAATAAACCATGTAAAATAATAGGCTATCTTATGTTGTTTCATGTAGTATTAGGGTCTTACCTATGAAATTGCCGTTTGTTCATAGTGGGCATAGTTAATAGTTCATAGGTATTCTGAATCGTATTGTCACTTGTGATGAGAAGTGGATCCTGTATGATAATCGTAAACGTTCGTCACAATGGTTGACCCCAGGAGACACAGCCAACAGCCAAACAGTGTCCTAAATGTAAATTGAGTCAAAAGAAGCTCATGGTGACTGTATGGGGGTCCTGTGCAGGTATTTTACCTGTGCTACAGCTTTTTGAAATCTGCCACAACAATTAAACAAAACAAGCTCGCTATGAAACAACCGAGTTTGGTCAATCGCTCTAGTCCACTGCTTCTCCATGATAACGCTCACCCGCACACTGCACGACGGACAGTCTCAAAGTTACAGGACTCCGACTGGAAACACTCCGTCACCCACCGTACTCGCCAGACCTTGCCCCTACTGATTTCCATTTTTTTTGTCGGAATTTGTATAACTTTTTACAGGGGAAAAAATTCAACTCCGATGAGGCAGCGAAAATCGCCTTCAGAGAATTCATAGATTCCCAGGAGATCTATAACAGAGGCATCGATCAACTTCCACTAAAATGGTAAAAGTGCATTGATAATAATGGACAATACTTCGATTATTTAAATAGGTATATAATTTTCATACAAAAAAAATATTTGAATTTTTCCACATAAAACGGCAATCTAATAGGTAAGGGACCAAATAGTAAGTCAAATAACTTTATTTTATTTAACTGAAATATTTATTTGTGTGTAACATTAAACGTGGGGATCCGAAACTCACTCTCACTCACAGGGGTGTACACTACTGTACACTGTACATACATCCTACCAGTGCAGTTACAGAACTGGAGTAAGAAGTTATAAACTAGTATCCATTCAAGTAGTAAGTATGCAAATATTTAAATATTTAACACATCCCATACAATTGATTAAACAATTTTTTTTCATAGGAAGACGGTGGCAAACGAGTATACAGTCCACCTTGTTGTAAGTGGATACTGTCACCCATAGACACCCGCGATACATGCCAACATTAGTCCAAAATGACAAACTTAGGTACACCCCAGGATGCGCTGCCTACCTTTGTTGATGAAAGAATGGATTTGGAGAAAGGGCTGGGGACATGGAAAGGGATAGGATGGGTATGGTCTCTGGCATATCTCACTCACTACCGAAACACGTAGGTACATTAGGGAATATGATAAAGTGGGAAATGCAGTATATTTCATGGTAGTATTCTGTGAGAGAGTGGTAAAGAGGACAGTCGAGTGCGCCCAGCGGCTGTTGGATTACAGCGAGCACTCTCCCCTTCCCACTGGACCACTGTCCATTGGGACCATGTGGTGAATTATGGTCTATAATATAATATATTATTATATATAATTAATTAATTACAATATAATTCAATAATCAAAATCACGACTCGCATGGTATTATGATACTATGAACGTGTAAATTTTACATAAATTTAGTTTAAAGGCAATCAGCAACCCTATCGCTAAATATAAAACAACAAGTCACAGGCTCGCAACGTGTTTGCTGGTAACGGTAAGTGGAATCTTCTTTACAGTTGATTAATACAAAGGCAACTAACGACATCAGCCCCTAATCACATTATCTAGGTAAAGCGTGTTTGTGTCTGTGACGCATTACAATTATCTGAAGCATTCGTTTGAGTCTCGCGACGACCTTACACAGTGGATAATGAATCGTAAAAGTAATCGAGCTAATTAGAGTGATGTTAAAGCGGAGAACGTTGTACGGATACAGCTGACAAATTAAGATCCTTGTCTGGTCTTCGCAATATGTTACTGTTCACTTAAAATATGGATAATTTATTAAATCAGTTGTTACTTTGCGAAAGCCCGTGTTTCGTAATAACGAAAGATAAATATTATATTGGTATTGTACATGTGTGCATGTTTACTATTGGTAAATAATTGCAACTCTGTATGTTCCGCTTGTATTGCTAATGATTTTGCCAATTTGTACTCGATAGCGACTGGGCACGGTGCGTCAATAAACCTGTATTTAGCGAAGATACTTCGCTCATCTGTCATTACATTATTGTATCAAACTATAGATGTTATTTATTACAAGTTTTATTATAAACCTAATTACTATATGATTTATTTAAACAGACTATATTGAACGCAGTGTTCAAAAACTTAAAACAAATCTATTTATTGTCACAGGTAAAATACTATGTACATACTGTAGAACGCAGGAATCCAGTGTTGCTCCGCTTTTAAATTCATATATTCTATCTTAATACAAATTAGGTACAAAACGATGTGGCCCAATCACCTATAATCTCCTTCCTATTTTATAGTCTCGTTTCCCACCGCGAGATCCCTCCTGTTATCTTGACAGCCAAAACATCGGTAACCCGCCTTTTTGTGTTGACATAACAAAAAATATATTCTAGCAATTATTTTCCACAGATATTATAATAAAACGTTTTAATATAACTGTTTAAAAATAAATATCTTTGATACCACTTAACCAAAACTTTTGAATGTACAAATGAAATGCTCCCAGCACTCTCTACTGTTAGATCTGCATGGTCATAAGGTCATGCAAGCCTTATCAATATGGATGAATGTGATTTATCTTAAATCCAAATGTCACTTAATTGAATGAGTGCTGCATAAATCAAAATTTAAAGAATTCTTTAAATACGGAACGGAAGTAAATCAGAAGCCACGGCCCGTGTCTTAAAAAGTACTGAGAAACCAATGTTCCGTAATTATGATGAAACTGATGATAGAATACACAATAAATTCAACTCGGAGCGTAAATCTAAGCCATAATTCATAACTGTGCTGACACCGCGAGTAGAAAGCGAGGCGGTGCGGCGACGGGAACCAATACAAAGGAAAATTTAATTAAAAATCCCCCAACTGTCGCAATTCCTTTGGTAATCAATTATCGCTTTGAAGTTGTATTTTGTATATTACGTTTATTTTTAACAAAAAATAATTTGACAACTTGTTTTACATAAACTGGTTCAATAAATAAAATGTGTCCGTCAAAAACTTTCAAGGGAAATAAGAGAACTTTCATTATATATGCCTATATAAGTTTTCTGGAACAAATAAAAATATACGAGTATGTAGACTTTTTTATGTATTGAAATTACATATATTATGAGAAGCTAACTGGTCCAAATTACTCCTAAAATAACAAAGCCAAACTTTTATAAGGTAAATTTTTCCGCCATTTGTCAATTAAATTAAACGTAACCTTCCATTATTGCCTTTATAACAATCATGAGATAAGGCCCATATTACGCTTGTACGATTGTACTGTAGCAATTTGTACGGTTTTACCTACATAAGAACAAAAACAAGAAGAGAAATTATCGCAAGCCTTCGGGCTTCTCCCGGGAATGTAAAAGCATAAAAACCTTTTAACAGTGACGGAACCAATAAAGAATAAATAACATTACTTTTATCACAAAAAGTAAACAGGTAACAAAACTATGATCAAGGGTGTAACAAGCTCTCCACCAATGAGATTAATCACACGTTAAAACTATGTTTATTATTTGTAGTCGGCGGGATTACCTTTAGATCACAGGTGGTGTTGAGTAACAGGTTGGAGGGCTTCAGGTCCCTGTGAAGGACATTCGCGGAATGAATGTACTTTAGCCCTCGTAGGATTTGATACAGGAAGTAGCAGATGTGATCATTACTTAACTTCTGTAACAAAGGGAATCAGTAAATATTGCATTACTACACAAGTTTTTTTTATAGAAAGCGGTGGCAGACGAGTTGACAGTCCACCTAGTGGTAAGTGGTGGTAAGCGATAATACCACCACGGTATTATCGCTCATGGACATCCGCGAAAGAGGACTCCAGAATGACAAACATTGGCACGCCCCTGAATACGATACCTACCTTTGCAAATTTAGGAATGGATTTAGAGAAAGCGTTGGATGGGCGGGAATAGGCACTGGTATATGTTACTGACTAATGAAACACGTGCGTACATTGGGTAAATAGGGTAAAGTGGGAAACGTTTTACGGTATTCTTCTGTGAGAGAAGGGTACTTTGGCCAGTCAAGTGCGCTCAGCGATTGTGTGATTGCAGTGTGCATTTCCCCCCTGCAAAAACGAGTTATTGTTAAGCTTGCTAGTTATGTCCAAGCAATGCGAACAAGATGTGTGTTGCTGGTCTTTGAAATAGCCTGTGTCGCTCCACTGTTATAGCCCAAGGACACGCCACTACCCTCCGTATTCCCATTTTATCATCTAGTCACTATCGCCCTGGCCTGAGGACATCGCACGCTACGTATTCGGTATGTTTCCACTCCAGACCCGTCGGTTTTCGGTCCTGCGAGAAAGGCGGCCTGTCCATTGTTACGTTATTCTACTGATTCCTTGATATTGCTACTGTTATATTGCTTGATACTGCTATATTGGTGCCATTAGTAACGATACGATACGTATGATAGTAACTCGTATGAAAGTTTATACATATAATGCAACTGTAAGACAAGCTAACCCATTGAACGCGCATGCTAGCTCGCATTGGGAGTCAGAAAGCCGAGGTTCTTAATTCCTACCTTTTCTTCTTTTCATTCCTATATCTTATAATAATTATCCGTCTTCACTACCAATAAATAGATGCCTAAATATTTAGTTCAACCAATAAATACCTAACTTAGTTCAACGTCAAGGGAGCCTGCAGCCGTGTCTAATATGTGTCAAGTGTGATTAGTTCGAGGGTGTACCGTCCTTATAGGGTCTGGCAAGAAATTTCTCAAGTCACATTCGATTCGGGGCTAAAGTTGACTTGATAAAGATCAGTATTTTGCTAACTTTTCTTACCGTTGTAGAATTTGGTAATGTGACATTAACTGCAATACAGCAAGCGTAATTTGTATTCTATTTTGATTTTTATCGTGACACAATAAGATTAGCGTGAGTCAATGTAAAATAGCTTTTGCTTTCTGTCAGCGCTGAAAAAAATCAAAGCAAAACTAAGAGAAATTTATATACAAACCTGTGTTTTTAACAATTTGTAAAGGTCCGTTTCCATTAAGCATTGTACGATGTATACGTCTTTCATTTGATCAATAGTTTCCGCTCTTAAAATGTCCCGAATGTCGATTATCTGCACACAAAAACAACACGTCAATAATAAAATGCACCAAAATGCGTTTTAAAATGCATTTCCACTAGCTGACAAACACCGTCCACGACTGTCTATCGTAACTTTGTTTCCATTTAAGATTCAGTTTAACCAATGCAACATCCAAACAGTATTTATACTATGTCGGTGAATAGCGAAGTTTAACCGTGTCGCCGGTGTTTCTGTTGTACATGGAAACGCATGGAGATCGATACAGTCGCAAAATCTCATTATCGTACGATACAAAAATGGCTAGCCTATATTACGGTGGATCGCACCACAGCATATAACATTGGAAAAATTCTCCTGAATCATTTTCATTCATTTTGTATAAACTATCGCACACTTGAGGCGGGTCCCATCGCGCCGCAGCGCACTGCCGGATCGCTTGCCAGCCGCATTTATGTGCCGATGTTATGCGCTGCGTTGCGACGGGCGCAATTAACGGCCGTAATTCCAGATTATTCGTAATTATTCGCTGTGCCACGACGCGAAGAATTGAATGTCAACAGCTGACTTACTTATTGCGTTGAGCTGCGGCGCGCAGCGTCTGTAATGTGCGTTATCGCAGTTATGCAGTGCGACGCGCTGGGGCTATAATGTGCGGCGAGCCTTTAAGGTGATACAATCGCAATTCGCGACACGAAATTGTAATTGGGATATACAAGACACAAACGCGATACAGTTTTCCGACTGTATCAATGAAAAAGTAATCAACCATGTGAAATAGGTCTAAAGATGTTGCCTTCTCTCCGCAAAAATTGTTTTCGAGAGAGAAAAATATGTCGATATTAAAATGTTCATGGCGTTTCGACATCCAATATCGAAAAGTAAATTCGCGGTCGACTATCGACCTACCCGCGGCAGATGCCAATCTGTTAAAGTTAAGGTAAGTTACGCGAAACGACATTGAAATTGGATTGGGATCGACGGAGACCTTGAGGGCTTTCGGAAAATAACACTCAAACGGTCTAAAATAGAGCTTGTTCTTTTTCCAATACGATGATAAACTATTTCGATGCTGACATGTATTCCCGAGGAAACAAAAAGTAATTTGTCGAAAATAGCTCTCAATATTGTTAATACGTTCTGGTTATATAGTAATATAAAAAAAAATCCGTTTGAAAACAAAGAATTTGTAAGGAACGTGAAAATGATTTTGCAAAGTTGGTAGCACGCTGCACGACTAAATATTATGTTTCACGTACACAAGTAATAACGAAATCGGCAGCAGCTAACTTGTAACATCATAATTCATATTCAAAGAATAAAATAAAGAGAGAGTAGACAAATATGCAAAACTTTTGCAATATTTAGCTGCTAATAAAAATACAAACTTTTCAGGAGAGCGTCTGAGGCCATTTTTAAACACTAGGTAAAACTAACATTATTCATATATAATAACATTATCGCGTTTTTCACACATATTTATCTATTTAAACGGGTATTCTGTTTAAGCATTCCTAGACGTTAAAATAATGGTTAGAGAAGATGGTTCGTCCCCACACTTGTATAGAAATTCAACGCACATCGATAAATACCTACCTGCCTTCTCACATCACCACCTTCGACATCTACAATCAGTAGCTGTTTCTTTGAATATTAGAGCGCAAAACCTCTGTGACCCTGAACATTTAAATGATGAGTTAGTTCAGTAGATGTTCAGTAGGTACTTAAACGAAATGGATATAAAGTGAGTGGAAGGCAACCACAGCGCTATCGTAGCGAAAGATATACTGAGGTCAGCAGACAACGGGCATTTATGGCTTACGTTAAAGGAGTGACAGACAAAGTTGGAACAGTATTACGAAAATACTCCAGTAAGACTGCATATATACACCGTCCGCAAAAGTAGCGGAAAACCTACGCACACCAAAGGATGTAATACCTTATTAGATGCCAGGTGTCTATAAGACAGACTGCAGCTGTGGTAGGTCGTACATAGCGCACCGAAGCAGAAAGGGTCAAATAACATATCGCAGCTGTGAAGAATCGTCGGACGAATAAATCGGCGATAGCGGACCATGTACTCAACGCCGAGATCAATCACTGGATAGAACTCCATAGTCTAAAAATCCTCTCCACTGATCGCCACTATTTTTATTTCTCTAGGATTGTGTGTGCACATTGAAACAAAAAAACATAAAAATTACAATCAAGAAAATGGATATAAATTGTATTTGACATAGAATTGAATCGCGCCATTTTTCGTCTGACGCTACTTCTGATGTTATGGGGGTTATGTGCCGCAACTTTCCGGACTATGAAGACCAAATGCGGGTAGTTGATGAAACTGTACGCAAGTCTCGACGTGGACTACCTGCTTTTTAGTCAGCTCGTGACCATGGTTGGTGCAACTCGAGAGTTAATTCGTAGTGTTCAACTTCAACAGCGTACGTGCAACTCAACGTTGAGTAAAATAAGGTAAACATTCGCGTTAAGCCCGTTTAAATAGATAAATAAACATTATTCATATCTGCGTCTGCAAGACATAATGAAAACATCGACATTCTGATTAGTTGATCACATAAATACATGCATTTTAGACTTTTAATACAAAAACATGGGAAAAAGCAAGCGCAAATATTCAGAACATACTTTATTAGGAGGGGGGAACGTTGTTTCATGTGCGATGACTGCATGTGGAGACTAAAAACTTTCCAGACGACTGCCTTCAAGTAACGCTATCGGTAGATATCGGTCTGCGTTTTGTCATACAATACGACAAAACTACTACTTGCTTTTTGAAACTATGACAAAAAGCATTAAAAGCGTACCGTCTACGGCCGATCAATACAAGAAATACTTACGTTTTCATGCTTAAACCGCGTGAGGATTTTGATTTCCCGTAATGTTCTCTGACAGTAAGTCTGATGTTCAAACGGCGATATTTTCTTTATGGCCACTTTCGTCTTGGTCACGTTGTCGAAGGCGGACCTGTAGGAAAAGAATAAAAACAACATAAATCATTTATGTCGACGTGCGCTACGCGTACCGTGAAAAATATGGCGACTGTCAACCGAGCATAACTGAATTTCGGTTAGGGAATAAATTATGACAGTAATATATTTATGTATGTAATGTGCTCTTTCATTTTCACGTATGAAACACTATTGGGAGCAAGTATTAGAGATCTTTATTATCACTATGTTTAAAGATAAAGGTAGACATAAATTACATTTGTATAAGTTACGTATTTCTTAAACGTTTCGCAATCAATAAATTCAGTGTTAAATGTATTAACAAAACATAATTTTGTAAAAAAATATTCTACAGTATATAAAATATAACAAATGTTAATGTAATGTTAATATTCACCGTTACAAATGACAAAGATAAATTTCTACAAAAGATTTATTACGTAATCTGTTTTCAAGAAATGCCAGTTCCTTGCCAAAATATGCCAAATAGCCAATTTCCTAGACGCTTTCATGGAAACATTTGCCGCCAAAGACCGTTCTCAATTTTCAAAAATGCATTTTCGTATATTCGTAACGTAAACGCTTACGTAACGTAAAACAAAACTAGCTATTTTTTGTCTGAATCTCCGTAAACATGTGCCAATAGGTTACCTCAAATGGACTAATGGATCTTGCGCGAATATGGACGGACATAAATCGGATTGTCAGAGCCCGGGCTAAGTGCGACTATAAATCATAAAAAGAGTTATAAAAATTGTGTACAAAAAATATGTAATAAAATGTTTGTGTAACAATGGCTAACTAACTAAACTCCCAAGGCTCGCCACCACTAGCTCCACTTCCTTCGTCTATATCCAACAACGCAGGGACACAGATTGACAGTATAATATGGTACCTATGACAATGTAATAATAATAGTAAAATCCACTGAGAGGATGAAGAGGTGATAGCCTAGGAGAGCGGTGATACTCCAGGGGCATCTATACTCGACTCACATTCATGTGGTCGTCAGTTCAAATCCTCGGCCGGTACCACTGAGTATCTCTTAAGTACGGATTTTTAAGAATTGTCACAAGCTTGGTGGTGAGGGAAAAAACATCGTGAGGAAACCCGCATGCTCCAGTAATAAAAATAAAATCAGGGGTCTGTGATCCACCAATCCGCATTGGGCCCGCGTGGCGGATTACGGTCGGGAACCCCTCAGTGATTTACTAGGGAAGGCCTGTGCCCTACAGTGCGACGTAATAGGCTGATACAAGTACAATCAAAACTTTCAAAGTGCTTCATGGTGAGAACGTATATTATAATTTAAAATTTTCGCATTTTCTACACATTCTTTAGTGTAAATCGACGCTTAAACCTATATACAATTACACTGTATACAGTATACTGTATACAGTATACTGTATACAATTAAACGTTGAATAGAACAACAAAAGTTAAGCAAAAATGCCTTTAGTTAAACGTGTCTGTATTTTAAAAGTGTGTTATAGAACTCTTAAATTCAGAATTGTGCTTATTGGCTCATCAGAAATGTATGAAATACGCTTTAATATGAGGGTATATTGGATAAATACATTGGATTTAATTTTTAGTTGCATAGGTTTTAATTTATAATGGTAGACACGCTATTTACGATTGTGGAAAGTATCGGGCTTCAGTATTGGTTAATGGTTAACCACAATATCCGGGAATTTACGCTGCCTTTACATTGGAACGTTGAGTTCTGTGAACAATTCTCTGATTACTTTCAAATTATTTATTGTAGACGTTTTGAAATTGTTAAACTAAGTTCTATTGTGAATGACGTGGATCTCAAAGTGACTAATTGCATGAATTCGGCTGTGGTTTTAAAGATTTCGTTGATTGATGTTAATCATAACCGCAAACTCTTAAGTGGGGATTTAAGAATAACATGGTAATCTTTAGGGTACACGATGGGGCTGACATACACAAGTGTAAAAGCCCCAAAATAAAGAGCAAAAAAACGCAAACTCCTCAGTTGCCACTGGGCGATTGCTATTATTATTAAAGATTTTCGAGGATTCAATAAAAGGAAGCGAGGGTTTTACTTTTTACATGATGTAGAATTAAATAAAGCGAACTTTACAAATATAAATTTTCATTTGAATACAATGTTTCAATCGAACAATGTCTGGAACAAACAGAAAACCAACTCCTGTTTGCACAAATTCATCGAAAAATACCATTGGTTTCGCCAGAGCAATTACAAAGTACATTTTTATCAAGTTGGCAACTCGACCGGGAAAACTATTATAATTTAAACGGTTCATATTGGTTCCAACAAGACCGGGGAGTATTGGACATAATTTGTTGACTTTAAAACCCGCTATTTTGTTCAGTTTACACTATATCTGTAATATAACGCTCACATACTGCAAGTTGCTACTAAGATAAACGTTATTATTTTATAACATGAGAATAATGAAGTATTTAAGTTTATTTTTGTTAAATGCCTTGTGAATTAAATTACATGGCTTGAGTAATAAATAATTGCTATAATAACATATAATAAAATTATAATCATTCTCCCGAAACACGTATACAAAGGAAGACAGTAACATCGATAAATATGCCAACATCGATCATTTTTTCTAAACACTCGTATTGACGCGAATATTTATGTGTCACAGTAACAATTTTTTAGAGTTTAGACCATTTCCCATATACCATATCCCAATGGACATATGGCGAAGGTCAAGCAACGCGCCAACACGCAAAACATAGGATTTTATTTACGTGACGGTGAAACATGAATTCGTCACGTACATACAATTCCGCAAGTTTTGGCAATTCCCACGAATAAACGTCTGTTCGACTCGGCAACTTCAATTTCGTGTCAATTTTGGAACAGCTCTGTTCAGTTATTATACGAACTCTAAACAAGTCAAGCAAGTAAATAATTGCTCTAGTACCTACGTCGGTATTTGTACGAAGTGATTAATTATCTTGCTGCGATTTGCGTACAAAGCCCATTTATTACATTGACAGTTTAATATACAACATAAACGTATTGACTAAATGTAATGTCGCAAATTTAATGTAAACACATCGAGCGCAACTACTCCTAGTACGTCGATATAAAGGCAAAAATGTCTTCGAATGTATCTTATTTATGTACGGTCTTAAGTACGAGGAGCCCATTGCAACCAAGGAAGATTTTATTTGTATAGGACATGCTTCTGACGATATAAGGGATATCTCATTTATTTTCAAGGGTTTGCGATACTCCCGGCATAATACGTAGTACTTAGTTATTCAGCTGTAGAGTTCTGTCAACAGACCCGGAACTTTCGGGCCTATGACGGGATTGAAGGCTTATTTAGGCCCGCAAAAAGTCTCAACAGATACTAAGCAGCGGTTTCTTTAACTATGATATGAATTGTTATTTCAATTCTTTTGAAATCCACAGATACAAGGAATCATCTATTTCTTAGATGCCTTCCATACAAACATTTTTCCATTTTTTACATAGGCGTAATGAAAGCAGTTAAACGTACAAACATTACAGTTAGGTGGTAAGACAGTAACCAACAAAAAGGTGTTGCGAATATATCAACTGTTTCTCTGACCTGTCTATAGATATGAAACGTGTGAATGTAACCCAAGCTTGTATTAATATATTTCAATTATAAACCAAGGATATAATTAATAGCGCCTCCCTTTCATTGAAAACTGGGTTAATTAGATAAATTCAAGCCCCTCCACAATAATGCAGGGGTGGTTGTAAGCAGTGAAGATCTACGATGGTTTTGCATTTTATAAAATTTATATCACGCGACCTTAGGGCACGCGTCAGTTATGACAGATAATGTTAGTTTTCGTTAGATTTATGAATCCCATTCAACATGTTTATATGTATATAATATTAGTATTGATTTATTTTTTGGAATTGTTTATTGAACAATTTTGAAAATACGACTGAACGAAAGCTTTGGATATTATAGGGTATATTGGAATATGTCTACTAAAGTTTTGAAGTCTGTTGGTCATCGTTTGTTCAACGTATAGTACATACAATAAATATTGCTAGTGAACTATCTACTATCACTTAGTCGATCGCCATTACAAATATTTTTCCGAAATTAAAAAATGTAGAGCGATGAGTTTAAATAGGCCGCGCCGCGTATTCGGCCGACGCGACGCTCGGGTGTCTCCGCTCTCCCTTCGGCATCCTTCGCCTCGCCATTCTCGATAGCATTCATTCAGCTTTACAGCGGTTAAATTTCTGGAATAGATAGATATTGTAGTATTAAGAAATTCTTCGAAATGAACCAAGAAGTAAGATTATAATAAAAATAGACAATAAATTTACGTTTAAAATGAAAATTAACATTTTGCTTATAGATCAATATTTCAATGCTTATATTTCAATTCAATTTCATGGTATTCATACTCGAAAATAAAAAGACGCGAGTAGTGGCTCGCATTTTAAAAGATATGTGTACTTTATACGAAAATTACATTAAAGATAATGTCAGATATGTTGCGTTTCAATTATAGAAAGGAAATAAACAATTCGAAGTATAGTTCATCAGTAACAGAAGATTTCACAATCTAAACACATTGTAAAAGGATTGAAAGAATACTACGTAATTTGTAATAATGCAACTGGTAATATGCCCGAGCTTTTAACGCCAACTTTGTATTCAAGAGTCGAGATTTTCACAAGCCAGTGAGTTTCCACTGCGAGTGCATCGCACCGCAGTTTTAATAAATAACGGTCGTCGAGCACTTCCCATTACACTCTTATATGGCAAATCGCAATACACATAATCTCTCCTTACTGTTAGGGGAAAAATCTATCTATGGAAAGTATCTAATCTAATTTATGGAAACATATATGCCAATATCTAAACTCGTAACAAACTCGTGCCTGTATATTTATTTATTTTTTTTAAAAGTCGTCGCAGTGTAATGTATTTGGAATTTTTATCCGTCTGTCTGAACACACATTACGCATGCACTATTGGACGGATTTTAATAAAACTTAGCATAGATATAGTTCGTGTGGCGGGTTCACATTTAGGGCACTTTTTTATCCAGATCCATTATAGAGTTCCTACGGAAATGATTCTAAAGTTCACGCGAACGAAGTCGCGGGCACTGCTAGTACATATATAAACTTTAAGAGGCAACGTCTGTCTGTCTATTTGTTGGAGCTAATTTCATGACTTCGTTGCGGTCACAACTGTGTGGGAAAATATTTAAGTATGTTATATCAACATCGGATCTGTACTTTTAACAAATATATTTTCTAGAAGGTCTGTATAATAAAAGATTACACCCGTGTGAAACCGGGATCCCGTAACATAGTCTTATTTATAAGAAATGAGTATTATACTGAAGATAATGTCTCCTAGGATTATTCAATATTGACATTGAGATAAGAGTATTCTCGTATGTGGTTATAGAAGGAAACTCTCCTAGTCCGGAACAATGTAGGTAATTTACGATATACTCGTAATAAGCAACGAGGAAGCTTAATAAACCATTTTATTTCATTTATTGGAGACAACGGCAAACAATGTTTGCTTCAAAACTAAGTACTCAATACTATTTTGCATTCCACGAAGTATAATATAATTATAAAATTACAACATATATAATTATTATAATATATTATAATTATAATAGAAATTAGTGACCTTAAACTACACTGACAACATTGTGGACCTGTAGGGCGCGTCAATTAGGACAGAGGACACAAATTTAGACTCAAATTAATTAAAATTGATCAGATCTAAATTAAAATAATTAAAAATATAGCACATTAAATAAAAAAAAATATTTAATTAAAATTTGAACTCAAATTAACCAATCAAATCAAATCAATTCAAAATTTAATCAAATAAATAAATTATTATAAATTTTAACGTAATTGAGTATTGTATACAATGGTACGGTGTATATAATTATAATGGGTTATAATTATAATATATAATGGGAGCCGTGTGGTGTGGGCCGGCTTTAGAATAGCACCACTTCATCTCTTTCCGCGAGTGTCGTGTCGCGGCGGCAAGGGGTAACAAAGCCGCTACCACAAGTCCCGAGAAACTAAACCACCTCTAAAAGAGTGGACTCGCCAACCCGCTTGGTCAGCGTGGCGTTTTAGTACCATACATCCCTCATGCACAAGACAATGCGCACGAGGGAAGGCCCATGTCCAGCAGTGGATATTTAAAGGGCTCATTGCATTGCATATAATGGTATTGGTAATATAATCAGAGGTGATGAACCCAACAGAAATGACAGTTACCAACATTCAATTCAAGAAGACTGATGGACTCCAGTATCTGTCTAATTGGAGTACCTATTAGTTTTGATTTTGGCGCGGTCCAATCGCAGCCCGATGTGGTCTCCTAGTAACAGGTAGGAGCAACTGTACAAACACAGTTATTAATACATTACACAATAATAAAACAAGAAAATCCTTGCTCCCAAATTACTCCGGGCGGTGTTGCTGACACGTATCTCCACTCGCGAACTTGTATACGGAGATACATACCAGATATATATACATATATATATCCTTGTTAGAGTATGGCAATAGCCCGCCTCGTCTTCCATTTGAAATGTTTGCCATGTACGGAATTTGCGATGCAAATACACACGGGGAACTACATGATAACAAAGAGTAATTTCATGGATGGAGTAACACATGGAGAGGCGCTAAATTATTCGATTGAAACCGGTGTAGACGCACCAAATTAGATTCTCTTAAAAACGTGGACGAATGCTTATTGATGCTTATTACTAATGCGTCTAGGTAGGTATTTCTATATACTCGCAAATTTGGATACATTACACTATTAATGACGTGAAATTATTTTCACTTGTTTATAAAACAAGGGGGAATACACGGATCCATAATTCATATGTTTGTATATAATTGACAATACTCTATGGACGTTAGTTGAGGATATTAATACCATGATTGGACCACATATTGATTGGACCGATTAATTAAGATTAAGATATCGTGTGAGATTGATAAAATTTTGATAGCAGTTGTAATATTGCTTTATATTATTATACAACTGAGTTTTTAAATAAAGAAATTGAGTCACAGCCTCAATTTCTTTATTTAGGCATTCTTAAATGTTGTACTTGTTACGTATACATTTTTAGGAATTGTAACTATATATTAATTCATTTCTGGGTGATTATTTTTCTTTACTTATTTTATTCATATAATTTGTCATGAATTTATTAATATATCAATATACATTAATATATTGGTGTCAGGCGATTTTAAAATAGCATCATCCCATGTTTCCTCGCAAAAGGCGACTAAGCGATAACAAACCGGCTATCAGAATCCCTGAAGAGCTACAACCACTCTAAAAGAGTGGACTCGCCAATCCATTTGACCAGCGCGGCGTGGGTTTTAAGATCCCTCGTGTACAAGACAATGTGTATGTGGATACTAAAAGGGCTGGTTATGGTTGACTAATAAAATTATTTAAAATACCTATATAATTTTGTATAATAATTTTATATTTATTTTTTGCGGCACTTCTGGCAAATGTGCTGTTGTATTTGATTACCATCTGGTACTAGTCACATTGCAAATAAGTTATTTGATTTATACATACATATTAAGGATAATTCTGCCACGTATGCTTTATAAATAAATATATTATACCAACGCAGATGATGGCAGGAATAGTGATGCCGAAACGCATGAAGATTTCGCAATAAGGTTGACTAAACCTTCAACACTAAGTATTGGAAACAAAAATGTATGTTGAATTTTATTTATTTGTTGGCAGCTACGGATTCTCATCGTACACAACTTCATCGTTCAGTGTGTGTTGTTTTTTTTTGTAACTCTGGTTATGTATCCTCCTTGATTGTGATCAGTACATGGCATAAATGCGTAGCATAAAAGTAATCTTGATCCTCTACATAAAAACCACAGCGAAGAGCAATCCCTGCCAGCCGGCTTTTACGATGATTGAAACGTGAATATTTTGTTATAACAGGAGAATATGAACGTCTAATTTTCTTTTCTTTGCTCATAAACAACATTGAATATAACACTGGTGTCAACAAACGTTTTTAATACACACTTGTAATGTCAGTCGTCGAAGCAATGCTTTATTAAATCAAATTGAAAAAATCTTAATAATGTTATGACGATGAAAATGCTGAGATGTGTTTGTAATGTCTGTATGACTCGACTTCATTAATATTAATTGGTATTTTTTACTGTACTCCTAAAACATTTTAAAAATTGGTTACACCCCCTTTTGTGTAGAACAAGATTAGCCTTTATAACATACATAGAGTACATGACCCATTTGTTCTAATCTATATATATATATAGTAATTAATAATAAACATTCAAAATTAATAAAGTAACAATATTTTCGAAAAAGTCAAAATTAAACTGACCTTATAAATTCCATTACCCACTGAACCAGTTATGTCTCAGAGCGAATAGGAATATGGAACGAATGCAGCCACAATTATTTAATAGTGAACGTGGTGCGTCCGTCATGCTCATATTTCAGTCGAGCGCGTTGCTTTAATGAAGAGATACGAGCGACACTCAGCGATGTGGCTATTTATTTGCCAACTGTTCATTACTCGCCAACTTCACTAAAACTGCATCGGTATACACTTTTAGACAGCCATAATGTGCAAACATTTCCACAAGAAGTTTTCAAAAAAACAGTCCTCTCGTCAATTTGCAATTGCCTTAGACAGGCTCAATTAAAAAGTTAAATAGACGCGAGTTAAAAACAGACTATAAAAATTGAGATACATTTTTCGTTTCATCAAAACGTTGCAGAGGGTCGCCTTTGAATAAAAAAACAGATGAATACTGAATAAGTACATACAAACGCAGAGCATAAAATGCAAATCTTTCGGTTTGTGTCACAAATATTTCCACAGCCTCACATTATTGTGAGTGACGTTTAGAGAAGCCAAATCCATTTCTGGTATACAGTACAGTTCAATGTGAAGAAGTGGGCGATTACTTACATCGCTGTGAATTGAAAACTGTTGAAGCGTAAATTGATAACACGCTTAACAGAAAAATAAAGGTAAGTGACGCGTTAATAACATGAGAGAAAACGTGTGAAAACATGGGAACAAGTGCTCTGAGGCTCATCAAGAGAAATAATAGCAGAATTACACAATTATATGACAACTTAGAGAGAATTATTTACTCAGAAGCTTGCTCAGAATGTTAAGACTCATGATCGTCTCATCGTAAACTCTTTGTCCTGTTTTAGTTAAGTGGCCTTTTCTACCGTTCCTCTTTTTTCCATCACTCTTCTCGCCTCGGGTATTGTTTCCGCTTGGGGAACGTCAATCCAAAGACTATTATTATTACAGTCTTTCTTAGTTTTCCATTATTCCTCGCAATCATTAGTTTCCGTCGTAAGCTAACACGATCAATCCAATTTATTGTGGAACTCGTATTATCTGATTCAATGTATTATTTCAGCAAATACATTGTTGTTAAAATTAATATTCATAATAAATGAAACTAGGCCAAATGTCTACTGCTGTATTGGTAGAAGAGGAATTAAGGTTTCAGCGGATTTACTCTACCCATAAAACATAAGATTCTTTTCGTAGAATGTGGTGACGTCATGAAAATATCGGGTTGGCACGATTCGCAAACGTCTAATGGGCTATTACATTTGTCAGTCGCACCTCTTATTGCCTATTTCCCATCCACGTGATGGAGAAATTTATACCCATCTATGAATATCAAATATACCACGCAAAAATATCAAACCATTACGTAAAATCGTCCGGAAATTTAATTTTGTGTACCCTGCTACCTCTGCACATTCAAAATTAATTCATTTTTTTAGGATTGAAATTTCTAATCTGTATCAAGTAGAAGCCATAAAAAGGATTTGAATCAAGCAGAAGCCAAAATAACATTTTCCATTTTGATCGTTTGCATAAAATAAAAGCAAGAGATCTATCTGGTGGAATACCTAGGCTACTTTATACCTTAATGAAAAATGTCCTGAGTTAAAATTTCTATATGATGCAGGCGAACCGCAAGCACATATCACGTATATGTCGTATATATGGGGTTACATCTAAGAAAGCGATAAGCTTAAAGACGTCGGTTGAAGTTAAATACGCCGCTTGGAAACGATCGTTTAATACTGTTAGGAATCTTAATACCCGTCATTTGTTTCTTCGAAGCGATTTACCTTGGGAGAATGTAATTTAAGCAACAATTAAGATGATTCATTTTAATCTTAGCAAACTAATCTACGCCGAGAAAATAAGGTTGAGAAGCCATTTTGTTGAAATAATACTGTATTTTATTGCAATACAAGAATTTTCCCGCGATTTCGTCCGCTTGTTATCCGGGAAATCGTAATTTTGTGGGCAAAACTGGTTATATGTACTTACTTTCAAATGAACATAGGTACCCAATTTTAAATAAAAACATACGCAAACACATAATTGTAACACTAAACTCGCGGCAAGAAACTCAAAATCAAAACAATAGACACCGAGACCAACCCGAACAGATAGACTAACTTTGTGGTTTAGGGTGAGGGCATGAAACTAAGCTGTGCTGTGTTGTCCTGCTCCGCTAGTCAGTACTATGTGTAGCATGACTCGCTTCCCATATATTTATATGCAACATGCCATGAAACGGGTATCGCTGCATTAATGCGAGCTATGCTCCATCGTAAACACAGCATAGTCGAACGATGTACTATATTGACATATATCAAGCAGCGCAACGGAACAGAGCAATATGAAATCAAGTTGCGCCGTTCTCATCTATTTTATAGCATACAAAATATAGCAAAGCATGACAAGCGTAACTCGCCAGAGCTCGGCACAGGTCAATTTCATAGGCTCACCAACTAGGGTGCATAGCATATATCTAAACATTGCTGGATTTTCTCGATGAAATGATGCTATAGGAAATGTGAAACTTAATTTCATATTCGCAGCAAACGATAGCGGTGTTACACTATTGTTAATTACTTTTCTCCTATAAATATATCACGTACCTACGTGATAATCGAAAACCTTACTTTACTCATTGGTCCTTAATATTTATATTATTCACCACTTTGTTTTAAAAAAAAGTTGAAAGTACGTTTATTATTGAATTACATTACAATACTTAAGAGAAAACTATATATTTTAAAGTAGAAACAAATTGTTTGCAAGCTTTGCTTTGATCTTATTTAACATGAGGTGAGATGCAGACGTTTTCTAATTTTATACATTATGTATTTTCATCAGCTATTTTTGACATTGGAATTTTTCTTTAATCACCACTTCGATTACACACAATTTAAAAATAACAGCGTGCATTGCATGCATTCCTAGATATTATCGTCACAGTCTCGTTGTTATATTTATTGTAATTGTAACTGTAGTTGTAATTGTAATGTAATGTATTGTAATGTACATCATGATTATAATTTATGTACTCTTATAAAATTCGTTCCTAACATTTATTTATTATCATCATTTGCATTCTGAGCAATGTTGCATCAGAAACAAATTGTTTTAGTGATCACCTCATTCTTCTACCTATATTCATAATTAACTAACAAAATTTAAGCGATATAAGTTTTTTTCTTGGGGTTATTTAATATTCAGTGTAATAATATTACAAGTTTAATTTTCGTAATTAGATGCCGGAACGTAGCTGCTCAAGTATGTGGGTACCCCTATCAAACCCTTGTCGGGTCCCAGTTGGACCACCCCGGATAATTGTATATTACACTTCTCACGTACCAAAGCACTTACATTAATTATATATAAATACACTTGCCTATGTACCTAACTACTTCATACTGTTAATATACTAACATTATATTTTCCTTGTAATGAGGACAATTATAGTGTTATTAAATGTAGTTATTACTGTGATAAGTATTTTTATGTAAAAAGAATTGATTTTTGTGTATTTTCAAATTTCCAATTGCTATTGTCTAAACTCTAGTATTACTAAAAGCATTCTTTAATTTTCCAACTCCACTGTAGCCAGTAACCTTTGTATTTCGACGGAACACAGTTCTTTTGAATAGATAGAAATGGTCCCGGTTCTCCCAGTGAGCAATAAGCATATCCATTGTCCCTAGACAATCCTGCAAGCTAGACTCCCATCGCTAGAGGCACGTAGCCGCGTATCGTATGAGGAAAAAGGAAAAATATAATTCATTGTCTCTTAATTCCGAAATCTTAGGGAACATCAGATGTGGATGGTCAGCGTTAATACTGTTGAATCTTCGATCCATCTAAAGAATGACTAAGGCAAGTTTTAAGAAAAGACTCAGGGAACATTTACTAAAAAAGTTGAGAATTTTGTTCAGACCAAAAGTCCATTAAAGGGGGTATTATTAAACTTATATTGTAGATAAATATGTATGTATCTATGCATGTATGTATGTATATGTTTATTTATATTATGATATTTAATTATTATGCGTCATTATTCGCTATAGTTTCACTTATTAACTGTTATCGCATCTACCGCGCCATCTCTGCATAGCCCAAAGTTTGATTAAGAGGTAATGCTTTTAAATATTCCGACCGTCTTTGTATAACTAATAATAATAAATAAAAAGTGTACAACGTAAACATCTATGATAATAATAATATTATATTGGGAGCAGACATTAAGACTACAGCAATCGTAGATGATGTAACAGTCCCAAAATGCTGTGACTCACTAATGCGCAAACGCACGTCAAATGAAGCAACATCCGTATAAGGCTTATCATTTGTTTGGTCGATGTTTTGTACAAATACAATAGGTGTCACGATATACGTTTTTGCTGTGATATCTTTTTTCATGTACTATGCAACTATTTATAGGAAACGAATGTCATCACTACGTGATTTGATACAAAAACATCTATTACCTTTAAGTTAAATATGTTTTCGATACTTTTCCAGGTAGCGTTTACGATATTTTAATAATGATATTGTTTCAATAAACAAGTTAGTTAGTAATGATAGATCCATTGAATATGATCTGTTTGAATATAATGGTTAAATAAATCTCAGATTAAGTTAAAAACAAACATAACGCCTATACAATTTATATCTAAGAGCTAATGTAGGTCTTTTCATAACTTTCTACAAACAAACAACTAAAATGTCACTATAGCACCGGGCTCACCGTTCCGGAAGTTAACGATGGCGTCAATTTGGCTCTTAATGGAAGGAGGGCTGGGTGCCCTTTAGACGTCGCGGTAGTATTGTCATAGATCTAATAACAGGCCTCAAAGTACTAATCAGCATTGCTGACGTCACGACACGAGGTGAACGCGCCGGGGACATGTCACCAGTTTAATTAGAGCTAATTGAAACGGTTCGAACAGAGGCCCTCAACAAGGTCGATTATTATAATTAAACATTAAATTTATTCAGGGGCACTAATAATAGTAATAATTCACACAATGGTGGTAGAAAAAATAGGCAACGTAGATAGTCGCGGCGTTATAACTTCTACGACTCATCGTCACAAGAGAAAGTAAGTGGCACATTATAAAATTAGGTCAATAACTTTTAAGTGACATACGTTACGTATACATATGCACCTCGATTAATAGTTTAATTAAATTACCAATCAATAAGCTACACTAGCTGCTTAGAGGAACTCGAATCTAACAAGGAAATTAAGTTTAAGAAAAACCCAGATGACGTTCTTAACATATCATTAGGCAACTAACTGATTCATGGTTTTTGTCGAATTACGGGTTCGTTTCGGTTGAACTATGGCTTCATCACCCTTACCTGTTGACCTTGGTTGGGTCGCGTTCAAGCTAAGGTGGGGTGGTGTCCCGACATCAGTTCTAACCACAACCTTAGTTGTCACTAACCACAACGTTGGTCAATACCACTACGGATACTGGATCTAGGGCTACACGTTGACTTTGACATTTCAACCACATAAAGTATTATAATTCGTGTAGATTTATTCCATAGTCGAACGCAAATCTTATAAGTGTGCTAATTAATAATCAGGGTCGCTTTAACAATAGTTAATCTGATATTTTTTGTTAAGCAAATATAATGAACAAAGTTTTCGTTTCATTTGCGGTCATTAAAGTGAAATATGATTTTGTTGTGTCAGCAGGCGACGATTATTATCTATACGAGCGTATATTGCGCTGGTCGATAGATCATTGTAGACTAATGTTAAAAATTAAGTTGCAATATTTCATGTAATGTCAACACATTTATAGTGACGACATCAGAACAAACTAGGTGATAAAACAATAATAAAGTTTATGCCCCGTTTAGCATTATCTAAGCCTTGGTAGCGTTCAGAGGTTGGTTAAGGGTGAGCGGTGTAGTGGAAAAACGTGTGTGCGACGAGACGTGTACCGTATCATAGATACGATACATCTAGCATGGGTGAAACTTCATCGAACATGCAAGTTAATCGCGGATTTAAGACAACTTTTATGCAAGAGGATTACGCCGAAGCCCGAAACGCATTGCTGCGTTGTTAATGTTCCGAAAGTAGATGAGTTTCGAAGAAAAGTAATGTAACTTTATGTGTTGAGCGTCTTTCTGGTTTGAAAGGATGTCATGAGTGCCTAACTGTGACAGTTGAAAATTGCTTTTTCTTAGCTCCAAAAAGTGAAAAATAGCTTTGATAAAAGTAGGTACCGACTTGCCTATATTCAATATTTTGATGACTTTTCCGGTGACGAATAAGATTGTGTTTATTGTACTTGTCTTATAATTGTTTTCAAGTTTATTTCCGGTGTGTAATTTGTTTCCAAATAAACAACACGTGAACCGAAAGTCGTCATGGTTTCAGGTTCACGTGTTGTTTGTTAGAGTCGAGTAAGATACTTTAACCTATACTGTACCGTTTTAGTCTTACTAGACAAACGGAATGTTACATACAGACAAGCCTTCAGTATATTATAGATCATATTATGTAATGTTTTGTTTTAGCAATAAACAAGTAATCCTTTCTACTAAAAACTAGTCTACTAAGAACTACTGGACACTAGTCCATACACTTAAAACGATTTATGATTAAAAAGTACTTATTTACGAGTAGTTAACATTGCATTTATCTTGCAGTTTTGAAATTCTTTTCAATTTAATTAAACTACTCGTACATAACTTCAAAGCATCTAATCGATTCCAATTGTTGTTCAGTATCAAATTTTATATGACAAATATTTAGATGACGAATGGATACATTCAAAAACTACAGTAATGAAGCTACATTCGAAGACAAGCTCTTATCCTTACAACTCAGATATTTTTTGCACTAAACCGGGCTAGTTAATAGACCTCTTATCGATTTCCAGATAAACAAAGGACCTCGACTTTGCCGGAGGTAATTTATTATCAAAGTTTTTATAACAGACAAAGGGTTGTCTTTATTTTATTTTTATTTCCCCTTCAGACCCACAAATAAAGGCTCCAACAGACAATGAAACAATTTTTGAATCTATGAATGTTGAAACGGTTGATATGTTTCATTATCTTGATAACTTGTAATTTAACCCTGTATAGGTTATCTATACTGATCTAATAAAGTGGTAAAATTGTGTGTATGTATGTTGGGGGTAATCTCTGGAACTACTAAACCGATTTCAAAAATTCTTTCACAAATAGGAAGCTACATTATCCGTGTGTAATATAGGCTATATTTGATTTTTAAATTTTGGAAAAGAAAATTATAATAAAAAAAAACTATAAACTAAAATAATATAAACCGAAGCGAAGCGAGGGCGGGTCGCTAGTATTGTATAAATAAATACTGTTTGTTTTCTAAATACCATAATAAAATAACTTGTGTAATGTTATGATAAATGTCATGATTGATCATAGCGTTAGAAAAGTTATATTAAGAGTATGTTGAAAAGTGACGTCTGTACCATATACAAAACGGATTTTAATGAATGGGTGACAAAGATAGTAGGTAAAGGTATCAACTTTATCCCAATACAAACGACGCGCGACAAGATGTAATTACTCAAAACTATTTCTCTTTAAGTATAAAGAAGGTGGCTGATACATGGATACTGGATCATGAACGGATACACACACACATATACATACATATATATGTATAGTTCTTATTGATACAGTATTTATTAAAGATGCTATAAATTTTACTTTATCATCAATTTTATTTATGATTAATTAAATTTCTGTTAAAGTAACGTTCATAACTCAAGATTTTTAAAACAGAACTTTATAAATTATACTGAAGAAACATTTTAAGGGCATTATAATAGGCGCGCTAGTTTCTTGCAATTCGAATGCGTCGTTTCGCACTGCGATTTGCTGAACCCAATATTTTATTAAGCGATGACGATTTATACAACTACGGACTCTACTCCACCACATTTAACAGTTCTTGTGAACATAACAAGAGTAGAATTAGTATATTTTTAGTAGAATTTAGTAGAATTAGTATTCCGAAGAAAATCTTCTTGCTAGTATTGCAAAAGAATAGAATTGGTACAGAAGCATTTCCTGTGGACAATTGAGTTGCAGCCATGGAAAAAAATTTATATGTATTACATAATTATCCCGATAGACTTAATCATTACAACGTATTGTCACTTCAATGTCGTAAGAGAATAGGTGATCTCTTGGTTTTATTTATAGTAGTAGTTCATGGCTTAGTTGACACGTGCAGGAAATGTGGAGGTAGATCTGCTAGAACCTTCTTTATTCTATATGCTCGTACAAACATTGTATTTAATTAGCCCATTCGTCGTATGTTTAAGAGTATAATAATCCAGCTGCAACCAATGAAAATATAGATATATTCTATGGATCAATATTTCGATTCTGTAATCAAGCATATAAATGTTTAAAGGAGACTTCATAAGCCCATATAACATACTCGTAAAGTATATAGATACTTATCGTTGTCTATGGTAAAACTCACTGTTTAAAATACATATCATATAACAATTATGTTATTTTGCTTGTTTTGGTATGTTACTCAAACCATGTTTTAGTATAAATATTAAGTAATTGTTATAAAATGTAACATTCTGTTTATGTGATTTAGTAAATAAATAAATTAGAATATAAGAATAAAGTCACAATGACAGAAAATATGGCTGTTTTAGACACTACATTTATTAATCAGGAAATGAGTTCTAAGCACAAGATTAAACAAACGCGATGATGGCTTTCTATGGAAGATAAAACGCGAATGGTTTTCAATACGGTATTGAGATATTCTAGTACACAGTATGTGTTGGTCTAATTAACGTTAATATAACTAACGTTTGATGTACGTAGTATAAATATTCTTCCATTAATCCTTAGTAGAGTTCGATGCATATTAAAAGGAATTATGTATGTACGTTCAATACCTATATCAATCATCTGAGTTGGGAAAATACATACTTGAGACATATTTAATTATATTAACATTATGCTATCGGGCAAACAATAGAATTCTCCATAATTATTGTAGAGTCGGCGCGTACGTGGTTGGAATGAAAGCCGTGGATGTCTGGACTCTCTTCGATAGGGATATTTCTATATCCGTTTTCAATATAGACGGATATTTTTCACTCCCGTTCAAATAAAATACAGACTTTTCACTTGCAAAAATCCATCTTGCTTCCGGTCCGTGGATGAAATTCATTTATTTTATTTGCACAAAACTGACACTATCATTGTTTGCTTTATTTGTTCCGCTATCTTGCAATTTTTATTATCTCATTCGAAGGCACCCACAAAATAAATTTCCAAGAAATCTCTCCACAATCTATAAGTAGTTTATCTATTAAAAGAGTCGTAACGCGTATGTTTACCTTATTTATTTTTCCGATTGGGTTTTCTCGGAGTGGGCTTGCTACCCACCTCTTCAGTCAGCCCATGACCATGATTGGTATAAACTGGCCGAAACGGCGAGTAAAATAAATACGGTAAACAAGCGCGTTAAGACCCGTTTAATAGATAAATAATATCGGTGAAAAGCGTGAAAATCTCAACTTATAATCTTAAGTAACATAATGCAACATCTGTGTGATTTTGTTATGATATGTAAGCAGCCGGAAATCTAAATGGGTTTTTTCTTACAAGTTTGCGGATGAGTCCGGGTTAAAGTGTTTTTTTTTTTTATGGACGAATGGCGGCAGACGAGCATACAGTTCATCTGATGGTAAGAGAATACCGTCGCCCATAGACATCCGCGATACATGCCAACATTCGTCCAAAATGACAAGTGTTGGCACGCCACTGGATGCACTGCCTACCTTTGGAGATATAGGAATGGATTTGGAGAAAGGCTTGGGAAAATGGGGAGGGATAGGATGGGAATGGGCTCTGGCACATCTCACTCACTACCGAAACATTAGGGAAATAAGATAAAGTGGGAAATGTAGTACATTTCAAAGTGTTTGTGTAGATATGATCAGCGTGACCGTTAAAGGCACATGAACGCAAAAGGTAGCAATATTTTACAACCTTACTTTAACAACACGTAGAAAATGCAAACGTGGTGCCTAAGAGGCGGCTCACATCTCGCATTCGCCCAGCATTCACCCCACGCACACATGGTATGACTTAGAGAACTTCTTCAATACTCGTCTAATATATAGATATATATATATATATATCAATAATACATATACCTAATATTTCGTCTCTTCTCTTCTTTGATATACAGGCTGCCAGGTAAATAATGGCCAAGCTTGAAACTGTCGATAGCCCAGCTTATAACCTATCGGATAACCGCAATTAATCTTAGTGAAAAGTAAGACGGTTTTCCAAGATATTGGTGCTTTAAACTTTTTTTTTAAATTGGCAACCTTTGTCTGTAATTTGTGTGTTGCAGTTTATTACAAAATGTGTTCACATTTTGTTTCGTGTTTATTATTCTCGTTCAGTTGTTCTGTTAAAGATAAATCTGTATTTTGCATTTAATGCTACGGTATCTTCGAAAAGTTTACGTTTGTCTCAAGTTAAGGTGCAATTTTCATCTACTAATTTGAATTTGATCTTCAGTTACCAAGACAAATGTAGCAAACCTTTAGTGGCCAACTATTTTAAAAACATGACTAATTAATATACATTCCAAAATGTTATAATACATGCGGTTTCCTGTTTCAGAATTGATAATATTGCCATTAAAATATCAAAGGAGCTGTTTTTACCAAATTAAAATTTTCGACAAAATTAAAAAAATATTTTAATTATTCATGAAGGCTCTAATTAATTTAATCACAATTTGTCTGCCGCCTGTCCTGATACAGGCTTTAAATCTTCATATGTATACCCTCTTGACCAGACGACGAGCGTATCTCCCATCCAGCCGCTTCCTGCCACATTTTCTGGCCGTGGGACATCCTACTTCGCGTCAATACGTGGCGTCAATTCAAATTCTCGTCTTCTTCAGCGATTGTCGTTCTACAGCCGTTGTGATGGCCCATTATCACTTCAGTCCTAATTTTATGGGATATATTGGTTAAGGGTTACTTTGATTCTTCGACGAAGCATTCCGTTTAGGATTTGATGTTTCCCGATCATAGGCTTCGCCGTAATTTGCTGACCAACTATCAACCTGTAAGTCAGCACTACAGCCCTACGTCCAACGCCGAACCATAGGTTATCCGCCGGAAGGACGTACCGACTAAAAACCTTGGTCTTCAGACACTTCGGTACCAGCAAACAGAAGACGATGTAGGTACTTTGGCAAATGCAGCCCAGGTGTATTTGTTAATCAGATTCCATGTTTAAGTTATTTCTGCCAAGAAGAAGAGTTTGACCAAGGTAAAGATATCCTTCTACAGTTTCTTTAGCCGCGCAATCGACGATTACCAGTACAGTAAGACTAGGAAATGAGGGTGTAAAAAATATTATCGGCAGTCAAGTGGTTCTCTAAATATGTACAATGTTATCAACGTTCTATCAAAAACAAATCAATAAAGTATACATACTCCCAGCACTTATTTTCGTACACTAAATAATTTCGTGCAAATGATTATATATGGTGCCCAGGTACCAGAAGAACTAACGGTTTCATGCTTGTTAGCTGCAATACTAGGTAATCACATTTAATTACCCACAGTCTGTAAGATTAAATATGAATTAATCTTGTTAATGGTATTAGATTAATTTGATTAATATATAAAATCTGTATAAGATTGCGTCTGGACGCGTCCGACTCGGCCAGCTCACACTTTCTCAGGGAAGACTGCCGTGAAATAAGGTACTGACGTGTTCTCGGAGTGAGTGAAATATGCCAGTAAGATTTCCCATCTCCCATTCTTTTCTCATCCCACAATCATAATCATAATTTATTTGTTAAACATGGCAATAATATGATTAACAGAAATTCTACATGTTTGTCACAAAAATGGCATGCAAAATTTAAAGGTAACATGCGTAAATGAATTTAACATATACGATGTATCCCAAGTACATCCCATGTAGGGAGTATAATGGAATAAGAAAAATATCTCATCCCATTCCAGCCACTGTCATCCAGTACAATGGGAATAAAGGAAGCTCTTCATCCCATCCCTCCAAGTATGATGGGGAGTCTAATGAGATGAGGAGAGAACTCCACATTGCGTTATACTCTATATCCAATACTCTCTCAATCTTTTTTTAATTCACTTCTAAATCTCAAAACAAAACCGGCGGATTTAGAGAAGTATCAACGTTTGTTATTGTTGACATATGTTGGCAGTATCGTCAATGTTCATAGAAGACAGTATTCACTTATAACCAGGTGAACTGTCTGCCACCTTCAGTAATATTTGTCATTTTTTTAAATATCCTTAGCTCGAGTATTCAGAATTTTTAAAAATCCGGAGCTTATTTATCCACCAATCCGCACTGGGCCCACGTGATAGATTATAGCCCGAAAATCCCTTGTGATTTTTTAAGGAAGACATGTGCCCAGCGTAGAGCGTTAAAAAACATTCTAATATCTAAAATACGTAGTTATTGTGTGATCATTATCCTAGAAATCTAATACTCATTTCACAAAGTATTATTATGGTAGGCTGGAAGGAAAACGCACACACACACACGCACACATTAAAATAGCAGATTATTGCTACATATTTTTCCTCATATTTCTATAACAAAATATTTTACTGGAATAGATGGCAAAAACAGAAGATTGTATTTATAGTACTTTAGTGCATAGTAGCAACATAACAGTGGATTGTGAACCGCAGTCTTTGTACTCAAAACTAAAACAATCTCAATGAACATTTACGATGCGCGTCATCATACACTCCAGTTGACGTCACGTCACGCTTCAATTCGAATCAAAAGTAGGAACTTATTTGACGAGACCAGGACCAGAGTTAAACTACTATTATGTTTTTACTATGGTATTCGTATTTCCTCAAGTAATCTATGTTTCAAAAAATAAAGGTTTCATTACTTTTATAGAATGAACCTAAATCTTTTGAAATTGTAAAACCGGTATTCTGAAAAATATCAGGACACCTGAAGCAGCATAAAAGTGAATATTGTTTATTAATCCATATGATAATAGACACTGGAACTCATGAGAGGATATAAGACGATGCAAATATATTTGTATGGTGTTAATAAATTACACATTCATATGTTGTGTAAATGTAATGAATAATAGTGAGAATTAGCTTAAGAGTGTAGCAGTGAAGAAGTAAACTAAACAAAATTATTAAATGGATGAAAGTAATAGAGATGTCAAGACATTTATGGAGTAGATACTAATTATAACTGACAATGAGAAATATTACTACAATTTGTAATGTTAATAATATAATGTACTACAACTTGCAAATTAAACCAAATATAAGGCTGTAATGCTTTAAATACATAGATTCTTATTAGCCTCTTAACGGGCCTGTAACAGTATTGTTTCTGTAAGTTTGGACTCATAACTTTAATAAGCATACAAAGTTTAAGTACACCTGTACACACTGCTTCAATCATATATCTATCATATAGAATGAGAACTGCTTATGTTTTTGGCTCATAGCTTTTAAAAATGGGTCTCTAAGCTGCTGGATGGACCCACAGCTGCCCTATATTCAACCATTGCATACATGTAATGTGCAGTACCATGCAGTACTTCTACCATGCACAAACTTCTTTGTCCTTCCTGTTCCTGTTGTATTATATTATAAATTATAACCTTATATCATTTTAAATTCCTATTTGTGAATCCAATAATACATAAACAAATGCCTAATTAAATTAATGATGGTAAAATTACATAACACCCCAATCCTGATAGTGATAACTTAAGGTCGCTTAGTAAAATGAAAATATGTATAGTATTTACCTATTTATATTGATATAGATATCAATTGATAACAGTCTAGGAGAGTCAATCAAAAAGTTCTTAGAAACTCATGGTAATAAAACCTATTTGAGGGTAGTTTAATTTTATTTTAAAAAAGAGTCACTATCACACAATATTTATGCCAAGTGCCACTTGATTGATCCTACTACCGTTTAGCAATTAATTATTTTGAGTAAGTTGTTAAAATATCCAATTATGGAAAAAAGCAAGTTAAGTGCAGTAATAAAGTATCTGTGTCTGAAAATGTCCATAAAAGATATTTTGGGACATCAGCAGACATTATGAGTTGAATTTAAAAGAGGCAGATTGACCTGTGAAAATGATCCCCGTTCTGGTCGGCATTCCACCTTCATCATGGAAGAAAGCTTAAGAAAAATGGAGAAATTGGTTTTAGAAGACAGAAGAATCATGATAAAATATTTACAAGAGGCTAAAGATTTCATTGGGCAGTGTTTAATTCATTTTAACGGACACTAGGATTCAAAAAGTATTGGAAAGATGGGTTCTGCAAATGTTAACCGAAGAAAACAAAAACCAACATTTCGAAGTCTCAAAGCGGAATCTCAAAATCTTTCTGCATGATCTTAATAAATTTTGTTGTCATTCTTAATAAATGAAATGTCGGTTTACCATTTTGATCCTGAAACGACGAAACAAAGCATGTTTTGAAAATGGCCTTTATCTCCACCCATGAAAAAATTTTGAGTTGCTCCAACCTCAGGTTAAGTTATGGCTTCAGTGTTCTGGGAATTTGAAGGAATCCTTTTTATTGACTACACGCTGAAGGGAAAATCAATAACAGGTGTCTATTATGCAGATTTGATCCCAAAAGTGCATGAATTGATTAAAGAAAAACATCAAGGAAAATTGCAATTGGGCGTGTTATTTCAGCATGATAATGCTCAATGCTCCAGCTCATCGACCCGATGTGGCACTCACGGCAATCCGTAAATCTGATATGGAAATTCTTAATCACATTATTTAATGTATTGAGTTACATGGAGATTATGTAGAAAATGGGTATAAGGTTTAGTTAATTATTTACCCCTCTTGGCTTTCCATCTGGAATTATAGTCTCTTATTAAGTATATGAGTTTTAACAAAAATAATTTTATCTTAATAGGAAAGTGACTTAATCTTTAAAATGAAATTCTCGCATTTTCTAAAATTATAAGCCAACAAAAAAATTACAGATTCTGTTTTTTACCAATATTACAGATATGTTATCAAAATGAATATCTAAGAATAATTTTATTTGATAGTAAGCCTTACTAAGAATACAATATTCATTATTTGAACAGGTGTTAATGTATTGGTTCAATTTGTATTATATCTATTCATTGTCATAATATATAAAAGAATATGAAATGTTGATATGATAAAACTATTATGCATATTGTCATATGAGTTATGGAAGTATTATATGAACCACAGAAACATTATTGTATACAATATACAATACATATTATAAATTATGTAAGGTAAGTCAAATATGTTGATAAACAAGGCTAACAATACATACATACATATATTAATTTAATTTGCAAGTATGTTGTTTTATTTTGTACACTATGTTTTGATTATATTTTATTTAAAATATAGACAGTATTTTCTTAACAATTTTAAATGAAATTAATTACAATAATGTTAAAGTACTTACACAACCATTCCATAGGCTCCTTCACCAATGTACTGAAGGTTTGCGTATCTTGGGCCCACTTCAAACACCTGTCCTCTTACTATCTCCGCGTTGGGATTGTTGCTAGTCGCAACTGCAGCTTCGGCCATCGCGATGCACTTTCAGAAACCAGGCAGCCGACTATAAATCAACGGCTCCCAACACAGTGCTCCTCACAACCACAGTACATCCAGCATCCAAGTTTTAGCGAGGTCACAAAACGAATAAGTCCAGATGTCTCAATTAACACAAGTAGCTAACAATTCACCAAAACAAACCACGAAATCCGACCTACATTATCTACTGTACTACACCAAATTGTCCACACTTGCTTGTCATTCGCTTATCCAACGCTTATCATTGTAGTAGTCAAGCGAGTTCCATGAGGACTCCCGCACGGACACAGTACCGTTACAAAAGTGACACGGAAAATATGTTTACGTCTCTATCCTTCTCATAGGAGAAGCTGCTCCTATCTTTTTCTAAAGTGTGGACCTAGAACGTCACAGCGCAGCGCCGAGTTGATAATTTATTCTGTCAGTTTAGAGTAAATTATACATCAAACATCAAATAGGAAATCCAGCTTTGGGATATTTTTTTAAAATCAGAGTTAAAAAAATTCACACAATTTGAAAAAGTAAAAATAATACAATAAAAATCGATACTCAATCGGTAAGTCACTGCTTACGTTTGCCTGTTTTCTTTCCGTAAAACAAAAGTTTGGTCACAAATGTCACGTTGACAGTTGTTTCCTTTGAGTTGTTTAAAATCTTAATCACCAATTTTTTTCTATTTTACACGTCTACAATGCGCTTGTCATAGGATAATTTGTTAAAATTTATTCGTAATTAAACTCATTGCATGTCATTTTAACTAGACAGTTTAATGTGCTTATATAAAATATTTTTATGGAGTAATTCTGTAAAGCATAAACGGTACTGACCTCGTCACATTAAGTCGAAGTAACTATCATACAATCAGTTTAGGTATGTCGGTTTGGTCGGCTAGTACAGCTGGAAATAATTGCCGCTGTGCGACTCCAGTCAGTCGTTACGGTCACACTAATAACTGGTGTCCAAAACTAAATAAGGTACGATTTATTTTAATACTTTGTGTGTTCCAATCTCTCAGTATTGGTATTGACTGATCTTTAGCTAGATTATAGAGAAAACTATTAGTATTTCTTCACTACACATTGTTGTATCAACACTAGTTGTTTTATAAACATTGTGGTTGTTATTTTTTTATTCTGGGCTATTGTAACCACTGTTTTTAACATGTACTTACACAAGTTTCTGTCACTATGAGTGTTTGAGTTTTTATTTTTACATATTGCTTTTGCAATACATATCACCCTTTTACATATTTAAAGTCAATAATATTAACTGTAACATATTGGTTGATGTAAATCTGTAACTTTAATTTTTATTTCTTATTATTGTTTTATTTAAATCTAATACCTATGTTTATTTTTGTCCTAGTGGTATTGATGACAGTTCTTTTGCAAAGCCTCTAAATTTGGTTTTGTGGTACATCGAGGCGGAAGACTTGATACTACTGTTCTTAACAGTGAGTGGAATTTGTAATAAGCAATGGGAAAGGGTTTCTGTCACGCTGTTCCATTAGATGTCCTCTATCTGTCCATTGTAACTTGATACTAGTTATACAATTTGAGATGAATTAAGATCAATATAATAAGTGGTTCTAATTGTCTGTGCTTTGCAGCTTCTAAAACTTCTAGCTTGAGACTGTTTGTCCTAAACTCATACTTATGGAGATTGTGGTGTCTCAATGTTCGCCTTCTAATCATCAGGTGACTGGTTCATTGTAAGATATAAAGATCATAGTTTAAACTTTTGACTTTAAATTAGGTCATAATTATCTTAAACTTCAAATATATCCCCTTTATTCATAATCACTGTCTAAATTTAATTATTGCTTAAAATTCTTTGTCAGTTTCTAACCAGTTTTACTTTATAGAAAGGTATAAGAGATTTTAAGCAATTGTTAAATTCAAATGTGACATTATCTGAGCAAGGGAACCTTATTGTCAGTATGCGCTTTGGTTGAGTTTTTTAACATATTTGGTTATTTTTGTTTTATTTCACGAAAGTGAATATCTAGGTAAACTAGAAAAGACAATAAAGTTTATTTTCTAAGATAATTTCACACTGTCTTAATTAAAGTTTACATGTGGTTAAACATTTTTACCTTATTTAATCAATCCCTAGATATTTATTGAGATTTTAGCTTTTTTCTTCATATTTATCTATTAAATGGGTCTTAATCCCTACATTTGCCTTTTATTTTACTCAACATTTCAGCTGGGTTATTACACCAACCTCGGTCATGAGTCTGCTCATGACCATGGTTTTGTGTAGACCAATAAAAAAGGTAAACATACATGTTAACACCCATTTCATAAATAAATATTTTTACGTCTAATCACTAAGTAATGTCTAAATGTTTGCTTTTTATAATTACTCTCTGTTATCTGTGTCTCCAACCAGCATGGAATTATGTTTAAAAACTACCCTTGTTAATCAATCCAACTTATCACATGTATGCGAAATTTGATAATGATTCGTCCATTGGTTTCAGAGTTATTACATAACAAACAAACCAACTTTCACATTTACAATAATCCATACTTAACATACTCTCAACTTGAGTCAATTAAGATCATAATACATCCTGCTAATAAATACAGTTACCTATTATTTGTAAACTTTTCTGCGAATTCATCTGTATGATGCTATTGCATTTTTATTAAAGTGCACCTCTAAATAGTACTCATTTATATATTATATACTATTTTTATTGCTTTATACTAAATATTGCTTTTTAAAATTGTTTATTTGATCTAATTATTAATACCAACTGTTATTAATTAAACCATATCAGCACTGTAGCTAGATTATTAGAGCTTTTTTTTTCTAAATATTTATATATTTTATAATACAAGACATGCAACATGGATGGACAGGTAGGAATTGATAGGAAATAGGAAATATTTAAAAGGAAATATTTAAAACCAAATTTACGGGTTTTATTATAACAGCACTTTGTCCTAATTTATTCACTCACTAACCACATGTGTATACTTTTAATTGCACCTCTCTGATCAACCATCAACCCAAGGTTGGCTGGTGAAGAATGTCTTAAGACATGAAGCTCGCCTTTTGTACGAAATTATGCAATGAAGTGTATAAATAAATCTATTAATTGGCATATAAACGGGGGTTACTCACGATTTATTATTATAGCCGATATTTCGGTCCAGTTACATGAACCGTGGTCGTGGCGAAACTGCGGTAGCGAGTGAAGGTGTTGTTGCTATTGACCGACAAATCAGTCTACCCTCCGTAGTGTTGATCTTTGCTTCACCTACCCACACTGAACATGTTTTTGTTGATTAAGTTCCTAGCATACTATACTAATAATATAACCACACACACGCGAGTTTGAAAACTCATCAACTTTTCTGGGCAAAGTTCAATGACTAGGTGCCATGTACGTGCTAACTTAAATCCAATCCTCGCGATTCAAATTTCGAATTTTTTAATTTCTACTGCCTCTCGGACCAAACGCGGTAAGTGATGTAGGTATATATCAGTGTGCGTTGGCTTTCGATATACTGAGTGACCCAATGCCCCACCTCGACGAACATAGACGTTTACATCCAGAAACGCGATAGTCTTATTGGACTCAACTTCGCATGGAAACCTTCATTTTCTGTTCTACGTAGGTACTGGCCCACCTGCCCTTGACCTCCTCGTACAATATCTTACACCACCACCACCAGCCAAGACACTTAGCGTCTGTCGTCACACCACTTACCAATCGCGCCTACGATCTATGCGATGAGAAACATCTGTCACGTGAACTACAACATGTAGATGGAGTGTTACGGAAGAATGGTCACACAAAGGCGTTCAAAATACCACGGCGAAGACCTAAGCAAGGGAAACGAACTGATACGGTTGATAGACAGTCGGCATATCTTACTTTTATAGAAGGAGTAACCGATTAGATTGGCAAGCTTTTAAGGAGTAAATACGATATAAAAACTGTATTTTCTCCCTGGCAAAAAGTAGCAAGCTGCCTGCGTTCTCCTGAGGATAACTTGCCCCTATCAGTGTCCTGGAGTCTACAAAGTGAACTGTGGAAGCTCATACATTTGCTAAACCAAGCGAACCATAGCAAGCCACATAACACATACAGGAACACATAACCGGCGTGAAAAATAATAACCCACGCCAGGGCCGTCTTTACCAGGGGGTGCAAGGGGTGCGGTGCACCCCTGGCGCCCCGCGCCCGGGGGCGCCTGTGGAGCGCTGAATTCAGTGCCGGCTTTACCTATGGTGCAGGGGGTGCGGTGCACACGGGCGCAGGGTCTTAGGGGGCGCCGAGCGCCGCTCGCGACACCTCCAAAGAGTTCAAAACGCCTACTAGAGGGCGTCCTGCACCCGGGCGCTACATGAGCTAGAGCCGGCGCTGACCCACGCAAGTCGGCAACAGCAGAGCACCTATTAGACGCAGTAACCAATCATTGGATTGAATTACACAAATCAAAAGTAATTTCAACTGAACGCCATTACATACCGCGTTTGTTCCGAGAGGCAATAGAAATTAAAAAATCAGCAGTCTCCCCGCGACCACACGACACGGTAACGGGACCGAAATATCGGCTACAATAAATCGTGAGTAACCCGTTTACATTACAATTATTATGTTCAAACACGATAATAAACGTTTAAAATCTTAAATAAATAACTCTTTAAAAGAACTATGAAAATGTAGTCATTGTTAATGTATACAGAATATGCGCCCTCTCCCGTGATTCCGTGTCAAGCACTACAGTTATATCATGTTATGTATCAAGATGAAATACGACAATTTTGACATATTTCCTGTGTGACATTACAAATGAGTCAGTGTCTGAACATGTAGGTTAGTAAATTAGTCTTTGGACGTGTACTAAAAAAAGACATTTATGCCCGATATTAACCAATGCGGCGTCGTTAGAATTTATGCATCCCGAAAACAATAAAAGGTCAAAGGTCATTACTTAATTGGTATCTTTGTTTCCATAGCACAAGTGCGTGATGTCTGGCGAAGCTCCGATTCAATCTGCCGACGGGTTACACACCCCTGCCTATTTGTCTTGGAGGAAGTTGCAGCTGAGCCGTGCGAAGCTCAAGGCTTCCAGTAAGACCTCTGCCCTGCTGTCCGGGTTTGCTATGGTATGTATATTTGCGGTACATCCTCTTGTCATTTGTTACTATTCCATAGAATGGTTCATTTTGTTGATAATCATCAACAAAATCTGATATTACGGACTTATTCATGTGGATGGGTTTGCTCTTAAAAGAAATAAATTATAACATGTTATAAACCCATCCCACGAATACGTGGATAATTTTCCGCACAAGCTGATATAACGCTTACCTTTATGTCGTTGAAGACGATGTCCACTTACGGCTATATATGAACCACCTTCCTGTGTTTGATCACTTTTACCCAAATCAAAGAAACTTTATATCGAAATATCATTGAAAATTGTCATCAATGTGTCAATACCTCTACCCGTCCACCTCTTCGGACTCGTCTATCTTATAGCTTGGCAGTCGTGCCGCCTACTGAGTTTCCCGATGCATGGTCTTCATTTGAGGAGTCTTCTACCCATCGATTGTCGTATGTACGTCAAATAATGCCGACCCGAATATATGTGTGCACGGGAGAGTGCACGCTGTATTACTTACTGTTCGAACGAGTAGACATTTTATACCGCGAACCCGAGGATTGTGGAACAATTTACCTCCCGAGGTTTTTCCCTTGCGTTACGATATGCGGTAAAAGACATTTGCAGGGTAGGCAGCGCGTCTGTAATCCTCCTGGTATTGCAGGCGTCTATAGGTTACGGCAACCACTTAATACCGTAGGGGACGTCTGCTGTTTGCCCACCTTTAATATAAAAAGGCCCTGGGCGCGGTCGACTGGCCTTGTACCTCTCTCGCAGAAGACTACCTTGAAATGTACTGCATCCCACTTCATCCCTTTTCCCCAATGTACGTACGTGTTTGAATACTGAGTGAGATATGCCAGAGCTTATTCTCATCCCATCCTATCCCTCCCCATTTTCTCAACCCTTTCCCCAAATCCATTCCTATATTTCCAAAGGTAGGCAGCGCAACCGGGAGCGGGCCAACGTTTGTCAATCTGGACTGATGTTGGCATGTATTGTATCGCGGAAATCTATGAGCGACAGTATCCACTTACAAGTGATCCACTCGAGCCAAGGACTCTCAAGCAGATTTTATTCTTTCTTTTAGTCATTCACATCATTGCCATCCAACTCCGCTATGGCTTTTCTTTGCTTATAAAAACTTTTGTCCGGAGGAATATTTGTATTATTATAAATTACAACAGAGCAAATTAATACTGTGTTGTCTCAGGTGTTATTTTTCTGTGTCATTGTGCCGACCGTCATGTGAAGTTATTTACTTTTTTTAAAAACTGTTACAAACTACTAACATGGTTGTAATGACTGCTGTGAAAAAGTCTAGTAACGCTAATTTAAATTTACTGACCCTGAGATTAAAATAGCATGGTAATGGCTATGGATACAAGAGGTACTCGTCCCCTGAAAACAGTTCTTTTTTACTGCTAACTAGCTTGCGTGTATCTAAAAACTTCGATTACAATAAATGTATTATTTAAAACATTGTCAATGTGTTTAACTACGACCTTAGCCATCTCACACTGGAAACGAACTTTTAATTTTTTATTAGCGTTAGCCTGTGGCTTTTCACGTTTAGAACACGATTTCTAATAAAATACAATTAGGTTTTACATCGTAATCCAGTTATACTGAATAAATTTTCGTGAACTTTTTTTTGTCGAGTCTATAAACAAAGGACTACCTTAGTCTACCTTCTTTTTTATTAAATAAAAGCGTGTTAAAATATAAAGTAGGCGCAGCAAAGTGGTATTTATAATATATAGTCAGCAGTACAGGCCATCATAAAAAAAACCTATCATACCTACTAAGCGTGGGATTTCTCCCACGCACACTCACTGATCTGACACGATAAAAGGATGCAATTCACACATTGTTCTACATATGTATTTGTTTACAGTTTATTGTATAAATCAACTGCGGGGAAATAGGGCATGGCACCGATTTCGATATGAAAGTCAACGTGCCATGTACACACACTCTATTGAATAATGGAATTTCTACAATATTAATCCAATTATTTTATCTAAATTATATTTATAGAAATGACTTTTTTGCGGTGCTTATTCTAAGGCCTCGATCACACGTGCTGTCACGTGCATCACAATTTCGCGATTGAGTAAGAAGAAGACCCCAAAAACTAGACACAGTATTAGAGGTTAAGATTATTTTTTTACAATGTTGTAG
This sequence comes from Sesia bembeciformis, assembly GCA_943735995.1. NCBI lineage: Eukaryota > Metazoa > Arthropoda > Insecta > Lepidoptera > Sesiidae > Sesia > Sesia bembeciformis. The sequence continues at coordinate 4,452,352 of OX031028.1, read as the reverse complement.
AGCCACTCAAGTGTCAGTACACTAACTGAATTATGGTTTCGAAGATATTTTTACTTTTACTAAAACATCCACATGTCACAATCAAAACGCGTTAATGCATTATTGGACATTAATTCATTTGTTCACAGGTAGCTATGGTAGAGGTGCAGCTAAATCCTCCAGAAAGCACGAAAGTGCCTCCAAGTATGTTAGTGGCCTTCACAGTCTGCACGACGCTCCTCGTTGCGGTTCACATGCTAGCCCTCATGATCAGCACCTGCATATTACCCAACATCGAGGCAGTAGGGAACCTCCACAGTATATCACTCGTCCATGAGTCACCTCATGAAAGACTCCACTGGTACATCGAAGTAGCGTGGGCGTTTTCCACTCTCCTAGGGCTCATACTCTTTCTCGTCGAAATAGCTATACTTTGCTGGGTGAAGTTCTACGATCTGAGCGTAACAGCGGCTTGGTCCGCTTGCGTCGTCCTCATACCGGTCATGATAGTGTTCCTAGCTTTTGCTATACACTTCTATATGTCTCTAGCAACTCACAAATATGAGGTGACGGTGACAGGTATTAAGGAGTTGGAAATGCTCAAGGAACAGATTGAGATGGGCGACCATGATTCCCGCATGAATAATCTTACTCTCCTAGATACAAGGATCGTTTGATTGCGTCAATGTCCATATTGGAATGTTACTATTATCACCTTTTATATGAAGTATACACAATAGTTATGTAATTTTTTTTTTCGATTATGGTACTTAGCGGTAAGTTTGTACTTATTGCCAATCATCGATTTGAGAATACATACTAGATGTGTCATAAAAGCACTCCAGGGTAGGCACGTTACAGTCTAATAGTGTTCTATGTTCAGTAGCTCTCGAATTCATATTTATATGTGTTTTGAAAATAGAACATTCTTACCCCTCCTCATCTGCTTCCCCCCACCCCTCCTTGAAGTTGCCAACCAGGTTTCTTTGATAATAATGTATGATGCGACATCTAATCTATTCCCATATCGATGGTACCAATATAAGAACGTACGACGAGTTGTTATATGTTATTGTAAGTGGTTATGTTTTCTCCTTTTTAAATAAGTTTTAAGATGTGTGAATCGTGAAATAATGTTTCTAAGCAAATGTTAATAGCTGGCATGACATTAGAATCTCTGTTCATCACTATTTTTTTTAACATATAAACTAATAATTTAGCGGCGTATATACATAATACACATAATTTATTATATTTCTAAGAACATTCGAGAACGTTGTCTCCCAAAGAGTTATTTAATTGTATGACTTTAAATGGAATGTTAAGGCAGAAGACTGATGCATTTTTGAAATTTGGAATGCGGTTAATGTTGATAAAATTAAAAAATCTGGCAGGTTTCAATTCCTGTTTGATGACATGTTTTCGCAAATATGTATAAATTATCAACGTTCGCAGTTAAGCGAAGGTCACAAACGTGCCAAAGGATGAGCTGCACAGAATCAAAACAAAATATGCAAGTTTTTTTAAAACGCCATTCACTAATCTATAGTGGAAATATGTCAATTAAGCATGTATAGATCACACCTGCCAATCATCACACCTTTGACAATCTACGTGATTCCGATTAGTCCCTTTACGCTAAAACTTTAGGCAATTATATTTAATGTATCTATTTTTAGATTAAGGTACCTATACAATTGTATGCAGGGCCGTCTTTACCAGGGGGTGCAAGGGGTGCGGTGCACCCCGGGCGCCCCGCGCCCGGGGGCGCCTGTCGAGCGCTGAATTCAGTGCCGGCTTTACCTATGGTGCAGGGGGTGCGGTGCACACGGGCGCAGGGTCTTAGGGGGCGCCGAGCGCCGCTCGCGACACCTCCAAAGAGTTCAAAACGCCTACTAGAGGGCGCCCTGCACCCGGGCGCTACATGAGCTAGAGCCGGCGCTGATTGTATGGTTGCCTGTTACGACAAATAAATAAAAAATTGAAATAAAAATTAATCGAATAAAAAAGAAGTTGGTCCGGGTTTCCCGTATTAGTCGTTTGACTTTCAAGCCGTCCGAGGATTTTAAAGCTACAAGTTAACAAAAAATGACAAAATTAGCTTATTAATTAATGATAAGATTGATAGGTATGGCATGACGATGTTCCAGAGTCAATTATTCTGAATTGTTGATTCCATAAATCATCCTAAATGAAGATTGCGTAGATTGAACATTTGTATGCGCAATTACAAGGAGAAAATTATGTTATGAGGAAAAAACGCAGTCGTTTACGCGGGGAAGTTCATATCTGTAAAGGAAAGCCAATGTTATTAATACTAGTATTCCTTATAACTAGCAATTATACGGTAAAGGAAAACATCGCGAGGAAACCCGCGTGCCCGAGCACTAAAGAAATATCTGGGGTATGTGTAAAACCCATTAATGCGCACTGGGCCTGTGTGGTAGATTACGGCCCGAACACCCTCGTGATTGCAAGGGAGGCCTGTACTCTACAGTAGGAATGATAGAGACCGTTATTAAACCTAATGAGTAAGCGGCTGTGTCCAGGTAATCTTTGTAATTTTTTCGCATGTTGTGCAATGGTTTTAAATTTTTATACGTCCAGCTTTTTGATCATGCCTTAACCCTACTAAAGACTACTGGGATTAATTAATATTTCCTAATTTAAGGAGCACGAATTATAACAGCTTTAAAATTAGGGTATGAATATACCTAGTGAACTATAAGCAGCCGATTTTTTTTATAAGAGACTTATTGAGAATAAACGTACAGTATGCCATTTTGCAGGCTTATTGGTTCAGTCTGGAGCTTATTGTAAGCCATTTCGCAGGACAATTTGATAGTCTGCACGAAATTAATATTTCCATGTTTTTATTATATGGCGTAGGTAATGCCGGAAAACATACTACCTGAAATATTGTACTCGATCGTTACAATTGTTACTACGACGAGTCGAGCTGCACAATGCTAATTTTGAACGCTCCCGAGCGGTACCGTCACCTGACCTTTTATCGTCCACTGCTGGACATGGACCCCCTCATGCACATTGCCTTGTGCATGGCCTTATAACAGCACACGGGTCTAGAGGGTTCGCGAGTCCACTGATAGAGGTGGTGTAATTTCTCGGGGCATGTGATAGGGGCTTTGTTATTTCTTAGTCATCTTTTACGTCACTCACGGGCCCACGGGCAGATGTGGGGTTGTGCTATTCTAAAGCCTGCCAACCCCACACGCTCGCACGAGTGGTACAGATATATTACGAAAACATTGACCATCAGCTAATCCGGAAACACCCGAACGCGTCATCCACGTCTATGAAACACCGTACCTTACTTGCATACTTTATTGCATAGACGTGGATGACGCGTTCGGGTGTTTTCGGATTAGACAATGGCCAATGTTTTCATAATGTATCTGTACGCCTATTGTCAATTGAAAAACGAATTGTTTGTGATGTCAAAGGAGCATTAGAATAACGTTTTATTACAAGGCAACGTTGCAGTCAGTAATATACGTTAATGTAAACGTGGCGTTAAGGTCCAGTTGCAGTATTATTAACTACATATACTGTGTCTTGACTTTAGACGAGTAAAATTGAGGGTTCAGAATGAAGAGGTCAGAAAAGCAAGTAGTCTAAAAATCAAATCGTCTAACGTTATATTTATCCCCTCTTACCCCTGTTACTATTGTCCAGCCTGGTGGTATCACGGGAGATTTATTTTACCCCTGTTAGATACTACTGAAAAAAAATATACATATATTAAAAACCGTTGGAACTGATTAAATATATGTTATTATTACTCATGCTTAAAATAAACTAGGGCTTCTTTAATATTCAAAGTAATAACAAACAAATAAAGTCTGGGTTTAATTAAGGTTCAATTGAAAAAAAAATCTTATCTACATCAATGCAATTTTTCTATTGCCAGTTCTAATGTAATCGCATTTTTTATGAGTTGCATTTGCATGCGTCTAATAAGTATTGATTAATAGGAAATCCTCTGAGTACATAAATATTTAATTAGCTGGAATGATTTTTAACAGATAGGAACTTATCAGTAAGTAGTAACAGAGGTAAAATAAATAGTAAGTAGGAATATACTTGTATATCAATTCTTGATGGTTTTCGTTTATGGAAAGATACCACTTAGACAGACAACATACAAAATAGATGAACATCATAACTGACTTATGCTTCTCAAATCACCTGAAATTTAGATGAATTGCTAAGTATAACATTTGACCATTTATTTTTTAGACCAGTTGCTATCATATGTGGTCAGACACCTCATACTGATCCAATTGAGAATCAACTTTTTTTCCAATTTAGGCGTTTTAATATTAGCCGACTGGTTCCTAAGTCGTAAGCTGCTGGTTAGGGGCCGTTCAAGTATTACGTAAGCACCAAAGGGGGGGGGGGGTCTTTGCTTTGCTTATTTTTGATGACATGGGGGACGGGGGGTCTGAATGGTGATTACGTCAGCAATATTTATTTAATTACTTTCGTATTTTTTGGCAAAATTTAGTAGATTCTGATTAAATGAGAAACTTGAACAGATTTTGTAAAAATCATACCAAAGCTTACAGATAGGAATATAGCATGGGCATGGGAATATAGCATGGATTATAGCATGGGGGGGGGGTAAAAGCTTTGCTTACTTTTGCTGACAAGGGGGGCGGGGGGGGTTAAACATGACTAAAATTCTGCTTATGTAATACTTGAACGGCCCCTTATTCTTGTAAGTCGCGAATGCGCGTTAGTTTTGCTTGTGGGCAATACGTAGTAGTAGTAATTACGAATCTCGCCACAATGAATGATCAATTAGAACGTGTTTATCGATTTTCTATAGGTATACGTTCTTACAAATGTAACAAACGGATAGAGTTCACTTTTGCTCAACGAAACTATATCCGACAGATATAGACAGTCTATACTCAACTCACATTCTTGTGATCGTGAGTTCAAACCCTTGGTCCGTACCAAGGAGTTCCTACTTAAGTACGGGTTTTAAAAAAATGTACTTTTCTGTTCGCAAAATGTCTCTCAAGTTACGACTTGAAGAGTACTAATTCTGATTATAGCATTGTATGCCGTTTATAAAAATCTTTTAACGGGTTATTTTGGATTAGGTACATAATATTAAATAATTATTTATAAACGTTATAATATATTAGAAAAAAATTCTTGAACACCCTAAGACTTTTTATATAAATCAATTTAAATGAGGAATATACAGACTATTTCCTGACATTATATTTTAAACATTCTATTTTCTGAATGTTAAGTCTATTTTCCCACATAGTTCATGATTTTACATAAGGTATCATAGAAACATAAGAAACGTAAAGTGTTGACTGCAAATGTTACTTATAATTAATTACCCTGTGATAAATGTGAATGACATTATTAAACCTGTCAATGTAATTAGAATAAGGATTTTTTGTTTATCGACATTTAAACGATAATATAATCGTATAATAATAATAATTGTAAAAGATGATCTGGTAAATAAAATTATTCCATTTGGTCAATACAGTGTTTCAGTTTCTTGTCTAGGTCACCTATCTTCTGTTGGAGCCAAAACTCGCTTTCTTCTAGAATTATCCTTGAGTTTCGCAATTCCTCCTAAAAATTTAAATTAATAATTGTTATATCACCCCTAAATAATTTGGAATACCTACTAACACCTAACAGACGATCAAACAACTACAACATTTTATTGCGGTTCTCAATCTCAAACTACTTAGATAGTGACTAAAGTTTGTATTACGTGTTCTAAACTGTAAAATTAATATTGTACTTTGTACTACAATGTTATATTAAAATTTGTAGTTAACTTCACGTAGCTGCCTATTAAGTAAGTAGGCAACGTGCTCTAAACAAATCTGTAATTGTTCGATTGGCTGCTACTTCAAATACTGGAGACACTCATCTGACCTTGTTCTTATCTTATAAATACTTACGTTACTGTACATGTGTAGCACATGCACAACAACTATTATTGATCCACATGCCTGTTCACGTTTCAATAAACTTTTTACAACACTATCTTGGCTAGTGGTGGGTAATCAAGACTTCTCGGCGTGTTTTAACTCGCTTCATTCTGCTCCGCTTGCGGATCCGATTCCTCTTAGTTACTCCTTAACTCTTTTGATTCACCTACTTATTCACCTTCCGAGAGCGTTTCATTCCCTTTCCGTCCCCCCCCCCCCCCCACCTGACTAGTGTCGATGCTCGATTACACTCACGATCATGATTGGCACCGGAATCGGAATGAATAACATTTCGATGGAACAATTAAGGGATTCTGCTCCGCTCGCGGATTCAACTCTTTTGATTCATTAACTCCGGAGTTACCCATCACTATTCTCCACTCGTTTCAAATCCACTCTTAAATTTTAGGAGATAGGAGAGGAATCTGTGGACATGGCATCATTTCTCTTTCTTGACTGTTGTCATGTACAGCTGCTGTCCATAGGTGACAGCATCCACTTACCACCTGGTGGACTGTGTGTTCATCGGGTAAGTTCATTTAAGTAGATTTTAAACATAACTAATGGTGACTGGCCGAATCCAAAATATTAATCAGTTTCGAAGTATGCGATATAAATTTGTATGCAAACTGTGGGACGCATTTTGTAATGGATGGAAATGAAATTTAGCTGGTTACTTGGCCTTACTATGCGCTGAAAGATTTGGTGCCCTCTTGTGACAAAATCAATATAAAACAGTTTTCACGGCTGGTCTCATTTAACGCTTTTTAAACATTTCAGCTTGTCAATTTATTTTTCCTAAGTAGGAAATATTCAAAAGTTAACTTTTTAAATGTAGTCATGCATGATAAAATAAATAATAAATAGTCAGTTATTCTTAACTGATGACGGCGTGTAGACGACAGTAATCACTTACCAGCAAATACAGTAATCACTTACCTATGAAAAGAGGAAGTCGAAAAAAGGAAAGGTATATTGCTTGAAGCAATCCTACAAAATAAATCGCAACCTTTTTATACACTCGGAATTCATGTGAAAACTTACGGGAGGAATAGGATACTCTGTAGGTAGATCACAGAATTGCCGTACGATGATGTCGGACATCTTGGACTTGACACAGACGTTGTTCACCCAAACACCCTCCTGCAGTTGACCGGTGTGCATGTGATAGAACCGACCTAAGCCGTTCTTTACGTTGTTCTCCCAGTGACCTTCATAACGGTTGCCATTTTCTAGAAAAATGCTTGATAATGAACATTTTTAAATAATTAATTGATATCTATTGATAATAATCATCTATTAAAATTTTCACGTCTATGCATTCGTGGAGATGCGAGTTTATGGTTAAAAACAAATCATCCATTTGGGAGGCGGAAGGTGCACGCTGCAATCCAGTGGCGCACTCAACTGGCCAAGTTACTCTTCTCTCACAAAAGAGTAGGTACCTAGGTACCTTCAAATGTACTGCATTTCCCACTTTATTCTATTCCCTCAATGTATTATGTAGGTATGTTTCGGTAGTGAGTGAGATATGCCAGGATCCATTCCCATCTCATCCTATCCCTCCTTATTTCCCCAACCCTTTCTCCATTTCTAGGTATTCCTGTATTTCCAAAGGCAGTTAGCACATCCGGTAGAGTGCCAACGTTTGTCATTTTAGACTGATTTTGGCAAGTATCGCGGACGACAATAGTAAGTAGATACTAGCAGATGGACTATATGCTCGTCTGTCACTTTCTTTCTGTAAAAATGTAGAAAACGCTATTAGTGTACCCAAAGTACTCCTGGTGTACCTACGTAGTAGGTGACGTACAGGTCTTTTAAAATATAGAGGATTGCAGATAGTAGGTATTGATCCGATATTAGATTTTGCCTTGATTTCATTCTTGATTTTTTCTCCTAAAACTAAGCTCATGTGAATGGATAACAGCAATTAAATTAAAACAGGCGCCACGTGATAAAATTACCTAACTCTAAACTAAAAATTAGAATGGTCCAGAGATGCATATAAATATGGTTGTTGTTTTTAGTTGTAGGCATATTTCGAACAATTTGGCCGTTTCCAAACCAATGCATGAAGCTTTGGGCAAATAATCGTATTTGTATAGACCTTAATGGATAGGAAAATAAGATAGGTACCACCAGTCTTCTTAAAAATTTGTATAACTAATCCTTTGCATAAAGCGCCCTCCCAGGCATGAAACTTGGTCTAAACCCGGTCATCAAAAGTGACATTAACCTTGAACAAACATGCCCAATCCTTCCCTCAAGCTCATGTTCCAATAGCCCACGTACAGCGTCCCGTTGGAGTACCACATCTTGCCATACCCATGACGGTGTCCAGCCTTCCAATATCCGAAGTAAACGTCGCCATTATCATAGTAACGCCAGCCGACTCCCTCAGGCTTCCTTCTGATCCAATTGCCACGATATTCCAAGCTAAATGTACCATTAGCGAGTCTGTTGCTTAGAGTTCCAAATCCGTGTCTGATAAAATTCAATGTTAGTAATTGTAGGTATTTTTACTCTATTACAATACCTACCTGTTTAGTGTTTGGTAAAATGTTATTTTATCACAATAACATAATTTGGTCCGTCAATTGGTCAATTGAAGACTGACGTTTAAATTGCTGTAAATTTTATTTAGACTTACCTACCGAGTAATCATTAGTGTGTTTTTAGGTGATGTTTCATGGTGTGCCTAAATAAATGGTCTAAATGGTATACCTATAATGCAAATCTTGATTCTCTTTACTCTGGTTGAATTGCACTGGAACATTATCTGACTCATTAAAACAAAACAAGGTTTAGGTTTTTACCTATCTCTTAGAAAATCTGTTCAAAGGAAAAATAAATTGAAAAATTTTAATTCTCTATCCATATAATTCTTACATTAAATTACTCAGCTTCTATCTTGTAAATTAATTAATAATTGAAAAAATGTAATTGAACTATTAAAATTAATTATTTTTACCCGTACTTATTACTTTTTAATTTATTTGTTAAAATTTATGATAATGGTGGGGGGGAGGGGTTGGTCAATTACAGCCATCCGCGCCTGGTGTGGGTAGTAACATTTCATGTGAAGTTTGTTATTAAAGCAAGAGGCAATGAGTAGACAATTATTATTTATTAAAAGTTTTACCTGAAACCTCTATACCAATCTCCTTCATACAATTTGCCATTGATTGTTAGGAAAAGTCCTTTACCTTTCGGATACAACGGAAAAGTAAAATTAAATATACAGAATGAAAAGTAAATACATACACTATAAAATATTCATAACGGAATATTCATTATACTAAATCTTCAAAGGTAGGCAATGCAATCGGAGGTGTGTCAATGTTAGTCATTCTGGACGGATGTTGGCATGTATTGCAGATGTCTATGGACGATAGACACCTTCGTATATAAAAAAAGTGTTTTAAACATGTATAATAAAGCTAAATGACCCTTGACCTCCAATGATTTTCTTTGTACTGGTGGCTCTATTGGGCCAGTTACACTTGGTGGTATGATACAGTTTGAACTCTCGAATGAGAAAATGCCTACTAAGCAACCCCCAAAGTTATCATCGCTGAGCAGCAGTTCTATAAAAAATATATATACATGCTGGACATGGGCCTCTTCATGCACATTGTCTCGTGTATGAGGGATGTATGGCCTTAAAACAACACGCTGGCCAAGAGAGTCCACTCTTTTAAGGTGTAATTGTTGAGGGCTTGTGGTAGCAGCTGTGTAATATTCCTTAGTCGCCTTTCACGACACCCACGTGTCAAATGTACCTTCCTTCAAATCCTTGTGCCAATCGCCAACATATTTATCAAATTTGGAAGTGAATATCGAGTGATGTAAGCCATTTTTGACAGCTCTCTTCTCGGCGAGTATCGGTAGCGGGGTAAAATTACGTGGTTTTCGATAAAACGGCATTACATCTAAACAAATTTAAAATATTTAATATCTACGAAATAAGATCATTATGTCAATACATGTCAGATTTTTGTCAAGGTAACGTTTTAGTAATATCTATTTCTTTCAAGGAGGTTACAAGTTATTTTGAGTAACTCTTAACTTGCCGTCATTAACTGCGTTCTGTATGTCGAAGCCATTTAAGAATGAACTTTCGGACTGTAATATTAAGGTCCAAAGCTTAATGTGTACTAATTGCAGATGAGTATGAATAGAGTTAATTTACTTGAAATATCACGCATTTTTGTACGTATTTCTTTTTTGTATCAAATGTGTAAGATAAATGTATAATAATAACAAAAAATATAATACGTAAAATGTTCAATTATTTAAAATTCCAAATAAAAATTGTCGAAGTCACCCTCACCAAACTTTTTATCCACTGTTAGTTAGCTTAGTTTAAACCACACAGTCACACTGGCGGCGGCGAGTTGGCAAATACACTCTTTGAGATACAACCCCTTTGTTATCACAGCCACGGAAAGAGACGAATTTATGCTATTTTAAAGCCGGCTTACACCGCACAGCAATAAGTATTACAGTCGGATTTTTTATTCGAGTCAGAGATATGAAATGTAGAACTGTCAATAAAGTGTCATCTCAATACAAATTTCACTCTGTTTGACAGTTCTACATGTCATATCTCTGACTCGAATATTAGAAAGTTTTTATTAAATAAAATTAGCCTCATATAAGTCTATCGTTACGCCGCATTAACTTTAAAACTTGATTAGGAGTAACACATGGAGAATAAAACACGAATTACTACTCTCTAAACATTTATTTCAACCCACACTATTATAACATTTCATGCAGTTCCATGAGCCTTCTTCAAGCCTCTGCTCAGTTCAATTGACTGTTGGTAATGTTCCCTGAAGCCTTGTAGAGCCAGTTCTTGCTGACCTCTCATAGAAGAGTTACTAACAATGTATTTCTCTATGACTTCAATACACTTGTTGTCGAGTCGAATGTCTTGTTCGGTTAGATTTGTTGGCTTTGTTAGTTGTATCGGTGTTGCTAAAATCTGGGATGCAGAAATAGGTGATTATTATCTTTAGGTTTGAGATAAATAAGTTAAGAGTATTTGGTTGTTATACAATGAGCAGTACGTTAAAGACTTCACGATGCTAATGATCCATGGCGCACTCCTATGGGGTTTTTTTATAGAAAGAAAATGGTAGATATATGAAATATTTGATAAGGTTTAAAATAAATTGCATTTATTGCAAAAAGTAGTATCTTGTATGACCCAGGGCGAGTTCTTTTATTGGTGGAGCAAAGAGAAACCTTTTTTGTATACAAAAGATCTATATATACTATTTTTGCATGCATACCGATATTAAAACTAACCATACGGGTTTATTATGGCTTTGGTGGCAACTGGCTCGCTTTTTCTATTTTAAACCTAAGCCAGTTGCCACCTAAGCCTTTAATGGCTATAGGCGCAATTTCCGAAAATCTGAGTGTTGCCAACGTTGTTATTGTCATAATGCAAACAGATACGTTCAATTTTAATGTCAATAAACTCAGAATCATGAATGGAATCTATAGTTTCATGCTTTTGCGGTTCGGACCGCACGGACAAACCCTGTATACCAAATAGATACAGTCTGATGGTAATTTATGCAATGCAATGCAACCAGCCGTTTCAGTATCCAGTGCTGGACATGGGCGTCCCAATGCGCATTGTTTTGTTCTTGTCTTGTGATTATATGGGATGGGGGGATTATTATGGTATTATAAAAATTCATACTCACTTCTTGAGTGAGCTTCTGCGCTACGTCGCCATTAGCCGCATCCCCCAATATCTCTTGTCTCACAGCTACTAATAGCACAGCCTCTCTAATGGCACCGTGTTGTAGCAACTCTAACATCAAACCATCGGCGCTTTTATGCCAGCTCAGGTAAAATACGAACGGACCGAAATGACGGGTTGATCTGAAAGAGTAATTTTTATTAATAAAAAACGGGAAATAATTAAATGGGCACCAGAAAAGCGGCAGCAATTTTAAAGGTGGGTTAGGTTTAGGTTCTCCGGTGACAAGAAAGAAATGGGAGTCATCATGGGGAACATCATTTTGGACTGATGTTGGCATGTAACGCGGATGTCTATGGGCGACAGTATCCATTTACCATCAGGTGGACTGTAGGCTCGTCTGCAGCCTTCGTACATAGAAAAAAGTACAATTTTTTGTTCAAAGACAATAATGAATCACCAAATTTTAAGTGTCAATAAATTTAATGGACAAAAATTAAAATGATGGCGATAGAGCAGTGATAGCCTACATCACTGCTCGATTCTCATTTGTGACCACCAAGTTTCTACTTAAGTATACCTTCGTGAAGCTCTACAAAATCTACATACGACCAATACTTTAGATGCATACCAAGTCTGGAGTTCTTATGTATTGGACGTATTGGAGAGTCCAGAGATGGGCTACCAAGAAGCCACGCAAATTAAGGAGAAAGTCATATGTTGATAGACTAAGAAACTCGGGACTACATGAGAGACGCAATCGTGGAGACCTTATTAAGACCTTCAAAATACTAACCGAATGCTATAGTATATCACAATTAGGCTGAGTCTATTTACGAAATAACAACCATAGAGTATCGAGCACGAGTTAAGTTCCATTAGCTACAAAGCATTAATATATAGACAGTACAGTTCCATTTAACAATGGAAATTACGTTTTACCTAAGTAAATCATAACTCATTTTGGAGTCAATGTGCTGGTATGTGATACTCGTAACATTCTGGTAGGTTGTCTCATCGGGTTCATACTGTATGCAAGCTCGGTCCAGTACAAACTCGTACTTCTCCCTGTCTAGAAGACTATTCAGCTTCTCTAAGTCAGAGAACATCAGTGGCTCTCTTATTTTCCGACCATTTATGGGGAAATACACCTGAAAAATTTCAGCGAAAGTAAATTTAAATTCCTAGTTCAAAGTCACTCAGAGCCGATATAAAATACAGAATCAGCATACTGAAGTGGCGTGGCAATGGGTAGGTCAAATTTGCAGCAAGACCGATAGATAATCTATGGAGGAGACGAGTCCTCGAATGGAGACCACGTACCGGGAAGCGCAGTGTGGGACGCCCTCCGGCCAAGTGGACTGAAGACTAAAAATTTTCGCTGGTGGTGGGTGGATGAGAAGAGTCGAAGATCGTGTTTTGTGGCGAGCTTTGGGAGAGGCTTATATTTAGCAACGAAGAGACATGATAGTAGTACAAAGTTTAATATGATTTAATAACAAAGTTTAATATGTATTTGAAATTGATACGTTTGATGTCTTATTCATCAACTAGAGAAGTAAACCGATATTAAAAAGATTTTTCAGATTTTGTTAGAACATTGTATAGATATTACAATATTTGAATTCGGGAGCTATCGCTATCTTTGTCACTCACCCGTGGATGTAACGGCACTGCTGTGTTAGTGACGTCATTGATACAGTAGTGTCCTATTTTAACTGAATTCTAAGCTATACAGCCGAGTTATTTTTTAGTATATTTTAATATAATTGAAGGAATGTTTGCAGTTATTCCATAACTAATTAAAAAGAGCCATATATCCCATAATAAATAAATTGTAATCTAAGCGGATATATGACCACGTAGGAGTTGGATTAGCAAATTAATAGGCAATAGATTGCTGGTTTTGTACCTGGTTTAGCCTCTTCCTGGTATCATTGTCACAGCTACGTAACACACCATCAGGATCTCTGAAAATATTCTATGTATTAGAATATGTAAACAATCAGTTAACAAGCACAACAGTTGATGGTACTTCTAAATAAACTTTTTACTCCATTCATACCGTTTATAAAGATCATTTACTTTTTACAAAGTAAAAAGAACCTACCGATTTTTTTTTTAAATACTTCACGAAAGTAGATAATCCACCCTATACTAATTCCTTACTAGAACGCTAAAATAAATCAATATACAATTGGAGGTATGGTTCAACAATGGTAATAATAATAATAACGCCATACTCAGTAATAGTAATAATAACAGTCAACTATCTTCATATTCCACATTCATTTCAGCATAATTATTGTTTAATACATATATGGGCAACAACCAGCCCGCGGGCCGGATCCGGCCCGCTGTAAGATATGATCCGGCCCGCGAGACATTTTGAAAAAACCCAATTAAAAAAATATTACATTAGGTACTTATACTCACGGGAGTGACAGTGAGGCGACAAACATCAAATCCTTTGATGTTTGCCGCCTCACTCTTTGATAATCGCCGCCACTCGGCTTGCTCGATCAAATTCTTTAAGGTTTGCCGCCTCACGGGCGACACATCAAAAGATTTATTGCTTCTCAATTATTCTAAACTAGTTTATTCCAGATTATTCCTTCATTTTGCCTATATAAGCGGGTGGATGGCCCGAACGTTAGTTCAGTTCTATTTGAGCTACCGAGGTGATAACTTGGACAAGCGATATCCTAGCGAACTGCTCGAGCCATCAACTTGCTTTGTGACTTTGTGTGCATCTTGAGTGGTTACTAACTATAGTTTGTTATTAAGTTTATTGAACGAAAAGTAAACAAAAATGATGTCTGGTGGAAAGAAACGAAAAGTAGATACAGAGGGTCGCCAGTTTCAAGAAAAATGGACTGAAGAATTCTTTTTTATCTTGCACAATGGTAAGCCTATTTGTTTGCTGTGTAATGAATCCATTTCAGTAATGAAAGAATTCAATATAAAGAGGCATTACTCAACTAAGCATGCTACGCTGCACTCAAATTACAGGACGCTGCAGGACAATTAAGAACAGACAAAATTCAGAAGCTTACCGCAAATTTGGAAAAACAGCAACAAATGTTTCATAAACAAAGAACACAACTTGATAATGTTGTGAAAGCTAGTTTTATAGTTAGCTCAAAATTGGCAAAGGCATTAAAACCATTTGCCGAAGGAGAATTTATCAAGGAGTGTATGTTAGAAGTTTGCGGTATTTTGTGTCCTGAAAAGAAAAATGAATTTGAAAAAATTAGTTTGTCAAGACGAACTGTTGTTCGACGTATAGAAATGATGGCTAATGATATAAAAACAACATTGACTGACCGTATGGCTGGTTTTGAATCATTTTCCATAGCATTAGACGAGAGCACCGATTTGTCTGACACAGCTCAACTGGCTATATTTATTCGAGGTGTTGATAAGGAGTTCACTGTTACTGAGGAATTGCTTGCTTTACAGCCGCTAAAAGGAACCACTACAGGAGAGGATATTTTTATTGAAGTTCAAAAGGTATTCACAAGTTTTGGCTTGCCATGGTCAAAATTAATTGGAGTATGCACTGATGGTGCACCTTCTATGGTCGGCTTACGTAAAGGTTTCATCGGAATTTTAAATGAAAAAGCAAAGAATTAAATGTGCAAAAAGATGATTTGATAGTCCTTCATTGCATTATCCACCAACAGAACTTGTGTTCTAAGTCCATTCCACTCCAGAATGTTATGAATGTGGTAGTAAAAACCATCAACTTTATTCGATCCCGAGGGCTTAACCATCGTCAGTTCAAGGCGTTTTTGGATGAAATATCAGCTGAATATAACGACGTAACATATTATTGTGAAGTCAGATGGCTGAGCAAAAGAAAAATGTTGAAATGTTACGAGCTTAGAAATGAGATAGCAGACTTTATGAAAATAAAAGATAAACCACTATCTGAATTAAGTGACCCAAAATGGATATGGATATTTCTGGTCGATCTTACAGGCTATTTGAATGATTTAAATTTGAAACTTCAAAAACAAGGACAGTTAGTAAATGATTTGTACAGCCATTTGAAAGCGTTTCAGATCAAACTACGCTTGTGGGAGTCACAGATGCTGTCTGGTAACAGTTACCATTTCAACACGCTCTCTGCGTATGAAAATATTGCTTATGCTCAATATGCTGAAGAACTCAAGTTACTGTCGGAACAATTTTCGAACAGATTTAGCGACTTCAAAAACATGGAAGACTGTTTCAGTTTATTTGCTACTCCTACAAAATATAATGTACAAAATGCTCCAATACACTTACAAATGGAGTTGATCGAGATTCAAGAAAACTCACTCCTAAAATCCAAATTTGAAGACGTAGAGTTGTGCGATTTCTACAAAAAATACCTAGAAAAAGACTTTCCGCAGCTTAGAAAATTCGCAAGAAGATTGATTTGTGCGTTTGGCAGTACTTATAAATGCGAACAGTTCTTTTCATTGATGAAAGTTAATAAATCAACACATCGTACAAGACTGACTGACGATAATTTGGAAAATTCTTTACGTCTTTGTATCAGTGGAATTAATCCAAATATCGATGGATTAGTTTCCCAAATTCAAGCTCAAGTGTCTCATTGATTTCGGTGTATTTAACTTTCGTAGTTTGTAACAATTGCAAATTTAACGATTTAATTATAATGTACCATTTTTTTAAATTTCATTTTGTTATTTTAATAAATTGTACTATAATAACATTGTCGTATTATTTCATGTCTAATATCTATCGCAAAAAATATTATCACTACTTTAAAATGCACTAAGTACTTTTAAACGCGGCCCGCGAACATATTTGCACGCTAAAGTTTGGCCCTCAACATGTCAAAGGTTGCCCCATACCTGGTTTAATATATAGTTCTAAATCATCTCGTTTCTCCTGAGGTGAGGCATGAGTATGAGGCAAAATGAGGGAGAGATGGTATAACCCTCCGGCGGAAGCACAATCGGCGGGGGTTCAGGAATAAATGAGGAACCGGCGGACGATACGCGTGGTATCGAGCAACACCGCCATCTGCATCTTCGCTGAGAGCCAACCACCATGGAAGCCTAACTGCCTCACGTTTGTTTCGAGGCTGGTGGGGATTAACCCATCTGGGATGATTTCAGTCGACGTCACACTCCACATGTCGGTGATCTCGTGCATCAGGTCGAGATATTTTCTTCTTTTCTCAGTTTCGGCTTTCACGAGGCCGTCGTTATGAGGGACGATGTCAGGCTTATTCGCTAGAATAGTCTTGTCCGTGATGACGGGCTGGTCCCAGTAGAGCATTTCGCGGTCGTTTTCGTGCACAGGCTCCGGTAATAAGGTAATCTCTGTCTAAGAGACTTCAGTATGAGCTCTTGGTGGAGAATTCTGGGTGCTTGGTTATGTCTGTGCAAATATTCAGTATTGGAAAGAGCCAAGCAACAGGAGGTTGCATGCCCGAGGGACTCTCTGGGATGGCCACATGCTCGACATATGTTCACTGTGCCATTTCCGGTAGTTCCTGGTCTTTCTCAGGTGATGAATGATCATGTAATGCACAGGCAAACTCCTCGGTTTCTCCAAAAAGATCTCTGAGGACAGAGGCTTTTGTGTCTTCGTGAGACTAGTAGAGAGCCTTGATGAACCTTCCATGCAGTTCTTTCTCTTTCCATTCCGTCTGTTCAATTAGAGGTGCTGGGTACCACCCGTATTGCCATTACTTGCTCAGAGGCGAAGGATAAGGGGGTGAGTGCTTTGTCCCTTGCCCCTTGCAGCTTGCCTGATGGATGAGTCTATATCTGTTTTTGTGACTGACTAAAGAAAAGAACAAACATTCAAACACATTTTCAAAATTAATTATTTATGTTGTCAGTCACCACTCTATTTTATTATAGTCTCTCAAAGTTGAGTGAAAGTCGGAAATATGAAGATGGCCAAACTGGCACTATTTTTTTGAGGGTGAAAATGCACACTAATCCACCATTCGCTGGGCATGCTCGACTGTCCACGTTACCCCTCTCTCACAGAAACCTACCTTGAAATGTACTGCATTCCCCACTTTATCTTATTTCCCTAATGTAGTACATGTTTTGGTAGTGAGTGAGATGTGCTAGAGCCCATTCTCATCCTATTCTCCCCATTTTTCCAACCCTTTCTCCAAACCCATTCCTATATCTCCAAAGGTATTGCTATCTGCACCAACTACAGCCGGGGGTGTGCCAACATTTGTCATTTTGGACTAATGTTGGCATGTATCTCAGATGTCTATGGGTGACAGTATCCACTTACCACCAGGTGGGCTGTATGCTCATCTGCCGCCTTCGTACATAATATATATATATATATATATATATATATAATTTAAGTAATAGTACCTAGTACTGTAAATGATGTTGCTATTTTCAGGCAAGAATAGTTCAATTTATTTTTCGATTATAAAGTAATTTACCTTTCAACAATAAGTCTGTGTGCATTCTTTATACCAAAAGTGATATCTGTGAACATGTACTTTGCTGTATCATATCCAATCAGTGCAGGATCATGGGATATCACATCATTGATAGGTTGTTGAACCTGCAAGTGTGAGCATTAAATTTTAAGTAACTGTTTAAACCTAAGAGGAGAGGATGGCTAGAAATAAATTTTCAAAATAGCTATTATCACAATGTTGTTGTATCAGTAGCTAGTGATGCCTCTTCTTTGAGAGAAAGGAACAGTTGCACTTCAAGCTGATAATACCTATAAAAATTTGAGAAAATTAAGGTATTGCCCTGTTTCCTCCTCCAAAAATAATCTCCTATAAGAAATAACTAATCAGTCATGATAGATATCATAACATATTAAAAAATAATTGCTCTATTAACTATTGCCATGAAGAAACAGGGGATACCTTTGTATGAACTTTGTATGAATAAGATGCTGCTGTTATTCCCTCTTAATATTTACTTATTTACACTTTATTTGCCATGTGGTTTCCGCTGGCATTTGAATAGCACCCACCAATTTCTTCACACGGATGATGTAAAAGGCAACTTAGGAATAACAAAGTTGTTACCACAAGCACTTTAAGGTATTATATACTGCCTCCAAACGAGTGAACTTGCCAACCTGCTTGGTCAGTGTGACATTTTAAGAACATACATACATCATGCACAAGACAGTGTGCATGAGGAGGCCCGTGTCCAGCAATGGACAATGAAAGAGCTAGTTAAGGTTACACCTTATTTATTATTTCCACTTTATTTTAATTACACTTTATAGTACATTTTTACAATGGCAACCTTGTGCTTTAACTTTTGCATTTTCTATGTGGCAACCTGGACTGTGGAGAAAGTTATACATAGTTGGTTCTGAAATACCACACTTATTTATATTATATTTATGTATAAATATAATCTATAATACTACCAGTGCTATAGGTGGAGGTGGAGATGAAATGTGTTGTTCATTGGGTGTATTTCACACAGTTGATTGATTAACGTATTATATAATATTTGCTATGGTATGGTTTGCTGTGAATCTGAATAATAGGAACAGCATTTCTAAGAAAAGTAAAGTAATACAGTACCTTCACAACAGGAGGCATCTGCAGTAATTTGTTCGCTTTTTTATTTGCTTTAGCTATTTGATCTTCCATTTCTTCATTGGTTACAAATTTGTACTTTGGCGTTTTGAGTACGGACAACTCTATGTTGGTTCTTTTGCGAAACACCTTAGCAAAGTCAGGTCGAGTCAATCGTTGCAACAACAATTGTACGTTAGATGAGAAGAATTTTGGTGCCGGATCTTGTTCTCCGTCTGTTTTGAACATGCAACATCAAAAATGCAGATAAATATTCGAGTTTTAATTAGATTTACAATTTGAGAATAATATTTACCGTATATTGAGGGTACCACACTCAGTTTCCTATATGATAGAAATAACAGTGCATCATTATGTCTTATAATTACATTATTGAGTACTATTTTTTTAAATAAAAGCGACATTTTTATGTTAGAATATTTGGATTAAATACATAACCTGAATTTTTTGACAGTTACAGATATACCATAAACAATGTTTTTTTATTTGTAAAGGCGTCGATCATAGACAATGTTTCGTAACAGTGTTACCATTTGTTAAATAAATGAATTGTATTTCGATAAATGACGGTTCTCTTGATCGTTACAACGTTACTAGCTTATTATAGTAATAGTGGGAGGTAGTAATAATTTTATAATTGAAAATAGAACTTAGTGGTGTTTTTGTTTGATATATTACAAAAATTGTGTATTTGTGGTTGCAAAAATAGTGACAGTTCATTAAACTTTAAAGTGTTTTTGTGCGTAATGTTTGTGATAATCATAGTCACAAAGCAAAGGACTCCGTTTTTCATGTGTTTCCAAGTAGTCCTCTTCTGTCCTCACTACACCTTTACTGCGTGAAAGTAAAGTTCTGATGAATGACTAGTTCTGACTTACTTCGACGGGACTGGACATTGACAGGATACATTTTAGATTTGAACTTGTTAATTATTTAAGTCAAAAACTTGACACTGGCAGAATGTGCTAATTGTACCATTGCCATATATGGAAAAGAAAGAAATGTCAAAATTTCTGCATAATTCTTACCTACGCGCTTTTTATCTTTTAATTTCTAACTAAAATATAAAATTATTACTGTTATTCTAAAATACTCGACCAATTGGGTCTCTTAATAAGATGGCTAAAAGGAAAGCTGGTGTAAACGATATCATTTTTGAATTAGACGATGATACCGAAATAAGCAGCGAGGACGAAGGTAAAGAATCAAAAATAAGTCGTTTACAGGTAAATCCCACTGTTGATTTAACTATAAATAATAGACTGAGTGAAGGAAGTTGTGTAGAAGTTATTTGCTCACCTAATACCAATGACAGAGACCGCGAAATTTTATCACCGACGTCTAATAAGAATGGAGGGAAAACTTCTCCGTCTGTGATGCTAGTTGAAAATAGTCCAAATGTAATTAGCGTTAATAGCCAAGAGACTGAAGATGAAGTTGACAATATTGAGAAAGTAAGTACCATATCACTAAACAACGCTGAGGATTTGGATGTAGGTTATTGGGACGAAACTCCTGCTGGCTGTGAAAACAAAACGCCATTACTCACAGTGCGGTTCAAAAATAAGAAACTAGCTAACGACTATAAGGAGAAGGTTAAGGAATTTATGATTAAATTAATTAAGTTCCATGAAGAGGAAAGTTTAACAGAATCGGCTAGCGACACTGATTTGGACCTTGACATTTGGCCGGAGGACTTGAATGATGATCTTGAAGAGCAGACGGGAGATGAAATGGACAACTTGTTCTTTGTAGATGCTGCTCCATGTAACATGGAGCCTGTGGAAGTACCAAGGTACAGTCAGGTGAGTATTGTTATTGTTTTCACATTAGGTTTAAACTCTAAACATGGATTTTATACAAATCATTCAAATCATTACCTGCAAAGTAATTTAACAAATTCACAAATTCCTCTGTCCGCTTTGCATTCTATGAGAGGCAGTAGTTTTTTTACTCTTTATCCATGGTATATTTCATATTACAAACTTGCTGATTATAGGAGGTTGTCTGGAGTGGTTTTTACATTGTCTAATGGGCAGCTACAATTGTGACATAACATATTTTATTTATAACTGGTACAAATACATGAGCCTAATGATAAGTTAAATGAAGTGAAATGAAGAATTAATAAATGTAAATTAGAAATTACTATCCTAAATGTTTGACCTCAGTCGCAATACTCTAGGACCTAGGCCTATAACTAGTTTGATCATGTTGACCTTAGACAGCAAGCAGGAAAATGATTATTGATTATTGAATTTAAACATAGATTTGAATGAATGCATCCACAGTAATTGTGAAATGTTTACTTGGCGTAATTGGCACATAGAGTGTTTCGACAAGAATCACTGTTTTAACACCTTTGCAATATATACTAGGATATAGTAAAATTCTATGAGATTTCTTTCATACTATCTTTGTGAGCCTTCCCAAAGAAAAATTAATTCTAAAATATTCTTTATAAATTTTCAGACTTCAACAATAATCTCTAACAGTTCTGATAAGGAGCCCATGCCACCACCAACTGGTCGTAGAAAGCTAACTTGTTTCAACTGTGATGGAGCCCATCCTCTGAGAGACTGCCCATTACCAAGGAATAATGCTAGGATAGTGGAGAAGAGAAAAAACATGCCTGCTAAACTTGGGTTTGTATTATAGAATTCTGAAAGTTTGTTCGACCAATCAAGACCTTGCACAAATACAAACTTTGCAGCTCATAATTAACTTATTTAATACTAGCGACTTGCCCTTGCTTCGCTTTGGTTTATAAGTTTTTTTTTTTTACAAACTTTCAAAATAAAATATAGCCTATATTAGACACGGATAATGTAGCTTCCTATTTGTGAAAGAATTTTTGAAATCGGAGATTATCGATTATCCTATTTGAGATTATCCCCAACATACAAACACACAATTTTACCTCTTTATTATATTAGTATAGAAAGGGTCAGATATCCCAACAGTAAATATAACTATGCGAAAAAACCTATTCATTCCACAGTTACAACAAGGAATAAAATGAATACATTTACAAATAAAAAAAAATGTAATTGTGTGAACACTCAATTGCCCAATGCTCTACTTATTTTGTTAACTCGAGGACCTCAAGTGAATCTTGGCCTCCGCCACTAAAAGATGTACAGCTGTCTAACATGTTACAGCTGTTTGTCCTCCACGAAGCATGCCCACCCAATTAATCTATACACCATTCTAATCCAGTTCTCCAAAATGTAAACAAACATGGCAGACTGAGGTAACGGACACATATATCATACCATCAGCCTGTGTATTTCCACACTGTTTCCCGGTACCATAATCTCCATTTGAGGACTCCTCTCCCCCATTTTTTATTGGTCCTGGACATATATGGTCCTCTTAATGCCACTTCAGCTTGCTGATCCTTTGAACTATGTCAGCAACCTTAGTTCTTCCGCGAATCTCCTCATTACGGATTTTGTCCAGCAAAGAAACTTCGAGCATAGCTCTCTCCATCGCTCGCTGAGCAACTTTGACTTTGTGAATCAGGCCTGCCGTCAGAGACCACATTTCGGCACATTGAATTACTAACTCATAAACTCCTAATCTCAAATTAGAAATAAAATCTTCACACTCCGAACAGAATAAAGAGTCAGCCACTGCAATAACAAACAACTGGAAGGGTCTCTGACCTTTTAAACACAAGGCCTGAATTGTAAACACGTGTATAGTTTTCCACAAGTGGTGGATTCCTACACTGTGAGGATTTTCAAATTGAGTCTAGATACATGGATGTCAGAGCAAGATATATATGCATAGGCATGCACCAGCATAAAATATAGTCACATCAGCTGCTGGCTACTTATTATATAATAACAAATTCTTTTTCCGAGTACTTTCTATCAACGACAAAAGTCAGTTGAATTATCATTAAAGATAAACCAATTGGCATCAATGAAAAACATCACTATCGCCAATACGTAGACAATAAAAGAATCTACGTAAACAATAAAAGAGTATGAGTATGTAGATCACAAAACACTTCAACTCTCGTTTAATACAATTTTTTCTAAAACTCACGAATTATTCAAAGAACAAAAAAGGAGTTGGTCGCAGGCCGCTTTGTTCTATAAATAATTAACTTATTTTTTTCGTTTTAGTTATTGCAAAGAATCATATTTTTTCTAATTGATGTACAACTTCTTGGCAACATCTATGACATTTTTTTACAAGCCATTTAATTTACATTTACCATAAAGTCAAAACATAAATACCATGTCGTACTATCGGCCTGTTCTTCCCCTGCTGGATGCAGGTCTCACGCAATGCTTTCCGCCACACACGATCCTGTATTTTATCCGGATCCATCAGAGATGTATAGCCTTAAATTGGTCAATATACATGTCCGGTGACTCTTGAAAGGCTAAATTCTTGTGGCCCTAACCACAAGAATTTAGTACCAGTTACCTGCCACAAGGTACCAGTTACCTGCTGTCTACTTTTTTATTCTTCTAACCCCAAATGCATATAAAGTGTAATTGAAATGATGCAAAAACTGAAAATAGGTTGTTCAGTATAGAGTGTAGAATTGATTCTACCAGATTTTACAATAACTTTATTTTTTTCATAACTTATTGTTCATTTCTAGTATATCTTTTAAGGTATATGAGATAGGTATCTTGACCCATATCATCCATCCGGCGGCGTGCCGCACGTCGTGCTTCGCCTACCGCGCCGTCTATCCTAAGCGCCCGATCATTGTCCTGTACTGAGTGACGAGTGTTAGGGGGCGTTCAAGTATTACGTAACGCAATTTTTGAAGATTTTTGACCCTACCTCCCCCCCACACGCCGTAACGTTTTTCTGTACCCCCCCCCCCTCCCTAAACGTTACGTAACAACCAAGTAGTGACCATTTTTACCCAAAAGTCACAATTATGTTGCCCAAAGTACCGAAAAGTCGCTAAAATACCCCGTAAAACATAAACGAAAAGGGTTGCCAACTTGGGAGATTTTAATTCACTAGCTTTTTATTTAAATAAAAAAAAAAAACAATGTTACGTAACGCGTTGTTCGAACCCCTCTCCCGCCCCTGTAACACATCGTAACGTTTTACAAGACCCCCCCCCCCAAAACAAAACTACATGATTTATTTCCTAAAATAATTTTATTTTTCCTTACAATGGTTCACATGTCACAAGGATCACACAGGTTTTATATTAATTCGGTGACACGTTGTATATGCAAACAAATACCTATTTTATTTTACAGACGTTATCACGTAGAAGACGAACAAAAATACGGGCATCTAATCCCCGGCAGAATATCAGGCGCCCTTCGCCATGCATTGAAATTGAAACGAAACGACTTACCCCTTCACATATACCGTATGAGGCTTCTTGGATATCCCCCGGGATGGTTAGAAGAGGCCAGGATATCGCACTCCGGCATCGCTATGTTTGATTCACGTGTAATTTGTTTTCTTAAATCAAAAATAAACATTTTTTTGAAACTTAAGTTGAGCTTCAAATGCAATTTGAGTATGTATTACCTGTTTACATAATAAAACCTGTTATGTTAAAGTGTTACTTACATCGGGTGAAGATGTGGGTTTTGACAGACGAATATCTACCCTCATGTAACTGAACCAATCGGATATAGAAAATACATACTTTTTTTATAGGAAGAAGGCGGCAAATGAGCATACAGTCTACCTTGTGGTAAGCGGACAATATCGCCCATGCACACCCACGGTACATTCAGTCCAGAATGACAAACGTTGGCACATCTAACTTTAAAGGTGTAGGAATGGATTTTAAGAAAGGGTTGGGTAAATGGTTACCGAAACACGTATTGCACGTACATTGGGGAATAGGTTAACCCATTTAAATAACATTTTCTTTTTCAATCGCCATTGTTTTTCTTTTTCACTATCGCCGTTCACTATTCGTTATCGCCATTTAATAATTGTATAATCAATTATTAATTAATATGGAATATATGCGCGCAAATTCATTCGTATGAACTTTAAAATAATTCCCACAGAAATTTATAGCAGAGCTAAATAAAGAATAATCTATATTTTAATTCAGGGCAAACAAATATAGACACAAATTAATGCTGTTTTAGGCTTTATGTATTTTAAGAAATATGTAATGGACAACTTCTTTACGATATTACTACATGCATAGATCCAGTATTGTGTTGTGCTTTTAAATTGGAATAACAATTGCAAGCATTTCTCTTCAAGCTGTGAATTAATTGTTTACTATCACCAATATTTAATTCTTAAGATGTCTTAAATTTAATTAATAATAATTATTAATTACTGATTCTTAAAATTTAACCAGAATGGTTCTGTAATGTGAAAAAATTAATTGTGGATTATCTATTTCTAAACAATGGTACTGATTGCAACTTTGAAGTAGCATAAAAATATGCTTTATTAACTTTATGTGCATTGTAATAAGATGTCTCAAAAATAATTAATAATAATTATTTTTCTTAAAATTTAACCATAACGGCTCTGAATGTGAAAAGACCAATCGTATAATATCTATATCAATACAATGTAAATTGCAACTTGGAAGTAATAGAAATAATATATGGTTTATGAACTTCATGTTCATTGCAATAACGTTCATAAATTTCATGCGACATTCGAAAGCTACACCAAATATCACTATTTATCATCATTGCAGGGTAACGCCATCCTAGACCCCGAGGAAGAGGAAGGGGAGTTGCATCAACCGGGCTCCAGAGATAAATTTGATATAAAGAAAATTCTAGATTTTCCTGGATTCAATGTGCCTGCCAGTTCACGGTATAAAGAAGTAAGTGTTCTACGAAAATCCATGTAAAAATATACAATTTATGTGATACTAGCTTTTGCCCGTGACTTGCAATTTGTCGTATACTGTTTGTTCGCAGTAAGAATGCAGTCACTCACCGCTAGTAATGGCGTGTTCACATTGGTTTCCAATATTTTAAAATAATGAAATGCAATTTATATTTATTGGCATAGAAAGAAAACTTAAAATTAAATAAATACAAAATTAATCAATATTACTAAAAATGTGTTTATATTAGAGTTGCAACGAATATTCGGTTACTATTCGGCCCTTTTTCGATATTCAGCCGAATATCGAATATTAAGTTACTATTCGGCCGAATACCGAATACCTATAAGTTGAATACCTATAACCTATAAAGAGACAAACGAGTATATAATACGTTTTAAATAAGAGTTGTTAAATTTGCACACTGTCCAGTGTGCAAGGTTTGTTGCAGGGTTTTAATGGGGCAGGTTTTTTATTTTTGGAGATCTGGCTCCAATAAGAAAAAACTAATCAAAACCAGAACATGTTAGATATCTGTAACATATTAAAACATAATTGCCCTATTGCCCGAATTCAGGTTGAAAAACAGAATAAATTAAATAAACCATTGTAGTTTTGAAATAGCTACAAATTCACTACAACCAGTTAAAATCTTCTGTTTCTTTTCAGAAAGCGCACACATTAGGGTTGCCGCCCATGTCTGAGCAGGACAGCAAGATTTTGATGCTTCAGATGTTAGCTCCGAATGCTATGAAAGCGTACAAACGCAAGAAACTGACGCTCTTCCCGTCGGGCTTAGACAGTTCTTCTCAGGAGGGCCACGCCGAAATGGAGTTGGGTAGTGGAGACGGTTCGTTGTATTTTATATGTTACAGTAAAAAATATTTTAGAATAATAAACAAAATTGACTATCGACTGACGGCAACTTTTAACACGAGTTGCACCCACCCCACAGGAACCAGCTCGCGGGTCGTCTTCAGTTAATGGTTGTGTCATGACGACAGCTGCGAGCAATTTTTTCAATGAACCACAATTGTCTTTTTTTCAGCCTTTTTAACATCCCACACAGATTTTCCCTAGACAATTGACCTGTGACCTTTTACTGTTTTCTTTTGTTTAGTTTATCCGGTGGCTAACGAACGACTAACAGATTAATCACAACGTAGTTTTGATCTGCAATCCACCACGTGGACCCAATACAGATTGTGGCCGTGATTATTTTTCTTTATTTTTTTATTTTCTTGAACATGCCAGATCATATTTTAAAATCCGTGCTTAAGTAGAAACTCAGCAGTATGGGCTGAGGATTTGAACTCGAGACCTCACGAATGAGTCGAGAATAGATATCCTAGGCTATCACCGCTCTGCTTGATTTTCTTACAGACCTTTAAATATACGCCTTTAAGAGCCGATTTACTATATAAAAAATACTGTCTATACACTTAGAGTCGGCAAAAGGCTGAATTACAAATCCATTTTAGTTCTTATTACTAGCGTATTATATGTCCATCGGTAAAAGTTTGATAACTTTGATAGTTTGATAGAATGCAGAACAAATTATTTTGACCATTTTTTGTGTGGATTTGCTATGACGTCTATATCAGTGTTGTAAAAATGAATGCCGAGTGTTCGAGCCCTCAGTCAGCGCTAATGGACCATAAGAACCTTAACCGTTTTAGACTCGAAGTTTAAAAACCATCAAACGTTAAGTTGGGCTATAACACTCAAAAAGCCTTTAATGCTTGAGTCTTAGATTCTTAGTGCTCACTCAGCGTTCGACCGCTTAGCACTAGTTGATACAGGTGTCTGAAGACCTTGCATCATATGCGATTGTTTACTTTTTCGTCTTTCCAGAAGAAACATCATTTCCCTCTGTCCCTCCTCTGCCCGACGAGGCACCCCCTCCCGTTCCCCCTCCTCCCGACGTCCCGCCCCCAGACTCTCCCTTCCAACCCCCGGGTACGGAGGACAATGAAGAATCCACACAGGACGAAGGGGAGAAATCAGCTGACGACATGGAGATAGTAGGGATTACCGAAGTCAAGGACATACCAGTACCACAACCAACTGAGATGATCACTATTGATGATGATGACGACGTAAGTTGTCTTGTTATTGCTTATTTTGTTGTCTTTATTTTCTAAAAAATACAGGATTATACTCTGTTTGCGTTAAGAATGTAGTGATTCATTACTATAGTAGCGCCGTTACGGACGCAAAGTTTCGGTCATAAATCATTATGTCAATAACGATGCGCAAAAAATGTTTTGTTTGTTGATAAGCGCACGCGCAGACGACTGTCGTTTTGTCGATGAGTCATTAGCTAAGTGACAAGCTAAATGATTGACGCATTAGAGGAATCTTCAGTTATCATTATTGATAACGCTAGTTATCATTTAAAGCAGCTGGAAAGAATACCCTCAAGAGTATAAGAAAAGGGACATTCAAAAATGGCTAAAGAAGAAAAATATTCCCCCTTCTAACACAGAAATCAAGGAAGAATTACTGCAGAAAGTGAAAGCCACTAATCCCAGCAAGATATATGCCGTAGATCAACTGGCGAACGAACTGGTTATGAAGTGATCAGTTTACCACCTTATCACTGCCAATATAATCCCATCGAACTTGTTTGGGCGCAAGTGAAAGGAGAAGTTGCTAAGAAAAACAACACTTTTAAAATTGCCGACGTTGAGATGCTTCTCCATCAAGCAATCGATTGCTTGATGGAGAAGCTTTACAAAAGACTGGGCCTATTGTGTCAGGCATGCTGAAGAGCTCCAAGTAAGGGATTTAGCGAAGGCTATTTTAAGAGACCAGACGACGGCGCCCTTAATCATAAATGTAGGTGAAGACGACAGCGATACAGATAACACTGACGATTAAGTCAACTTATGCATTTTAAAAGGCCCTTTTCAGGGCTACCATACAATTCGTTAAGTTTCATTATGATTTAATCCATTAAGTATAATTTTATATTCTATTTATTTTAGGTTAAATTTAGTTTGTTTATTTTTTTTTATTGTGATTTCTTTAAGAATTGATAATTTGTAGATACTTATCATACTAATATTATAGAGGAAAGATTTGTATTTTTGTAACGAATAAACTCAAAAACTACTCAACCGATTTCAAAGATTCTTTCACCATTAGAATGCTACATTATCCCTGAGTAACATAGGCTATATATTATATATAATTATATGTAAAAAAATCTTATGAACCGAAGCGAAGCGAGTAATAATATATTTTTTTAAACAAAATTTATATCATTTACTTAGTATTGTTTTATTGTATCGACAATACGTCCATCACAGTTATTACACCACTAGTATGGGGTTTTCCAATAGGGACTTGACAACTTTGAATTCAATTTGTGAACGCACCCTTTCACTAATCATCGAACTGTCACTGTCAATTTATTCAGTAAACTTAACATTTTCATCATGGTAAAGTACACGAACGAACAACGTCTGCAAATTATAAAAATTTACTACAGTAATTCGGAGTCGGTGACCGCTACTTTAAGAGCGTTAACTCCGATTTTCGGTCGTCATTCTCGCCCTAGTAGACAGGCAGTAACAAGTTTAGTGCAAAAATTTGAGTCTACATATTCGTTGTGTGATGTTGCCGTGCCAGTGAGACAATGGGTTGGTCGAAGAGTCGAAAATATCGCTGCCGTTGAATCGTCCGTAGCAAATGATCCAAAGCAGTCAATTCCACGGCGTTCTCAAGTGTTGGACATCGCCCAGACCACTTTATGGCGAATTTTGCGTAAGGATCTTGGTTTACACCCATGCAAGATCAAGCTGACTCAGGAATTGAAGCCGATGGACCATTTGAAGCGACGTACGTTCTCCGATTGGGCTCTGGAAAAGATGCGCCAAGATGATCAATTTCATCGCAAAATCATCTTCAGTGACGAAGCTCATTTTTGGCTCAATGGGTTCGTCAATAAGCAAAATATGCGTTATTGGTCGGGTGAAAATCCACATGTGCTTCATGAAACACCACTTCATCCACAAAAAATAACTGTTTGGTGCGGTTTGCATGCCGGCGGCGTCATAGGGCCATATTTTTTCGTCGACGATAATGATCGTCACGTTACTGTGAATGGTAATCGTTATCGCGCCATGATTACCGATTATTTTTGGCTCGAATTGGAAGATATGGACTTGGACAACATGTGGTTTCAACAGGACGGTGCCACAAGCCACACAGCACACGTTACAATCGATTTATTGAAGAGTAAGTTTGATGAGCGTGTTATCTCAAGAAATGGACCAGTCGATTGGCCGCCTCGTTCGTGCGATTTAACGCCTCTAGACTTTTTTCTTTGGGGCTACGTCAAGTCATTGGTCTATGCCAACAAGCCGACGACGTTGGAAGAGCTCAGAGCCAACATTGAACGCGAAATAGCAGCCGTTTCGGCCGAAATGTGTGGCCGAGTCATCGAAAATTGGGTCCAACGAATCGACCGCTGCAAACGTGCCCGCGGTGGCCATATGAACGAAGTCGAGTTCCATTCATAAATGTTTTGATTGTACTTCAACCCGATAATAAAGTTTTTGAAATATCTCAAATGGTTTGATTTTATTTTGAAAAAAAGTTGTCAAGTCCTTATTGGAAAACCCTTTACAATTCCACAAGGCCCATAAGTGCGAGCGAGAGGTCCACTGATAATGATTTATGACCCAAACTGCGTTCGTAACGGCGCTACTATAGTAAAGGCATGTTCACATTGATTTCCATCACGTCTTAGACGACCCAATTACTGCTGCCAATGCGGTTGTTACACTACACTCACAGACTACACATATACACCGTCCCCGGCGGCGGAGACGAGCACGTCAGTCCCGCTACACCCTGAACACACAGCGGCCTTCAGCCAATACTTTTACCAGGTATCGACACGTGCCCGGGCGCTTCTCACCGATTCGCGAATCCGCGGTACCCTCCCAAAGCGACGCCCTAAGCGGAGATCCGTTCGCTTCCTTACACCTAGAACTATAAGTTCTATACAATGGCAGTGTTTCATAAGATCCGACTTTTTTGTGTCGATAGCTCTGTATATTTTTTTTTATATTAACTAGTAGTGTTATATTAACTTACGATTTATTTTGACATCGTAGATGAATAATTTAATAAGATTTAATGATGTATGATGATATGATGATGATATGACCTGCACTATGATATGTAGTTAACTGTTAACAATTTGTGGCGTCTATGGTTATGTATATAGCGCAAATATTACAGTTTTTTGATAATTCTATGATAATATAAGGTAGAGTATGTATGAACTCAACTAATTATATAACATCTATGCAACCCATACTCCGGCAAATAAAGAATCTAATCTAATTCTTCCAGGAAAAAGAACAGGAAAACAGTAGACGCAATAGTCTATCTCTAGACGATTTAGAGGAAAAGAAACGTCTGTTACTTAGTGCACTCGAAAGTGATGATGTTATAAAAATCTCTCAGGATATATTCGAGTCACAGAACAGTAAAACACCTGTTAATGATCCGGAGGTGAGTAAAGAGAAAGACGGCGGGGAAATTATCTCTGACACTGTTGAAAGCAATGAAGTTATAAATGACGCAAATGGGAATACAAAAGATGCAAATGACGAAAAAGTAAGTGACCCAAATGAACACGTAAAAGAAACAAGCGTAGAAGTAACTAATGCAAATGAGACCGACGAAGTAACAGATAATGCAGAAGAAAAAATAGAAACAGATCCTGAAATTGATCAAAGTAAAGAACATAGCGCATCAAGTGACTCGCCAGCTACCAATAGCATTGACTCCCCAAGTACAGCTATAACCAAAACAGGGGATGTTAAAACAACAAAATATGGAACACCCGTAATGAACATTGCCTCTCCATACGTAACACTGCCCAGTGACGTCAAATTCGCAAAGGACATTTGTGACGTCATCTATTTCGAGAACCTTCCAAATTCCACAGGGAAGTACAAAAAAATTAGTAGTTTACTGAAAAAAGTTAAGAGTGAAGTGGACAGGATACAAGAGTCATGATGTGAGTCGCACACCTCTGTTTAGAGGTAGCAATTTTTGTACAGTTTCGATTTTACTTATAACCTACGTTTTACCATTAAGATACCTTTTGATTCATTGCCACTAGGCCTAATTGATCACTTTCGTGAAAGGACACTAACATTTCGATGACATATATGTCGCTTTTTAACTGATAAGTGATGAACCGAGACTCATCTACTGTGTCAAGAGTCCTGCAACATAATTTTACATATTTTGTTAGACTTTTACTACGTCGCTGCCTCAGTTTTTGTTTATAACAGGACACATCTTTTGATCCTAAGGGTTAGCAGTGTTTAAACAGCAGGAGTTGTTTTTAAGACATCTTTTGTATATTTCAAATGTTAAAAGAATTTTTAAATAGCAGAAATAATTAATGAAAATTATAATAAAATAGTTTTAACTACACCTGTGTTCCACGATACACGTGGTCATCTTACCTATATTATAAAAAAATCATTTCCAAGCTCTATTTTGAAGCCATTAGTATTACTAACAACTAAAAGTTACTTTGATATCTTTTGCTTGTACATATAATTTTACAATAACTCATTGTGTTGGATTGCACACGGCAATACAACTGGGCGCACTCGACTGGCCTCGTTACCCCTCTCACAGAAAACTACCTTGAGATGTACTGCATTTCCCACTTTAACCTATTCCCCAATGTACGCACTTATTTCGGTAGTTACTGAGATATGCCCAATCCTTCCAATTTTCCCAACCCTTTCACCAAATCCATTCCTACATCTCCAAAGGTAGGCCGCGTATCGGGGGACATGCCCACATTTGTTATTTTGGACTGGTGTTGTCATGTACTGCGGATTTCTATGGGCGACAGTGTCCACTTAGGTGGACTGTAAGTTCGTCTGCCGCCGTCTTCCTATAAAAAAATTAAAATGACACACTTGTCTATGCTGAAACTTGATGAGTTATCCATAGACCTCTACAAATATATTCTTCGCCCAACATCGGTAATGAATCGGAACGTGCGGTTTTATTCTTTGAGCAGTAAAGTTTAAGATTGTATGAATGATAAGGAATACAAGGGAACTTTTATAATAATTGTCTGAATGATATTTGGTGGTAGTTCGTTTACAGACTGAGGTAAATTAAATAGTTAAATACGACAATTCTGCGAATTTTCGTAAATTAATACTCAAAGGAGTGGTTTAAAAAAATAAGTTAACTATACTCGGTTTAAGGTAAGAAAAAAGTGACGTCATCATCTATTGACCAATTACCAAATTAATGCTGTGTTATGTTACATCGGACACATGAAATCACTTTTTTTTAAATGTGAATAGAATATATAATCTATTTATTGAATTTAGTACTATTTCTGAGTGACAGATGTCAAAAATGTCAAACAGTTTTAGAAAAAATTCAGTAAATTTGGAATGATTTTTGAAAATTGTGAAATAATGACTCCTCAGACAGTGACGCCTACCATAGACAATTTTTGTATAGAAACACAAGTTTTATTTTGAACGATGTGAACTTGTCGGCAAATGTTCGAATATGAATTTTTAAAGTACCCTTAACCTATACATATTACATTAATCTATACAGGAATTTACCGTACCTCTAGTTGCATACTTTATTACGAGATACTTTATTTGCATATACATTGAAGACGCGTTCGGGTGTTTCCAGATTAGCCGATGGCCAAGAATTTGTCTTGGCTGTACAACATAAAAACTTGTATACAAAAGAAAATTAAGTAATCAGAGTTGAACGCCGCGCAGGGATATGCCATTATTAATATGATAAAGCTCATGGGGCATTGAAAATAAGAGCGAAATTTTTAGGTGAAGGGATAAATGGAAGTAGTACTTAAATTTTAATACCAGAAAATACAGTTTGTAACGAAGGAGCATGTAGCATAAGAATGGTACAGTTTTTAAAAGTACAATAGATTTTAGTGGGTTGACGACATTTGAATTCTTTTTTTATTGTGCTTCCAATAATATGTCTGAAGTTTGTGTTGAAAGTAAAATAAGCCCGATTGTAAGTTTTTTTTTTTCGTTTGCAAACGCTACTATTGCGTTTTTGTGTATGGAGAATTAAAAACAGCGGCCCTAGCGGCTCATTGAAAAAAAAACTCCATACAGAAGTAGACGCAATTTTTTAGTAACGTTTGCAAAATAGAAATTTACGCTATAGGCACAGAGCAATCTTTTATGAAGTTGTTTATTTAAGTTTTATTTTAGGAAAGTTTAATATTTTATAAAAAAACAATGTCCAATATTAACATGGCAATATCGAAGGTAACTTACTTTTTTTTTTGTCAAAACCAGGCACCAACAGGGACTATAATATTGTAAACATGTTGAACACAAAATTAAAACATATTTTTAATGTCAATCGCCGTTATTATAGAATATTCTTTTAATACCTTTCCAAACAGCACTATTAATTATGAACTGTAAATTTAATTTAAATACTGGTTACCGTATATAGTATTTTAGACATTTATGATTATGCAGACCAAAAAAACTATAATAAGTACATTTTTTACAAAATAAATGATTACACTTAAATATTATTGTTAAAACTGTAATCATTTAATTTCCATTCATAGAGAAAGGTTTGTCGCTGCCATATGTAATATCGAATTTGCCACTAAAAATTCATTCCGATTGTATTTTGGTAAAGAATAAAATAAGTTCATTATATGATACGTTTTTATTTAATTTAGTTACACTTTATCAAATATCAATACAATCTCGATTGATTTGGTGTTGTTATAATGATGATTAAACGAGTTATAAATTATCCCAAACCGCTGAAAGTAGATACATACTATTGTACAAAGTATATAAATATAAAGAATAGTATAGACAGAACAAATCACTAAACGACGGAAACATTTCTAATAAACAAGTTAAATGTTCGAATACCTCACATTTCTATTCTCGCTATTTACACTGCTCCTTATACTTATATTGAAAAAAAATATATAAAATTAAGTGCTAGAAAAAAAGAATTATAACTATAAATATAACCCACTTATCACGCGGAGATCATAACTTGTCTGTTTGTTACACAATACAAGTTTCCATAGATGTTATAATATTTGTCATAAATAATCTACAATTCAGATCTGAATTTTAAACGCAACAATTGTTTGTGACATAGACTCAGATTGCACATTTTCAGGACACTGGGGTTGGAAATCTAGTACTATAGGAACACCTAAAATACCAGTATCTTGTACAATGGAAAGGAGAATTTTTAATAAATAATAGCATCAAATATATATAGAATAAGTATAACAAAATACACTACTTGCATCTTATACCTCTTTTTGCATAGCTCAATTGAATTACATCAGGTATATCACAAAGTGACATCAAAAGACATACATAATTTTGTAGAACATTGAAGATAAAAAATAATGGAATGATAAAATTCTCCACCACATTCCAAAGCCAGCATTTTACATTGTACTTAATACAAATCATTTATATTTGTACACTTTACAAAGAGAAGAAATATTAGACACATTTGGAGATTAACTACAGTAAAAATACTGTTCTACAGAACCGTTTGAAGGTACAATTGCATTATTATTTTTTCTTACTGCAACTTAGGTAGGTATTTCTTTATACACAAGATCTTATCCTGCTACCAAAGTGTCAATACTCGATGTTTAGCGTCGCAACGTGTATAGTGCGACTTCGACAATGTCTATTGAATACATTTTTTTATAATACAAATTCGAATTATTTTTAACCCTTGACATATAATTCGACGTTCTGTATTGTCTGGTTTAGATTCTAGGCGGTGTTGGTGGCGCGCCATCTCGATCCTGAAAAAATAGATCTTATGTAAATAAAAGATTTCGTAGCAAAATACCTACTATCGCACTTTGTCTATATAATTTTCAACATTTACATACATTCCATAGCACAATGACAACATTTTAAATTTTTCGTACATTATATCGCATTATACCTACTTCTTTGCGTTTCTTTTGTATACATCGCAATTTCCAATCTTTGAAAAGAACATTTAGGTGATAGCATTATGCCTAATTGCTTACAGATGTGTTCACATGTTAATTTTTAGAATCGTTTATTTGTAAGTTCATGCAGGTTTATTATTGTCTTAATAAAATTAGAATGACACCAATTAGTAACTAGTAGTGTCATTAATTTAATTGCTTCCGTTCTGGAAATTTCGACCTCGAATTTCGAAGCCCAAGGACGATCGGAGACTAAGATTGATGATGACAACATGGTGTGGACCACGCGTGCGTCGCGGAACTGAAGGCTATAGTAGAAACCGCTTTCAAGTAAGAGACGAAACAATATTGTATCATTTGCGTAAACTCGACATAAAGAAGCTCGAAAAGTGAGTACTCATATTAACTGAATAAAAGCCAGCTGCAAACACGCGTTGACGCTTGCACTCTGTACGATAATGGATCTTGTAAGATAATCTTAAACATACGTTACAGTGGTTAGATTCAGGGGTTGCAGCTAAACACTGTCCAAAATGAAAGAACTCAAAAGAAGCTCATGTTGACAGTCTGGTGGTCTTGTGCCAGCACAAGAGTTCACGCAGATGTACTGTGAAGAATCAAGAATAATGGAGAAGTTCGCAATCAAGCAACCAAGGTTGATTAATTGGTCTTCGTCACTGCTTCTGTACGACAACGCACGATCACACACTTCACAGAAAATAGTCACAAAGTTGCAAAAGCTGTGGCTGGAGACTCCTTCACCCACCCCTAAGGGCCTCCAGTGGGATACAAATACCTGCGAGTGATTTTCGAAGACTGCCTCACCCTCTAATTCTAGAAAAGTGGTACGAGAACCTGGATGCAGCGCCAGGGTTTACAACCGAAGCAATTGACGTTTTGAAAAAAAATCTACTTCCGGAACGAGAATTTTGTGTTCACTAGTCATGGATGAAATGGTTATTCGGCAAAAAACATTTGGAATAACAGAAAAACACTAGGGCTAGTCAGTTATGGGACTGGATCCTTAGAAGTGGATAAAGTTGCTTCACAGGCTTTTAGTTATGCTACGACTAGTTAGTTTGAACGAATACTGAAAATTGCCCGTGGGATATTTCTTCGTCGATGGATTAACGCCAGAGTGCAAAGCTAATTTAATTAATATTTGCTTGATTAAATGCTGGGTGTGTAAACTAAATGACGTTAACTAAATGACAATTTCAAAATAATCTTCTAGCATCCATCATGCCACACGGTAAAATTTCTTAGAAACACTTTCCACTCAGGCACGACATGGAATACTATTTACAAGTGAAACGAAGAATGGAAAGATCTTGCCTCAGATAGAACACAATTTACATTTGCGGCGCGGGAAATCTACGAAATGAACGAAACGGATAGCGAAACATGTTGAAAGTTAGCCACCAGACTGGAAACTACTTCCCTATTATATAACCAGACTACTTCCCTAAAAACGGGAATCAGGAATGAAGTCAATGTAGGCAATTCCTTGGGCATAAGGCAATTTTGAATGTTCAACTCAACATTGTTGCACAAAACAATCAAAAAACTGTTTTAACTACTCGGGAATCTTGAGAAGAGAACGAAGGGGAGAGCGGAAGCGGCCTTGAAAAGGGCTTCGCCAAAGGAAGACTGCACAGAGATCACAATTAAAGAGGACAACCCTCATTGAACAACATCATACATCAACGCTCAATTCCACATCGCTCTTTACCTAAAACTTCCTAGATTGGCTTAAGGCTGCATAGCCGGCTGATTGTGGTCGACTGGTTGCGACTAGTCTTGGTTCAGATCGTCCTTTCCCACCCGGAGAGTATCTCCTATAAACATTTTGTGCCCCCTGGTGTAGCGGTTTGACCGGACTGGCTTGCCCTGGTTCATGTTCATGACAATATCGTTGTTAGCGAAAAAAAAAAAAAAAAATAAGTACAACTTACTTATAAGCTATAATTATTTATTATTATACTAAACGTGTCTGAATATTATTATACAAGTTTGGTGTTTTTACACAAAGCTACGTACCTCTTTTAGGACGAATTATTCTTTTTCTTTGTACTTACCGGTTACGAAATAAATTTAATCTTTATAATACTATAATTACTGAAGGAAAGATCTCAAAAGAGGTGATAAGATCGGGGAAACCCGCTAGCGACTCATTCCTTGGATAAAGTCTAAATTAATAACCCCAATCAACAAATAATTTCTAAATATAGATTATTGCTCCAGCAGTTATTCTTGATTCTAAAATATTTAATTTTCTTTTTGTTTATTTTGACGGAAATGTCATAAAAATCGTCTTCTATCATATATGTATTTAGAAAGTAAAATCAGAATATTCTAACTGGGTTATTTGTTAGCATTATTAGAGGATAGCTAACCGTCTCGCCAATTAACAACATTTGAAATACGGTAATATCTAATAAGATCATTTTGTGTGATTATTACGTGTGATGTAATCAATATTTGACACGAGTATCTCTCATTATCAATTACGCATTTATACTAGAAAAACCGTGCGTCGATATAAACCTAAGGACTAACAAAGTTCTAATAATGTAGGTAGAAGCAAAATGGAAGTACAATAATAATTATCAATTAAGAAAACTGCTATTTATTTGGGTAAATCAATATTTTATTGTGCTATTATTATTTATTATGAAATTTTATGCCGTATTTTATAGTTCAATTATCAAGCATATTTATTCACATTATTATTACCAGTTCAAGAACCGTCAAAGTAGCTATACTTCCAAGTTAATTCAAAATCAATACTATTTCAATAGTAGTTTTCTTGGTTTGATCGTTCTATTTAGAACTACATATTATACAAATTACGGTGTAACCGCAACCCACGCCTAATAATTTTTATAATAAACCTAATAACTAATGGAATAATTTTTCGAGACATAATCAGGCATACGTCATCATTATCATAAATTATTTTATAATTACATATTTCAAGTTAGATAACAAATGAGCTATTAAAATGTAGGATCGTTATATAGACAAAACAAAAGTATTAATTGGCAAAACTGGTTTACTATTGGAGTATTAAAATTGATAAATAATGGTTTGTATACATCCGTATGCAGTGGAAAATATGTTACATACGAATATGACTATATATGTATATGAAATTTGATACGGACAAGTGTCTATTTTCATTACAGTCTATTTATATAATGAAAATTAACAGGAATTTTACAATTACACTTAAAAAATAATTAAATTTGGTCCTTAAATTCACTAATCAAGATAGTTGAACCATGTGTTGATATTTTTTATAGCATATTGTCTCAATTAGTCTCAAATTAAGACTTTTGTATTTTGCGTACGGTTCGTTTCACTTTTTATTTCAATATCTATCTATAATAGAAAATATTCACGCACGGCAGTAATAAGTTTATAACTTGATATATATAAAATTTTAAATATAAGTTCTAGCACATATCACTTTGGATTTATAATAAAAAAAAAAAAGTGTGCAGTTCGGGTGACCCCCGTCAGGAACGAAGATCCCCAAGCATTAGCAGACTAAAGTTCAACAACACGTTTGCACGCCAAACTGCCATTGTGTTGTGAACCATTCAAAATTGAGAAATGTTATTTTAGGTAGCATGAATCAATATCACTTAACTTGTTGTCTAAATTCATGATTGTTTCCAAACAAATACAAGTTGCACACGACAATTTCAACGCCAACATACTTATTAACAACAGCGGACATGATATGATAGACAATATTATGCACCAATGCACTGTGGTTCAGCGTCCAGACATAGGTGCGTAAAAATCAAACTTGTAATTGAGTGTTTTAATTATTGGAATTACTAAGTTTTATAACAATATGAAAAAATATTTAAAGAAAAATCTGCAAATATATGTATGTATATATTTTAATATATAGTATCAGCACTAACAATAGTAAAAAAATCAATAAATTACAATATACAATACAATAGTTTTAAA
This sequence comes from Sesia bembeciformis, assembly GCA_943735995.1. Classification (NCBI taxonomy): domain Eukaryota; kingdom Metazoa; phylum Arthropoda; class Insecta; order Lepidoptera; family Sesiidae; genus Sesia; species Sesia bembeciformis. Next base: position 4,412,245 of record OX031028.1, on the reverse strand, counting down.
TGTTTTTTTTTTATAAACAAGTGAGCGGTCGTGCAAGCGGTCCCACGTGATGGTAAGTGTTACCGCCGAACAAAATCATAATAATAGGTAGTCGGGAAAATTCCCAGCCTTTTTGAACGTATGACTTTAGCGTGTTATATTTCTGGCAACACTGATCACTGGCGAGAAAGTGATATACCGTTTGACAGCTGACTTTTTGGTAATGGCGGCAAATTGAACTTACAAGTTGAAAGTTTTATCTTTACATATTTTTTAACAATTTTAAAATAAAAGTTATTAAGGAGAAAATTAGATATGTTTTGCAATTTGTTTTCAACAAGGGTATGAATGCTTCTAGTGCTCGAAAAGAGATTTGTGGTGTTAATATTTAAACTTTGCTATCTTATATTACAATATTTTACAAGTAAATTAAATAAAAGTACAGTAACTTACTACTAAACTACGAACGCAACGTTCCTTCAAGTTAAAAAGCACACTGTGTACTTCAAATGTTTAATAAATTAATGGTAAATATTTTGTGATGAAACTGATTTCTCTTCTGGGACAGTCTTTGAGAAGTAACGAAAGGATCTGTCGGTATTTGCTATACGGGAAATTTTACGCGTGTTTGTAAACTAAAGCTTTTAAAATATTTATTTTTGGCTTCAGCTGCTACTAACGATAATTCGCTATTAGAATATATGCTCAATAACATGCGGATCATTCAAAATTTTATGGCCTACAGCCGGAAGGTAATACCACGGATAACACTGAACTGATATAAAACGGCATCAGCATTAACACAATACAATTGAAACATTCTATACTGATAGGTATTTGTTGCAATGGAGAGAACGACTTAGGAAGAACTTCTACCGCAGATTCAGGTAAATGCAAGTTAAAACTTCTCTTTGCTTGAACATAAACTATTGTATAAGTTCACAAACACGACCTAAGGCAACTATATCTATTATTCATAGAAATATTAGGAATGTATAGGAGCAATAACTGATTCATATTGTCTATTTATACAGCAAATAATTTTGATTATTATATCGAAATCCTAGAATACAGTCTATGTGATGTAAAGAAAATGACCGTCAGTACAATAATGTTCACGCTAATTATAAAAATAGAGATCTTCAACAGTTCTATTAACATCTAGAGCTCTATCGTGATTAGTATGATTCTGTGTAATGAAATACACAGCCATACTCATCTTTATTATATGTATATGAATATTTGTATATGGAGACCATGAATATTAATCTATGACAAAAGTTCGAAAATATGATTAATAACGATTTAAATCTGACCCTACGTTTAGATTAACCCTTAAAAATTGTCACTATCTTAAAAGTTTCCCGCTGGTTTACCGACACGACATTCAGACATGGTCTATCTTGAACCAGATCTGGATGTTGAGATATAAGAAATGTATGTTGTCCCATAGTTGTCATATCTCGGACACCATTCAGACCTGGATTTTGTGTCGCTAAAAGTGATTGATGGATGGCTAGTAGGAACGCATGGTAAAATTTAACGTAGTTTCTTTGGTAAAAAACAATACTTATTAACACGCTTCAAATACACCGCAAGAGGTGTGTGCTAAGAGTCCATTACCCGCTGTGTGAATGAGAGAGATTTTCGTACATTTTCGTACGTACGCCCTTTATATAGTGGTCACAAATACAAGTTGTCAATCAAGGTTACATTGTAAGCGAACACTACTCGACTTTTGGGATCGACGCGTCTTAGACAAGTATTAGTCGTCTTTGTATTTGTAGTCAAGAAAAAACGACACCCGTTCCCATTATCTTCTTAAAAAATCTCTTGCAGCCTAGACTTTATTATTAGAGTAATTCAAAAAACAATTTTTAGGATTTAAGAAAGTCTTTACTTACTTGAGAATTTTGCGCTGGTTTGGCCGCGTCCTGTATTTGATTACGGCGAGGACGCATAACGTACATGGCGATAGCGAATGCCATCATCAGAAACAGCATCACGAAACTGTCACCCTCTGACTCCGGCCTTTGTTGTCCCTGCAGCCCGGGCCATGTATCCAAGCAATCGGTGTCAGTACAGTATGACTGACCTTGGCGGAGCTGTAAATGAAATAGTAAGTAAATTGAAAGAATGAAAATATGTATAAGGTTTGACATTAACATCTAAAGAATCTAATTAGATGATCACTAATGATCAGTCACTGATTTGGTACCAATTTGAAAACAATTTTTTATCGAAAGAAAACGGCAGACGAGCAGACATTCCATCTGGTGGTAAGTGGATACTATCGTCCTGCAATATCCGCGGTACATGCTAACATCAGTCCAGAATAAAAAATGTTAGCATGCTCACAGATGCACTGGAATGAATTTGGAGGAAGGCGTGGGAAAATGTAGGAGGAATAGGATGGGAATGGGCGCTGGCATATCTCACTCACTACCTAAACATGTACATACATTACGGAAATACGATAAGTGAGTAATTCAGTACATTTTATTGTAGTCTTCTGTGGGAGAAGAGTAATGTGGCCAGTTTAGTCCACCCAGGTGTGAGTTCGGTTCGCCATGTATCCTTCCCCTCCCATACATTACATGATAAAGAAGAGCATAGAACAATTTTATACGTAATCTTTAATGATATTAAACATTAAATACTCTCTCAGTTGGTAGTGACCCTGACTGCTGTGCAAAAGGCCCTGGGTTCGATTCCCGGTCAGACAATCATTTGTTTAAAGATAGGTGTTTGTTCAGGTCTGGGTGTTGTGTTCGTCTTTGTATGTGTCTCTGGGTTCACGACACAGGGAAGGCTAATGTGGGCCATTGAGTGTCGCGTTATTTATTTTATAATCTATAATACATTAGGATGTCTCAAAAAATTCAAAGTACTTTTTTAACGTATCCACTTTTATGTCTCAAAAATCAAATTTCATGACCTTTGAACTACGGCAAACTGTGCCCCGACTTGCATCTAAATATGGTCAGTACTTGCATATTTAGGCGAGCACGTAAACGTCGACATGCATGTAATTTCAATTGTATTGTCAGTAAACTTATTGCTTTGTCTATAAACTATATAAACTATTTAGTCTATATAAGTAAACTTAGCAGTTCTAAAAAGGGTATATTTTTAGTAGGGGACGTAAAACATCAAATAACGGGGTCAAAACTTCCCTACAATGGATAAGTACTCGCAATTTTGTTTTATAACATCCGTGAAGTGAAATTAACTATTAATGAAAGCGCAAATCCCACTATTCGTGAGTGTGTTATATTTTGGGAAATGAAACGAATACCTACTAAATCGTTACCGAATTGTGTGAAAAAACTTGTGAACTTGTGTTCGGCGAGGCTTACAAAAAATGCAAAAAAAAACAAAAAAAAAACGTAATCAAGCGGCGTAAACAAGAATTTACAAGCAATTTGTTTGATATTTATTGCACACGCCAATGCACTTCAACTAATAAAAATAGAATAGGATCTTGCAGCGCCAGAGAGAGCCAGGTCGACCCGATAACCTAGCTGAAGTAGATAAAAAAACTGGCTGACAAAGAAGAAAGGGCGTGACTATGGACTATTGAAGAAGAAAATGATTTCTTTCCGCGTTTTCTTCGGCATGTATGAACCTGTAAAGGACGATTCAGCGTCCAGTTGTGAAAATATGGATTTACAGAATGATCTGCCAACTGTGATCGAGAGCACACACACAACCTGAGACTGTGACTACTGTAATGGTAACGAAGAATGATTTAATTACTCCAAAATTAGAAGCTGCATTAGGCAGGTGTCAGTTGAGCATGGGAAACTAGTGTTTATTCTTCAAGCTACTATCGAGGCTCTTGGACATAATATGGACGAATTTCCCATAAGTCTTCTTTCTATCCAACGAATCCGTACAGAAAAACGAAAGAAACGCGCGGAAGCTATAAAGTTGATTTCAAAATTGAGGTACCAGACGTTGTAATTGTTCACTGGGATTGGCTTGCCCGTAAATACAAAGAATGTCTTCTTATAGTAATTTTGTTTGGAAATAAGGATCAACTTATTGCTGTCCCAAAATTGGATAATTCAATCGGCAAAGAGCAGGCGCAGGCTGTTTGGAATGCGATCACAGATTGTAATCTCGAAGATAAAGCGCAAATTTTCTGTGTTGTGATACTAGGGCTTCCAATACAGGTCGTATCAATGGCTTCTAGACCAAAAACTCGTCAGGGATTGCTCATTTTTGCTCGTCGCGTTTACGAACTGGTGCCGAAAAGCGTAATCGAAGTAAAAATCAGTCAATTGACCACATAAAGTTCTGAGAAAATTGGAAAACCATCGATTTCGACAAGACACAGTGCTATAGGGAAAACGTGGATAGATACCTTACCGCTTCCGAAATTGAAGCTCTGCTTATATTCCATCACACTGAATTGAAATAAAAATATAGTCAGAAATGACTATCGAGAGCTTATTTTTAGATGGAGATACACAGCGAAAATTCAAAATTAGGGCCCCAAATGCCAGCTCGATGGAGGTGAGTGATCTATTGCCTGGAAATATAGTTACTAAGTTCTTAGTTCAAAATAACCAGAAAGGATAAGGCAGCACTGCTAGACGTCTGCTTGTTTATTGTGACATTCTATGTCAAGCCATGGCTTCAATGCAATTTGGCAGTAAACTCACCTTATCAAGATTTGTGCTTTCTGAAGTCATTAAAGGCTTACGAAAATGTCAACTATTCGACTAGTTGCTATTCGACGATGAGGTGGACCAAGCAATAAAAGTAAAGATGGTGACAAATTTAACTAAGAAAATATATCAACCACTGGGAAATAATACATCCCCTCCAAGGAGAAACTTTGTGATTCATTGTACAGTTAGTTTGACAGATAAATGGTGTAGTTGTTTCTTTAGTTTTATGTCTATCTCATGTAATTTCACACTATTTTTTTTTATTTCAGAGAAAAATATCTGTGTCAACCCTTAGAGCAGTGAAGGATATAGCCGTAAGGTGTGTAAAGTTGATGCAAGACTTTCGTGGTTTGATTAGGTTGAGGAAGAAAAATAATTTTTGTTACATTGTGTACAAGAGCACAGGAAGATCTATCCTGACTAAAAAAGAAGCTGAAAAGAAAACAAATGCTCAATAATCAATTTAATAAAGGTCAAATAGTAATAAAAGTACGATTTGGACCAATTGGTGTTTTATTTTCCAAAACTACATGGATTCTAAAGTCAATCCACAGTACTGCAATACAAATTCCCATGTTGAGTTTGACATCAAGTTGGCACGGGTTCTTGTTATCTTAAGGCAACAATACTTCATAATCGAATAATTAGGACTAAATAGAAAAAAAAAATAGAGGGCATGCATATCTGTAAAAAAAATTACCCTTATGTCATGAGACACTACTATACATATAATAAAATAGTAAAAGGGGGAGTCTGCACAGTGAATTAGTTTAAAAAAAATTGGGGTGTCTCTTTATAAGCTACAGAACCAAAAAGGTTTTCTTTCACTAATGTATAGCTAAGGATCCAGAAGAAAAACTGGTATATGTGTCATCTTCATATGACACTTCATAATTCATATGATGTATTAAGAAAATGACTTAATACAATTACTCAAAAACTACTAGATGGATTTTTATTTGTGAAATCAATCATATCACTGCTTTTACAGGTGAACAAATGAACTCAAACTACTCATGGTTTCGCCTTTATTGGCATTGTTTAGAGTTAGAGTGGTAACATCCTAGGAATACCTATTCTTGGTTGATATTCATAAGCTTCTACTTAAGTATGGATTTTCAATTACCACCAGCTTTTCAAGCTTAGTGAGAAGTCACACTATTTAAAAATCTGTGGCTTATTCACCAATCCACTTTAGGCCTATGTGATGCATTACAATCTGAAATTCTTATGTACTGTTTGTGTCCTGCATAGGGATGTTAGGTTGATATGGCCACTTAAGCGCCCATCTAAAGCCATTGGTTCTCACTGCATTGATATAAGCTTCCAATTTAAGTAATTATTCATGTGTTTATACCAACAGATAAGATTGTATAGATTATACATGTATTCTTGATAAGAAACAAATGATAGATAGGTCTTTGATAAGGTGTTATAATGTAATTGAATCAGATTAATTTATCTGATTCAGTAAGCTTGATCTTATTATTTATAAGTTCTAACTATTTATTGTATTGTTCACAGGGTCTCAAATCATATAGGAATATAGGAAACAAAAAATTGTAACAATGTATTTGTAATTGTTATATTACTTTGATGACTATCAAAAAGATCTAGGTAATTTTCATTGAAGCATTTTCATATTTCCAAAAATTCCAAAACAAAGCAATAAAATTCACTTATTCACAGATAACAAAATATGGTTTGCAAAATACAAGTGTGCTAACAACGCAGCTGAGGCATTCAATAGAAACAAACTACAAATTGAAAATAATTAAACCTCTTGATATGAGTTAGTGATTGTTACTGTGACAAATTGTACGCGTTAAAAATTAGCTTCGCGTTCTGTACAACCATGTATGTTTAGCGGTTTTCCTTAAAGTAGTGCGCTTGAGGAAACTACTCATCAAGTCTTTTACTGTTGTTTTAATTTTATAAATTGTTTTCTTAAACAATAATTTCTACTAAGTTACCTATCATTCTTTTATTATATTTTTATAATAGAACACAAATTACTACAATGTACGAGACAAAAAATGGAGAAAATATATCAACTGAATGGAACTGGCACAAGGTCACTAGATTGTACTCACCAGGGAGATAAGTCGCCGCATCGACAGCTCATGATTCCAAAGGCATTCACACGGATCCATCTCGTCACCCATATCTGTATAAACAAATTACAATATTGCTAAGATGATTTCTTACGACGTTCGTAATGTCCTCATACGCTATCTTTTTGTAGTCTCGTTTCTAAACAATAAAATATAAATACATCCTACATAAAATAGAACTCAAACTTACGTTGCACAGTTCTATCAATAAAATGATTACATCAACAGTTTCCCCGATTCGGTCAGATGATTTAAACAGCTTTGTTTTTATTTACGAACACTAAAAACATTGATCAAGGATTGGTTGTCACAGGAAGAGAAAGTATTTGAAACCAAAAGGAGAGCCCAAATATACCTGTATTTATATTTTACAGCAATTTATGGTGCACTACACGTTTAAACGTTATTACTTCTTGAACTGCGTTAGACTCGTTTGATAAAACAAAGCAGAAACAAACGATTATCTACGAGTTGATAAGTTGCGACGACATTTTTGGACTGCGTGTCTGGAGTTCTCCTATTGGTCGACGTAAGAAAATGTGTGGGCGATGTTAGCCAATTAGAGAGCAGGGTGGTCAGCATTGATAGTTTTTAATGTAGCCAGATCAAATAATATAATAGCATTTTTTTTAATTTGTCGATTCAATTACAAACATTTGTAATAGACTTTCACCATTACATATAACGCAAATGAATGTAAATTTGTCTTTTTAATATTGTTGATGACTTATACTCTACGACTTTGGCATAACTTTAGTAAATTGTAAAATAAAATTGTGGCGGTATTTTCGTATTTGTGGTTCTGGCTGAACCATTGTACAGCAATGCCTTAGAATATTCGTCACAGTAGGAAATCTTCACATAAAAACATTGTGATATGTGCGTGTCGATTAATGTACCAATATGTACATAATATTGTTGACGTAACCCAAACGTAAACTTATACGCCGTTATTAGAACAAATCTACTCAGGAAGAGAACAAAATGAATGTCGCACGTAATTTAATGTCGATAAAAATGTGCATATTTATTTTATTTATGTTTACTTATGCATGTTTACTTTTATTTATTTACATATTAAATGCACAAACACAGACTTAATTTCACAGATATCGCGAAGCTTGATGGGTCCTGGTTGGCAGTCAACGGTATGCCAGAAATCTCAAGAGCGTTCGAAAGAAGTTTCTGGTTCGTTTCTTCCAACTGCTGTTCCAAAGACGCGACACGGAGTTCAAGATTTTTATTCTTATTAGACAGATCTAGGTGTTTGGTATCAAGTGCCTTTAATTTATCGTTTTGATTTTTTAACGTTTCTTCAATGAAGACTGGTAACTTATAATGTCAAGCGACTGTTGAACATTTTTTAACTCCTCCCTCACAGACTTTTTTAGGTTACTCCTAAGGTCCTCTATCAATTACCTTACATCGATTCCGTCAGTTCGACGGGTATTATTGTACATATAAGTACTGCCTTCTTCAGACTCGTCGTCCGAAACCATAGAACACAGCTCCACCGTCACAGCTCCACTCAAGTCCACCCGCGTTACGCAATGCCTACAGTTGGCTATTGTTTAGGCTCGCACAAACGGTAGGTACTGGCATGAACAGTTCTGTTACATCTGCTGTATTCAAGACCCGGATTTTTCTTTGTTATATTAGTTTTACAACTAGTAGACTTTTTGCGAGCATTATATAAATAATTAAAGATGTAAGGTATGTATATAATTTTAGCAACACGTACCTAAATATATACACGATCGAACAACCGTATGCGGTCGCTACGCGCGCAGTGACTCGTCCTCCCATTGATGTGTAAAAGCGTTTTGTGGTAATGTATGAGATCACTCATTGTTGCTATGTGGTGAACATCGTTGTATTGAAAGACATATCACTTTTAAGACACTTGTTTATTACATCTTTTTGGGATGCAGGCTGCCACGCCCGAGTTAAGTAATTAAACCGTCAATAATCAATAAAGATTTTTTTTATATAAACTATATGGCAGATGGGCGGGCGGGCCATATGAGATAATAAGTGGTCACCTCCGCCCATGGACACTTGTAAAACCATATATGTAGGTACAAATACAATAACCTTAGGTATACAAATATGAACAGCCTTATATGTACATCCGAATACCTAGGTACCTTATCTCCAACTACTGACGTATAACATCGTGTAACAATATAGTAAACTAATTTCTTTTAAAACAAACCTGTGAGAATTTACTTGATACTTATTTATGGAATGTGTCTACACTACAGTTTCAAACAAACAAATAAATAAACGGACATCGTTTCATTTTTATATAGGTAGAAGTAAGGATAAGGATGTATGCGGCCCGAGGTGCCAACCCTCATTGTCTCCATTGGATCTTGAACAAAAACGTTTGACGACCACTGCCTTATAGGAATAACCGAATAGAGCAAAAGTTTTTATGGAATAAATGTGACAGACCAGCTGACAATAATAGTGCCTAAGTGTTTGCCTATTGTCGCTCATAGACATCTGCAATAATGTTAACTTTAGTATAAATAAAAGAAAATTACGTTGGCACAGCCCTCATGCGTATTCTTAATCTTTCGCAATAAGCATTCAGGATTTACAAAAAAATATTTTTTAAATTTCGGAATCCTTTATGTTATATCATTTGCACCCCCCTGTATGTTCTACCTCCTGTACAACGGGAAATGCTCTGAAGAATTGTTCCTATATCGGGTTTCTCCAACCACACATTCTGTCACAAAAGTGCTGTACATTCGCATTTCCTCGATACGCACTGTGATGAAGGAAGCAGAAAAGCAGAACGTTTCACAACATGCATTTCATACGAATCGACATCTTCCGCTCTTTTCATTCAACTACTACCGACAGACATCTTCAAGTCGTCGGTGGGTACCTACATCTGGTCGAAGGGCATCTCACTCTACACTTCCCACTATCTGATCTCCATTCTAGGACTCGTCCACCCCATCGATTGTCGGTCCTGCGGTAAAAACGCCGCGTGCCTACTGCCACTTCAACTTCCAATTCTCCGAGCTTTGTTCGAGGCCTATATTCAGCAGTGGAGAGACGCACTAACACGAGCATATAATCGACTATACGATAAACGTCGTCCTCTCCCGTTAATTTTTTCTACTTTGCTGTTCATTTTTACCTGCAATATAGGCCGCCTTGACCGGGATGAAAACCATCCTATGTAAGTATTAATCTGTCTCTCAAACTATACCTAATAGATAATCCAGGTAGCGATTCCTTGATTTATTGCAGTTAGTTAACAAAAAAGACAAATTTCGGAAAGACTATACAATATGATAACATTTGTGGACAAATTAGATTTCGAAACCGATTGAATTGTAATTCATCACAAAAAATAGTTTGCGTAAGTACCTATATTTCCGTTAAGTTTGTAGATGAACCAAATTGTTTCAGTAATTCCAAAATTACGACAGTGCGAAGTTTTCAAATATTCACGAAAGGAAATATGTATAAAGGATTTGTAGCTGGAAATAACTTATAACTGATAGATATGATGTAATCTATACATATACTAAAATTGTAACAGGCCGATGTCTGTACATAGATATTGAAAAAAAAACTAATATGGGGGGGTCTTTATTAGAGCAACAGAAGCCAAAACAACAGTTTTTAGAAATTTTGTCTGTCTGTCTGTCCGTCTGTATGTTTGTACACGTATCACGCAAAAACTACTGCATGGAATTGAATTCAGTTTTCACCAATGTATTGCTAGAGGTCTAACTTAAAATATAGGCTCCAGTTTACCGCAGGAAAATATCTTATTCCGATTGTTTTAAATTTAATAAACCGAAGCGAAGTGAGGGCGGGTCGCTAGTTTATTTATAAAGTACGTACTTACTACTTATATGTAAGCAATAAACAATAGCAATACTTTAGATACCTAAAGTTCTTATTTTCTATAAGTAAATAAGAGATAGATAGTGAGTAATTAAGAAGGGAAAAGGACACAAAAGGATGAAACCCTTGAAACAACGAAGGACCGAAAATGTGAAATTGTAAGTATCACTAATTTCTAATATACATATTTCATAACAGAAAAATAATGATTTCGAAATTTTAAAACTCAGTAATTTTAAATATGCATTTCAATTTTAAAGATTTGTAACATTTTGCCGTCTTTTAAAAATACTAATCTTATTATTTTCGTTTTCGATAAGGGAAGTGATTATCCGCTTCCCAGTCGGTTAATCCTAAACTACAGTCTACGTGATGTGAAGAAAACGATTATTTACACAACAATGTACCTACTACATGCTAATTATAAAAATAGGGATCTTCAACAGTTCTATTGAAATCTAGTGCTCTATCGCACTACATAAAGGTTGTTTTTCTTATTATTAAAGCAAATAATTAAATTGCGATTAGCCGTGGAATATGTAGGTACCTACACAACCGTACTTATACCTATCATTCATCTTTGTACCTATATGAAGGTTAGAATCATTTCCATATTGACACCACTAATAGGTAGGTATGTATCTATGACAAAAGTTATTATTTCTTATTAAGATATGATTAATAACGATTTAAATTTGACCGTATGTTTCTAATAAATGATAAAAATTGTCACTGTCACTGGTTGACTTAATTCTGTTTCCTGCTGGTTTACCGACATGACATTCAGACATGTTCTCTCTATTCAGACCTTGATGTTGTGTCGCTAAAACTAATTATTGGGAACAGAATCAAGCCACAGTCTGGCGACAATATTTGTCAGCTAGTGGGAACGCATGGCAAAACAGAGAATCGTCTATTTAACTGAGCCTTACAATCTGGCGATTAAACATAGTTTATTCTTATTAGTAACGTTTTAAATACTTAGGTACATCGCAAGAGGTGTGCGCTAAAACACATTACCTACCCGCTGTACCTACCTAATGAGAGAGATTTTCGTATAGGTACCTATTTACAAAAGACGCGCCCGCGTTGACTTCGTATTTTGGTCACAAATACAATGAAATGTTACATTGTGAGTAAATGCTGTTTTACTCGACTTTTATAATCGACGTGTTTTAGTTTTAGGTCAAGAAGAAATGACACCCGTTCACATTCTCTTCTCAAAAATAAAACTTGCAGACTTGAATATATTGAAATTAAAATCTAATTAAAACAACAATATGTAGAATTTAAAACAGTGTCTAAGTACATATATGCTTTACTTACTTGATAATTTTGCGGCGGTTTGGTCGCGTATTTGAATACGGCGCGGACGCATAGCGTAGGTAGGTACCTACATGCATTTATAAAATCAAATAGTGCTTTACATTTAGGGTTTTACGTTTAAAGAAATTGTGCTTAGTTACTTAGTGTGATAAATAATACAATTTTGTTTATAAATAAAATAGATTACATATTCGTAGGACAGTAATTTCGTAGGGTCTACGGCATGGACAATGGGTACCTACCTACGAGTAGCTACACCTGTAGCTTCGTAGTTATATTTACGATTACGACGCGCTACGTAGCGTAGAAATCATATAGGTATGTATTTAATTAAAATATTTTATGTTATATTTGAATACATCTCTCATTTTCGTTCAGACGACATTGTTATCATGGCAGAATCGCTGGAGGAATTGAGTTGGATGCTGAACGACCTCAATACGACCTCTCGAGGCCTTGGTCTCGGGATGAACCTGAATAAGTCAAAAGTAATGTTCAACGAACACGTCATCCCCGGACGGGTCAGCGTCATGGGAGCGTCACTAGAAGTTGTAGACGAATATGTCTATCTTGCACGTCAATCCAATTAGACAAGTTCAACTTAATGAAGTTGGACTCGGCATTCAGCTCGGCTGGACAGAATTCGGGAAAATGAGTCACCTCTTCTCGTCGCCTATACCACAATGTTTGAAGACGAAAATCTTCAATCAATGCATCCTGCCCATAATGACGTGATCTCTGACAGTAGGCTTGGTTCACAAGTTGAAAGAAGCTCAGCGAGCGACGGTAAGAGCTATGCTCGGAGTTTCTTTGCTGGACAATGTCTCTAACGACGAAATTCGATGAAGAACCAAAGTTGCCGACATAGCTCAAAGAATCAGCAAGCTGACTGTCAATTAAAAGATCTCGCAATTTGTTATACTTATTTGATTTTTTTAAACTAGAGATTTAATTTCACTAGAGATTTATTTATATAATAATCAAACAAGTGAACAGTGTGAATAATTTACAGATAACGAAGAATGGAAATCAAAATTCCTAGATACTGCAGATATACCTAGATAAGCTGTAGCAAAAATATTAAAACTGTGGTGCAAACGTCTTCTTACTATATTTTGTGCCTTTACTATAGATATTTTATACGCGAGATATAATCAAAGATTTATTGCCATTGAAACAAAAATATAAGTGTCTTACTAAAATGATTTACGGGCTAAGCAAGTAGACAGTCGGGGAATTAATTTGGAATCTTCTAGAAGTGTTCCTTTGTGACGATGCTCGCTATAATTGCGATGAAATAGGGCCGGATGCTGAGGGAGGCGTGGTCGCGTAGGCGCCGCCCACCGCGATGGGCTGTCTTCCCGCCCACGACTAATTGATTAGCGGAGAGTAATTTACGCCTCAAATATAAATCTGTAATAGATATTAGTATACATTATTTGTACTGCGATGCCCTAAAAATAAGAAGGTCCTACTCGTGTAGGCAATAATGTAGGTAACTCTCTTAAGTTTGAGAATATGAGTCGTGAGGATATTACAGCCAATCTCTACGTCGTTTCACGACGTAGAAATCGCACACATCTGTGGGGGCCCCGAAATGCCGAAATCCAGTGCCTATGTATTTTTTATCCAATTAATCAATAAATAAGTAAAATTATTTTTTAACAAAAAACAAGCTTTTATCGTATTCTACTCGTCGAATCCTTTCTTTTGATAGCCAACTCAAAAGAAACCATTAACATCAACGTAAGTGCAATTCTCAAAACAGTACCTAATCACATCATTTATATTTGATTTGTATAAAGCTAACCGTAATAACCAATAAAGTCACTAAACAAAAGTAAATTCTGATGTTTTCATTCATTGATGTTTTTTTTTGCTTTCTAAAAGGGCCCCAAACTGTGTGCCCAAGGGCCCCTGCATGGCCGTCTTAGGCACATGATACCACATGATCTTAGTATACCACAGATGTCAAGTTGGGCGGGCGATACTACCCACTCACCATGAGACTGCCTGACTGCTCGCCTGTCACCATCTTTCTATAAATAACAATAAAAAACCAGATAAGATTTGTTTAGTATTTTATTTGTTAGAAATGTTGACTAATATCCATTATATCCTATTTGATGTAATCTGAAATTTTCATGAGAGTCTAAAAGCTGGTTCTACGAGGGTCACACTGAAAGTTTCCGGAATGAATAAGAAAAAATTACAATGATTGGCCAAAAATCAAATTATTTTCTCTCAAAATATTCTCCGTGAGCGTTAATACACTTTTTCATACGAATAAATCAATTACCATAACGTTTATTCCACTCCTCCGTGGTGACCTCGGAAACATGTTTTTCATACTCTTCGACAGTCTCTTCTGGAGATGAAAATCGTTGACCGCGTAATTGGTTGTTAATTTTTGGAAACAAGAAGAAGTCATAAGATGTCAAGTCGGGACTGTATGGAGGATGGCTCATGAGTTCTACGTTTTTCGCTTTCAAAAAATCGTTTGTCTGTTTGGCCATGTGAGAGCTAGCATTGCCATGGTGCAAGATTATGCGGCGTTTACGGTTGCTTTTACGGAGTTCGTCAATAACTTCCGACAAGCAAATGGTCGTGTACCAATCAGCATTCACGGCACGACGATTCTCTAAAGCAACAGTAGCCACGTGTCTAGTTTTTCTAAAAAAAAGAAGCGATCATCTGTTTTGCGGCACTTTGCACACGCGCCACTTTGGTGGGGTTCGGCTCATCTTGAAAGACCCAAATGGTAATTTGCTGCCTTGTTTTCGGGATCGTAGCTGTAAATCCACCCTGTTACTATGTTCCACCAAACGACGCGTTCCGTTTTTTGACTCTCAGTCAAATTGTGTGGGATCCACCGCTAGCCCAGCCTTCGCACAGCCAAATGTTTGTGTAAGATTAATTGTATCTGACCAATTGATTGTATTTGTATCTGACTCATGCCTATGCCTAAGGATGCCCGAATCTCATGGTAGGTCACATGCCTGTCTGTTTCGATCATATTCACGATCGTTTGACCTTCACGAAATTCGTCACTGAGATTGACACGACCGTGCTTGAATTCCTCGAATAAGCTCCTAAATTGTCGTCTTTCTCGGTGCTTCATCGTCAAAAGCAGTTTGAAGCCGAGTGAGACTCTGCTGAGCTGTAAAATTATACTTAAAATCGTAGAAAATCATACAGCGAAAATTTTCAGCGATAATAATAGGTTTGTTAAGATTGCACTTGTATGATTATTGATTAACGTGGATCTCGAGACTGCCAATTTATAAGTATACTCAGAAAGTGACACAAGATAAAAGACAACTTGGTAGGATGAGATGTTTTGTGCTGGAAAAGAAAAAGGTGAAAAAGAGAAAGAAAAAAAATATAGAAAAGAAGCAATAGAAAAGCAATAGAAAAGAAGAAATGTAAGCTGTGTGGTGTCGGCTGGCTTTAGAATAGCACAGCACTACCACACCTCTTCTAGTGGGTGTCGAGGGATATCAAAGCCGCTAGTACAAACCCTCAAGAACTACACCACCTCCAAAAAAGTGAACTCGTCAACCCGCTTGGCCAGCGTGGCGTTTGTCAAGGCATACTTACTTCCTTCATGGACACTGTCTTGTGTATCTTTAGACCCATGTCCAGCAGTGAATACTAAAAGGGCTGGTTACGGTTACAAGAAGAAATAAGATATACCTATTTTTTTTTCTAAATAGAAACTGCAAAGTTTCTTACGATGCCTCTACGATCTTGGGGTGTAAAGCTACTCGCTACATTCTGCATTAGGCGTGGTGTCGTCCCGCCCACGCTCGCGCTGCTCACGAAGGCCCACATTCTCCCGCTACGTCATTCTGTCCCGAGCGTCGCGCCGCGCGGACATGGCGCGAGCTCTACGCCCGCCGAGCCGCAAGTGAGTATGCCACTTTATAACAAAACTTTCCCGATACTTACGTTGTTTATATTGCGTGTAAAATATGTGATTAAAAATCGTATTTGACGTTCAGATTAAAATTTAGAAAATAACTGTATTTTTGAACCGCAATATGAGCGTTTATGTTTAAAATAATCCGGTGAAATAAGAAAAGATCGGATAAATTGTTTTCACATGTTTTCTTTCACTCATTTCATGTTAGTTTATCTGTAATTTATACATTCATATCTGTATACTCGTACATTGTCTGTGAGAAATTTCTTTTCGTACCAGAGTGATTGCTTAGTACCTAATTAAACTGGATCGCAAAAATTCCGGGTCGCTAATAAATGGCGTGATAGTTTCTTAAATACATAAGACTAATTTGCGAAACTATAGTATATTGTAGATGACTGATTAATATATATAAAAAATGTGTAACACGTTCTGTACACTATATAACTTTAATTAAATACTAAAAAATAAGAAAATTTCGCTTCTAACTTATGACAACAAAAATACACTTTGCAGTAAATCTTAAAGAATATTTTTTTTTGTCAATTTAATATTTTGTATTTCCTCCACGAGCCCGTATCACTTCAATAAGACGATGTGGCATGCTGTAAACCAAATTTTTAATACGATTTTGGTCTATGTATGCCCATTCTTCCCCTAACGCATTCTTTAACTCGTGTAAGGTAACGGGAGCAGGAGAGCTTTGTCTCACGCATCTCCCGAGCTCGTCCCATGCATGTTCTATGGGATTTAAGTCTGGGCTGCGAGCTGGCCACTCCATGCAGGTAATACCGACGTCTTGAATATACATATTGACCAAATGAGCAGTATGTGGTCGCGCATTATCGTGCATAAGAATGGAAATTGCACCCATATTCACTAAGAATGGACCAGCATGCTCATTTAAAATCTCTCCTACGTATCTGACAGCAGTCAGAGAACCGTTTTCTATGATCACTAACTCCGTGCGATCCTCTGAAGATATCCCAGCCCAAACCATTATTGATCCTCCACCGAATGGCACCTTTTCTTCAAAACACGCTTGATGATACCGTTCTCCTGGGCGTCTAAATACTCTTCGTCTCCCGTCGTGCGTAAATAAACAAAATCTGGACTCATCGGAAAACATAACCTTGGACCAATCTTCATCTGTCCATCGGATGTGTTCTCGAGCAAACCGTAACCTGGCAACTCGATGTTTTCTGAGCAGTTTGGGGCCGTTTGCTGGTCTATAAGGCTTTATATCAGCTTCACGAAGACGTCGCAGTATCGTATTAGAGCTCACATTGTTGTGGTGAATTTCTTGAAGACTGTTTCGGACCTAAACAGCCGAGAGATGTCGATTTCTTAACATAGTGCTCACGATGAATCGGTCTTCTCGTGTAGTTGTGCACCTTGGCCTGCCATTTCCTGGTCTCCTGATGTTCATGCCGGTCTCTTGAAATCGCTGGAGTACTCTTTGAACCGTTGATAAAGATACTCCTACTGTTCTAGCAGTGCTACGCTGACTTCTTCCTTCTTGTACCATGGTAATAATCCGTGTACATTCTTCAGGTGATAACGACATGATATTGCATTGAATACTCTGATCAATCCAAGGAACCATTTATAATGACAGCTCCGTTTGAAACAAAAGCAGAAAAAATATTCTTTTCCTAATTTTAAATTTTGAAATTTTTCAAAATGCAGAATTTTTTTTTTAAATCTGTAACTTGTACAAATGAAACCTCTTTAGAGATTTAGAACAAGCATTAGTAACCTTCTTACTACATATTATTTATTCGAGCGATCTAGGTATATAATTTATGGAGATATCACGGTTTTTATTAGCGACCCGGAATTTTTGCGATCCAGTGTAGTAAAGAAATTTTAAACAGCGTAGGTACCTAATTTGATAGTTTAGTTTCGGGTATATTTTTTTAACTTACCTACTTGATTGTTTTAAGTTTTAAAAAATTATGTAGAAATGTAAAACAACGTCTAAAAAATAGTTTTGGAATCATCAAATAATTGAGGCCAATTAGAGTATTAATTCGGTTAAATACTTAATATATCTGTTTTTTAAGTTTTTAAAATACACTTGTTTCTTCATTCTAATTATACACCGATCCAATTTACTCATGCGACTCATACTAATACCTACGTATATAGGTAAGTACCTACCAACTGGAGATTAGTTTTAATAACTTCAGGCCTATTTATTGTCATCCGTTTTTGTTTCTATATGTTTATACCATACTAGCGACCCGCCCTCACTTCGCTTCGGGTTACAAGATTTTTTTTTTCTTTTTTATAAATTTCAATATAAAATATAGCCTATATTAGACACGGATAATGTAGCTTCCTATTTGTGAAAGAATTTTTGAAATCGGTTGAGTAGTTCCAGAGATTACCCCCAACAAATACACAATTTTACCTCTTTATTATTACCTAGTATAGATATGTGCCAGAACAGATAGACAGCCTGACGGTAAGTGAATAATACTGTCACTCATAGACATTCGTAATATTTGGAAACATCAGTCAAGAATGACGAACGTTATCACGCACCCGGATGCAAAGACTAGGATCTTAGAAGTGGATTTGTAAAAAAAAAATGGAGCAGGATTTGGAATACATTTCCCATTCTACCTGGACGGAGGGATAGAATGGGGAGTATATTTAATATATTGTTAATAGGAAAATCCTTTCATCCTTCCTCCTATCCCTCCCTATATTCTCGTTTTTCCCATATTTTGGGAACTTTGGGAACGCACCTACTTGCTGCAGTTTGAACTTACCCAAGAGATCCCTAAACAGAATGTATTGATTTTAGATTCTGCGTTGTATTATATGTACTGATTTTAAATTTTATACTTTCAAATAGGTAATTCATGTTAGATTTCATAATGTTCATACAGAATGATTACCTGACTCAACACATGATGCTTCCATAAAATATCATATGGAAGAATATCTTCAAGAAGTAATGGATTTTCAAACAGCACTCTAGCATTTAAAATGTACTCATATTATTTGATTTGCACTACGTTTATGTCACATCAGTTAAATCAGGAATTCACATATCTATAAGTTAGACACAGCATGTGTAATTCGAAAAATTCAATCGATTTACACCTTAGTGATTGCTACGGAATCTATCATTGAACGTACTTCGCGTGAGCGAAGCGTCAGAGATTGTGTAGGTATTTACCTACACCAAATTTCAGTTTTTGACAAGTAAAACGTGCTTGCTATGATTTAATCACGTGGCATTGGGCGGGTACAATAAAGTTGACATCCGTCATTCTGAAAACATTATGGCCTAGACAAGTGACACAACCAGTTGCCACCTTGCCTGAAAGGAACTGTGAGAGACTTCAATATTAACCGCTCGATTATAAAGACCGACAGATTTAATAACAACTGGGAAAGACAATCCCTCGAGTGAAGTGACCGGTGACATGAACACTTCTCAGTGACCTCAGTGACATGAACTTAAAGTTTGCTGGCTTTATGAATAGAACGGTAGGGAGCTTTCCGGGGAGTTCTTTATTCAGCAGTATAGAAACAGCCTGAGACGTACACTGACGATATGACATAATAAGATTTAAAATTGACCGAGCAGGAATGGAATGGTTAGCGACATGTGGAATCGTCAGTCATCGCCTTGAGACAAGAGACTCAATTCTACAATTCAAGTGCGAACGGGATTGCGTCAAGATCTGCAACAACTTACAGGAAGTTCAAGCCGGTGTCACTTTCAAAGCTTACAAAAATGTACTGGTCATTTCTTAACTGATAATTTAAAGAAAAGTAAGGTTGACAAACAAAACAACTTCTTCGGCGGCACGCAAAGGGAGCTCACAGACAAATCTTATTTACGGACGAGAAAATGTTCACCATTGAGGAACAATTTATCAAGCAGAATGATCGAGTTTATGCCCCTAATTCTAGAGAATCTGCTTAATTGGTCAATACGATGCAACGTGGCCATTGTCCGGCTTCAGTGATGGTTTGGTTAAAAATATTTTTGTTAGAAACGTATTAAACGTTGGCTCA
Source organism: Sesia bembeciformis (assembly GCA_943735995.1). Lineage (NCBI taxonomy): Eukaryota > Metazoa > Arthropoda > Insecta > Lepidoptera > Sesiidae > Sesia > Sesia bembeciformis. The sequence goes on along the minus strand of OX031028.1, from coordinate 4,392,305 downwards.
AGTGTATCAAGATACGATTCTTGAGAAGGTAAAGTCTCTTAACAACACCCTGTTCTATAATAAAGAATTAGAACAGAAAAGACTTAGTTTCAGCAAAGACTTAGTACCGGGTCATAAAGCTCGCTCAAAACTAGAAAACGAGGCGTGGTTAGAAATGAAAATTGCCAATTTAATTAAAGCTTAATTAATTAACTGGCCGTCATCTAGTCCCGATCTTAACCCGCTCGATTATGGTCTGTTTTAGAGAGCATGGCATGTTCTAAACGCCATGATAATATTGAATCCCTAAAACAGTCCATAAGGGCCTTCGCCAATTAAAAACTGGCCACAACGTTTGAAAGATTGTTTAAAATTTTTAAAATATTTTTAAAATGTTTACCTATTTATTTCTAAACTAAAACAAATCCATCTACAAATAATAAAATGTATAAATAAAAAATAAATATTTTCTTTGTAAATATTTGTGGCTAAACTAAGTGAAACCTGCCAGTTTTCTTTATTATAAAGTTAATCTAATTAATATTTTCATTTTTTGTAATATTACTTATAAAACATTTTATACAACTCTACATACACACTTTAAATGTAAAAGTGGTAAATAGTAAACCAATTAAGATAAAATCATGATCTAAAACGAATTTGACAATTCTACATTAATTAGTCCTATTTATCATAAAGCTATTTTAGATTAAAAAAAAAATCTTATGAAAGCTCTTTATATCATTGTAGAAGTTGGTGGAAACAACAGATATCACTAGTTATTATCAGCGACTTTGTTCGTGTGAAATTAAAATAATGAAAAAGCTCTTCTGTGTGTTAATTTGTTGCATTAACTTTACGTGTGTCAAATTTGTTGTCAATTCGTTGATTTGTTACAGAGTAATTAAGTGACAAACAAACCAAATTTTCATAAAACGTGTCAAAACAGTTTTGCAAAGCATTAATTGGATTTGCCTTTTGTATTGAAAAAAAATTCTTGTTTTACCTATTCATGAACTGTTTAAAGCCTTTATTACTGGCTAAATATCTATTTTTTTCTTTTGATTTCACATTTGCACCAATTTTCCCTGTTACAGGAAATACTTCTATTTCTTTTCAACAAATTAATCTCTGTATCATTGAGTCTACTTATCCGTCTGTCCAACACAAATCCAATGGGCAATTGCATCGGATATGTCGAATATCCAATTTGTCGGTTTAGTTATGATGACGTGGAGGTTTTTCGCGATGAAATCATTGGAGCGCTGAACCTGACAGCCACTCTTCGGACGACAGTCTGAGCGCAGATCGAGAGCTTCGAATAGGGTTGTCCAAAATCACTTCGAAAAATCTAACTTATGATTAAATCCTTCAACACATCTTTTCACTACAACAACAAAAGAAACACATTTTTTATATAACAAAAGATGTTTTAAATTATAAGGAAATAGATATACATATTACATAAGTAAAACATATTTCAAGCGGTAGATTACGATTTTTGATATTTTTACGAATTTAATATTCACATAAGTTCTGTATATATTTCTTGTTGTTAGTTAAAATTATTATTATTATTATGTTCATTTAATTAATTACTCTTAAAAGCTATGTAGGTACCTAATCTCACACTGCGGCAAGGAAAATGTTTTTTGTATCTGAATATATCAGCGGCAAGGAAAAGTTGTCAGTCTCTTTACAAATACCCCCAAAAAATAATTCCTGTGTGAATGTAATTCAACCAAAATCGAATAACGATTTCATGTCATTTAACGATTCTTAAATGTGTGCAGACTGAGTGCCAACCCTAACGTAAAACTCAGTGGTCAGTGGACATGGTCGAGTGCGGGGCCCTATGTCACACGGCTCGCGCGTTATAACATTTGTCACTTCATTATATGACCGCCGGGTCCCGCTAATGGAGAGCCCACGAGAGGACGTATACCGATTATTTCTGGCATGTTAATTAACTCAGGGGTTAAAGGTCAAGTGCTTATAGTTCTCGCCGTGAATTTCGCGCGAAGTAATTGGATTTTCTATTTTTACCTTTATGAGTAGTTTGTGAAATTTTAAATAATAATATTGTAAAGAATCATAATATTTATAATTTATTTGTGATTTATAATTTTTATTTCTAAATCATAATATTTTAAAAAGCTAACGGATAACAACAGGTTGTTATCCTGTTTATAATTGTATAAACAAAAAAAAGCATGTATATAATAATAATTATAAACTTAAATAAATACCAGCTGAGCGCGCCCGTGATAATGTTCCGCAGCTATTCTGCATTAACCCTTCCATCTCTATGCTATACACGATAACAGCTACTTCACATTTCTTTATTCTATGAAAAATAATTATCATTTTTTTTTCAAAAATGTACTCAAGAGCTGTATTTCTGTGTATAATAACATACTATACTGCGTCATAAATTGAGTTACTGCTCCTCAAGATTTAAAGACGCTTAGGCATATTACTCCGATGTGAACACATGAAAATTGAGATGGTACAGCAATACAGATCTCGCGGTCAAATACTCCTGTCTCCATTTCCTTCCAATATTTACTTGTTGTTAACCAGATTTTTCTTGCAGGGTGGGGCGGCTTCGTGTCTGGCAGTAGAATGGCGCTCAAGACGCCGACGCCTGGCGGCGGCGAGCGAGAGACATGGGGTAAGAAGGTGGACTTTCTGCTCTCAGTCATCGGGTTCGCTGTCGACCTCGCCAACGTGTGGCGCTTTCCATACCTCTGCTACAAGAATGGAGGGGGTAAGTGTCTGTAATATTTAATCTTAGTGTCCTTTTCCTCTTGCAGTCCATAAAATTGACTGTTATAAATATAGGACAAATTGATTGATAGTAACAAAATAGCTAAAAACTTTTGGAACACCCCACGTATTCCGAGGCAGACAGAAGAAAAAACCCTATGGTTTCACTTGACTGGTTAACTGATAATTAACATAGCCAGATTGGATTTAATATTTGTACGAGTAAGTAAATTTATAGCAAATTAAACGCATAATGTCCTTTAAAATACGGAACATTGATTTTTACATTGACTTTGAGGTCATAATACTTCAACGGAACTTGTAAAAATGTATCCTCTCCTACGTATGTTTTATACCAGCTAAACCAACTTAATGCATATATTAGGTACGATATAATTTTCATTCCCTTGGTAGTTCGTTCCATGTGTGCGGTGCGGTAGAACCGCGACGTGAAGCACTAAGTGCCTCTTGCCACGTTAATTGTCGGCTCCTAGTCTCGGTAGGAGCATGCACTCAGTAGCTCTACTCCACTATGTAGGTCTATGGTCTTCTGCGAGCTACCTACGTATTATGTAACTTAGATTTTTTCTTTATTAGAAACTTCTGCTAATTCAATGTTTTTGTTTATGGAAATTGAAGAAAATGTACGAATGTATGTGTATTGTACTGTGAATCCCTTTTCACAGACAGTTTAGTAATAACAAGACATTGTCTTTAACTGCGTATTCTATCTGGAGAAAGCATTTATAACAGCATTTTGTCAGTGAATCAGCATTTCCTGGACAAGGATACTGTCACTGTCTAATTCGAAAAAATTGATGTTACCAAGTAAAGGGTGTCCCAGATTGAGCGCCGGATGTAATTTAGAAAAAAAAAAATAGTCATTGTTTCTCCGGCTGTGTAACATGTGGCACCATACTGTTGGAACTACAGTTGACCCAGGTCCATATCTACCAATTGGTGCCAAAAAAACTCCTGTAGCATGTTCCGATACTTCTCTATGCCTACTACCTAAATACCGTTACCTAAAAAATAATCCTATGATCACGGTGGAAATGGGCCTCGTCACTAAAGATGTTTTCTTCATACTGCTCTAAAGCTTGGGGGGAGCAAGCGCCCCACTCTACCCCTTCATAGCTACGCCCATGGCCGTACTCAAAGTTAGGAACCAGATCTTGTAACCTATTAATTACGTGAGCGTTATTCGCAATCGTCCGCGACCCCAGCGATGGCGGCCCGCTATTGTAGGCCCCGGAGAGATCTTTGCCGGCCAATGAGGCAAATAGTCTGTCTACCCAGGCAGTGTTCCTGTGCCTGGGAAACCCTATTACCACTGGGAGGCCGGGCGGCCACCAACGACTGGTGCCCTCCCAGTCTGAGGATTTTTTATAGAGGTTTTGTCCTTCTCGCGGCCAGGGCAATTACGTCAAGACCCTAAGTCCCGTCTCCAGGAATTATGATATACAGCTGTGGCAAAGGAAAAGAAGTCCTCCCCTTGCCTGGGTTAGTGCTCGCCGAGCTCATCCTTGTTTGTCCACTGTGCCCTCTGCCATTCAGAGGGACACGCTGAGAAAGGCCAGCCAGGCCAGCATCAGAAGATATTACCTCTCTCTGCCTGGATATCGGCTAACAGCCAGTAAGATCTCTGAAGAAAAGTTATTGACTGTTGCCCAGGGTGCACCGACCCGAATCTGTCGCTGAGCCATCGTTCCCTCCGGACGTATCCAGGGGGACAAACGGACCAGCGACAGACCAAGTACTCGCGTCCAAGCACCCCACCCGCATACCTACCCCCTGGTGTTGCGGGTGTCTGAGGGTGGCGGTACCCACTTACCACCACGTGGGCCGCTTATACGTCTCCCACCTTTAATATAATAAATAATGCCGAGCTGATGTTTGACAGAATAATTATCTCTTGGTGATAACAAACATATAATTACGTTCAATAGACAATCTTAACTTGTTGCAACTTCCACTTACAGCGTTAGAGGCGGCGGTGAATTCATTAAGCATTGTGGCGCGTTGATTGCACGCTAGCCGGTAGCGTAGGTGTAGGGCCCTCGTCGCATAATAGTCGGTTAACAATTCGCCTTGTGCTGGAGCTCAAGTGTGCACACTCCGTGCACACCTGCCGCTTTCTAATTGACGGTACGGCAGGTACGATGAGCACAGTTGTATTGTGACTAACAATCATCTAACGTTATTTGTCACTGTGTTATTTATAACGAGATGTATCCGACTGGAGCCTAGAACAAATTTTATTTTAATGAAAAGAACTTTACCCTGTACTCGTTTTACCTGTATTAAGTTTATTCGGATGTATGTTGTATATGGCTTCCCAAGTTAATGGGTATTCTACAAGTTCATAATATTGGTGGAAAAAAATTTTGGGCGAAAAAAAAAATTCAACTTCTCATACAAAGTGATACAAGATGGCTATAGTTTAGGAATATCCTTTCAAGATCTAGATTCAAGAAGTATTGAATTCAAATCCATATCAAGAATTTCTACAGTACGAATTTTTTAGTTATCACAAGCTAAGCGGTGCAGAAACATGCGAGCCTGAGAAATTCGGGGCATATGTAGGTAACACTGATCTGCACTGGGCTCACAGTGGATTATGGGCGAAAACTCTCTCCTGATTGCAAAGGGAGACATGTGCCCTACAATGGGATGTTATAGGCTGATATCAACCTCTGTGCAGTGATGTCGAGTTTAGGAAATGTTGTATTGACAAAAAACAGAAATTCAAAATTGACAATCGAAATTTTATGCATCTAGAAATTAATTATCATCGGTAATTCGTAATTGAATTATCATCAGTTTGTAGATTCAAAAAAAAAAATATATAAAAATACGTTTTTTAAAAACAATGCATAAGTTTTTTTATGCAAGCCATGTACTAAAACGAATAAAATAAGTTTATATTGAATTGTTTGTTCTCAAAAAGCTTATCGCGCGAATTGTAAATGAATGTACTTTTATAATTATTTCGCGACAAGATTCTATAGTAGAGGTGGCGACAAGTCAGCCACCTCTACTATAAAAAATGTTTATTTTCAAAGCATGATTTTTTAAATTTAAATATTTTTTACATATTTTATAATTCAATTATATTCCTCTTTTCCGTCTTTGTATTCATACGTCGCGTCATTTGCAAATGACGACAATAGATATAGTACAAGATGTTATGCATCTGTATGATAACGGAAATTAGCCGCTAGAGGCCAGGCCAGTGGCGTTTATCGGCGTGGCAGTGGCCGGAAGTGGCGCAAATTAGATTTGTTTGTCCCGGACACGTCTATTTACGAATTATTCGAATTTGATTTCAGTCAACACATGAACATTTTAGATCCGAGTTTATTGAATAAAAATAACTTTATATTAAATAATACTGAATATTTATTATAGATAAAAAAAAAACATAAAATCTAAAATAAATTGATTCACTATATATATAAACAAATTAAATTATACCTCAAAATATAAAATTCAGAAATTATTTCTTGCCCTTCCCTTTACCCTTTCCCTTTGGTGGTTCTGCTATTGGTTCAGGCCCCGGCTCGGGTTCGGGCGGCGGTGTCGGAGGCAGCTTCCTGTCAGGCCAAATACGTTCTATGTACTCTACGATCTTATGCACGTCTATCGTTCTCGTTTTCGCAGTTTTCGGCCCCGGGAAAACGAAAGACAACTCATTTACCAAGTTATCGTCCAAAGGAATACCATCGCGCTCCAAACGCTCTATCAAATCTTTATTTGGAATAGGTCTAGTGTATTCCTTATCTACTTGTAGGAAGAATAGGGCAACATCGACTTTATTTTTCTTATCCCTCTTTCCCAGATAATCAGCCCTATTTAATATTAGGTCTCTAGCATCGGGCCCAGCAGTGGTCCAATTCTGTAATACATGTCCATAGTTTATAACAAAGTTTTGACGAGACTTCATTTTTCGTACGTTCTCAAGTACCGTTAGAAACTTTTTATTAACGCACACATTCACAAGATATAGATTTTGTAATTTTACTCGCGGTTTTAACATCTTTTGCAGCACTGCGAGGGCATCGGAAGTTGACAAAGGATTGGAAGACAAATCCAATGTCACCAATTTTTTGGCTTTAAATAGTTTAGCTATTATTAATTCTATAGCTTCGTCACGGAATCTATTATCTCTTAAGTCTAAAATCATCAATGATGGAATTTCTAATATGCCTTGTAATGCGTAAGCAACACGCTCGCCTTCTAAAGCGTTTCTAGCTAAATTTAATTCTTGCAATACTTTACTCTTAGCTAGTGTATCCAGCAGTTTCGCAATTGATGGTATATGAAAAAAATTATTCCACGATAAATCCAGATGAGTCAATTTATTTTTAAATTCTAAAGCCTCAATCAAAGCAATAGCTGTTTGTCTGCCCAATTTATTATAGCTCAAATTTACTCTTGGTATCGTGGCACCATCGTCGAGTTGTTTTGCAAAATACATTCCACCTTGCTCTTCCAAACAATTTCGAGATAAGTTTATCGCTTCTAAAGTACGATTTATTATTAAACCACTTCCTAAACGCAGCATCCCAGACGCTCCTATACAGCATCCATTCAAAACTAATTCTTTTAATGTTGTATTAGTTGTTAACATTCGACCCAAGTGGTAGCAAGCGTCATCATTTAAAAAATTATCGGTTAATTTGAAACATTTTACTATTTTGTTATATTGCAATGCTATTGCCATTGGGTGGACTCCAAAGGGATTCACGCAATAATAACTCAGATTAATTTCTTCAGTTAGTAAATTTTTATGGAACAATCTTACTAAACATTGATTCATTTCCAAACACAGAGCTTTGTACAGTTCCTGGCCGTCGTCAGTATATGTGACTGGTGTTTCTGGTGCAAGGATTGCAGATTCGATGTCAGGATCAGTGACAGCAGGGTAATTATAGTAGGGATGTCTTCCAATGTCGCTGTCTGATAGAGGGACATATTTGGCGCATAGTTCACCGCTTCCCGGAGAGTATAGACCTTCTGCCGCGAGCACCTTCTTCATATTTTCTTCAGGCAATGATACCTCAAGAGATGACCATTCGCTCATTGGTGCTTCCTCTCCTGAAGTTTCTTCTTCCACTTTCATTTTATATAGTTCTTTTACCCTTTCCTGATCAGAGCTGCTACTCGACATGGTGTAGAGAAAGTGTAAAGATAAGTAGAGAAAATACTAAAAATAAAAAATGGTCGTATATAATACAAAACAAATTATAGTTAGTAAGTCAAATTGACATTACTTTTTTTTTTTCATTATAATGGTCAGAATGAATGAATTTTTTTTTATATTACATTGCTTGCTTTGTTTTTGAATAAGCTGGTGTTGAAAAATCTAAAAGGGTTTTCTGTGATTGTCTCTTTGTTTGGACAGCATTAAACAGAACCTCTACGAAGTTTTCTTTCACATACTTTATATTATACCTAATTACATCCTGAGTTTTGCTTTGATCTTCTGCACTTCGGAACCACCCTTTGCCGTCCAGGAGTCAGTAATTGACAATCAAAACGAGCCCTTTACGCGACGCTATGAGAAACTTCGTTAGCTCCTCGATGTGCAGGAAAATTAGTAACGCAATAATGGGAGAGGGTAATAAGCTAATGGAGAGGGGTGGAGGTCATCCCAGTGTAGTGAGAGGCCGATCGGCCCCGTCCGACCGTGATTTAATTAAATAGCAATTCCCGCGTAACTGTTGAAATGTGATCTTGTCTTTCGACATTCTGCGAAGAGAAATTGTCGCCCAGAAATTCGTTTAGATATATTTTATGACTAGTTTCCTTCAAAACGAGCAGCTTGTTGCATGTAATTTACTGAAGGCACTAGGTTTCAAAGTATTTGAACTATCTAAGTCTGCCGTAAAAGTTAAGTAATCTAAGTTGTAAAAGTTGCTGGATGGGTATTTGTAAGACTATTCTTAGGATACTCAAAAAAATCCCATTATAAACTCGAAAAATATTTTTTTATTAATTTAGTTAATTTAGATTGAGTTTTTAAATTAATTAAATTTACAGAACATTAACTACACCATTCCATACCATGAGTCTGTGTCTCCCCTCAATGCTCGCCACCACACAGAATATTAACGTTACAGATATTTTCGTATAAAGTTACATTGATTTCAATTACACAAAACCTAATCTATTATGTTATGTTTAAATAAAATAAAATAAATGTAAAGAAAATATATTTCTTTGATTTGAATTTTGCCGCGCTCCGCGCTGTTGGTAAATGTATCATAAAGCACTGTAGGTTATGAGAATATGGCGTCAAGTTAAGAGAACTGTGTTTACTGTCAAATTGTATCGAAAGATAAATAATAAATTTTAAAAAGGAATTGACTTATTAAAGAATAAACTATAGATGTAATTTCTTTGTTTAAAGAAGCAACACAACGTAGTTTGTTTCATTTGTCAATCCTTTTGACAATATAAATAAAATAAATAAATATTATCACAAAATGATACATTATCTCAATCGATAATAATATATCTCAATCGATAATAATATATCTCAATCGATAATAATATATCTCAATCAGTGGTCAATTAACGACATTAATTAATCCACTATTTCTTATCCATATATGTGAGTACTTACAACACCATTTTCCGTAATTGTTCATGACCGTATGAGAGGTTTCCTTCACTAATTGATCGGGCGGCACTTCATCATCCAGCCCTCGCTATCCATCACAGTGCATGACGTTTGGGACTATATGCGACCATGTGCTTACACCGGCGTGTCAGCTCGGGGGTCACTGTTGACCACGACATTTCAATAATATAAAAGTAATAAGGGCAAATAACTGGTAATGATTAAGGTTTACAACATAATTACAAGAATCCCTTCTGCTACAAGTCTTTTAAAACTTACAATTATTGTTATAGTGGGTCATACAGGCAAAGATGATAAAATTAGTAAATCCTACTACTAATACGGTTTTTAAAATTATGAAAAATATTTTATAGCCCGTCAGAAATTCGCTAAAAACAGGTTGATTACTGCTACTCACAAAAATCACAAAAGGGACGAATGAAGAATGAAATGAACATGAAGAGGATCACGAAAATATGTTTATTGGATAATTAGTTAGTTACTGAGAGTGCGAATGATCTATTCTAATAATTTACTCTGAACTATTTGTAATAGTTTACAAAACTAAGTGATTACATAACTTAGTGTTTATCATTAAAGAAACCTTTTACTACATAACAGAACACTTTAATAATTATAAAATAAATTACCAAATCGTACAATACCGAATTAAACTAAATCTACGTTAGAGTATTGCTACTTGTAAACCATAAGTTATGTAACCATAGATAACTTTAACCCGTTTACTCTACTGTTCGGGACAAAAATCATTTTATCATCTGTGGAACGAACTGCCTCAAGAGGTCTTTCCATATGAGATTCTTCAAGGAAGCTGTGAATAGGATTTTGCAAGGTCGGCGCGCACCCGCATATCCCTGGTGTTGCAGGTGTCCATGGGCCGCGGTAACACTTACCATCACGTGGAACCGCTTGCTCATCCGCGTGCTTTACTATATAAAAAAAAACCTTGTTTCAATATCCTCATCCATACTGTTTGTAATTCTGTTATTCTGGCCTTATGTTGGTATGTGTCGCGTTTATCTATGGGCGACAGTATCCACTTACGATCACGGGTGAACTGTTAGCTCGCCTGCCCCCTTCTTTCCATAACAATACTACAAAATGCATAGTTTGCTCTCCAAGAAACTGCTATTTATTACTCGTAACATAAATCTTTATTCAATAAACACATTTCCGTCGGACTATCGAAACAATTCCGAAGGCTCGTGGATGATTTAATACGTACCTACAGTTGAAAATCTCATAATACCCAATCATCCGGGACCCCCGCCGGGAATAGCCCGGTTCGTATCGGGAGCAAAGACAATTCGATTACACACCTTAAGTATCGGACACTCGAAAATGCGAGTTTCATTTTTAGGTATAAAATTTTATGTTAAAGACGATTTACTGGTCTATTAATTAGTTAAGAGGATTTAATTTTTAATTATTAGATATGCTAGAATGATTGGCCGCGTGGTGTCGGCGGGCTTTCAAATAATACCACCCTATCTCTTCTTGTAGATGTAAAAGGCAAATAAGGGATAAATAAGCCGCTACAAGCCCCGAACAACTACACCACCTCTCGAAGAGTGGACTCGCCAACCCACATGGTCAGCGTGGCGGAATGTTCAGTCAAAATATTCCTTTATTTACAATTAACACATTGACATTTATAATCTATTGTCACACACCTTCCTTACAATAGGCGAATTGCATTCAGTTATACACAAATTATTTATTTGCATTCTAAAAATACATCTATTACAGTCTCAACAGTTGCTAAACATTTATATAGATTTAATCAATCAATACAATCAGTCCATGAAATATAATTATTTGTTACATTATATAAGAAAAGGGACCTCGATTCTATTTTCATAGCATATTGATCTAAAGATAATCTTTTAACAACGAAATTAAGTAGTCCACTTTTTGTTCTTCATATATGGCAATAAGCAAATTGTGCCAGTGTCAAGTTTCCTTCGTAATAAACAATTTCAAAGTAAAAAACGTATCCTTTCAATGTCCAGTCCCGCTTAACTAAGTCAGGAGTCGCTCAGTAAAGCGATAGTAGGTTTACTGAGGACAGAAGGGGACTCCTTCGAAGCACACGAAAAACGCAGTCCCACGTTTTTATTTGAATATCGCAAACACCACGCATGAAAATCTCTTTGAAGTTTAATAAACTTTTAAACCACACAACGCCGCAATTTTTACAATAATCAAACAAAATCTCACTTCTCCAGTTCCCGCAAGTTCAGCAAGTGAAGTCGAGTAGTTCACTTGCAATCGCTTATTGACTTTTTTACCGTTAAGTTTACCCGAGAATTTCAATCATTGATAAAAAGGCACTAGAAAAATTAACTCAGTATTTTAATTTAATTCCTTAACTTGTAACCAACCAACCAATAGACTACCAATGACGTTTTACTACCATTGAATAAGCCAGATAGCGTTTTAAGATCATACATCACCCATGGACAAGACAATGTGGATGAGGAGGCCCACGTCCAGCAGTGGACGACAAAAAGGGCTGTTAATGGTTATTATACTGATTGAAGTAAGGTACGGTAAAATACGAATTAGTCTATAATGGTTCAAGGCAGGGCACAGACTTCCCATTGCCATAACGAGGGGGTTATGGATTTTTTCTCGGGCATGTTGTCGAACGAGTAATAATTGAAAAATTCCTACTTCAGTGTTACGGGTTAGAATTTGAATTCACAACCTGACAAATATAAGTCGAAAATAGATTCCACCACTAAAATAAAAATTAATCGGTAAAATTAGTTGACGGACAGTATCCACAGTGTTCAACGCTACTGAACGCATACCTGCACGGGATGTGCCGGCATCATATTTATTTTACCTACGTATTAATTGAATCTTCCGGGCTACTTGGCCGAGGTCTTCTGGAATCTCTTCCCTTTCTTCCAAACGTTTCGTCAAAAACTGCGGTTGACATCTTCAGTGGCGGCTGCGTTCACTTTCGGAGAGATGTTATCTCTTCGGCTTTTCGAGCCCAACTTGCGCCAAGTTCAATTAATATGGACTCCGGCCGAGAAAGCCTACACTCCACTATATTTTACCTACGCCTTTCACATGCTGCGATTGTCATATCAGTGGTCGTGTATAAATAGACAACATTATATATAATAAAACATTCGTTTTTTGTCACGATTTTTACAGCAATTTTTAGTGTTTTGTTACGTTTGATTAACTATTTTCTCTTGTTCACAAGTTTTCACAAGTGAACCTCACTTATTTCAAAATATCCCAATTAAGTAATTTTTGTAAGAATCCAGCAATGCATGTGAAATATTATCAAGTGTCTTTGATATTGTCATAGTATTAAATTGAACGCCAAAATGTCATTTCACATAACCACAGACAGAAGCGACATAAAATAAAGCCCTATTATATCCTCCATTATAAGCTTGAAGAAATTCCCAAGTCTCTAGTCGGACCGTCTTAGTGAAACTTTTCCCGTCCGCGTCTCCCCTTCATCCGCGACCTGTTGCATCCGGCAATAAAGTAAATCCCGACGATATTCTACCCACTCACCCTCCACGATAGTAAGACGCTTACAATCGTTCCACTTCTTAACCGCTCTTGACGTTTTTGTTGCAATTTTCGGTATTGTATCTATTCAAGATATTTGATGTCGAAGTCATTACAGGATTTTATTAAGAAATAAATAATTAAATCAGCAGCAGAAAATACTGATTGGGCAGCAAATCCATGGTAGCAAATTTAAAGGTTGGTCAGGTTTAGGTAGAGAATCTACAAAGAGGACGACCTATTAGAGATGACAATAAAGAAGTAGGAAGTCTGTTGACTTGGTAGTGACATTCTTTAGTAATTTAAAATTCATAACTTTAGTTATTCAAAAATGGATTGTTTTGCGGATCACGATTTGCTGCTCATTTCGTGTGTATTTTTCCTGCTCGTTTAAATACAAGCCGTTTTTATTCTGTGGTGAGGACCCTATTACGAGCTCTATTGCCATTAACTTTACCGCGTAATATCATTCGGAACTGCCTTGCCTTGTATTTACAAAAAAATAGTATATATGCATTACAAATAATCTTTGTAGAGCACTATTTTACATGAAAGATTGGATTTCAAAACTCTTGAGTATTAACATCGATATGGGAATAGACTAGATGACGCAACATACGTTCGTATCAAAGAAACCTGGTTGGTAACTTCTAGGGGAGGTGAAGCAGATGAGAGGGGGGGGGTTCATTAAAAAGTCAAATTTGAAATTTAAGTACTACGTAATAAAAATGTTCCATTTACAAAACAAATATGAATTAAAGAATTCGAGAGCGACTGCACATAGCGTCTACGCTATTAAGGCTCGCGTACATTACACCTGTTTATACAACATATTTACTAGGTATTAATTCTCAAACTCAACTACTTTTGAAAATATACAAAACTACAGGATTGATTTAGAAAATTCTCCCACTTTTAGGAACCTAAACTAGTTTGGGTTCCCTGGGACGGTAGTAAGTGAGTGTCGCCCGTGGACATTCGCAATATATGTCGACATCAGTCAAGAATAACAAACGCTGGCACGCCCCTGAATGCGCACTTATATTTGAAAATTATATTTGGATTAGAAAAAATGGGATTAGAATTTTTCTAATTCTTTATGATTTACTATTACGATGAAAGGAGCGGGGAGGGGAATAGGTACTGTAAATATAAAAATTAAAACTATCGGATTGGGAATAATTTAATGCAATTTAATTTAATGGAATAATTGCTATTACAATTAAGTAGATACTAGATACGTAGGTAGAACTTACAGTTTACTTTCATCGAGCATACAATATCACAGTCACATTTTATGGTTTCATTAGTAATAACTAAACACATACAAAGATAATATGACACACATTGACACCTTGAAATACCTTGAAATGTACTGCATTTTCCACTTTATCGTATTTCCCCAATGTACGTACGTGTTTCGGTAGTGAGTGAGATGTGCCAGAGCCCATTCCCATCCTATCCTATCCTATCCCTACCCACTTTCCCAACCCTTTCTCCAAATCCATTCCTATATCTCCAAAGGTAGGCAGCGCATCCGGGGACGTGCCGACATTTATCATTTTGGACTAATGTTGGCATGTATCGCGGATGTCTATGGGCGACAGTATCCACTTACCATCAGGTGGACTGTATGCACGTCTGCCGCCTTCGTACATAAAAAAAAAAAAAAAAATTGGCATAAACACATACAAAGATAATATAGTAAACCTGAACAACGCATCCGCCGTGCCATCCACACATGTATTGCAGTACGTATACAAGAATTATTAATTTACTATAAGAACTAAATTTACACAATATGCTCAACATATTATTAAAACTACATTGAGCATGACACACAATACTTTTAAAATTTGTTTTCAGTGTTTTAGTGGAAAATGAAATAATTTGTTTTCAATCATATTTATTTACAACTAGCTGAGCCAATAGACGTTGTCGTGTCCAAATTTCAATAATACAATAATTTCAATAAGTTCATACAAAAATCACATAGAAATATGCACTTTCAGTTTTTCCGGAATTTTCCAATTTTCCGGACAACTTTTCCAATTTTTCTTTCCCTAAAAACCTTAATCGGACTATTACGAACATTTAAAAAAAATTCCCAAATCGATCCAGCCGTTCTCAAGTGATGCGCTTACCAACGAACAGCATTTAATTTTTATTTATATAGATTATAAAAGACTCGTAAGTCGTAAAAAATAATTATAAATGAGTCCTATAACTTAATAAGTAAAAAGTAGCCGGTTATTCTAAATCTAACTGTAATCAATGGTTATGAAAAAGTCATTCATATTCATAGTAATTCATACACACCACACCATAAATTAAGGATCAAAAACTAGAAGATTTATGCTAATGTCCATAAATAAAAGTCATTTTAAAGGCTAGGTTACCTACACTATCGTTCTGTATTTACAAACGTAAAAAAAATACTTATTTACCTCAGTAGATCTCAAAACAGATTCAATATAATGAGTGGCCTGTTATCGAGGAAGTCTCTAGTTTAACAGCGGACCGACCCGTTAGTCATTATTGTCATTACTCATTTACTCGTTTACTGCCTTCAGAACTCATGTAGGTGTAGTTTATAACTTCAAATTGCATGAACTGCACTTAACTGCAATAATAATAACGATAACTTTGTAATAAGCACAGGAAGAAAAGAAGAAACAGTCTTAATAATAAAATTCGGTATCTGGCTAAATATCCCTAGGATATTTTTTTTACATATGTATTTTTAAATCGTATCGGAATATAATATAAAACTGATTTATACGTCATCCACGATTTAGCAACATCAGTAGGGACTTATGTAGTCAAATCCGGTTTATCCTGTCTTATACATACATACCTACACATAGAAAAGAACTTATACATTTATATTGATATAAATACTGAATTAGATACAAGCACAGTTATAAACGGTAAACTTCGTAGATTACAATTGACTCTACACATCTACCTCTTTGTAAAAGATTTTTTTCAGCATTATTTAACATCTCCCTAAAGGACACAGGCCTCCGCTAGTAAATCACTAGGGCTTTCGAGCCATAATTCACCACACGGACCCAATGCGGACATGCTCCAGATTTTTTTATTTTATTCGGTAAATAGTGAAATTTTTTTTTTGCTTGAGCCCATTGAAATATATGAATATCTTATTTATTATATATGTACTTCATGAGAGCCAAACCTTATTGTATGGTTGGATTAATACAGGTTTATGATTTGTTTAAAGCTTTGCGCTTATACTTTTCTGTATAGCAAATTGTTTCGAGTTTAAAAGCGAATTCGAAGTAACTCGGAGTGTCTTAAAAGGCCAATTACGGCACAATTGCGTCTCGCCTACCCACTCTCCCGGGGCCGATATGAAATTATTACGCCGAGAATCGCGACAGATGACGCAGATGAAATTGACTGAAAATCTTTCATACTTTATTATCTGTTCAATTTGAGTAGGAAACAATATGAGTATAATCACAAAGCCGTGAACGGAATCTAACATCTCGGAATTCAATATGTTTCTCAGCAAATGTTGCAGCCTCGTAGTAATGGTAAAATTATGAAGACCTATGAAGAATTTTGCCCATAAACTTAGAATGACTAGGGTAGTAACGAATATTCGCTTTCATAACGTACGAAAGATTATAAGAACGTAAACTTTCGCAATCATTATCACTTCCATTAATTATATTGTGAATTTTTAGCCATTCAAATATTGTGCTAGTTGGACGCTGCTTCAAGTCGCTCACTGAATCGTATGATGACATTTCGTATTAATATAATTGTCATTTCGTGTGATTATTCAATAAAGAACAGTAAATGGAGTATTTAATTTTATTACCTACTAACGTAGCGTAGGATTTACTGCTGGAAATGGATGGAATAGCCGACGTAAGGATATTTCAAAAGATATTCTTCGATTTCGTAATTTGATGTAATTTTCTTTCGCTTTCGGTACAAATTTCACTTTCGCTACATTCCTAAGAATGAGAAGACTGTCCGCGACACAAAAAGAAAATTGTTGTACCTGAAATAAAAACCCCATCACTTCATAAGATACTCCCCGGCCTCTGAAAACATGTGTGACTGGACTCCGGCCTATGCAAATGTGGCAGTTGACAGTTTGGTAGTTCTGGTAAACATATTATGTTTGAATTCTCATTCGTACGCTTTGTTTACCTTAATGATTAACAAACAAAAAAAGAAATCTGCGGTAGCAAGTCTATTATTATATAGTTATTTTTTTCTGAGATTGTTTTAGGAATAATTGAAAATAATTAATAATTGATATTTTCGGGCTTAAAAAATCAGCTGAAGGAATAGTCGTACAGACTTGGTGCCATAGTGAAAAATGCTCGTGCTGACTTCTCCAACAGAAGTGATACCTTTTTTTTCGTTGGCCGGTACTTTGACTTTTGGGCCCAATATGAATGATCTCCTTTAACAGCTCTTTAGACCATTCCCCATTATATAGGCAGTAGCATAAACACTGACAGAACATTCATACTCACAGTTAATGGTCGTTTAATGAGAGTTTTAATGGGAATTGTAAAGATAATGTTTACTGTCAAAAACCTAACACACAAAAGTTTTGAATGAATTTTCAGTAGGTACTACAGAAGCACTCTTCGTAAACTTTTCCGTAAGACTTGGCTCTAATGGTATACTAAATATGCCGAAAAAGATCATATCTAGCACCGCAAGGATGCCTCTAATTTCTCTAAGATACCGTCATATCATGCGGTTTATTGTGCGCAGGTGCTTTCCTGGTGCCGTATTGCATCATGCTGGTGGTTGGAGGCATCCCGCTGTTCTACATGGAGCTGGCGCTGGGACAATTCCATCGGAAGGGCGCCATCACCTGCTGGGGCAGGCTGGTACCACTCTTTAAAGGTAAATTTATATGTAAAACATTTAGCGACTCGATTGTAAATTGATCTCGATTTTTGTGTTTTAATTAATAAGAAACATACGAACGTAATGAAAACAAAACAGGCATTGTTATTTATTTATACTTATTTTATGGATAGTTTGACATTATTATGACCATTTTTTATATTTAACCCGTACATGACTACTTAAAGACGACATATTCAAATATTATACCAGGGGGCATGTGTGTGCGCTGCTGACCTTGCAGAGTCCTGTTCATAACTCTCTTGAAAAGCCCCACAACGGAGAGCTGTACGTAGTCACATATCTGAATATTATACTCGTACAATGCATAACTTTGTATATATCTCAGTATAAATTTAAAACCAAGAAATGTATTTTTGTTATATTCTGTGGCATTCATATCTACGATCTTATGATAATAGTAAATGTACTTAAATATGTAAATGTAAAAAGGAATGCCTTTACGAAATCCTGAGGAACATTTTAATTCTTCCGTTTTCACTAAATTGGTAAGGATCATATAAGATTTATTACCCCTAAGGCAGTCACGTGCGGTGTTCGTACATAACATCACTGAAAAGTGGCGGCGGAATAGTGGTCTTAACATATAGCCACCACTTAGGTACACCCTTTCAGACAGACATTACGATAGAGTCTAAGCTATGCAAGTTTCAATGTCAATTGGTTTTTTTTTCATGTTATGATTTAGGGTAGCTACTTTATCACAGAACTTCTATTTTTCCATATTTTTATTTAAAAATATGTCCATTTTCGAAAAAATTGTCAAAGTTTACGGTCACACAAATTACTGATCCAAGCACGATTGAACAAGCATAAATCAAAATAAATATTAAAGCAACCAAACATGTGACGAACAGGGAAACACAAGCAAAAATGTTCAAGATTCCTGTGCATAAGAGCTGCTATCAGCTATCATCCGCGACATCGCGCCCTCTCCGCACTCAGCACCCATAATTGACACCATTTTCCACGGCTCCCCTTAAGTGCTCGCCCATACGGACTCTTAAGGCCCCTCAAAAGGCTCGGCTAGATTTGTGGGGCCGGCTTATGCCCGTTGATTTCATTTCACTCGATTGTCACGTCGCGCCGCTGAGTGGCTCCGATTTTGAAGAGAAATAAAATTGGTAATGGAGTGGAAAGGTGGTGGGAAATGCGTTGAGTGAAAGCATATTTTTATATAAAAGGATTTCTAGTACTGTCGGATTGACCACTAAAATATTTCATTACTTACTTCTTGTTTTATGAAATAACTTTTCAGCAGCGATAGTTGAAAATGTTATTACCTGTACAGTGTACACCTTTATCGTTAATACTTATAATTATTCAGGTAAAATTATAGGAAGGCCTAAGCTCCCGTCATCTGAATATGTCGCCTTTAAGTCGTCATGTATGGATTAAATATAAAATGATCATAAATATGTCAAATAATCCGTAAGGCAAAATTATAATTTACAATTTTACATATCGATATAATTTTATTGTTTTTTTCTGGCAATTAATAATTTGTACGTGATACCAGATACATTTTGTACTAATAAAAAAAAATTAGGTATGCAACACCTAACGTTTATATTCTTTCGGTAGGTATATATTTACTCCATTTTTGTACTGTAACCAAGTCTAACTGCCGCCGTTAACTTGATCGTACAATGTTTCCAAACTTAAAATATACACGGTACCTATTTATAACAAACTTATAACATCCTACTTTAACAACTGCATCTTACTACTAGAAGCGAACTTCTTGTACCCAATCGCAAGACTTCTTCGGGAACTTTTCTCGGGTATGTTTGCCTCAGATTCATTTATGCCTCAATCACGTTCTCTCGGGTTTTCTCGCCCTGTTTTTCTTCAATGTGGGACAATTTCCCGTCGCAGGCATCGGATACGCGGTGGTTCTGATAGCTTTCTATGTGGACTTCTACTACAACGTGATAATCGCGTGGGCTCTGCGCTTCTTCTTCGCCTCGTTCACCACCATGCTGCCCTGGACCAACTGCGATAACGACTGGAACACGCCCTCTTGCCGACCGGTTAGTGTTATTATTCTATTTATCTTATATTTTAAAGGATTGTACGAGTAACATGTGTTGTGAGTGTGACGCACGAGTCACAGCTCGCTTATGTGCATCCCGTATTTGTAACTAAAGTCTTTTCAATTTAGCTTGATTAGAATGACAGCTGTCAAAGTGCCTCGAATAGTGCTGGGACAATAATGATCAAATCGAAGTAATGTGTTTATTTATCGACTGAGTGTTATACACTACAAATAAAAAAGTATGTGCACGTAGGGCAAAAACCTTCTTTATATATTAATTATTTTTATAGATCACTATTCGAGGCACTAACAGCCGCCATTCTAATCAAGCTAGATTTAAAAAACTGTAGTATGAAATAACACATACGAGTAAAATCGAACCGGTTTTGTCAACTAACAAACAGGAGTTCATGAATTTTAAACTTTAATTTACTGGTGAAGTAAATTCAACATAGAGTTTATGTACAAAATTTGACATGAGGGGCGGTTCATCAAACGCGTCGTCAACGTGAAGCTATCCCTCTGACATAAACCGATTTTGTTCCGTACATAGATAACTTTTATTTTAAACCAATATTAATCTGTTTTCCTAAATCGATTCCAAGCCTTGGATGTGTATTTTGCACAGTTCGAGGCCGTCTGGGAACACGGCAACACCAACCGGACTCGTGCGCGTCATAACGATTCTTCAGCGTCAGTACCACCCGCGCAAACTACACAGTTCACTTCTGCTGCTTCCGAATATTTCAAGTGAGTATGAATTTTTAGGAGTTACATGGGAGTACTCTAGTTACATATAGTCATATAGAATGGATGATAAGATATAAAGAAGTAAGTATGAAGTGGCTGAAATACCGTGATCGCTCATCGTGAAATATAAATAAGTACATAATAAATTCATAAATATATTGAATATCAAATTCTACCTATTAATTTAATTTACGATAATATAATAATTAAATTAAGTATCAAAATTTCAATCAATAAAATATTAAAAAATCAGGTATTCAATCAAAAGGAAATGAAAGAAAACTATTTCATTGACAACAACAAATACATAATAATCACAGATATAGAGGTATAGATAACGCAAGCTGTCCATAGCTGCGTGCCCGTTGTTAGCGCTAAGCTCCTACTTCTTGCACTGCTCGTTAAGTCTGTTCCGACGAGGTTGTGTCGCTATCAAGTCGTTGTTACAAAACCTAACAATGCCTAATTATGTTATAATCAATTGTAAAAATTAGTCAAAAGTGGTGAACCAAGTCAAGGGTGATGTTTTGTTTCATCGGTGAGTGGTTTCCCATCTCCACAATTTACTCGTGACGCGACAACAGGCTTGGTTTCCATACAATTTGCTCATGACGCGCAATCCTTGGTTTCCAAACAATTTCACGAATTTGTGTTGTCTATTGTCTATGATAATAACATTAAATACAATTAAGTATAAGACAACATGAAATTGTTCCAATCGCCACAATTGGCACAGTGTCAACGGCTGTGTCAATTGTACGTCTAGTCTTGCCTAAACTTGAAATAAATTTATTTGAAAAATAATAATCTATACATATATATGAATATGTTATTATAAAAATAACAAGAAATAAAATAATACCTATACTTAAGTAATTAATTAATATTGTATATGTAAGTACGTATATAATATGGTAGAAGGAGAGGCCTATATCCAGCAGCGGA
Source organism: Sesia bembeciformis (assembly GCA_943735995.1). Classification (NCBI taxonomy): domain Eukaryota; kingdom Metazoa; phylum Arthropoda; class Insecta; order Lepidoptera; family Sesiidae; genus Sesia; species Sesia bembeciformis. The sequence continues at coordinate 4,370,706 of OX031028.1, read as the reverse complement.
GAGACACATGCTGATGGTATGCTTCACTAGCTGTGTCAACGACTTCATTCGCGTGAACTTATGATTCCCCTGGGAATTCTATAATGGCTCTGGATAAAAGTACCCCAATAGTTAAACCGACACATAAGCACTACAACTATGCCTAATTTCATTAAAATCCGTCGAACAGTTTTCGCGCGATACGGGTTCAGACAGACAGACGGACATAAATTTTAAAAATGTTGTTATAGGCTCTGATTTACACTGAAGCTACTTTATTCGAATAATATTAAATTTATAATAACCCGTATAATAAAATAACAGGATCTATACATATAATAAAATCGTAACAAAGCCGCCTTTGTTATGACCTTATTATACGAGTATGTATATATATATATATATATCATGCCGTCACCAAGGTAACAAATTTTATAGCGATCATTAACTTTGTTCCTCTGCCTTACCTCCCAGTCGGGCCATTCTAGAACTTCACGGGAGTGACGGCTTGCACGACTTGGGCACTATTAAGTGGGATATGGCACTGTGTTTGTTCGTTGTCTACCTTATCTGCTATTTCTCGTTATGGAAAGGCATCAGCACTTCGGGTAAGGTATGTAATCATATATACAATCTAATATTTAAAAACTTTATTGCACATTATGGTACAAAAGGCGAGCTTAATGCCTACAGGCATTCTCTACCAGCTTTGGGTTGATCAGATACATTGGGATTTAATTTGTTTAGTTCAGTAGTTGATTGTTTCCGATTTTATCATCCAGTTTAAATCCGATTTTGTAAGAGGAGAGTGCACGCTGCATTCCCACAGTCGCTGGGCGCACTTGACTGGCCACGTTACTCCTCTCTCAGAGAAACATATTGAAATATACTGCTAAATGTGGTGATTGAGATATGCCAGAGCTCATGAAAATGATGACTCGCGAATTAAAATATAAACAACATACAATATCTTTGTTTTATTTCCCCAACACGCGAAGGTTTTCTCAAAACTATTTATGTAAAAAGGATATTGGTGACTTTAGACAAGCTCAGATTTAGAAGACTAACGAATTAGACGAGTTACGAGTTTGAATTAGACGAGTTACGAGTTTGAATTTGACTTACTTGAATTTGAGTTTGAATTATGAGTTTGACCAGTCGCGAATTTGACGAAGATTTTTATCTTTCAGGTTGTGTGGTTCACGGCTCTGTTTCCATACGCTGTCCTTTTGATTCTGTTGGTACGCGGCATTACGCTCCCCGGCTCCGCGACCGGCATCCAGTACTACCTCAGCCCCAATTTCGAAGCTATCACTCAACCTCAGGTTTTTTTATATATGTTTTTATTTAGAAAGAAAGTGACAGTCGAGCTGACAGTTCATCACTATTGCTAAGTGGATACACATATCCACACATATCGGATATATACATATCCGCCTATACACATCCGCGATACGAGTACATGTCAACATCAGTCCCGAATGATAAGCGTTGGTGCACCTCTGGACGCGCTAGCTACCTTTGGAGATTAAGGAATGGACTTAGAAAAAGTGGTTAGGAAAATGAAGAATAAGAAGTATAGCGGGATGAGAAGTTTTCCTCATTTCATTTCTTTTACCAATCCTCATTGGGGGATAAATGATTAAATTGATTTCTGCCGGACTTGCGGGACGCATTATGCTTTCTGCTGAACTATTTTAAAAAATATTGAAATGCAAGATCATTACAGATATTGTGTGACGGTCCCGCGCAATGCAGGACGGTTGGTCGCCTTAGTGAGACTGTGACTAACAATTACAATTGAATATGGAGTTTCTTTTATTCTATGGTATTTTTATTCGATTGAGTAGGTGGTCTAAGACATGAGATGCAAGGGATAGGAAATACTGTCAAAAATACGTAAACATGTTAGATTATTATTATAAACATATAAGAGAAGAAACAGTGTTTGATTTTAAGAACAATATTTAATTATTTCATACTCAATGCTTTTACATATTAAACTTACCTATTTTTTGATATTAAGTTACTTCAACTTATGATTTCTTTTGTTACACTTATACTATATATATTTTAAAAGTAATTCTTAATAATAATGAATTTAAAGAAATGGTTCATAGAGAGCATATTTTGTTCCAGGTGTGGGTAGACGCGGCGACTCAAGTGTTCTTCTCTTTGGGCCCGGGTTTCGGCGTGCTGTTGGCTTATGCTTCTTACAATAAATATCACAACAACGTATACCAGTAAGCAGTTAAGAAACATTACCAATTTTATTAGAATTCTCCGGCTCTTTGTCTCAACATGAGTTAGATTTTGTTTATAAAAAGGGCTATAGTGAAGTTTAATATTAATGCAAATGTTAGGTGACTTCAATCTATATTTCACGTTAATATGATGTTTTGCATTTTCACACTCACATCATAGTTGTAGCAAATGTTTGCAATGTGTATTTGGGTCTTGTGTTACAGATACGTTACGAAAACATTGGCCATCGGCTAATCCGGAAACACCCGATCGCGTCATCCAGCCGACGACCAATGTTTTCGCAATGTATCTTTACCCATAGCGTACCCGGTACATAGAGCACACGTTTTCGCCTAGTCGCCGCAACGTTTGCGGAGGCGTTTGATCAATAACTCGGAAGATATTGTACGGGGTCGCTTGAAAGTGTTCCCACAGAGTGAGTGACCTGGCTGCTCAACTGAATAAAGCAGACCAGCTGTAGCTAGCCCTCTCGCAGTCGCAGCCGGTCTCACCTTTATACACACGAGGAACATTTGTTAATGTATGATGTATAAAGGCTCGAGCATATTACGGCGGGCCACACCGTAGCGCATAACATTGCAAAAATCCTCCTGAATCATTTTCATACATTTTGTATAAATTATCTCACAATTATTGAGGCGGGCGCAGCCCAGCGCACTGCCCGCTCGCTTGCCAGCCGTATTTATGCGCCGATGTTATGCGCTGCGACACGGCCCGCCTCAATGTGCGTTAAAAGGGCACAGTGTTATGCAATTCATCACCAATTATTTTTAATTTAATTTAAAAAATATGAAATACATGTTATTTTTAGTAAGATGTTATAGATTTAGTGTTACGATTGACATATTATTTTTGTAGGATCTTTGTAATAGGCTGAAAAATATTATTTTTAATTTTAGGGACGCCCTCTTAACAAGCGTGATCAACTCGGCTACATCCTTCATCGCCGGCTTCGTAATCTTCAGCGTCCTTGGCTACATGGCGCATGCTTCCGGAAGGGATGTGCAGGACGTGGCCACTGAAGGGCCGGGCTTGGTGTTTGTTGTGTACCCAGCGGCTATTGCCACCATGCCGGGGTCCACCTTCTGGGCTCTGATCTTCTTTATGATGCTGCTCACTTTGGGATTGGATAGCTCTGTAAGTTTATCATTTATGACTGGTGTATTTGCGAACAAACAAATTCAGTGCAACGTCAACAAGTTCAGTACAAACTTCAGAACTTCAGTACAAAATCTATCCTCTACATGTGAACGTTGCAAATATAATACATCTGCAGAAGCTATCACGAGGAAGAAGAGTGGCATAATGCACTTTTCTTTGTGATAGTTTGGCGAAATGAGAAATACGTCTTCTAGGAAATCCTTCACTAATACCAGAAGACTACACTGGGCAGCAGTAAGAAGAAAATGCATTAGTAACATTTTAACGAAAGCATTATATCGAAGTGATTGAGAATCCAAATGGATGATCACCCCTGATATGTTAATAAACCATTCTTAACATAAACATCTACCGTAATATCTGCATTCGGAACTTAATAAGGCTTCTTAACTTCTTGTTTTCTCGCCCGAAACTCTAATTAAATGAGTTCGTTTAGTTTGGTGGAGTATCCATATTACGGTTATTTGTATAGCGTCTTCGAAGTAATTAAAAAATAAAGCCGAGAACTTTCATGCACGGAAAGTGCTCAGAATAGAGAATGGGCAATTCCGGGGGCATTGGACCGGCTTGGTAGAGATTAAAGATTAGAGAAACTAAGACGGCGGAAATAGATTCCTTAAAGAGAAAGAAGATTAGAAGCTAACCAACACCACGAAGCTGAGATGTAGAAGCCCACTAGTCTGGTTTAATTGGGCACTGGGCCCTGAAAGGGCAGGTACATCTCAATAGTTTGATAAATTTAACAAAGGCTTGTATTTAAAAAGCACCAATAAAATACTAAATGGACAGCAAACTCACGATCAACAAAACAAACTATTTTTTAATAACTGAAATAAATAATTTTAAATTATTAAAAATGTCAACACAAAGTGGACGGAGTCACGCTTGGCGGGACTCTTAATAATCACCATAGAACCTACACCTAACCCAACTTTAAATTTGCTGTCACCGATTTGCTGCCACTTTGAACATTTCTGCTGCTTTTATTTCCCATATATTTTTGTCCTACATTAAATTCGACTTCAGTAATCTTGTAGGATGTTTATGCGATAGTATTAAAACTGCGAACAGCGCTAGTGTGCATACTGTTTTAGTTTTCTCTACAGTGGTAGTTGCTTGCTGTTATCTACTGTAGTCATAAACAGAGTTGTTTGACATCTTATGCCGCCTCTACACTCACACAGCCGTACAACTCTAGGGTAGATAGATGGTTTTCACTTACATCTCGCGCGTTCGCGGCCCGATTCCCGGTCGCTAAACCAGCCTTGAACTCTGAGAAGTGCGCAAAAACCATCCATACTTCTGTTTTACAGCTGTTAGCGGAACTTTACGGCGTGAGTGTATAGCCGGCATTACAGTGATCCTTTCTCTATTCAGTTCGGCGGTTCTGAGGCGATAATAACGGCTCTAAGCGACGAGTTCCCTCCAATCGGTCGTCACCGCGAACTGTTTGTGGCTTGTCTCTTCACGCTGTACTTCATCGTGGGGCTCGCTTCCTGCACTAAAGGGGGGTTCTACTTCTTCCAACTGCTGGACCGATACGCTGCAGGGTACTCTATACTGGTGGCCGTGTTCTTTGAGGCGATTGCTGTGTCTTGGATCTATGGTTTGTAAGCGTTTTGTAATTATTAGCAAATACTCGATAGTATGAAACCTATATCACGAAGATTCTTGAAGAACTATTTAATAATTTTTAAACTTATGTTTAATTTGAAATTAAAGAGAAAAAACAAAAAGATTTTATCAGTCATTAAAAATTTATGAAGATTTGAGTCTGTAAAAATTTAAATTTGAGAGTTATAACCATCTCTATTAACAACATAATAATAACGGAATAAGAATAATAATAGAATAAGTGCAGTTCTTTTCTAACTAATGACTTCAAAGCTCTTTATCTCAATTATTTTTTAGATATTTTTTGAAGCAGAGTACATTCAAAAGTAATAGAGCGATTAAAAACCAACATAGTGTCGATATACTCAAAGTACCCTGAACCTCAATAATTATAGATTATATCCTATCTACATTATCCTTTATTGACTAAAATTTTGACTATTTCATGAAACCTCGTGGTCTTTTATATCAAAAGAGGATAGTGCTAATAGTAGTGGTTCAAAATTGAATGTACACTCAGCTTTTACTAACAGCAAATTCTATATCAGCCAATATGGTCTCATTATAGCAAGTCTTCCCCATTAATCACGAGGAAGTTGCGAGCCCACTAATCCACCACCCGGACCCAGGGCATATTGGGGAATACACATGCTTAAGATTTCTTTTAATTTTTGAGCACGCGTGTTTTCTCACGATGTTTTCTTTTCTCGCCGAGCTAATGGTATCTAATATAAAAATCCACATAGCGGTACGCGGCGGGAATCCGACCTCACGAATGAGAAGGGAAGATAGATATCTCTAGAGCCGTGGTCGTCAAACTGCGGTCTGAATCAATAGCTATCTAGCAATCCGCAGCAGGAACCGTTTATTTTTCCAGGAAAAATTGTAGCCTTTTTATGCTAAACAGAAAGATCGATCGAAACTTTTAGCATGATTTGCCCACCCATTGATGCGTGACAGTGTTTGTCAAAGAAACAAACAAATGGACAGGGTTTCAATTTTTCATATTAGTAAGAATTTTTCATATTAGTACGCGGTCCAAAATACCATACCCCATTGTCTCTATTGGCCGTTAACCAAAAAAGTTTAGAGACCATCACACACTTAGGCAGAGAAACGGGCTCTAGACACTGTATTCACCTGTTCATATTACCTCATCATCTTTCTCAGTCTCAAAGAGACTTCTCTTTCACCAGGCACTGAAAGATTTTGCGAGGATATCCGCGACATGATCGGCTTCAAGCCTGGAGTCTACTGGCGCGTTTGTTGGCGTTTCGCTGCTCCTGCTTTCTTACTCTTCATCATAGTTTATGGACTGCTCGATTATGAACCCTTACAGTATGAGGGCTACGTGTACCCGGGCTGGGCCAATGCTCTGGGCTGGGCCATAGCTGGCTCCAGTGTCATGTGCATCCCGACGGTGGCGATCTATAAGATTATCACGACTAAAGGCACCTTCTTTGAGGTAAGATTTATCGTAGACTGTTTTTCAATATGAAAGATATTATTTCTTAAGGTTAGCTAAAAGTTTACTTTGTAGGTACTAAAGAGTAAGCAATGGACCTTCGCGGGATTTGACTTCATAGTATGTATATGCCGAAGAAAACTTTTAAAACCTTTGTTCTTCTCTAGAATTTATACATAAAAAGATTATGAGGGAATTACACTACAATATCAGGCGTTAGGTACATTAAAAAAACACTGAATGTATTTTATTGAAACAGTAATAATTTAGGTCCTCGTTCATCTCGTAGGATACTTTTTATCCCGATCTATTATAAGTTTTCTTGGAAACAGGGTTCGTAAAAATCCGATGTATAAAATAAATATCAAAATATCCGATATAAATATCATGTATATAAAAAATAGGCGAATTTCATTCTGTAAGTGGTTTTAATGTGTCAAAATTGTTAAATGGAACTTTGAGTTTGATTAATAGACTTATTTATTATAAAACAAAACAAAAAGTAAGAGTAAAATTAGAGTCTACCTACTTATCAACATTTAACTAGATTATAATCTTTAGTGTTGTGGATAATTGGCAGTGGCAGTGATCATAATTTTTATTTATGTCAGTATAACAATTTAAAAGTGTGGGATCTGCCGAAATTCTAGTTTTGACGATAAATATCAATCCGCTGATATATATCAGCGAACCCTGCTTGGGAATCATTGCCGTGATGCGCGCCTGCTCAAATCGAATAGCAATATGTTGGTACTAGGAGCGTGCCTTACTTTGCTGAACCGGCACAAAAATGAAGGAATTCTGAATAGTGTGGTCATTTATGATGAGAAGTGGATCCTGTATGATAATCGTAAATGTTCGTCACAATCGACTGGAATCTCTCCGCCATCAACCGTACTTTCCAGACCTTGCACCTACTGATTTCCATTTTTTTCGGAATTTGGATAACTTTTTACAGGGGAAAAAATTCAACTATAGCCTATGAGGCAGTAAAAAACGCCTTCAGAGAATTCATCGATTCCCGTCTCCATCAGTTAGTTGTATAACAGAGGCATCAATCAACCTCCATTAAAATGGCAAAAGTGCATTGATAATAATGGACGATACTAATTAAATATATAATTTTCACACAACAAAATATTTGAATTTTTTCATATAAAACGGTAATTCCTTAGGTAAGGAAGGTCCTAATATAAAGAATAAGATAAAAAAATACAACTACGAGGGTAGTGTCCTTATTCCGAATAACATTTCTACCCTACCAATATCAATACTATGCTGTACTTGTACGTCATCGCTGTCACTGTCCTGTCAGTGTCAATGTCAGAATTACATACCAAACTTTGGCTACCGGCGGGTTTTAGAAAATTGTCCTTTCATCTGCGATTGCCTAAGAATCCAAGAGCATTCGTCTATCAGATGTGAGTACCGTGTTTTCTACCATCAGCAGATTCTCTCTACTAATTAGCCGACTAGCTTACACGGGTTTATTGATCTAATAATTATAAACAAATTAACTGATAAGACATTAAAGTCCAATAGTCCACGCGATTGAAGTCGCCGGCACCTCTAGTTATAAATAATATTCTCGGTTCACATCTAAATAATAAGGTAAATCAAGGCTCGAAATCCTCTTGAGTAGTCAAGCGCAGCTCGGCACAATAGAACCACTAATACAAAACAGAGTAATTGGAAACCAAAAGCTTAGTAGGATGGGATGCAATGCAATGCACCTAGCCCTTTCCTATATCCACTGCTGGACATGGGCCTCCTTATGCACATTGTCTTGTGTATTGCCCTAAAACGCCACGCTGGCCAAGCGGGTCGGCGAGTCCACTCTTCTAGAGGTCGTGTAGTTCTCCAGCGTTAGTGATAACGGCTTTGTTATTCCAATTTAAAGTGACATAAAATATAAATCAAGATTATAAAGATACTACTATCATATTGCAGCGTCTCCGGATTCTAACGACCCCATACGCAGACAGTTGCGCCGTGCACAACGGCGTGGTTGTATCTGAGAGCGGAGGAGTACGACTCTCATCCAACGCGCACACACCCTCCTCCCCGCAGCCCCCACCGCTCGCGTCAGCCCCCGCGCTCGTCTGAGCTCACCTCTCCTTCGACGTCTATTACGTGTAGGGGGGATACGGTTATACGGTCAATCAGGGCAATTATGAAGAATAATAATTGAGAACATACTTTAATCTATATTAAAATAAGCTTTTGCCCGCGGCTTTACCCGCGTGGATTTCGTTAGATTGGTAACCGCTGGATCTGGGATTCTGGGATCTGGGTAGATATAATGCGACCTTCTCCCGATTTCAGCCAACTTTTATTGAAATCAATTCAGTAGTTTAGTCGTGAAGACTTAACAAACACATTTTTTTATGATTTAGGTATTAGTACTATTTTGATTGACTACTCTCATTCGGTAACAACAGATATGATTAAAGTATGTTCTTAATTACTACTGTTCCTAATTACCATGATTGATCCTATTGCTTTGGCACAAATGGGGTGGAGATCTACGGTGTCATACTTCTTTCCACGAAGCAATAATAGTGCAAGAGTCTCCTCACATTGAATTCCTCCTTCCATGAAAGGAAAAAATGTTTGGTATTTGAAATTTATATTGAAAATTGTAAATGAATGTTATGAATTTAGACTTCTAAATTGAAACAACTACAAATACTTCTATTAGTTGGTTGGAAGTATGATATGACTGTACATCTTTTCAGTATGTCAGTTTCACATAAAACAGAATTTTACTTCAAATCATTTTATGTAAATCAGAAATAATTTAATTGTAAATTACTTTACTACCGGTTACTCAAACTAAGCCATCTAATAAAAGTGTGAAACTAGCCTACTGCTTCTACCCCACCTTTTGTTAATTTGGCGTAACTAAGTATAGTTAAGTTTATTGCTCCACATAAGTGGACGATACTTATTTCAAAATTTATACTGCTTAACATTTTAAAGGCTTAAAATCTAGATGCGCCAAATTTATTAACAATACTCAATTTTAAACTTTAATTTAAAATTATTTTTCATATCGTAGACGTTGAAAGGGGTTTCTAGCAAGTGAAAGTTAACATGGGATGACATTGTATGACGTTGGATGACATTGATAACATATTATTTATATTTATTAATTTGTTTATAGTAATAATTATCTCTTTATACCCCTACGGATCAGTAAAAAATAAGGTATTTTTTTCATGTACTTCGTATTTTAAAACGTAGATGACTTCTTCATTACATTCAAATGGGATTTTTTAATATTTAGTAATGCGAATATGATTGAAGATTTATGGCCATGGAACATGAAATATGAAAGAAACGTGGGTAGTTATTTTAAATCAAATTATATAACATACACTATATTGGAAACATTAAAAATCCGCCATAGGTTATTATCTTTATAGTATTGTAAGTATGTACTCGATTGAATATAAGTAAGTGAGAAAAATGAGGAGTGATAAATTTGTAAATATTTATGTAGATTCATATATTATATTATTTTAAATTTTGTTTTATAGTAGATTTATTGAGATTATTCATAAAACAGCATCTAAGCGAATATATTAGTAAATTAGTGCTTAATAGACAACTATACATAGATTTAAGAAAGTCTAACTTTGCAGATTGAATACTACCTGATCCACGAGTAAAGTAATTACATTTTTCTGTAATAGCTATACTAAATCTGTAAAAATCAGAATAATTCAGTGAACCGTCATATTGTTAGCGTTAGTCTCTAGATTATAAACAAGCATTGAAGGTTGAAGCTGGAACAATACAGTATCTATTAAATTATCCCCATCAGATTTATCTGTGACGCTGCCTAGATACCTAATAATATAATTAGTATTAATGTTTTCCTTGCATCCATTATAATTTCCTTCACCGGCAATCCAATAATGTATTTTAGCATTTCTTTTGTTTATGACATTGTTTCCAAGTTTACGATCTCCCATTACAGTAGTATCTTAGTATTAAGGATTTGTAAATTGAACATTGAAACGTGTATCGATGCATTAAATATTTTAGATGTTTATATAAACTACTGCAACATAATTTCTCTTTTTGCATAAGAAATTTAATCGTATATTGCTGTTATTGGCTATAGCTATATTATATTATTAGATTACATTTATCTTTATATATTCATCAAATATATTATTAGTAGCTCTTTGAAATAATAATATCATCTTTAGGACTATATTTGGCTCTAATACCAATACCTTCAGCTTTGAATTTCTCTTTCTACTCGTAGAATAGAATAAAGAACATATTGTATAAGGACACAATGAAATGCTGTGTAGATAATAGAAACATTAGTAATAATTATATATTATTGGATGTGTACTATTATTAATGGTTCATATACCCACATCTAGTTTGATTAATCATAAATATTATATTAACCAATCTTTAATATTAGATGATTAAATACGTTATATTCCACTCGTGTTGGATTTTCATCTCTCTCGATGTTGTGATTATATTCAATGTTATATAGGTGCTCCATGTTTTCTAACTTGTTTGATGTATTTTTATAATTTTCGCTACTATTCGTCACTCCGTCCTGGGCAATGCGGATTGATGAATTGTACAATTTTTGTATTGTAAATTATGTTTTCGCCAATAAAATAAATCAGCTACTAGTTATATCCACACACTCCACACACGCTACACTTCATATTCGATGTGTAGTAAAAACAAAAATAATCTTAATATCATTAAAAATTGTATTGTCATACATAAATTAAAAATAATACATGTCTAGCGACATATAATAAATAGTAGGTAAGTGTAGTTGTAAGTACTTAATGTCTACTCCTTAACATTTTCGATGTTAGTTGATGTAGCCTTTAACGTTATCGATGTATTTTGAATGTTAAAAATGTTGCGTATTCCACATTTATAGCTGTTGATGTTATTACGACGATTAGTAGTCATATCAGCCATTATGACGACTGATTTTTAGAATAAATTTGTTTATACTTGCTGTACATCGATGTTTTATTTCACCAGCTTGCATAGCTAGACACCTCCGAATCTATATAATTCCTAATCTAGAGGTAGGCAATTTGTTTATTTACGTGCCAACATTTAGGTATCCTTTTTGACTAATGTTGGAATGTTGGCATATACCTAAAACAGATGGCTATGGCACAATAATCGCTTACTATCGGGCGAAACGTTTGCCTTATTGTAGAGAAATAAGTTACTTATTGTAGAAAATACATTTGTTAAATAAAAAGAGTTTTTATACAAAAAATATACGTAGTTAACAGAATCCATGACTTCAGTCTTCCATTACAGACTTCAGTCTTCGGGAATATATACCACGTATTTATTACTAATGGTGTTTTTTGTGTCCGGTAGCCGCTATTCGCCACGTCGATTATTTCTCTGCTTGCACAATTTTATAATATTCCTTAAAAATATTTAACTAGTCTGACAGAAGGCAATCCCAGCCGGACAGGTTTTACATTACTTTTTTTATTTTTTATATAAAAAAGTGGGCGGACGAGCAAGCGGTCCCACGTAATGGTACCCATGGACACTTGCAACACCAGGGGGTATGCGGGCGCGCCGCCGGCCTTGCAAAATCCTATTCACAGCTTTCTTGAACAACCCCATATCGTAGCTTAATCGAAAGACCTTTTGAGGCAGTTCGTTCCACAGCCTACGGGTTTGCGGTATAAAATAATTTTTGGAGCGAACAATGCGCGACACCTCCGTATCGAGGAAATGCGGATGGACCGCAGTTCTGTTACGGGAGGTGCGGTTATAGAAACCCGAGGTGGGCATTACATTAAACAATTCTTCAGAGCATTCCCCATTGTACAGGCGGTAGAACACACAGAGAGATGCAACGTCTCTCCCAATGCTGAGGGGTTCTAAACCGCCCGTGAGAGTGGGATCGTTGACAATACGAACAGTACGTCGTTGGATGGAGTCAAATGGGTCCAATTGTATTTCGGTGCGCCGGCCCAAAGATGAGAGCAATACTCCATATGGGGCCTCACCTGAGCTTTGTAAAGCATAAGGAGTTGCCCAGGGGTGAAGTACCGCTTCGCTCTGTTCAGCACACCGAGCTTTTTGGAGGCTTTTTGGCTTTATTTTCCAGATGACCCCTAAATTCGACTTTGCTGGAGATGTCGACACCAAGGACCTCGATACTCCCCGAGATCATAAGAGGTATGCTCTGAAAGCGAGATGCTACGACAAAAGGGTTTTTTAGCGGTGAATGCACAGAGTTGCGTCTTACTGGGGTTGAAATCCACTAGGTTCAGAAAATCCCAAATCGAGACTAGGTCTAAAAAATCTACGATTTCAGACACAAACCTGGCGCGACTCTCTTCCACTTCAACCTGAGGGATGTTGGCGCGGCCCTTGTACAAGGGGTCACCAGTACTGTCATCTGCACAGCAACGTATGTCAGCAATTTGCAACAGGTCCTTGATATGCAGAAGGAACCTACACTAGGTACCTACAATATGGACTACATTCACTAAAAATAAAATTTACAGCTTAGTTAGATAATTGAGTCTTCTGTGAGAAAGGTGTAACGTGCCAAAAAACAGATGATACTTATTATTAAAATATTTTTTGTTTTTATTATCATTTTTTTATGTTTATAATGACTATAATATATAATTTACGTGTAAAAGCGCGTGTATGTATATATTTATAGAATGCCTATTCCCTATAATTATGTATTTTTACGTCTGTATCGCTGATTTTGAACGATTCGGAACTGGCATGTCAAGTGAAGTTTGTCATTTTATTTTGACAACTCACTTTATAGGTTGTTTGTTCTCGAATTTCCCAACATTATTTCATTGATTTTCCTATAAACTATAGAACTAGTCGACATGGAAGCTAAAAATGATGAAAATCCTGCAGCAGAGAGTACTATTTTTAATGCTATAGCTCAAAATGACTTGACGGAGTTCAAAAACATTTTAGCTCAACATAAGGGCAGTGTCGATTTCTTTGACGAAAATGGCATGACTGCACTCCAACACGCTGCTTATAAGGGTAACAAGGATATGGTGCAACTGTTACTCGACAGGGTAATTGATGCTAATAATTTAGTAAAGCAGAATTCGGATTCTATGTGTTGACGGCTTGGTATTGAATACTCCTCTTTGTATATTTCAGGGTGCCGATGTGAATTCTGGGAACCATGAATACAACTACACAGCGTTACACTTCGGCGCATTGTCCGGGAATTCTGACGTTTGTAAACTACTCCTCGATGCTGGTGCCAAACCTACTGCAACCAACTCCGTAGGACGCACTGCCTCGCAAATGGCCGCTTTTGTCGGTAATCATCACACTGTTGCTACCATCAACAATTTTATACCTCGAAGTGAGATTGCCTACTTCTCTGTTGTTCAAGGACAACAAGCCGAACCTTACTTACCACCAACCTTGGTAGATTCACTTCATAAATTTGTCTTAGGCGTAAACATTCACCCTGTCAGGGTGGCACTAAACTTGCAACATTTGACTGGCTTACTAGACAATGCTGATAAAGTAAGTAAAGTTCTAGAGATGATGTGTAAGAGAGAGATGACTGGTGATACTGTCTCCCATTTCAGTGAGATGAATGAAGTGATGGCCTTTAAGTACCACTATCTCTCTTACATTGTTAGAGAAATACATAACATTAGGGACAAGCAGAAGCCTAGTTCAGACAAAGATGAGAAGAAACATGATGTTGTAGAAGTGTTTGCCAAAAAACTTTTAAAGCCCGGTAAAGATGGGTATTCTTTGGATCTTATGGATACATTCCTTAAAGATTGTGTAAGGGAGTTTCCTTACAGAGAGTGCACTACGTTTCACCAAATGGTAACTTCATTGACAAGTAAAGATCCCCCACCTGCTTTGTCCGTGATTAATTGCACAATTAATGGTCAGCGTGGGTTTGTTGATGCTATTCCATACTGCAGCACTTGTGGCGAGGAGAAACCAGCCAAGAAATGTTCTAAATGCAAATCTGTGCAATACTGTGACAGGGAGTGTCAACGTCTCCATTGGTTTGTGCACAAGAAGGCATGTAATCGAGAGTCTAGTGCACCGGCCTTTCCACCATCTAAACCTACCCATATTGATGCAAATGAACTGAGTTCTGAGCTTCAAAATCTTGTAGCAGGATAAAGTAATAATTATTTTGACCAAATTTTATGTATTTGATAAATGTGAAGACAAGGTATATCCTTCTGAAAAATTAATCTATGTTTATTGTTATCCACTACTTTTAAATGTTTACAAGTAATTTATAAGTTAAAAAAGTTTCTTACAAATGAAACAGAACTTAATACAAGTAGTATATGTAAATGATCAATTCCCAAAGTCTGAAACTATGGATTCCATTCCTCATTTTAAAAAAATCAATATGAAAATTTTACAAATCTTTTTGGCAGTAATATAATCATTTTTTGTATTTCTATTTTTTTAATACTAGATGCACCAGTCGTCAGTGCAGAGATTGCACATCCCACGGAAATGTAGCAGTCCAGGGCCCTTGAGCACAAAGATCATGCACAACCGTGAGATGTGCAATCTTAAAAACTACTTCATATCAACTTTGGATGACAGGAATTGTGTGGAAGTTGTGGTGAGTGACAAAGGACATATGCCCTTATCCTTAACCTTCGAATGAAGAGATTTGCAGTCCCCATATGGTCCAGACATACAGCAAATAAGGCAGAGTGGAAAAGACTTAGAATGGCTTATGTCCAGCAGTAGACATAATGTTGTTATAGAAGAACCCATAGAAATATATAACATTTTATGTCAATTAACTATGGATCATGAGTAGAATCCATGGTATAGTTTTGTGAATTGATTGATTACAGCCCATATAATGTATATTTTAGTGTATATTCATACAATAACTACAATACATTAAATTTTTACAATGTTGGGTAGGTTAAAATAACAATATAATATATATATATAAGATTTGATTGCATTTCATCATGTTAATTTCTTTTTAATTAAGTTTAATTTCTGTGTATCTTGCAAGTGTTGTATTATGTTAGATGTCTGGTACTTTGTAGCAATTAATAAATGTTGGTACTCTCATTTATTTCAAATACACAGTTGTTGTTTTATTTTAGTAAGTAATACATTGTCCTGTACTGTGTGTAGTAATTTCATCCTAGGAATTTTCTATTTATTGTAACAAAGTGACATACAATTCAGGGCGCCTGCAACTGAACATATATGTTATTAACTTATTATCTTATTTATGAAAAATTCTAAAATATAAAACACTGTTGTTTATGTCAACCATGTAGAGCTAGTTAAATTATTTCTTTATTATATCTAATTGAAAATTTTGAATTACATATAAATTAATTTACACTTAACTATATTTATGAAAGGGAATAATAATAATTAATTAGAATTTAGCGAAGAATGTACCTACCTACCTACTCTAATGAAGTATATCCCTGATAACAGATGGCGCTACTAGGTACTGTATAGCTAATAACCGGGATACTTAAAGCAACGCTTCCACTATCTTTCCTGTCATCCTTGTAACCTTCGTTCTTCAGAAAATCTTCAAATTCGTCCCACTCCTACTTTATATTCACAATTTTTCACTATGAAAGTGAAACCTTTAACTATAAGACGCGCTCAAACAAATAGTTTTAAGAGCCAACTCAAGGAGCATTATCAGAGCCATTAATTTCCGCATACCCTATCTCATTCAGTACTTGTTTATCTACTTAGAAGTTAGTTCTAGTTCTGTACTTTGTTTAAATTCTTTTTTTCCTTCCATTTCCCATTTTATGTACCTATGTATGTTTGTTCGTATGTATGTATATATATTTATGTGTGTTTATGTATAAAATATTATTACTATTAAATTATATTATGTTGATTTCTTATGTAAAACTACACCATCCAGCTAGTTTTGATATTGTTTTCTGTTGTATGGAAGAGATTGCTTTGGCGATAAGGCCGCCTAAGCCTTGTACTTTTCTTGTTACTTACTTAAATTGTCTTTTTACAACATGTTTTGTTGGTGTACAGTAAAGAGTTTATCTATCTATCTAATTTTATATAATACTTGCCCAGTCACTTACTGACTTTAAAAATTAAATATCAACGAGTTATATTTTATGTAGACTTTTGTATATTTTAATGAAAACTGAAATACCCCTTTAATGGCACTTCTGAAACATTTTTTAGCATTGAAAGGGGGTATAATTCAGTTTGTCGCAGTTATCTTAGAAACATACTAATCTTTTTAGAAATAAGTTACAATTGTTGCGCTTAATTAACATTTTTACAAACAAGGTTAAGTATTTGACTTTTTTTGTAGAAGTCTGTAGGAAAACTTACACTAGGAGGGACGGCCAAAAGTTTGTATGACCGTTCTTAATTTAGACATGGGTACACAGACAGATTGAAAACAAGGCTCTGTGCAGTAGAAATGTTCCGAATATTTGTACCCATTCGTTTTGATGAATACTCGCCAATTTTCAGGCATCCATACTCGTATTCGCCATTTTCTAAATATATTAATCTAGTAGTAAAAATCCGAAATGAGTAACTAGTAGGTAAAATAGGTTTCATATAAAAAGAAATGTTTTACGAATCAAAATTGAAAATTAGTTACGTACCTAACTTTAAATTGAACTAATTTATATTTTTATAACTATGTACTTACAAAATTTTCGTATATATATTCGCGAATAGTGTTTTTTTTTTTTGCTATTCAAAACACGCCTACTATGCTCCACTAGAGTACATTGATTTAATAAACAGTACCCAATGGCAGTACGGAGGTACCTATTTACAGATTGTTTTTCCCATGCCATCAGGGGAATTATTACATGAATAGGAATTCAAATACCAAGGAACACAATATCTGTATCTCATCGTCGAATCGAGCGTTCGCACAAATACAAATTTCTTTGCAGGTCAATTAATATGCGGTTAGGAGGCGCCAACCGCAAATATAAAACTGTAGAACAAATTTATTCATTCGGTTAGAGCAACAAAATGAACTTTAAAATCATCTTAATAATGAACGAAAAATAGTTTGTAATCGTAGGAACGCTCGGTTGACTAGTGGTTTTTATGCGCTTGACCTATTTACCATCTCCTAAATTACAGATCGCAATCTTTGCGATCTGTCTTGGTTAAAATAAAACAAATAATAATTTTAAAATAAAAAAATATATTGCTTCGATATTTACAATAATTACAATAGAAGTAGGAGTTTAACTAAATTAAAATAACAGATGTTTTAATAATTTCCCTAGAATTGACTTTTATACAACGTTTAAAATATTTTAAAACATTTATTACACACTAAATTAATGTTAATAATAATTACATAAACATTAGTTAAATTACATTCATTCAATTTATTAAAAAAACATCAATATCGTCTCATTATTTTACTTAAGAAGTCAAGGCACTGTTATCACAATATAATTATCATATTTAGGTACTTATTATAAGAAAGTGTAATATGATATGACTGGACATTTAAGAGGTATTGATAACTGTATACGAGTATGTAATAGACGAAACACTTATTGAAATATAATGTAAAATAACAGATTTTGCACGGGTATAGTAAATCAATAAGTACTAAATTTAGTAGTTAAGTAGCATATGAATAAGGGCCACTGTATCTTAAACCTGTTGTATAGAACATCTGGCTTGAAACGCGTTTCCTACTAAAACAGTCAAATAAGACTTGTCTCTATATCATAAGTATGGCTTATTCCTCAGCGAAGTGTATCTGACCATCGACATAATGACATGGTTAATACTAGTCAATTAATTTAGATTAATTAGTATCAGTCTAACTAGTCTTCAACCTTCTCCAAGAAGAGCACTAATGGTAAAACTCTTTACGCGACGACAGGGAGCGGGCGCCGGCGGGGGAGGGGACGGCGCCCTTGGAGGGGGCAGGGCCGGACCCCACGCGAATCCACTAGGCATCGAACTAGGCCATAGTCCTAAAGGTAAAGGACCCATAGGTATGGGCAAAGAGCTTAAGTACGGTAATTCAGGTGGGTAAAATGTTGGCGGTGGAGGCGTTAGGTTATCAGGAGGCGCGACGAGAGGAGCGGGCGACTCCACTAAGGGGGGAGATCTGGGCGAAGAAGACCGTAAACTCCCTTCTTCAGAACAGGAGGAAGCAGCATCAGAACACGGCCGTTTAGGCTCTGTAGACTCTGTACTCGTTGTTTCTGTAGTTTCGTTGACTTCTATGTTCTTTCTCTTGCATTTGGACTGACCGCACGCGCGGAAGCCTTTGGCGAACGGGTTGTTGTCAATTTTCAACTTTGTTATCCGATCGTTCTGTGAACAATAAGAAAATTTTGTTAGTGATTTTATTATTGACATTTTTTTGCTATATTTAAGAAAAATAATCATTAAACAGATAACAGTAATGTAGAGTGGTCTCTAAGTATAACTGAATCCATGCTGCATTGCAATTTATGCAAGTAACGTGGCTCACAATTCAAATCTGTATTGCATTGTTACCAAGGTCTAAAACGGAAGTGAAGGTTCTACTACAGTATGTTCTAGTAAGATACGGAAGTAAAGTTATTATACTGAAATGTAATATAATCGGATATTACATCCATTTTAAAGGGAGCAAACGAACGTGCGACTCGTATGATGGCTACCGTCGACCATGGATATCTGGAGGATGTGGGTGCGCTGCCGACCTTTTGGAACCCTATTTGGAACTTCTTCGAATATCTCTAAGTTATAGCGTAGCAGAAATACATCAGGAAGCAGTTCGTTCAAAACTTTCGTTGTATACAGCGGTTTGGAAACCGCACATTACGCGACGCTTTCTTTTCGAGGAATTGCGAACGCAACTCATTTCGGTGACAGTTCTTAAGAACACTCCGTTGTAGTCGATAGAACATGCAGAAGAGACCCATCGTCTCTCTGGACGCTGAACCAAACCACCTGTACTAAATTATTATTAAAATGGGTTTATTAAAGTTATTATGGTTTATTAAAATGGGATCGTCAACAATCTTGAGAGGAGATAGCACTGAAAACGAGCTGTGATGGCAATTGAAATCTAAGACTATTTTATATTATAGCAACAGAATAAGAAAGGCTATAAGTTTACTTATATTGTGATACTTTTCAATATAGCCGTATTTCGTGGTAGGTAGGAGGTCCTTTATATAAGGGAACTTTCTTATCTCATTTCGAGAATGCAATTTAAACATCCGTTTCCGCATACATCCCTTCGTTAATAGCTTGTAAGGGATAATTGCAGCACATGTGGTGTGTTGGCGACAGCCCAATTAGCATGGCATCTTTGCGTGACGCCCGGGGCCCGTCGAGCTCGCGAGGAAACTGCGGCGCCACCTCACGTACCTAGTTTAACTAAGTACACACCACTCGTAACCCGATATTCAGTTTCAGTTTTTACAGTGGTGTAACTAAAATACTGAGTGAACGAGTTGAAGCAGACTAATATAT
Source organism: Sesia bembeciformis (assembly GCA_943735995.1). NCBI lineage: Eukaryota > Metazoa > Arthropoda > Insecta > Lepidoptera > Sesiidae > Sesia > Sesia bembeciformis. The sequence goes on along the minus strand of OX031028.1, from coordinate 4,350,710 downwards.
ATTTTTCGGGGTAATAAAGTTTACAAATGGTACTATTATTTATGATACTAATACTGCTCCCAGGAAAAGGTAAAAGTGCATTTAAATGACATTCGAGAAAAATGCAAAAGAAACTATAAGATTTTCATTAATTTAAAATCACTTGGAGTTTTGGATAAAACTCAAAGATATTGTTGTCTTTATATTTTAATTTCCTCATTCTTTCGTGAGAAATGGTACTCAAATGCATTACCTATTATTATAAATAAATCATGGCATGAGTTGAGTACCTATTACTATTATGAAGTGTTACGTTATTTATTATTTTCTCTTGTAAATTATTTATTTACAGAGCACATTATTATGCAGCCTTCATTTGTTGTTTATATCATTATTTGTAAAAGAATTGATAGGTCTGAAATTCCGCTGGTTAATATTACAATTAGAGAATAATAACAATGTTTTTTTTTATGGGCGAAGGCGGCAGACGAGCATATGGTCCACCTGATGGTAAGTGGATACTGTCGCACATAGACATCCGCGATACATGTCAACATTAGTCCAAAATGACAAAGATTGGCATGCCCCCGGATGAGCTGCCTACCTTTGGAGATACAGGAATGGATTTGGAAAAAGGGTTGGGCACCTCTCACTCACTACCGAAACACGTACGTACATTGAGGAAATAAGATCAAGTGGGAAATGCAGTACATTTCAATGTAGTCTTCAGTGAGAAAGGGCTAACGTGGTTAGTCGAGTGAGCGCAGGAGTTGTTGGATTGCAGCGTCCACTCTCCCCCTCACAATTATCAGGTTATCACACACGGTTATCAGCCCTAAAAATACTTAAAACACAGGTCATTTAAGTCGTCGTCGCAAAGGATGTGTTTGCGTGTCGTGTAGTAGACATTCCAAAATGTTCAACTGCCGGTTATCTAGCGAAATCCTAACCGCAAATACCGATATGCAAAGTCACTTGTAAATGATTGTTTACATGTCGTGATAAGGTGGCGCCGACGAGTGTCGTTTGCTCAGCGCACCACCAGATAACAGAAAACCTCGCCACGATTGCGTGGAACGCCAAAAGCCTGTTATTAGGAAGCAAAGTGCACTTTTTGAGTTAGTCGGTTAGCAAAATAGGTGCTTGAGAAGCGACAGGCGCCGCCCTGTACCGCCCTGTCGCCCGTGACGTCACGCGACAAATTCTCAGTCGACGTTTTTGCGCGACGGTAACACGTATTGGCGACTGTCGCCAGCTTTTTTAAATGTGTAATTGGGGTCTAAGCATGTTTGTTTTATTTATCGAACACCCTATACTCGGTCCACTATGTTATTTTCTATTTGACGTTTGCACGCCTATCAAGTTATAGCTAAGTAAATGTTTGAAAATAAATAACAGAACACTAAAAGATGACAAGTCAGTTCGCTATAATTAAATAAAATCAAATATTTGTTCACAGTGTCTTTGTGTTCGTACTATTGTATAAAGCGATAATTGAAAATAGTGTGCCACCTCGTTACGCTCTCGAATAAAGGGTCGGCTGTTACAAAGGATAGTTTCTAATTCGGTGATAATTCGCAACAATGCGGTACCCGTCGGGCGTCCGTCTGTCCGGGGATAATGCGCAATGATACTGCGCTCGCCGTTGTCCAGGCGACGGTCCCGTTAGCTGGACAATTCCCAGATAATCCCACAAAGCTGCCGATCTGTGTAATTGTAAATGTACGCGAGAGGTTCGCGCCTCGCTGCAGTCAACATGAAAGCCGCCGCAGCAGCAAAGACACCGCCTCGACCTAATTGCAGCGGGACGGATTATGCTAGAAAACGACACGCTGCGCTGACCTTCAAAGATAAAGTTCTGGAGATGGAAAACAAACAGCAGGGGGCTTTATAATATACCTTTCTTAATCGGTAAAATATACCTTTACTATTCAATAATCACATTACAATGCCACAGTACATAATTAATCGTATCTTAATACCCTCTACTCACGCTTTATTATATTTTATTTATGATACTATCAAAAAGATTATTGTATTAAATACTCAAGGGACTGAAGCTTAAATTAAATGTTGAAATTAAAGAAAAATTTAATTAACTGGTAATGCCGGCATACGAATTTTAATTAATAACAGTCAGTATCAATGGACAGTTTCTACTCACGTATAATAAAACATTTCGGCACAGTTATTGAATATTGGAAAGGTTAAAATGTTTATTTTTCACCGTTATAGAAAAGGGCCCATAAGAATATCTGTGTGTAATACGACCATTTTTTCACTAACAAACATTTGTGAACAAAAGTATCAAAAATCTTACACAAATAAGAAGATAAGTTAAAATTAGTCTATTGTTTTGTTAAGAACTGTGACCAGTCAGTCACAAAGTGTATTTTTTGTTTCAAGTGGCACCGCACAACAAGCTTTCGTAAAAGCTTTGGCGCCTTTGCCAGAGAAAAAAAAAATCGAGGATAAGTGCGAATCATCGCGTGTTCCGGGAATCATACTGAGTTTTCTTAGAAGCTCGATATGTGTGATCGTATCTTTATTGTAGGGATTCCCTGCAATTCAATCTTTATATCATCTAATAGGTACCCTTATTGTGTGAAGTTTTGTGTGTATTGCGATAAGCAAGATTTTCGTAGCGATCGTAGCGAGTGCTACGAACACGACTACGCGAGGCCACGCGTAGCTAACCGAACGATCATTACATGCCTACAAATACTACTTTAGAAAAGAATCACTATTGTAAAAAATGCTTGTTTATTGCTTAAACAAATTTTATAATGATCAAAATATTTACTTCAAGTGTTAAAATTCAGACGTCAGCAGAAAATTGTTAGGGAATATGTCTTAAACGTATATAAAATTTATTAAAAACTTGCAATTAATTGATGTCTTGAAAATCTACCAATACATACCTTAGAAGTTAATTTATTTGATATAAATTTTGAAAATAATGATTTCATAATATAAGTGAAAAATAGGGGTGCTGTTTTGATATTAAATTATTTTTATAAAAAAAATGGTTATCGTAGAGCCGTTTTAAAAATCAACAACGTGTAAAATTTCAAATGAAAATGTGCAATTGATTTATTATGAATCCTTAATACAACTAATAATTTCCTTGAACAACGCATTGGCCATTCAATGTAAATATTGAATTCAGCTACTTAATACCCCCAACATACCTTGCCACAGGGACCAAATTTGTAGATATTTTTTTTATGGAATAATTCGGCAGACGAGCATACAGTCCATCAGATGGTGAGTGGATACTGTCGTCCATAGACATCCGCGATACATGCCAACATCAGTGCAGAATGACAAACGTTGGCACGCCCCCGGATGCGCTGCCCACCTTTGAAGATTAAGGAATGGATTGGGAAAATGGGGAGTGGTAGGATGGGATGGGAATGTCAATGTCAATACACAGACATATTAAGCATGATTTGCAACAAATAATAGTTTTTGCGTTTAGTTTAGTTTTAGACTTAAATATTTATTAAATTGTGAATTAAAAGTACGCAAAATTAATAACAATATTATACTAACATTACTATAATAATAACATTACTGACATTATACAAAATAATGTAATTATTTATTAGATAGCACAGGTTTCGGCCTTTTTAGACTTCTATAGTATTTTACCTCGTTTCTGCTTCTCGGTTTTTCGTTTGGCCCAAGTACGCGGACAGCTCTAGTGTAACATTGCATTTTTGTAGGCATAATTATATAGATAGATAAATAAATAATAAGTGTCCATAGAAGTATTTAAAAGCAATTTCCGTGAGATATTTATATTAGATACGATACAAAAATTACACATGGTAAGACTAGGAAGTAGAAATGGATGAATAGGTTCATTGGTTTCATAAATGTTTCAAGAAAGAAAAATACTATCACCGTACTAAATTTTCGTTTAAAAAAAAACTACCCACGTAAACAACGAAATGGTTACCTAATGGATTTTACAAATTATACAAAAAAATATTTAATAAAGTAGTATGAATTAGCAAAGTTCTTTCTGTTACCTGGTAACTGGTAACTACTAACTTAACCTGGTAAACAAGTACCTACACAACCTAAACAATTAACCTGGTAAGAAATGCAATGAAATCGTAGACCCGAGAATAAGCAGGCTGCAGCGCATGACGCGCCTCGCAACAACGCACCGTTAATAGTCGCCGGATGATACTTATCGCGAAGTATTTTGTATCATAATACTTACCACTAAATCATTTTATTTGTTTACCATAAAGTACCGAAGAACACCAACCTGGTAAGCAGTGACAGCAATGAACTCGGTCTCCGGGAATGAGAAGGCAGCGTGCGGCGCGCCCCACGCTAACGCGGCAGCGTCTCGCGCGCGCACCACCAGCACCCGGGGACGGTATTTATGCATGGAGGTCAGTACCATCTGAAACAAGAGAAGAATTAATGTTATTACGGTCTGGATTATTAGACCAAGAAAAACGTGAATGTGGTGTGTACCCAGAATCGACAGCGATACGAAACACAAATAATATTGCATTGCACAGACACACATTAATTTCAGGCCGATCGCTTTTAAATTTACAATGAAGACATGTAATTACATATTGAAATATTGGTTTATGACTCAAAAAGGTGTATAAACGTTTTCAAGGACATTTTCAAATGCACTGTTTTGTAGTCTTTGTTGTCGAGTCAATTGTTATAAATATTAACCTTTCGCAAACGATATTTCGATATAATTGAGACCTATTATTTTTAATCAATGTGTAAACAATGTGGCCAAAATTCGAAACTGTAAAAAGTTATAGGTAAGTAGTATTGCCTTAGATTTATATGATTAATTTTGTATTTGTGAGTATTCCGATATGTTTTTTTATATAGAAGAAGTGGAATTGGATGTTTTAACTAAAGCAAATTATGTAAAATTATATTAGGAAATTAAAAATAAACAGAAAATAAAAAATTGTTATTATTTTTGTTTTATCCAAAACACCATGTTTTTAGCTTAATTTTAAATTGATGAAAATTTTGCCAAAATCTTTAGATTTTTTCTTCGTGAATGTCATCAAAATGCACTTGCGCCCTTTTTTCTAAGGAGGGCATAATAAATGGTTAAATTTTAAGACAAAAATCTGTGCATTTTTGCACCTAATGGCTCAACAGATTGGCGACATCGTTGTCGCGCCGTCCGGGGCGGACGGGCGGTGTCTCTCTGTACACAAGGGTCCTTATCTGCGGCACTTGACGGACGAATAACGCTACCTGCGCAGACGCCGCCGTCGCCCGCCGGCTGCCGACGTAAGAAACTGGCAACGACTTGTTGTAAAGGGGTTTTGACATGGTTTTTGCAGTTACGGTTACGACATAAAATCTTTAAAAACATTCACTACTTGTAGGTACTCCTAATCGTGATGCATATGAACGCAATAGAGATTATAATAAAGAGAAAATAATAAAAAAAACTTTAATCACACTGAGTAAAGAAAATAAGTAAAAAAGATTAGTGAAAAATGGTTAATATTTTGGATAATTCCACAACTCGTCCCCCAAAATTTTGTCGTATTAAGACGAAATGCGATTAATAAAAATAAATATTATATTTGATCATTATATCGTCCCACTTCTTATTTTGAAGTTGTTGTGGTATAGTCGAGTAAAAACGAGTTTTTCAAATTAATAATTTTCAAATCAACTCAATAAATCACTAATTTTGGATGTTATTTAGTCATTGTCCCTAAAACAATTAAATCACACCTTATTGATTGGTTATTCAGTTAAAATTTTGGCCAAATATTGAACATTATTCATTATTAATAGCAAAATAACTAAAAATTCAAAGAAAACTGAGTCCTTGTGAAAAATATGCGATTTTGTTTACAACTGTGGGCCAATTAAAATCGTAAAAGTTTTTTTTTTATTAAAGTCCATTCCTAGGTGTTACGTTAAGACCTAACATCCAGTTCTAATTTCTAGCCATATTTAATTTCATCGGCAAAACAAAGGAACACCGTTCACATTGATTCCTTGTCCTTTCTCCAGTTCAGCATCCCAAATGCATCATGCAACGCGTAGTTGAAGAGTACTGGAGATAGTATATCTCCCTGTCTTACTCCTGCCACCGCTGCCTATAAAGATTATAGCTCAGGTTTCAATAGAATCGTAGGTTTTCTCCATGCATAGGCGAAACATAGTCGATGATTATACCTACTATTTGATCATCAATAGTTTCAGTAATACGAGATGTAGTGACTCACCGAGGCGGCTAACCCTTGGTAATAATAATATAACTACCCTTCAATCTTCAGTATAGTCTGTCGCTAGGAAAAACGGCTGGATCTCGTCAAGTTTGCGGACGAAGAAGATAACATGAATAAATAAGATTTCAACTATTGCGCTAACAATTTGCGATATCGATTTGAAAATTTAATATAATTTTAAACAAATAATTGTATCTGCTTATTCCCATGTAATACTTGCTATATGTAAGTGTATTTACTTGCTTGTAATATGTGACCAAACTAACGAACTGTTTATTTAATAGTAACTTATGTATATGTTAAATAAGTATGTATATTTTAAGATTTTTATCTTTTTTAAACTTCCCATTATTTTGATTTTGGAACGATTTAATAGTATTTATTTTAAACTTCACTATTTCGTCCCAGGGGTCGAATCTGATGTGGAATGAGCTGTGGAATCAGCCAATACTTTGTGTACAAGGCGTCAGGCGGCGTATTGCTGGCGAAAATCGGTGGAATTGTTAATTACACATTCTGGAATTAAGTAGTTTTCTAAAATTTTCAATGGAAATAATTCTTACTAGTTAATCATAGAGATAAATAGAAAATGTTAAATTGAAATAAACTCCAATTTCAATATGTGATAAAATCCATCAAATTTTATTTCGCAAATAATAACATGTTATTATTTATAAGATAAAGTCGTCTAGACACTAAATAAATTGCAATTTTATCTTGGGACGGGCGACGACGCCCGACGGCGCTCTTGCACCACTCACACAAGTGTGCACGGCACTTTATGATGTATAGCCGTCACCCACGCATTTATGTCAAACATTGCATTGCATAGCATTAATTATTAATGTGTTGATCTTTCATTTTAAATCGATTTGAAGTTTAAAGAATTAAGAAATAACACTTTGCACTAATAAAATGTCAGCAGTGACTACATACTCATACCCCGATTGTCTGTTCTCTATCGGCATGCCTAGAGAATCTTGAGGTTCCAATGATCCAAGTATACTTACATATAACTCAGTGGTTCTAATGATGTTCTCATCTATACTAATACTAATATACTAATAATATAATAAAGAGGTAAAATTGTGTGTTTGTATGTTGGGGGTAATCTCTGGAACTACTGAACCGATTTAAAAAAATATTTCACAAAAAAGGAAGCTACATTATCCGTGTCTAATTTAGGCTATATATTATTTTGAAATTTTGAAAAAGAAAAAATTCTTGAAAAGCGAAGCGAGGGCGGGTCGCTAGTTATTATATATGCAGATACCCATTCAACTAAGTGTTGTAATTAAGCTAAGTGTAATTAAGCAGGTTAACTCATAAATTATTATTTTGAAAATAAATAAAATTGTAATCAAAACATATAATACAATTGTAATTAAGTTTTGTGAAATATTTCTGATATGATGTTCAACTCGGTGAGTTGACCATGAAAGCAACTACATCAAAGCGCTATCTCAGCAAGACCGAAAAAAACATTGTCAACGGACACTACGCACACATGCAAATAATGTGTTCATATTAGTTTAGTTTGTATATGTATTTTGTGTTATTTTTTTTATGAAGGAGATTGTAACCGATCGTGTTGCTTCTCGTCACTCTGCCCAAATTTACCCAGATCCTATCCTTTCCATACCGTACATCACTCTACTCCTTTGACTGGGACAAGTCTTCTTTATCTAGCCCAACATAGTGGGGTCAACGTCTGAGACTGGGCGTGGCGGACGACATACCTAACATTTCCTATACATATCCCTCACTGCTGTAGGGTTGCAGGTAAAGGTTAGGACTCTTACACACAAGCTGTGAAATCATGTCCAACAGAGTGAACACCAGAGCTCACCTTTAAAGTGTGTCATCAACATACAATAGGGTCCTATCCTGACAGGCTAGGCCTGTCAGGCCATCCTGGTCAGGTCAGGCCATCTTAGAGACAGGCCATCCTGAATGCACCAACTGTCCTACTACATACTTATGACTTTCACCACGCTGCCGCCCCCTGGCGGGTACAATGTCATTGTTACAACATTACAAGTGATACAGAGCCGAAAGTAGGATTTTAGGGAGTTTTTGTTAGTTTATTTATGGTCAATCACGTGACAGATTTTAATGAAAATTTAGCATCGTTATAATTTATGTCCTTGATTAACATATAACATAATTTATATTTTATAGAGGTGCATAAGTAAGTTCCCACGGGAATCATTATAAAGTCCACGCGGTCAAAGCTAATAGTCAAATGTTCCAACGTTAACATTTTCAAAAGTTTCCCATATCGATGTGCGGCATATATACACTAAACTAAACAACAGTAAAAACCCAAACAAATTGTACTGGTATTTCTCGAGGTTATCGCCAATAAACAGTCAGAAAAGGGTTGTTTTTTATAAATATAGAGTTTTGAGATAGATATGTACTTACAAGATCTTGATAAATACGAATAAAAAGATAATGTCTGACTATTGACACGTTCAAGAACGCTAGTATAGATTTGACCGACGAAAAAGGTGTTTCATAGTACTCGTAGGTACTTTGAAGTGTGACATACGGACAGGTTGACAGATAGACAAATATAAAGGCCTCACCGCGTTCGGAAGCTCGTCTATCAACTGGATATGTGTTCAATCAAATCTGATTGAAGTTATAGATTAGAAGCTAAAACATTCGATTGCGATGCATTTGATTGCGATGTTTTTTTGCATAGCCGAAAAGTTCAGATGTGTTTAATATTTATTTTAGGGCGTTGATTCCCACGATGGCAGTGCTTTGTGACTTTTTATGAGAATTTCCGATAAACTTAGGTACATATACCTACATTAATTTTCTTCCTACTATAAACGATCTCATATAAAATAAAAAGACGTAGGCTTAATCAAGTATCTCTACTTTCCCGTTGAATACGTCCATATCTCATAGCTTTCCATTCGAACTTGTATCATGATTAATATATTCCTGGTATGAAGATTAAGGCATATCAGCTAAACACTACCATTTATAAAGTGAATTAAAACATAAGTTTGTGAAAAATCCTTACTCTTACTCTATTACCTATGTATAATAAGATTCAATTGTCCCCTTTCTGAATAATTTATTATACACACAAAATAGAAAATGAATAAGAAGGAAAAAGAGGAAAAGGAAAGGATTTTTTATTTCTTATATAAAATCTAAACACAGAACTAAACACCTAAGTTGTACATAACTTTGAATTAGAAAAATGTCTAGTTTGTTGTAAGTATCTACCTACCATTCTATCAAGACAATGGTGAATTCTTTGATTGTTTATTTGCAGTTTATTGCTTTAACACAAGGCGGACTTAATGCTATAAAGCATTTTCTCGATCCTAACCTTGCTTTGAAGGTTTTTATTTGAAGTTTAATTTCACATGTTTCACGTAATCTGCCGGTCGACAATCCCATCAGCGTGACAAGATGTTTTAGATAAAGTTGGGTTGTGTGAGATAAAGTCGCGTTTACACGTGTTTCCGCACTGCGACTCAAAACTCTGGTCGTATGCGGTGTTGCCGCGCCACTGATCGCATGTAACGATAGTTTAATGTATCGTAAAACGTTTTTTTTTTTGGGAGACGTTGTCTCCCTTGTAGTTATAGATGAATTTGTCACTGTTTTAGTGAATAGTTTTACTAATTTATTATTGTTTTATGGAAAGAAGGCGTCTGACGAGCATACAGTCTACCTGGTGATAAGTGGATACTGTCGTCCATGGACATCCGCGATACATGGCAACATCAGTCCAGAATGTTAAATATCAGCACGGTCCCGAATGCGCTGCCTACCATTGGAGATTTAGGAATGGATTTGGAGAAAGAGTTGGGAAAATGGGGAGAGATAGGGAGAGATGGAAATGGGCTCTAAGTAACAGAATTTACTTGATCCAGACAGAGAATGATTGTTATTATCTACAGTAGCTGTGTAATAATGTACAATAGTACAATAATGGCAGAGAAATGCGAGATCGCAGAACTACGTATTTATATATCTTAAACGGGTCCTATACGCGTCTGTCTACATACATATTTTATTTTATTTGACTTTTTATCTGAGTTAAGTACACCAACAATTGTCACAAGCTGACAAATCTAGTTGAAATGCTGAGTAAGTACTCGTTTAAGACCTTTTTATAATATAACTAATTGACCCGACAGAAGTTGTTTTGTCCAAATTTCAATAATACAATAATTTCAATAAGTTCATACAAAAATCCCATAGAAAAAAGCACTTTCAGTTTTTTCCGAATTTTCTAATTTTCCGGGCAACTTTTCCAATTTTTCTTTCCCTAAGAACCTTATTCGGACCATTACGAACATTTTTTTAAAAAAAATAGCCAAATCGGTCCAGCCGTTCTCAAGTGATGCGCTTACCAACGAACAGCATTTAATTTTTATTTATATAGATTACATATGAATATGTGTGCAAAATGTGAAAATTCTAAAAGGACAGCACCGTAATATTGATTAATGATATAGCGAAAATCGAAATAACTAACATTTAAACCCGATGAGTTATTGCACTATTCACAGGAAGGTCACTTAAAAATAGTTTGTTTTCTTTTTCTTTGAAGTAACAAGTAATCTAAAAGTTTTATTTTAATCCTTTCATTTTAATTATCACTTATTTAAAACCTCTCCATAATCTGCCTTATTTTCTCACACACAGGCTTTTAAAAAACCTCTAACAAAAGGGTGCAATAAGTCCCCCCTTTAATGCAGGTGGCAAATGCTCAAATGCACAACAAGCCATGCGATTTTTATGTGCGAAATGAAGCTCCCGGTATGTCGGTAGCGTAAGGCTGTTGTAAAGGCTGGTGCACAAAGGCACCGCACATTACTCACGCCCGTTGCACCGCCCTAGTGCGTCGATACGGCGCGACGCAGCGAAGCGTGCTGACCGCCGCGTTTTTGCCGTAGGGACACGTCACAACAATTTGTGTTTACGTTTAAAGCGTGCACGAAAATGACGTTTGTTTTGATAAATTATAACTTCATATGACAGCGTATCAAATTCTTTTCAACGTGGCATGTGTTACTTACTCATGTAGTTTATGTAGTGATTTGTTAATAATGAAGCATGCGTATCTTAGTAAACGAATTAATTATAAAAAAGTAACCCAAAGGAACACTGAAATATTTTAAGTACATGTTGTTTAAGTGTACATTCATGAAAATGTAGCATATTCAAATGAAATGATAATCATTTTAAAAATACACAAGGAGCCGTCGAATTATAATCCCTCTGTAAGTTTAAATCTTAATATACGTAAATAACAAATACGGAAACTGTGGGTACATAAAGAACTGTCATAAAATACTGCATCAAGGCAGAGTAAATCAAGTAAATTTTCTACAAACATGACCGTAAAATTGTAAACTTAGGGTAAGTACACACTAGCATCATTAATCGAGGCGTCAACCGCTCCGTCCAAACACAAGAATAAAGAATCACAGATACTTGCCGCGTCTGAGCCTCCACACAATGGCTTTCAGCGTATTTGTTCGAGTGACGAAACACTCATAGTAGTTCTTTGTGCTTTGAGACTCCCGCGGCGCGTAACAAATAAACCAGTCCAAAACAAACTCAATGTTTCAAGTGTTAAGTTTGATATTTCTTTATGTGACGAGTCGCTTTTGTGTCAAGTTGTAGAGTGATTGGATTCTCGATTTTATGGCATCGACATAAGGTTTACATTGAACAGTGGGTAATTCGTATTGGGAAGGTGGTCTGAAGTAGGCGTTACCTTTGAATGTACGGCGCAGGTTATGGTATAGTCACGATTCGAGTCTTGGAGTTTTTAAGGTACACGAACTATAACCGTAATCACTTTTTCTATTTTTTGTCAAAAGATAATTTACAACAATAGTCTTTTTGTACTGTATTTTGTTTAAATAGACTCTTTTGTTGACAATAAACACTTTGTAGTGCGCTTTGTTCTTGTTTTAGGTATTTCGGCACTTTCAATTTAAAATAGAAGATTTGTACTAAGTACGGCGGTCTTATTGTTGTTTATGAGTAACTGATTGCGGGACTGATTAATAGCTACACAATTATATACCAATCGATTATTTATTTATTGTCCAATTCGCATTTTTTGACCCATAATTGTAATTGTAACTAATAAGGACATTATCGAATACTGATGTAAAATTTATCGCATGACACTGTGTTTTTATTCCGTCTATGATCGAAAACGTGTGCAAATCGCTCTTTGACGATTCAATTTATATTTATTATAAAGATGGAAAGTGATGTGCCGTAACTCAGTCTTAGGCTGTTTCAAAACATTCGAAAATCACTATAGCAATTATGTCGCATCCTTTTCTATTTCTGTGATACTGAAATTGACGCAGCACAAATTAAATGATTAAAGGGCAAATCCTTTAGAATTTTAAAACGTAATTACATTTTCCAAAAGCGTTATGACATCTATAATTATTTATTCGAAGTATTATAGGAGATATAGGAATATATGTAGGTAGGTATTCTTATCTTCTTCATATATTTTTTTTATTAACTGACCGCTATAACATTATGTAATTAAGAGCCCGTTTTCGCAGTTCTTATTGTTCATTAGTGGTTATCAACTGCTGGTCAACGTTATAGGGGCCATAAACACCACTTAAGTTTAATGTGGATTTTATAATACCTATCTAGAGTTAGCGACATAACATGCTATCGGGATAGGGAGAGAAGTTGAAGTGCCTTTTCTCGAAGTTTTTATCTTATAATTTTTTCGACTTTTGTAGAAATTACACCTGTAACGATTTCCTCTGCGATACTAACCGAAACCACTGTTAGATACTGGAATCCTCAAGCACATTGCTTCTTGTACGAGGGATGTATGGCCTTTAAACGCCATGCTGGCCCAGCGGGTTGGTTAGGTCAGAGAGGAGAGTTTATAGATGGTGTATATTTATAGCTTGTGATAGCGGCTTTGTTACCCTTTGGTCCCTTTTTACGACACCCGCGGGAACAGACTGGGTTAATGGTTAGACTATTTAGATGGGGTGGTGATGTTATTAACTAAAGGCAGCTGCAACCACACCACATCCAATCCTATCTCATTGATTTGAAAGTTTGCAGTAATCCAAGGGCGTGCCAAGGCTTGTTAATTCTGGAGTGATGTTAGCATGTACCACGGGTGTGCACGGGCGACAGTATCTACTCACGACCAGGTCTGATGTGGACTGTCTGATGAATAACCTCGATCAAGAATATTCTAAGCCGGTACAATTGGCAACCGATTAATGATTAAAGATCTGAAAACGTGTGTGGAGAAACAGGGTGAGGTGGAGTAACATGTTATTATCTATACATAACAATAGATATGGTATTCTGTAACATTGTGAAACTGGATATTATTCATAGTAACCGAGTAAATAGACAAATGATAAATTCACTTACATGTCCCTGAGCATCCATTGTGTTATTGGTTAGTTTGAGCTTGCTGAACGACACCGGATTGGCCGTCCAATGGTGTCCCGGCGCGGGAGAGTCAGGGTGTAACATCAGTCGTCTCGGTGACTGTGGCTCCGCACCGCCAGCTGCTGCCCAGGCGCCCCCAGCCCACCGCCACCGTCGGCGACCCACTAGAGACAGTTCTAAGAGCACGCAGTACTCCTCGCGAGGATCCAATCCGTTAAGGGCCACGCGGAGCGACGGGAACATTCGTCTGTAAAAGAGGCTTTAAGTCAATAAATATATTAGGTACGTCTACATTGTTGTGCACAATATCATCAGCCTGTGTCTCTCTACTGCGCTCTAGACATGTAAAGTCGTTGGTTTCGGTAGCCTGGCCGAATCCGGGAATTTTTTGCACCCCCTGTCCAACCGTAACCGTAGTCGCTGCCGTTAACTAAGAGCAGTAGGGTAGTCTGTGCTGTAACTAAGAGTCATAGTGTTTTGGCGTTTTCATTGGCCTGTACTATAGACACCCATAGTACAGGGTATCCTAGTTTGGGAGCCGGGCAACTATCTGTAAGAATGTTTGTTTAATAAATGTCTTTTTATTTTATTTGGAAATTTAAATTTGGAATCCCGTCTTCATTATTTCAATATATTTATTTACGAATTAGTTTCATTGGATTTGTCAAGCACTATAATTTTACGTATTTAGCTAATTAAAAACACTGACGAGAAAGTTGTTTCCGTCAAACAGTTAACTTATATCTAACATCGAATGTGATATTCAAACATACATATAATTGGATAGACTTATATGTATTTTATTTTGTCAAAGAATATTATGAGTTATAGTGTTTATGGTTAGTTTGATTTCACGCTAGCATTCCAATATTCTGATTAAATATAAGCAATATGATAAGTTAATTAGGTTTCTAAGCTCAATTTTTTGATCGGATTTGTCTCGTTTTTTAAGTAATGAAAGCATATAACAACCAACTTAAAGTAACAATCCATGTGCATGATATAATCATTTGCTACGAACCTACCTACATTAAACACACTGAACCCAGCTAAATTCACTTAACACAAACAAATAAAGGCCCTATATAATAGATAAGCCGTCTTCAAAAACAAACCGAAAGCAGAAACAAAGAAGGCGATAATAGAATTACTGGAAGACGTGTGATAATGTCTATCATAGACAATGGCCGGCCTATAGAAGGGACTCGAATTATCGTGATTATAAAAGCGTGTGATAGGAGTAAAAGTGTCGGCCAACGAGAGCTTTTGGCACCCGTTTGTTCGGCTGCGGGCGATAATGTCATAAATGTTGAGATACATCTGGCGCCGGACCTTATCGGTGACCACCAAGCCCGCTAGAGTGGTAGAGTCAATCTTCTTATACTGTTTATTTTTCTAGATGAAAAGTTTATATTTTGGCTTCAATATCTACATAGCGTTAGGTAAGAATTTTTCAATTGTCTTTAGCTCGGCGGTATAGGGAAATGTGAGGAAATCCGCGTGCATAAAAATTTAAAAAAATTGCGGCATGTACGCGTTTTGTTGACTGTACCTATGTACTTATTTGAAACGAATATTCTGGAAGTCTGGTTGTTATTATATAGAAAAATATGTCTGTTAAATGATATTTTTGTTAATCAATGTTCTCTGAAAATCAATGTTCAGTAAACGTATAGATTGTCATTTTAAATTTTCAAATGTTATTTCAATAACATATGCAAGGTACCTATAATGTGTACTCTATAAAAAATAAAATTTACTCTAATCTTTACATTCGTCCAAATTATGCTCAGTTTTTTTTATAGGCATTAAGATACAAACAGTTACAAGGCTGTTACAACTTGTCAAAAATACCTATAATAATCTAAATATGAGATGAAGCATTATTTTTTTTAATCAATCTACTAAGAATTTGTATTGCCACAGTCTGCATGTGGCCAGTGCAGATGTACCTATAACTCACAGTGCCCACGCCACCTACCATCACCAACTATGACTGAATATAATTCATAGCAAGCCACATTCCATCCGCGGCCATCCGTCATACCATCAGGCAGTATAGTGTTATCAGGGCCGGCGGCCGCTGGGAGGCCGCTAATGCAACGCGCCGATAACGCGCCGCCGACAGAAGCTCAATTAACAACAAACTAAATTAGGTTCCATTTAAACTTTACGATGCCCGCTACTGCCTTACGTGGATAAGTACCGACAGAATCGAAATCAAAAAAAAAAATTGTAGTGGCCAATGTCGGTTTGTAAAATAATTTTACATGACAATCTACAAAAATGAAAGCGTTACATTACATTTGTACTCGTAATGGATTTTGTAGAAAATAAAGAAAAAAGTATTCATCAATGCGCGAGTAGCGGTCGAATCTACTCTAGGGTACGTTCCCAATCAATAGCAAATTTCATAAAATCGAACAATTTATTTTGCAAGAGAATAGGTAACGAATGTCCTGTTTATTATCGCCCATTATGTTGTTTGTAATTTAAGTTCTCACAATTTATAATAGGTGTCTAATGCAACGACAATCAACAAATCATATCAATCTAAAAAATACTCAATAATAATGATAAAATTGACACTATTCAATAAAATTATTATTAACAACGAATTAAAAATTAAAACAAATCTTTCATTTTCCAATGTGTTTGTTAGAAATTGTCCTTCAGAGTATTTAGAGTAGGTAATAGATTTAAGTACTTGAATGTTTATAGAAATGTTCTAAAGAAACATAGGTTTAGAAGACGAACCCTACTACAATGATCTTACTAGCATTGATTAAAAGGTTTTATTTACTTTTGATCTGGTATGCTTTGGTAACGTACTTTGTATTTAACAAAAATCTTCTAAGGTACAATTGCAAAAAGTACCTAGTAGCGGAATTTTTAGGAGTATATTTTAAAGGCTAGTATTGACTTATGGGACTCCATCCTCTGATTAAACTAACATCTTTTCTTACTTATCCTTCATGTTTACATAATTATCCCAAAATCGTACAAATATGTCAAGAGGATCGTTCAAACACAAATGTGTGTTTTGAATATTGCATGAGTATCGACGCCTTCCTTGTTGACCGTACGTTGACAAATCCGTTCACTCAGCTACCGTTCAGGTAAGATGCCTCTTATCACGCGCGGCCCACTTATCGGCCCGTTTGAAAGCTGCGCGCGCGCCGACAAAGAGGTGACGATCGCCGCGCAAAATATAATATGCGAAATCGACACGAGTCGACTAAAGAAATCGTATCTAAATCTTCTTTTTAACAACTAGTCATACGATCCCCTTTTATTCGAAAGAAATTTATTCAAAAACCTATAGATCAATATAATTATTTTAATAAACCGATCATTTTGACGTGTTTGGTAACGGTATGCATAGTTTACACGTCTATGCAAATGAAGGAAGAGAAAATAAAAACGGAACGCCATAAAAGGCCTCTTGAGACAGCGCTAAGCTGCGGAGGCTTCGGTCTGTGGGTAGGGACTTAGTGGAACACAATGGGACCACCAAAATCGCGTTGAATAAACTTTAGAGTGGGTCGTAAATCGGTAACAACTCGCCAATTGCCGCACGGAGGCGTTAACAGCCGGGAAACTGCCATATCCGTTATAACATCCGCACTCGAAAATGAACCAATTTTTATAAGCCCTTTATTATGTTTTTATAAGAAAAAGCCGATGTGTACAGTACACGTCAACACCGCCTAATGTCCCGTCGTTAATCCCTAACCTACCCCTCTCGAATTTATCTTTACTACCAATTTCATGGGCATTTTATCGCCAAGTTCAATGTTAAGAAGCAACTCCCTTAAACACGACAATACCGTCGTTGTCCTCTGAACGACATCTGCTTCGTTTACACAAGCGGACTGTAACTCGTACGATAAACAATCTCTCTAATTCCAAAGTCGAGGATCAAAAATGTAGGTACATCCATCGTATAACCCGTGTTCATTAGCGTTTATACGAGAGGTCCGGCCGGTTTTTTCGTCCGCCCAGATGTGGGCCTGGGTAAACACACCTCCGCCATTGTCTGAGTGGACAAAAAATTGGACACCTGGAAGTGTCAAATTGTTCACTCGGCCCGAGAGCGGGCCGTGTGAACCGACCGGGATATACACACACGACTTGTTAATCCGACGAATTGTCGGCAAAAGAACCTTTGGTAAATAGGTAAATGATAGCCTAGCGTGTTATGGTCGTATAATGTGTGCGTGCGCGACAACGCAATCATGTTCCCGAGATTATTGCGCAAACACAAATTGATCTCGCCAGCGACTCGCCTCATCATTGTTATTGTAAGTGGGCCGCGAGAGCCGATGTTGACAATGAATCAGCGAATAAACTCCGATCACAATGCGGTACAGTACATATTAAGGGCGGTTCAGGATACTATGCTATGGTAATCGACAGTTCCGGCTGGAAAGTATCTAATCAAACATGTCAAAGTTACAAGAGTATTAAACGACACATTCGTATAAAAAATGATGTTCCCGAGTATCTCCATATGCCTGGAGAGCTCGCCTCCGCAAACCAAATAAACTCAGCTTTTAAAGAATATATGCTTGTAACAAAACAAATAAACCAATTTGGGAGCGGTTACAAAAAATCTCGGAATCGTCTCGACTCGAACGAGGTATTAGCATATTGATGGGCACCGTCTATCTGTCGTCCTTTGTCTAAAATCAGCGACAGCACCTTCAATCATAACGATCGCGACAAAAAAGTTTTATTTTATTGGCCGCTTTTTGCCGAGTGCGGCTGCAGGTGGCTAAGAAATGGAACAAAAAAACTTGTAAATCGTGTTGATGGTTTAGTAAAATGAAACAATTGAATGTTTTATTATTATGTTAAAAAACGATGAGCGAGATTGTTTCTTCCGGTGATGGTAGCGTTTGTATCACAATATGCGTAAGTATGTACTTATTAGGTAGGTATTTTGAAATAGAAAGGTCGTCGAAACTTGAACCATTACTCCTCATTTCCGATCGTTTCCAATTCATTTTTCTAATCCACATGTAAATTTTAAAATTTGGGTGACGCCGCATCTGGGAGCGTGCCTACGTTTGTCATTCTTGATTAATGTTGACCTGAATCGCCAATTTCCATGCACGACAGTGTCTACTTACTATTAAGTGAACTGTCTGCTTGCCTGCTACCTATTTTTCCAAAATAGATTCGTGCGTAAGGCCGTGGCTGTCCCATGGTACTCTCGCAATGTCGACCTCCACAAGGACTTGGAACTTCCCTCCATCGTCAAATACGTGAAAGACTCCGTCCGACGCTACTACGACAGTCCCTCAACAACCCAACCCCCTAGTAGTTGACACCCACAAGAATTTAGCCATTCCGAAAAAAAGCACTTAACCTGTCTTCAATTTATACAATAATATTATAGTATTCAGGAGGGTATCCTGAATTCGTAATTATTGTGCTAGATACAATTTTTTTCATTTCACTCGTACAGAAAACTATCATGAACCATGATTCATTTTTACGGATTTTCTACGGTCCCATGCAAAAGGGTGTAGGTACCGCAGCGCGTTACGTCACCGGGGTGTCACACGGGCCATCAGCGCACAATGCCCGCCCGTGGCGCACCTGCGTGACATGTTTATGTACTCTATGCCAAATTTACAGCGATCCTAAAATGCCGCCGACCTTGCAGAAATTAGATTTTTTTTTATTACCCTATTTATATAGGTGGCGCCTACTTGCGGAAAACCGTAGTGTGCTATAGCTATAATTTCACTATATTTGTGGGTTCTATTGATGTAACTATAATACATAGTACTCCACACGGCCAAGATAGGTAGGTACATCTAACTATCTTTGTCGTGTGGTGTTCGGCGGCAATAGAATAGCACTATCCCATTTCTTCTCGTAGGTGTCACAAAACGCGACTGAGGGATAACCAAGCCGCTATCACAAGCCCTGAGGAACTGCACCACCTATAAAAGAGTGGACTAGCCAACCCATTTGGCTAGCGCGGTGTTTTAAGACTATACATTCGCCATGCACAAGAAAATGTGCACGAGGAGGCCCGTTTCCAGCAGTGGACAATGAAAGAGCTTGTTATGGTTACAGTTACACTTCTCGGCGGAAAATAATACACATCGGCCTTTAGAAAGAGACTATCAGCTAGCTTTGGTTTTGTAGAGCGTCGTCTCCGTCGTGTGCCGTTACGACAGAGACGACTCTCTGCAAAGGCGAGCTAACCGATCATAGTCGATGTCATACTTTCGGTCGTCTACGTGTATAATTTGTCAGTGAGTTTTTAATACATCTGTCTGAATTCAGAGCAAGTTTCAGTATAAGTGAAAATTGTAACTCACACCTTAGATTAAAAAACTATTATTGTTATCTAAGGCGTATACATGAATAATTAAAATGTACTAAGATAATTCTACCCGCTTATTTATACCTACAACGTCTATAAATTAAAACTTGACCCGAAAAGAGATGTGGGTACTACATTCGGTATTTTTATCAAACCACTTTTATCGCTTGTAAATATAAATACATTTTAACGTAACTACAGAACCTTGCAAAATTAATTCGGCATAAGCGCCGGCGCCGGCATCGGTCTGCAGAGGATCGTAAATCGCGGTAGAAGGGCCGACAAACGCGCGGTAATTAACTTGACAGTTAGTGCGCCGGCCGCCGCCACGTATGAGCACAAAGCTTATCTGGCCACCGCATCAATAGCCTATTATGTGCCTTTTGACGCCGTCCACTGTGGACAAGAGATCGTTGGGATAGCGTAATGTATCCGACAATGCACTTGTGTACTTTGATATTTATTAAATGACAATAATTAACGAACATGCATACTTATCTAAATTGTTATCATTTATCAATTAACATAAGATACTGTTCCACAAAGGGCGACCTACTCTTGAGTTTTGACAAATTGTTAAGAATCAACCCTTTCTCCAGCGCGTTTTGATTAAGTGGGTTTTTAAATCAAAACATAATTACAACTTATCTATAACGAATCATTCGCCTAAAATTAATAAAGCTCGATTTATTTTATCGCGCATTGGGAGTTGATCCGAGCAGGCCTGTCCGGCCGGTGGCGATCGCTCGTTAGCTCCCGACCCAGCATAAATCACACAGTTTTATGAGAACTCACCATTTTTTAACCGAGAACTTAATGAAACGCGAGCACAGTATGGGACCCGGCTAGCGACATTAAAAACGACAAACCAAAAGGACGGACAGTTTCTAATTATAATCCTGTCAAAGCTGCGATATAGGGAAAAAATTGATGATCACCTGAAACGCGGAGATTTTATCTGTAGATACCGATTGTGGAGATAGTAGCTGTTGAATACATCATCTTTTTGTTTGAGCGCCGAACCGGTCCTTTGCAATTGCGGAATATTAAAATAATATAAATAAAACTTTATCATGCATGTCGGCAGTTAAGAGTATTATCCATTCGGTTTTATTATTACGGCTGCGATTATCATATTTTTAAATATGGTATTAAAGCTTCAGACTTGTTTAGATAGAAATAATTCAACGAGGAACTCTTACGCGTGCACAGTAAGTTATACGAACAAGAGGCAATCAATCAAGTACAGGATCTTCGCTCGTCGTACCGTGATGCCGCGATCCCTAGAACCGACCCTTTAGTTAATCAGTAACTTGTGCCGCGGTGATATAGTCCATTATCCTCTGCCGGGAGTCGTTGAATGGCGCCTGTATTTTAGGAAGCGTTTCGAAGAAGCAAAGGAAGACATGGTTGCGAATTGTGCGCATGTTGCAGTTGGGAGAAGAGACTCAGTAGTGCCGACAAAGAAGCCGCCGCACGCGAGCCCGCGCCCGGTTCACAATTAAGCCAGTGTGTGTTAATTGATATTAATTTTGTACGTGTGGTGCAAGTGCAGGAAATAGCGAATTGTTCGCAAATAAGCAATTGAAGCAAACTGATTACTGAGACTTATCAGCATCAAGATTTGCAAGTCAATAAAAGAAAAGACAGAGAATTAGTTACAATTCAAAGTAGTTAAGGCAATGCAAATTTTTCTAAAGGATTACTCTAGGGGAAAGTAAAAATAGTAGAAAGAGATGAATGTTTCGAAAATAATGAAACGGTATTTTGGGTGGGGCTAAATAACACGGATAACAATTTTTAGGATGCAAATAATTAAATATATTGGAGACTTTAACTATGCAAGACGATGAAAAATATTTTAGGACTTATTTCAATACTTCAATCAACCCTTAAAAACCCGTCATAAGACAACTAGGTGATCATGACGAGGTGGCAACTTGATTTTTTGTGGCTTTTGCATGATACATGAAAGAACAATATGATTTTTTTTATTCAAGCGGGGAAGGGGTAAATCACCCCTCAAAACTACCCACTTTTATTCTCTTTCAGTACCAATTTGAGCGCTGGATATGAAGAGTGGAAGACAGTGTGTGGTAAAGTCCGGTCTTCCGCTTGCGAAAGCCCTATATCCAGCAATGGGGAGACATAATCTGATGGTATGGGATGGCATTGATCGCACGCCCATCGCTCGCTCTATAACCACTCCAGGCGCCTGTACCAGGAATCGCGCCAAGGCTGCGTGTAATGTGTCGAGCACAAACGCGCCGCGTCGTCGCGTCATCGCGTCATCGTCGCAATTAGTGGGCGGGTTGCGACATCCCACTCCGTGCTATTGACATTGAACCCTCGTTACACATTTCACGGAAATCATTTTAGTTGTTTGATATCCTCACATGCGAACGAGTTTGCTAATTTGTGTAGACAATCTTTGACAATGTTTGATGTAGATTTTTAAGTAAGCAATTGAAGTTTGATCTCCTAGTTACAAGAGAGGGGTTATTCTATATTTGTATAGTTCTGGAAATCCGTTATATTTTATTTTATTTAGGAAAACAAACGGTAATATATTACATTTTAATATAACATAGGTACATCTCAATTATTGTACTAAATGTAAAATCAACTTCGTTACCCTCAATTTACTACAGGTAGGAATATGAAACGCCCAAAAGAACTAATGTATAAAAAAAATCAAATACAGTATAAATCATAAATATGATATAATTAACATAGCTATTCAAAAATCTTTTTATCATTAGCTCTTACATTCTCTTTACCAATGACCTTTTTCACTGAATTATACAGCTCGGACAATGCAAATATGTCAACATCCGGAAAAAGGATAGTAAGTCAATGTCAGTAAGTCGACTCATATATGCTTTTATCATTAGACTCATCAGTCGACTAATTTTGGAGGCGCGAGTTGGTGGTTTTGGAGCCATCATGCGCAAGCGTTATGCGTCCATAATGGGTGGCATGCGAGCTGGCACCAACACCATCCTGAGCGCATTAGCGGATCCTGGGGCATTGGATACGACTGCACGAAGTCAGGTAGACGTGCCCCGGTCTCGGACATGCTGATCGGTTACCGCTTAATTTTAGCCTTATTTATACATTTATCATTCGTCTAATTGTTACTAACAAATATGGATATTCTATGTCCGAAATAAATTATTATTATTAATATTATATAATACCGAAGCTGATAAAATGGCTAATGATACTGCCTGTAACTATTTTCTAATCTGTGGCACTTACTGTTACTGCTGAGTACAACGATTAACATAGTGAGAATTGTTCTTGTGGAGCATTACAACTTATGTGTTATGAAGTAAAACTGATGTCAAGCGCTTGCATCTGTCACACATTACGTATTCAGTCAGAACTTTCGTCGTAAAATCTCCCACGTAACCACGACACGTTTATTAGAGAATCGTGCGTCACCGCGCGCACCCAGTCCGATCTGTACGTTTCGGTAGCGGTCAGGGTGACGATACGATCGCGCCGTGTCTGATGAGCGGCCGATTGTCGGCAGTGCGATCCTATCACGCACGAGCACGGGTGGCTCGCCCCCACACCCAGTGTCCACTATCACGATAGACATGGTTATTGGGACTTGGTGGTTGTTGACAAACCAGGTCATAACAAAATAGTAAACAAGTTGTGCCTCTAGTCCCTAATATTAAATGTTGCCAGCTTGGACGAGACAACTCTTAATAGAAAAGAAAATTTATTTATTTATTCGTATTTACTTATAGAGCACACATAGCAGAATTTAAGCAAAACGAGAGACTTAAATAACCGAATAAATTCAATAACATTCAAGAGCAATGTACACATTTTAAGAATGCTGTTAGGGAAGCTTCAAGCAGGTCCGAACTTTTCAGAATTAATTAAAAAAAAAATCTCTCTTTCTCATGTTATGTTGAGGTGAATAGTATCGAGCAGAACTTATCAAACTACACCAATACGTGGGCTGTTCCGAAAGTTTTTAGCTAATTTGTTACTATCAATCAATTTGTCCTATATGGTATTTATAACAGACTAGCAAAACCCGGCAGACGTTGTCCTGCCTGTGTATATTTATTTACCTCTGTATATAAAATCACATATTATTTTGTTTTGCCATCGATATAATTTTTGCAATCAGTTGAACGGTATAGAAGTTGATGTGCTGCAGCGCCATCTAGTGGCGAGTTACAACAAAGTCAATAGCATAAAAACCTTCTCCATGACAAAATACATATATGCACCAACTTTCATGGTGATCGGTCAAACGGTGTCGAAGTCTATTAACATCAGATATACCAACATCCTCTTTTATATATATATAAGTAGGAGGGTCATTTCAATGTAAACCTCTATAGTAAAAATCACTGGCCACCTTAGTCTTTTTTTATTATTTTTTTACGACAAGGCGTCAGTCACTCATTAATTGCAAGAATGAACCTGCAGCGGTCAAGCATTAAGGAATTTAGAGGTTAACATTTAAGGAATATCATGAAAATTTACAAACTGCTTTTAGTGAATCTTCTCCTTCGCTAGTTACCGTAGCCTATTGGTACCGTGAATTTAATCGTGGCCGGGAAAGCCTCGAAGATGATCCCAGACCGGGACGACAGTCGACTGCGGTTAATCACGAAAACGTCATCAGAGTGGATTGGTTAATAAAGGATCATCAGAATATTACACATCGTAAGATTCAGGCTGAACTGAAGATTGGATCACGGGCGGTTTTCACTATCCTGCATGAACATCTTAAAGTGAGGAAAATTGCCTCGCGATGGATACCTCATTCTTTCGCAAAAGAGCAAAAATCTCGACGTGTAGATTGGTGCAAGTTTATGCTGGAAAAGTTCGATGGAGGGAGTTCGCAACAAGTATCCTACATCTTAACTACTGATGAATCTTGGACCCGTTTACAAAGCAACAATCCACACCATGGGTGTTCGAAGAGGACGATTTACCGACGTAGTGGTCCAGTAGCGATAATTCCACTAGAAGACCGTAAAACGGTTACTAATGAATGGTATTGCGAAGTTTGCCTGCCCCAAGCCTTAAAAGAGTTGAATGACGACCGCCCAAGGAGCGGCGCTCGTGGTATTCTTTTTCACCAAGACAATGCTCCTGCTCACATGGCCGCTAGAACCATCGACTTTTTAGCAACTTCTGGCGTTCAATTGTTACCCCATCCACCCTACAGCCTAGATTTGGCCCCGTGCGACTATTTTTATTTCCCATCATAAAGAAATGCTACGTGGACGAACATTTAAGACTTAGGATGTGGCAGTGTGTCAAGAATCTTTTTCAAAATGTTTCGAAAGCTGGTTCAGTCGTATGAACAAGTGCATAGAAGCTGTAAATATTTGTTTTTGATACACTTATTATTTTTGGTTTCACTAACATTTTACGGAACAGCCTAGGTACATGATGTACTAAACAGAAAAAAAGATGAATTATAATGTCAAAATTATAATATTTTCAGAAGCTTAGCAAGCTAACATCTAAACTGCTTCATAAATTTCATAATTTAAACTACTTTTCAATTATTCTAGTGGGTAAATTAATATAGATTTTGCGGAGGTATCAATCTTCTTATTTCATCTCTCAACACCATCAAAGAAGCTGAGCAAAGAACTAACACCAAAACCAAATATATCCTTTTTTATGGTTCTAATCTAAGGTTCACCTAGATGCTTATATAGGATGTAAACTCCCACTACAGGGTAAAGCTCCTACTATATTTTTTTAAATTAATTTTAATAATGGTAGATGCAGTTCTGATATAGAGTGGCGCCAGCGGTCCCATTTACATGGCATTGTGGCAAACGGGTGACACGACGCGACGCGACGTGCATGGCGCATGGCTTCACCCGCGAGATGCTATCAGTTGCTGAGACAGAGCCCCATAGTATGTAGGTACCTACCACAGATGTTTCCATAAAACAAAATATGATGCACAAAATAGTGTTTTATTAAATTAGAGTAAATATATTTTATAATAACATGAACTTTCAAAAGGTTATCGGCAAGGCGAATACTACATTCTGATATCATATAATTAATCATAGAATCACTGGAAATATCAACCTTCTACGTGAGGTAAATATTTTACAATATACCTATTCTTTATTCTGATGGTGAACCTTGGGAAAGCTCCTGTACCCAAAGGTGAAAATACATAAGCTAATGGCAGGTAGATAGGTGGCAAGTAAAGGCAATTTTTAGTAAAAGTAAAAATAAATATTATACCTAAGCAGAAAGGAACTATGAATCTTAAGCATCCGGCTTTAGAACCCGACTTCCTGTGACAGTAGTAAGTAGTAAGTCACAGTAGTAAGTCTGTGTATGTTTTAAGAGTAAGTATGTATGACTATGGAAGTGTAAGTTACTTCGCAAATAAATGTGAACTCCTTGGTTTCAATTGACCAACATTAAGTAAGATAATATGGTCCTTCGAATAAAGGAACAAAAGGAAACGGTATAGTGGCCCGGCCGGTTCGCCATACTTTGCGGGGAAGACATCTGTATTCAGGTGTCAGATGGTGTATATTCAACCTGTCAATTTCGTATTATTATTAAATGGAGAATTAATAAAATTATGTAAGTTTGCACGATAAATATTCTATTAACGAGTGTGACTTGAAAAAAAATGAATATAAATTTAAATCAAGATTGAGATTAATATAAGTTAATCCCATTATTAATCTTTGAATTAAATTGATAAAAATCTAAATCAACTTCATTTATCGTTAAAGTTCTTTAATAATTAAATTGATTTTTCGTTAATTTATTTACTTATTTGTATTTACACATTTTTTTCAGAAATGTGTCTTGTCAATCACGGTCATAATAAGATATTTTCTAAAATGCTAAATCCAAGATACGATTATCATGGAGGTGCATACTCTAGGAATACGATTGGCTTTAAATTTACGAGTATGTACACTAATTAGAATGCTACCCGTTCTTAAGACGGATTATTAATTATTATTACAAATACAGTATTTTATACTCGCTGTCTCACATTACAGTCGTTATTATTAGTCGGCCATAAAGTGTAAACAAACCTTGCGTGAAATGTAACAAATTCACAGATACAACAACTTTTTACTCGGTTTGTTTGTCGTGTTTTATGATCTTTATGATTGACGATGCACCCTTCTGCTCCCATAATGACCACGACTTCTCGGAGACATGATATGAACACGTAGTAGGAAATATAAGCACGTAGAATATGGTGCATGATTTCATGTTTTGGGTGTAAGATGCGATCTGAGTACGGTCCCCCGCTGCGTTGCGTCAACTGACGGTAGCTCTTGGTGGGATACTGTTTCAAGTGCTGCTTCTTACACAAAAAGTGTTGACGTTAACAGACCATGGAAATATGTAGAAAATGGTGTAGATAGCTGTTAGATAACTCAAGTATATTGTGTATAGAAATGCTAGCTGACAAACCTTGTACTGATATTTAATATTATAATTTGGGTTTCAAATGGGTACAATTTTCATCGTCCATGACCACGATCAATGTTACGAATTCCGAAACGTCCTGTAGGTAAATGGTAAGCATTTTGTCCTTCATTTTAAGCATTTATGATTTGATATACAATATGTAATATATGTAAATCGCGAAAATTTAAACAATTATAAAACTGGCGCTGAACTGAATATGTATTAAGAACATCAAGATACCTAATGTATTTACTTTTTATTAATTTCCAATAAGTGCAAATGTAGTTAACATTAAAAAAAATGTTAACTTTTCGTATAATTTATAGGTTCTGAATTTTTAGCAGTACAGTGGCACGAGAGAAATGCATTGAAAAAAATGTGACTTGTCTCATCGGTCCACATTACAATTTGTTACAAAGTCCGTGAGAATAATTCCCGAGTTCCACGTAACATGGGTTAAACGCTTGTATCGGGAGATACCGATCTAACCCGACCGAGCTGCTCGTTGGCGCCATAAAAACAAAACATCCACAACACGACCACTTTCTTCCCTAAATTATTCGAGGAATTTACGACGATTCAACCGACAAAAATGTTATAACCTAATGAGAAATTATCATCAGAGCGGTTGTTGTTCAGCAAAAAACAAATCATGCGCCGTCCGACCGTGATGTTGGAATGCATATTTTTTATACCCTAAATTCGATTTACTGCTGTTATCGTGTTTGTTTTTTCTTGATTCTTCGATTGTTTTAGACTAGCCCAAAAAGGCGCGGGAGCCGGCGATGACTGCGCGATTCTGTTAATGCTCGACTCCATCAGGCATGCGATGAATCTTACTTTGTGAGCAATATACATGGCTCGTCGCGTCAAGAATAACGTTAAGTCAGCCTATTTAATGACTGTGATGGAAAGCGTTGTCTTCAAACTTGTGACAAATCAAGGCGTGTATTCCCCTGAGATGTTGCGATACGATCGATCGTCGAACGCCGGCGACGAATCGGCGCGTGCTTCGGATTCCGAACCTACGTTTGCTCCTTCGACAGCATTACTTATTACATGCAATGACGTTATACTTTCTGTCCAATGACAAAATTTGTAATAGATTTTATTTTTGTCATCATTACAGTAAAATGTTTTCAAACAACTTTGTTCTGCCTATTATGAGTTCTTATAGGATCCCTAATGTATAACAGTGGAGTCGGAAAGCTGTGCTTAAAGGAACAAAAGCTTTAGTTATAACCGGATCAATTAGTTCTTGTTCTATTTTATATAAAGGAGCATTTGTTTTGTTCTGTATGGTGGCCATTCTAAGGTGTCATGTTTTAAACGGTCTATTTTCAAATTTAGCATCTAGAGTTTTGAAGATTCTATGAAATCTAAAGTGAAGCCGCGTCTGAATTAATATAGGTTTCAGGACATCTCTAGATCTCGCTCGACGGCTGTAGATACTGGGTTCAGTACTTCCTGTGTCAAATTCTAATGTCAAGTTTTCATTAGACATTGAAGAGTGACGAGTGGAGCCGATATGGAGCGGGATACGGCCAGCTGTCATAATCTGATTATTAGTGCTGCGTGTGCTGGGCGGGGCGCGCGGCGGGCGGCCGTCGGCGCTGCAGGCGGTCGGCGCCCGCGCACCTCCCTCTCGCACCGATCAGAACATGTACCTTCCAGAGAGGGACGGCGACAGGCCCACGCAGCACGCAGGCGACAAACGACCCGTGGTAAAACAAAAGGAATGGCGGCGGCGACGCTTTGAGGCGCCGGCGCCGGTCCCCGCGCCCTAATCACCCATTTTAATTACGACACAGATCGAATCAATTAATCGGTATTTCTGTTAAAACAAGCGCCGGAATGAGCATATGCTCGTTTTTGAGATATGAATTCGTGAACACACGAGATCGGAGATGTGATTACAGACAACTTCATCACATAAACATTGACCATAGAAATGGCTATTAAAATTAATGTGACTGAGTAATGCACTTTTCCTTCGGGTATGTCTGCGTCTCCATAAATGTGAAGTTTAAGGTAAAGCTAAGAAAAGTTTAAAGGCCCGGCCTCAGAAGTTTTTAATTATAACTTATGATTTTTTTCAAGCGAATTCGGGCGCGCCCTTCCCTTCAAATAACATGAGAATAAATAACGAGTTTTTGTGTTGTGTGTTTGTTTTTAAAATGGCGGGAGGTCCGCGCGACGACACGCGAGCGATCCGCCGGCGCGCCTCGCCCATTTGTCATATTTCGTTTTTGAGAAAAAACAAATAAGCTACTCTAGCCTAACCAGTATTTGTTTGTACAGCGATTATTGAAGGCGAAGTACCATCTCTGGATACAGATGGCTTATGTCTACATTTCAAACATTTTGTATAATGTAGGTTAGTTTTTACTTATCTAAGAATAGTTCGCAATCTTTATTCTTCGCTTCTGTCATTTCTTTTGTTCTTCATATTTTGTGTCGATCATACCTACTGGATTTACTATCTTATCTAAGTAACAAAGAGGATCAAGTTTACGATTTACTAAATTGAATCAACCTTGAGCTAACCCCCAAAAATAAATAGAGCAGGAATTGCAAGTCTTACTTTTTGACATTTGATTTGACTTCTATAATTCGATTTAGTTTGTCATGCATGATACTCGGGATGGTATATTCCAATACGTCAGGTATCGCAGTAGACACATAGAAATAAAATCCTAAACGCTTTCTATATTGCTGGTATTTTTATTTCTGTCATATGTGTTGAGGGAGAGTGCACGCTTCAGTTCAACAGCCGCTGGGCGCGCTCGACTCGCGTTACCGTTTACACAGAAGATTACCTATCTCATTTCCCACTTTATCCTATTTTACCACTGTACGTACATATTTCGGTGGTGAGTGAGATATGGCAGGGCTCATTCCTATCCCATCCTATCCCTCCTCATTTTCCCAACCCTTTCTCGAAACCCATTCCTTATCTCCAAAGGTAGGCAGCGTATCCGGGGTTGTGCTGGACTAACGTTAGTATATATCGCTGATGTCCATGAGCTACGGTATCCACTTACCATCAGGTGGACTATATGCTCGTCTGCCGCCTTCGTCCATAAAAAAAATATATATATGCGAGGGTGACGGTATTGTAAAAGGTAACCAGGCCCTTTAGCATCTAGACTGAGCCTCCTTAAGTACATTGTCATGTGCATGAGGGATGTATGGCCAAGTGGGTTGTCGAGTTCATTCAGACTTCAGCGCTAAATACTTTATTTCTTCAGCGCTTGTGGTATCGGCTTTGTTATCTCCTAGTTGCTTTTTACGACATCCACCGTGTTATTTTAAAATCAACCGACACCACACGACCTAACACATAGCACACAGTGCATTCCTGTAGCCGCTAGGCACGGCCGAGTTCATCAAGTTACTCTTATTGCACAAAATACTACTGTAAAGCGTACTACATTTCCCATCCATATCCTATTTCCTCTAATTGTACGTACGTGTTTCGGTAGAGAGTGAGATATGCCATTTTCCATCCCATCTTGTCCCATTCTACCGTTTTCCTTCTATCCGAATGAAGAGTATAATGAAAAAAAAAAACATATGATTAGGTATATATTTGACTTCCCATCACACCTCATTCTTCCTAAGGAGGATTATTGTAATGGGATGAAGAAAACTTCTCGTCCCGTTATACTTCCTATTCCTTCCCAACAATTGTCGATTTCTAAATTACAACATCCTATTTTATTGAGATGGCCTGCTACACGGCAATATTTAAGTAATTTAACTTTTATCCAGATTAATTTAGCTTCTCTCAGTTTTATTGGAGTCTCGAGAAGTAAAATATCAATGCAATATTGAATCTTTAATTTTTGTGAGTGAGTAAATACAAGTGGTGACTGCACCTGTTCATCATACAGGTACGTTATATACGAAGCCAATTCACAAGTACAGGTACAGGTGGAAAATTCGTAACTAACACATAAAGCAAGCAGCATGGCGGCGGCAGGTGTTAACTCCGACCTTACGCCCCAAACCTGCTACACAAACGAACCGCCCAAATCCTCCTGTTTGTTATAGCAATTTACTTGTGCTGCACTTCCCTACTCCACGAACGGATAAAGAACCTATGAGAACGGCTTTAACCCTTGTTTGAACAGACATTTTTACCTATGCTTTCGGTTTTGAAATTATGAATACAGCTGCTTCACAACAACTCAATTAGGCTGGACAAGCACAACTAGCGTTCGAATCAATATGAGAAATAAATGAAATATTTCTGAACCATTTCGGTTAGTATGGCGCCACGACCGGCGCCGGCGCGCCCCCGGCCGCTCTCACGCGGCATCATTAATACAAAACAAACAAAAGTGACCTCTAGACGGCACGGGCAGCTAACGAGATTCACTAACCGCACGGATAAAGCGGTAAATTATTGGAATGTTAACCGGACGACCGCGCGGTGGTCTGCGCCGGCGGTCACATGAAAAAAAATGTGTTAAAGAGATGACAGGAGCGCAGATCAACCAGGCTAATTATCCGCGAGCGCAAAAACGGGCGGAGAGCGCGCGGCGACAGAGCGCGGGCGCGCCGTTACAGCCATCGCGCACGCCAGCTATTCGTTTGCGAAAAGTCTTTTTTCTCCGGTCGCTTATAATAATCTTGTGACTGACGACACGTCTTACATTTTGTAATTGTACCCCATTAATTGTCATCCGTTTTCATTTTATAAGTAGCAATTTTACAGACTTGTTGTTGGGTTGGGGTCAGGGCTGCGATCTGCTGATGACGAGATGAATGCATAATGAAAGGCGCCGGAGACATGCGAGGCTCGCGCGCACCGTGGTGGGCCTCGCGACGCAGGAAGAGCGGGGGCATCGAAATCGCTGGCACTGTAATTTCTTCACTGCTCGCTCCACATTATCGATCACGAAAAAACATAATTGAAGGGGTTCCGTCGTAAAGCAAACAAGCTTATAATAAGGTGTAATTTGTGCTCGGCCATTTAGAGAAATGCACAAATTACCGTCGAGGCAGCTGTTTGTTTTGTCTATGACGGAGGTCCGGCCTGCACCCAAATTATCCGTTAACAAGGCCCGCGTCAGATTCGGCAGCCCTAATGGGTTTTCGTTAAGTTTTTGTTGTTCATTCGAAATATATGACGAGTAATGTGTTTTCTTAAATTTGATTCTGCGATTGCGACAGCTGCATCATTTAATTGACTATAGTTTTGGAATAAAAAAAATTAACAGTTTCTTATGGGTTAAGCGATAAGTAGAATCTACAGCCGTTTGAATTTTTAATTTACATGAGGTAATGCTTTTAAGTGTCACTCAATCCTGATGTTTCTTATACTTCTTACCTTGTTTCTTGTTAAAAAACAGCAAATTAAAAAATTGCCAATATCCGGCCAAGAAGTAAAATAACCTTACTTTTTACATATTTTGTATACCTACTTGATATTGTATTACTTACATGTATTACAAAGTAGAAGATTCATATTGCAACTTTTTTAAATTCCTATCATTTTGTTTACACCTTTTTATCAAATTCAACGTTATCAACTTCTTATATATAGTGATATCTGCATTAATCGTACTTCGAAGTCATCATAATTATGTAATTCGAAGTAACCAAATTGGCAGATCTTAGTGAAAGACCCTTCCTTTTGTATTACAAAGATTATTGTACAAAAAGTTTTATGCAGGAATTTAAGTATATTTGAGCAAATCTTGATTATATATACACACAACACACATATATACATAGACACACAAACGTACAGATCCAACAAGAATC
The DNA here is from genome assembly GCA_943735995.1 of Sesia bembeciformis. Taxonomy (NCBI): domain Eukaryota; kingdom Metazoa; phylum Arthropoda; class Insecta; order Lepidoptera; family Sesiidae; genus Sesia; species Sesia bembeciformis. The sequence goes on along the minus strand of OX031028.1, from coordinate 4,317,449 downwards.
ACTTTTATGAGTATGTTAAAAATTAATTAATTTGTTAATATTATGTTATGGGTACTGATAAATACAAACACAAAATTGATTTTATTTATACCATTTTCAAGTCCTGTATGCAGCATGATTAGTTAAGCAGAAGTATAACTACTAAGATCACTACCTAACTACTTCATATATTTAGAAAAAAAAATCTGCGTCTATTCAATGATCTTTGCAGTAACTCCCAGACTTGAACTTATTTCACTACACCTTGCAAGCGTTTCGTAGGGCGGCAGTGGATATTCAATACTGATTACGTTTGCATTTAAGAACTAGTTTTCATTGTTACCGTCATTTTAATTCTGTCAATATAAGTAAAAGTTGTAAGGAGCTCTGAGTTGTAGGGAACACTGTAAAGTCTACTCAGATAAATAAATGAATAAAATATATGATAATGTGGCGTCCTACTTTGTCATTTTAACATTTAGCTATAAATATGTCATACTGTTGTCAGTTTATTTTTTTAAACAAATGGCTTAATTACAAACAATCAGTCCACCTGGTTGGAACTGAATACAATCACCTATGAATATTTGCAATATATGCCAATATCAGTCAACAAGAACGATAAAAATTGGCACACTCCTTTGAATGCGATACCTACATTATTTATAGGAAACTTAGGAGAGAATTTGGAAAAATAATTGTGTAAGGTGGGGAGAATATTGATTATTAATTTTCCTTATCCCATTACACTCCTACCCTTCTTTTAGTATGGGATGGGATTGGTAATAGAGATTGGTTGGTAGTAGTTCACAATGAGATGAAATGGAAGTTCTAAAAGCACTTTACTGGAGAACGTAAAATATAAAAGGTATTTGTATATATTCTAAACAGGAAATAATTGAGCAAAATGCAAATTATCCCACTTAATTATTATCTTGTAACTAACATCAATATTATTTTGATAAACTGTAGAAAGTTCACACACTCGACTAAATCAGTTTATTATTAATGCACGGCATGTTATCTGAGCTAAAATCACACAGATATTTAAATTTACCTCCATAATGCTAATTAAACTAAAAATAATATCAGTTTTAATGCGTAACCACGAGATAAATATTATATGATGCCATGAAGTTATTGATAAGGTAAATAAATAAAGTGATATGGCATAGTAGATAGATAGATAATCTCTTTATATAAATAAAACACGAAAACAAAACAAGACGGTTATAAACATTGTAAAATGAAATACACATAAGGAGGTCTTATGGTTATTAACGATCTCTGACAGACAACCTTTGTGTAGAGAGGAAATAAATATTTTAATTTATATGGTACTTAGACATTATTAGTAATCATTGGTCGTGCGATGTCGGGCGACTTAAGAGTAGTACCACCCCATGTCTTCCTGTTGTTATCGTAAAAGGCGACTAAGCGATAACACATCAGCTACCACAAGCCCCGAGGAACTAATTATACCACCTCTGAAAAAATGGATTCGTCTACCCGCTTGGCCCGCGTGGCTTTTTAAGGCCATACATCCCTCATGCACGAGACAATGTGCCATAAGGCCCATGTCCAGCAATGGACGATAAAAAGGTTGGTGACGACAGATAAATAATTATTAACAAAAAAATACTTTTAATTGTCCACTAAGGTAATTTTCAACAGTGTGGCAGATGAGTAGACAGTACCCCTGATGGTAAATGGATACTGTTACCCACGGACATCTACAATACAAGCCAGCATCATTCAAAAATGACGAACATTGGAACGTCCCGGATACGTCAATGTTTGGTATGGATTTGGAAAAAAATAATTAAAATACCTGTTCAGATTCTTGACATGTTAGGAATAAAGAACCTACACCTTCTATAAAGATAAAAGGAATAGTTAGAAATTTCGCCGGATAGCAAAAGCTTAGGAAGACACGGGGCAAGCGTTTACTCAGCATTCGGACACTGGACAAAGGAAAGGAATAAATAAAGTAGTATCCAAATATAATTAAAACCGTAGCTCGGGGTAATGAGAAAGTAAAAAAATCCTCATTTTTAGTGTGGGTATCTACTTATAAATAATAACATCTATATAACATCCGCCCTAATGAAATGCGACTGAAGAAGCAGCTAATTCTTTAATGTTTCCAATTTTTGCTGCAGTATCTTTTTTTAATAATTCTCCAAATTTTTTTTTTCCAATATATTTTTATACAGATTTAATACTCAAAATACAAGCAGTAGGCGTTACAAAGTCATGATGCAATTAATACTTATAGAAAGCTATCATATGACTATATGAAAAGCAGGTAAATAGAGATATAATTGACTCACCGTCCTCCTTTGGTGATGATCATCTCGGTGCCGATGTTGTGGAATCGTCGCCAAAGATCACCGTTCAGGAGACGCGCTTCACACGCCGGCGGATCCGCATCTGCTCCAACACGATGCTCTGTTAAATAAAAATAGAGATTAAAATAAAATATTTATTAAATTAGGTTTCCGAATTAAATTAAATAAGTACGTATTCCAAAAACCAAAGTATATTTTAGGTTATTTCTAATTAAAAAAGGAGCCTAGAAATTCCAAAGAAATTAATAAAAAGACGAAATATTTTTTTTGTTATAAATAATATTGGAATAAATTTATATGTAGATGTAGATAGGTTTATAAGATGTAGAAAAATTATTTTCATTACTTTAAAGATGATGTACTCTTTAACACATATTCAGAAATAAGTGAATAATACGAGTTTAAAAGAACTCGCTACATTAGAGAACATATGTTTTAGAGTAGTTGTTTGGAGGTTTCATTTAATTTTAAAACATCATATTTTAATGTTACTTATATTGTTTGAAATATCAGTAAATAAATAACTGTTTAGGTAAATATATACGTCAGTAACATTTGTCGAAAATTTTCGGCAATATGTTAATAAGAGGCCGCATGCAAATGAAACACATAAAATTTTGTGGCCGACGATTCGACGACGTCTTATATTAATATTTTATTGCTTCCTACGATTTTATCTGTCGATTCCACATGGCGATTGCACGATCAAAGGTGCCGGCGGCTCGTGATTACATGTAACTTGTATGTACATAAACATTTGATGTGCCCATCTTTACCTTGTAAGTAGTTAACAAGTATTAATAAAGAAAGACGAAAAAAAAGTATATAAAGCTCACATTTTTTGTCTCATGAATTTAACATTTACAAGAGAATGATTGTATTGTTGATGGTGCATAGGTATGCATGTATTTCGTTCAAAAGCATTTCAGTGTAAGCATAGTGAAATGCCTTTTGAAATTTATTTGTTATGTAAGTACATGTCAAATAAAATGAATAAAGTGACAGCTGTTTAGGGGTTTAAGTGTACTTAAAAATACTAATATGCTTATTCAGAATCATGAAAATTCTATTAAGTACCTATAAAACTATGAAAGATTCTATTGTTCGGTTTGGCCCAACAAGGCCAACAAATAACAAGAACATAACAATAACAAAGAAAACTATTTAAGGTCAAGGGTCATATAGCTTGATGGGTTAATATACCTAGTACAATAATTACGTCATTAACATTATGGAACCTATTTCCATATGGCCAAGGACTTCATTCATTGAAAAGACATCAACGCGTGAACGCATTTACTGATATCTTTAAATTATTCATTTTTAAAATCTTAAAAATGTTCAATGTAAATATATTCACACCACACGTAAACGTAATTAATCTGTATTAATTGTTTTCTATAATATTAGTTCGTATTTGGTCTAAAACTTAGTAACATTGTTAAACTACTCTTCCCATAAAATGTAGCCGTGAACTTTGTAAATGAATAAAAAAAACATATTATTCGTTTGAAAATATAATCGCACAATTTATGTGTTTTAGTGGAATTAAGATAACATTTGCGTAATAATTCATTATTATTTATTAATTTAGTGAGAATGTATAATTGTATTGTATATATATGTTATCTACTAAAGAACGGTTTAATATATTTTGACAATTCAAGCAATTCTTACCTGAATACATAAAACTACTAATACATAAGATCATAAAAAGAATAAAACCTGAATGAACGACCCAAAGTACTTACGAGGGGAGGTCCAAAAGTTTCCGGCTTGTCAAAGAAAACGGACACTCAAGCTCATGAAACTATTTTAATTTTTCAATATAGTGTCCGTCTATTTGATAACAATTTTCGGATCGTTTAATTAGCATTTCTATTACAGTATAAAAATAGTCAGAAGTTTTATCATCAAAATGAGCAAAAACCGCAGCGGTCACTTCAACATCAGTGAAAAATTTTCAACCACTTCAATCCGCATTGACTTTTGAGACCAAATAGCCATCACTGGGGGCTAAGTCAGGACTATAGGGTGGTTGACGAATTTACGTGAAGCCACTCTTTGAAACAGCAGCTTTCGCAACTGCGGCGGCGTGGACCGCATATCATGGATATATCATGTTATCATGGAGAAACCGCACACCTTTGCTTAGTTTTCTATGATGTTTCTGCTTGATTGCTTCTTGTTAGCGTTACCATAATAGCTCCCAGTCACCGTTGTATTGCCTTATTTTATGTCTATAAGCAATATTCCTCGACAATCCCAGAATATCAAATCCCCAATCTTTTTGGTAGACTGAGTCACCTTTGCCTTTCTATGCGATGCTTCACCAGAACGACGCTACTCCAACGACTCCCTTTTGGAAAGAGGATCATAGTAAAGAACCATAGTTTCATTCCCAGTAACAATTGACTCCAAAAAACTGTTTCCTTTTGTCCGAAAGGCCTCCAAAAGTTCCTTAGAGCACGCTACTCGTTCACTTCGCTGTACACTTGAATGAAGTTTTGGCACCAACCTCGTACTAACTTTATTCATATGAAGATGTTCACGAAGAATCCTAAGGACTGTAGTTTTGGAAAGCCCTGTCCTTGCTGCTATTTCTTTCATCTTTAGCTGTCAGTCGCTCAGAACTTCTTCTTCCATTAATTTCCATCCATTAATTTAGTTCGAAGTGAGTGCCCCAATGGGTTGACCCGAGCGAGGTTCGTCGTTGATGGACTCTCGTCATAAACGAAATTGCTTATACCAATCTTTGGCGGTGGAAAATGATGGAGAATCCCCGTACATATTATTCAACCTTTGTTTGATATCGGTTGGGCTGACACTTTCCTTTGTAAGGAAGTTAATTACGGAACGATATTTTAGTTTAAACATTTTAATAATTTTGGGACTTCCTGTTGTTCTAAGAGTCGAGAAATCAAAACTAACGAGGTTTGAAATCTAAAAATTATCCACGAATTAGCAGGATAAATGCCAATTACAATGATGTATAATTTGTTTTTTTTTACACATCTAGAAATATATTAGGCCAGAAACCTCACTGCTACTACAGAATTATTTATATGGTCATCCTTTAAGCTAGCCGCGGTTCAATTACAGTTTTATACCTCAGAGTGTACGCATTGACATGCGACAGACCGCGGCCGTAGGACCTTAGTAAAATATGCGGTGGGAAACCCTTTACATTACAGAATATGTCTGTTTTACATAGAACATGATACCTACTCGCCTATACTCGATAGAATAGAAAATAGGCTTAAATTTAAAAATGAGTTAAGGAATGTGTTTTTACAAGCTTCTTCAAGTGACAAGCAAATAATAATAAACTTATGATAAACGGTCCAAAGCTTAATGTTTTAAGTAGGTGAAACATAGGTAGCTACTTTTAGACAATGGATTAAACTTACGTAAACCACTCAAAGATGCTGCATGCAGCATCTGCTGTCTCAGCAAATATTCACCAAAGTGAGCCTGGTCCATCATCATTTCGGCAATTTTTTTTAAAACACTAATGTAATTAAAAGTCACTACCAGAGTCACTTCACAATACCATTTTACAACAGTCTTAAAAATACTAAATAAAACAGTTCTCATGAAAATATCACACACTAACTCACATAAAGTTCATAATCAAAAACAGACGAAAATGGGAAACACAGAGAGAGCGACGTCGCAAACGTAACGACAGCTGCGTTTATACTGACTCCGTGCGAACGCGCAGGAGGCGCGTGCGCATGGGCCCGCCCCCTGAAATCGATGGCTCTGATTGGTCGGTTACTGGCTAATGGCGGCTAGCGGCGAAGCCTCTTACGTTTCGCTCGTGGCTTTCCCGGAGCTTTCTTGGCTTTCCGCCCGCCTCGAATTTGACAGGTGATCGGACTCGATTGTTACGATCCAATTCAGATTTGGTTGCGTAGGCGCATATGGATGGAGACATAGCTATTGTTATTGTGAATGGAACATCATCTCGTTATCTTAGGTCATGTTGTGATTATGAAATACAAAAATAGACTCAATGCTAAATAACTTTGGAAGTAATTATAAATACTTATTTAATATAAGTAGATAGTACATACTTCAGTATGTATCTGTAGTTCTACCATTACCATTACCACTTTTATATTTAATTTTATCTAATAGTAATTACCTATTTCTTAATTGATTAAAAAAAACTTTATAGTAGTTTTGTGGCACGTGCTGCTTGTGCGTACTACATTCCCGATGAATGACCATTTGAATAAAACTGTTAATATTGACTAAATAGTAATTAAGTAAGTAATGGCAAAGATTGATTTTTCCCCAATGAGACCACTAATAGAAACAACAAATAACAAAAAAAAAAATATCAAACGTTATAATAATGGATTAAGTTTTGCTTACTTAGAAGCTAACTTCATCCAAAAAAATTAATAATCTTTACATTTGTTTAATATATTCCACTGGAATATGTGTATCTTCAAAATAAAATTACCGATTTTCTTAAAAACCCTTTTTAAATCTTCAGAATAAATTCTACGAACATGAAGGTGTACGAACTCGTAGGAACAGTGTTCCTGTAATTTGGTATCGAGCAGTAGGTATGTCTACGTCTACGTTTGTCTTATTATAACTGTCCGCACGGTACACCGCCACTCCCTGTAGGTACGTGGGTGTGTTTGGATCCGTATTTCTTCATAGATAACCTGTATGAAGGACTATCGCTATGATAGTTGGTAAGTATTATATCTTACAGTAGGATCATATTACTTAAAATAAGCCGGAAAGAATTTCATTCACTTGAAAGCTTCGACAAAGTTAGGGTATGTACTTACTCTAAAGTGAGTAATTTGGTACAGTCGGTAAACAAGATTGGCAATATACTAGCTGTGCCCGGCATGTGTTGCATACCCGGCATTTTTTTTACATATAATATATAGCCTATGTCCATCTGGAATAATGTACCTTTCAAATGATGAAAGAATTTTTCAAATAGGTGCAGTGGTTCCAGAGATTACCCTCCACATACACACAAACTCACAAAATTCGCACTCTCTCCTTATTATATTAGTGTAGATTAAAATTTTTTTCTAAGTAGCTATCAAACGCAACCTAAGTACCTAACATAGATTAAAACTTTTTTAAGCTAGGTCCTCACATCTATAAGATTTCATTTTCATTTAATAAAACAATTACAAAAAATGTTTATGTGATATTTATAATTAATTTTGTATTTAAATAATGAAAAGATTTTAAATAATGCAAAAATACCTTTGGATGCAATTGATTTTGTTTGATATGATTAACATTTTACATCTATAAAGTAGGCTGTAGAAATCCTTCTATGTCGAAACAAGTCTATATTGTTATCGAATGTGGTAGATGCACCGAAACGTGGTACCGAAATGATGGGAGCAGGAGAGGAAAAGTAAAGACAGATCTTTACCTTACCGTTTGTTCTAAAATAAAGTACGAGTACTAAAACTACAAGATTCAAAACTAAAACTACACACACAAAAGCATCTTATTTTTTTTTTTAATTGTCATCGAGTACGTAAATATAATTTTGAATTTGTCTATGCTAGAAAATTTGTGATTCATTACAACATGTATAATTACCATATCGACAGCCATCACCTACCCAAATGTGAATTCTTCAGTTGCAATACTCGTTCTTGTAAATAGTTTTTTATCACCTGCAACTCATGCGTTATCTTATCACACTTTTTACTATCACACACACATTTTTTTAGCATAATAGGGAGACAAGTATGTAGATATGTATGTACGCTTTCTTAATCACCTCATTGAAAGTGGCTAGTGATTGCAAACTCTTAAAATGTTTAGCTAATGAGTACAAGGAATCTACAGTCTGACGTGATCCTGACAAAAGCTTTTTTATTTACATACCTACTAGGTCTGCAGCTTCGCCCGTGTAGAATTAAGATAAAAACTATAATATTATATGTTACTATGTGTCATGTACAAGACATATATATATATGTTGAATTTGGTAGCGATTCGTTAATTTGTTGCAGAGTTATTAGATAACAAACAAACTAACCAACTTTCACATATTTACACGAGTTAGTTTACATAGGCCACCACAGGTGACTTATTTCTACCACATAGAAATGGTTTTTATGAAACATAAAAATACTAAATTGGCAGCAAATCATGATAAGCAAAAGAAAACTATTTTTGAATAACTGAAATAAACAAGTTTTAATTACTAAGAATGGCAACACAAAGTCGACTTGTATTGCTCTTTTTATATTTTTTTATTATCACCGTAGAACCCAAGTCTAAACCCACCTTTAAATTTCCTGCCACTTTCAGTATTTTTGCATGCCCATTTAATTAAGTATTTGTCCATAAATAAATGAATATATTTACGTATGCTTTACTAAGTCTATGGAAATTAATACCTATTTGTATGTGATTTGCGGTACTTGGAAGAATTCTTAAACATCTGCCAAATTACAGATGTAATACATCTGTAATTATATTTTGTAGTTATTCAAACGTACATTCATCAGTGAAAATACCTCCCTATTAACATCCGAAGGCTTATTTCATGGGCAGAAAATAATTGATATGCGGCGACATTGTTTCCTAGAAATATTGACCACCCATCGAGATGCGACCCAGACGTATCGACGAATAGTCAGTTTGTGAACCTCGCTTATAATTATGGGAAGCTATGCAGGAGATGAGGCGCCATCTGATTATCCGGGATCTAATTCGTCGAGGCAAGTCTATGTAAACTGTATAAATAAAAATGCCTAACAATAGTTTTGTTGTAAGACGAGTGACAAAGTGCTCTGGACGAAACCGAAGGACTTCGTTACACTAACTTCTCAACTTAGTGTAACGAATAATTGTTATTATATATTATTATTATTATTATTAGAAGTATAATTATTATACATAAAGAATTAAATACATAATTTATTAATACATAAAGCACATAAATAATTATGTGCTTATTAAACGATTCGACCATTAGATTAACATTATTCAATGAAATAATACTTTCCCAATCTAACGAAGATCAATCCTTATTAGATAAATCAATAGTAATATCTTTAATGCCAAATGTATGGTAAGTACCGCGAGGTCCGAAAGTTTCAGGCCTGACACATTTCTAGATGTTTAAAAAAAAACAAGTTTTACGCCATTGTAATTGTCATTTACCCTGTTAATTCGTGTATAATTTTTAGACTTCGACCCTCCTTAGTTTTGATTTTGAAAATGGTAGCCCGACCGTCAAAGATTGGTGTAAGCAATTTCATTTAGGATGAGAGTCCATCGACGACGAACCTCGTTACGGTCGACCCGTTGAGGCACTCACTCCAAACAACATCAGATTAGTGGAAGAAGTTCTAAATCACCGACGGCTAAAGACGAAAGAAATAGCAGCAAGGACAGGGCTTTCAATAACTACAGTCTTTAGGATTCTACATAAACATCTTCATATGAATAAAGTTAGTGCGAGGTGGGTGCGAAAACTTCTTTCAAGGGTGCAGCAAAGTGAACGAGTAGCGTACTCTAAGGAACTTTTGGAGGCCTTTCAGAGAAACAGAAACAATTTTTGGAGTAAATTGTTACTGGAGTAAATAGTGGCGTCGTTCTAGTCATACACCGCCTAGAAAGGCAAATGACTCAGGGCGACAATTAACAAACGCTATTTAAAATTAGCTTAATTGACATTAACTAATTATGATTAACCCCTAATTACAAATTAAACTAAATACAACCAATCCGCCAAAAAGATTATGGCCAAAAAGATTCTGGGATTAGCTAAAGAATATTGCTTATAGATATAAAAGAACGCAATATTATAGTGACTGGAAGCTATTATATGAACCTTATAGGGCAATTACGAGAAGCAATCTAGCAAAAACGTCGTAGAAAACTAAGCCACCTGCATTGTCACCGAGAAGCCACCTTGGCTTCTCGGTGACAATGCACCCGTCCACTCCGCCGCAGTTGCTAAAGCTGCTGTTTCGAAGTGTGGCTTCACGGAAATTCGTCACCCACCCTATGGTTCTCAGTGACTGGTTCTCAGTGATTACTATTTGTTTTCGAAACTCAAGGCGGACTTAAGTGGTAGAAGATTTTCCACTGATGATGAAGTGACCTCTGTGGTTTTCGCTCATTTTGAAGACAAAACTTCTGACTATTTTTATACTGGGATATAAATGCTAATTAAACGATCCGATACGTGTGTTCAAATAGACGGAGACTATATTGAAAAATAAAAATAATTTCATGAACTTGAGTGTCCCTATTCTTTCTCGGCCCGCAAACTTTTGGACCTTCACTCTATATAGATATACTCGTACTTACAGTATATTTGGGTTGAGATTTAGGTTTAGAAATTTTTAGTTCCACAAAAATCAAGGCATGACCTCCTTTTTTATTCCTCATCATGGAAATCCTTATGGATACCCCTCCGCCCGGGGATAGGCGGAGAGGTTATGCCGGACCTTGCTCCGATAGATTTCCATTTCTTTCGAAATTTGGACAACTTTTGAAAGGAAAAAAATTTGATTCTGAAGTAGCTGTGATTAGAACTTTTGAAGAATTCATAGATACCCGTCCACGAGACTGTTACAGGAGTGGCATCAATCAACGATAATATGGATCAATATTTCGACTAACATAATAAATATTTTTATAATGAAAAAATATTTCAGTTTCTCATACACATCGGTCATTTCATAGGTAAGCACCTCATATAGGTATAGCTACGCAAGTGTTTGATTATACTATGCATTTTATACGTAAGTAAGTAAATACATAGATTTTTACTTTTTTATTAAAATTAGTAAAAGTACTCTAAGTAAAATGTCTATTCTGTACCATAAAAGTAAATTATTACTAGTTTGAAAAATATATTTTGCATAATAAATTTTTCACAAACGACATATTTTTTTTTTTACAATAATTCAACTATTTCACGTTCCATTAACGACCTCAAATAAATATTAATTGATTGTTTGAAATAGTCTTTAATAATCCGTCAATATAGGTATCACGATTACAATGTACCTACATTGAAAAATAATTTCTACTAATTGATACACAAGATTATTTTCCTGTAACCCTGAAAGCTTTTTGGCGGCAACTCGAGCAGTGAAGTTGAGTTTTTGTTTGATTATAATAATTGTGTATTATTTTTGTAGTTTAATAGAGTTTATTAAACTTCAAAGTGTTTTTCGTGCGTGATGTTTGTGATAATGAAACAAGAGCCGTGGGTCTTCATTTTTCGTATGCTTCCAAGGAGTCCTCTTATGTACTTATGTAAACTACTAAAATCATTTTTATTTACTGAACGACTCCCTAACTTAGTGCGACCGGCGACGAGACTGGATATTGATAGGAAATGTTTTCTTTTTCACATATAGCAATGGTATAATTCGCACATTCTGCCACTGTCAAGTTATGTTCTCATTAAACAATTTTAAAGTCTAAAATATATCCCACCAATGTCCAATCCCGTCAAAGAAAGTCACGAGTCGCTCAGTAAAACGATAGTAGGTTTACTGAGGACAGAAGAGGACTCCTTGGAAGCGCACGAAAAACGCAGTACCATGCTTTTATTTGAATAACACAAATACTACGCACGAAAAACACTTTGGAGATTAATAAACTATCACTATTAAACCGCAAAACGCCTAATACACAATTTTTACAATAATCAAACAAAAACTGAACTTCACTTCCCGAGTTTCCATTAAAAAGTGACAGGATATGTTTTAGACTTTTAGAAATTGCTAAAACATGTTTATTGCGAAGAAAACCACTGACAGAATCTGTTAATTGAACTATTGCCATACATGAAGAAAAAAAAAAAGAAATGTCAAAATAGTAATTACTTCTATCGCTGCTTGCGATTTACCAAAATAAAGGTTCTATATTTTAATTATAACCATTTTCTCAGCTCAAATTACCATGGTTTAAAGTATTTTTATTTGGTATTCAGATTACGAGTACTTCCGATCAAAATGTTACATTTAGCGCCATAAATTGCGTCTCGTAACATGCATCGGAGTATCGCCATGTCTTGACAGCTAATAAATCAAAAGGGAAAACAAAGCTATAATTTGTTCAGAGGTCATTAAAGTAATTGAAAATGTTTTCTAAATCTATGACAAGTAAGGATACGTTTTTGGAGCAAACGAAAGCGGCTCGGGAGGAACGTGCGCTTGAGAAGAAACGTGAACAATCTGCTGTAATAATCCAGGCTCTTGTCAGGGGATGGCTCGCACGACAGAAATTTATAAAACTCATCTTGTGAGTATTATTATGGATTACGAACTTATCACTTTTAAATATTATTACTGACATTTCTAAATAATTACGGTTATTTTTATATTTATCTATTCTATCGCGTTTATGATCATATACTATATTTATAATTGTTTATAAGTTATAGGTGTATATTATAGCATATAATTTTTTAAACTTAAGTAAGAGTTTAAAAAAGTAGTTAAGAGGCTAAAGTTAAATATGTGTTACATATTTTTAACTTCTAATTTACAATAACGTGCAAAATATCATATTGCATTTCCTTTTAAAAGTTCGTTTTTTAATCCCAGACACTAAAGTGACATTTCATGTGTTGCTAGTTTTTGAAATTTTTAAAATAGTAATGTCCAGCAATCTGAACTAATTGTAAATCCGTGTTGTAAGGTTCTACTTCAAAATCACGTGGTGCTTGATGAAACTTGTGGGAATCAGTAGAATAATACATTACTTACAATTAAAAATAATCATCTGGCAAAAAAATTAAATATTAATGTGGTGAAAATATCAAGTATGTTAAGTAATGACAATAGTTTATCTTCAAATATATTGAATGAAACCATCAATGAGGTAGCATCTTCTTTTGACATTCATTCAAACCATCAACAAGTTGGGTTTTGAGGTGCTGGAACATCCTCCCTACAGCCCAGATCTTGTTCCCTCCAACGTATGTCTGTTTGGATCATTCAGAATGCTTTGTGAGGTCGTCAATTTTCCAGTCATAGACGTGCAGGAAGCGGTGCATAAGTGGCTTTGCAACCAACTGAAAACCTTCTTGGAAGGAATATACATGCTTGTGGACCGCTGGATCAAGTGTATTGACAAGGGAGGAGACTACGTTGAAAAATGATGTACATATTAAACCCATATTTTTGTGTAAATAAATTGTAGAATAAAAACTAGATAATTTTTGACTCACTCTCGTATTTTCAAGAGGTTACCTATCAACAGTGAGGATCCACAGTCCTAAGCCAATTAAGTATGAAGGGAAGTCATGATTATATTAAATTAAATTTTAATTAGTTTCTAACACAAAACAATTACTTTCATAGTAAGATCTGCGAACATCTACCAACAGTTCTGCAAGCAAAGTATTCATTCAATCAATTCTCTCGCTCAGTCTCTCTATATCACTGAGCTAATTGAGCTAGATGAGTGATATTATATCCTAAGATAAAAAAGATTCATATTTCTCTTATAATTTCAGTGGTATATTGTTCACATCTCTACTAGACAGCATATGCTGATATGCCCAATCTTGTTTTGGTCACTTGTATTTGTCCAGCCGGTTCTTGAACTAGATCACAGAATCTGCCTCTATAACATTTTCTGGCAACTGGTTCCATTCTTTAACTACACTTCCACTTTTTAATAGTTTAAAGAAAATTTTATTGTTTTCCTAATCTACAGACATGACTTCGACCAGCTCCTTCCCGATGAAGCAGCTCCCGCTCAGGAGGAGTCACAGCTTCCCCAGCCTTCAGAACTCTTTCCAGCATTGGATATGTACCGGGCCACTTGTCGTCTGTTCCTCATCTTCAAGCAGCAGAGAGACAGAAAGCGGTTTGAGAAGCTCTGCAAGTATATTGTGCAGAGTCTGCACTCAGAGTCTGTGAAGCTGTCTTATGTTGGAGTGTTTTTGAATAAAGAATATAGGTAAATTATTTTTGTTATATGTGCAGAAAAATAATTCTTAAAACTTTTTATAGCCCCTATGTCGTTTATGGTCTCTTTGGGAGTGTACAGATATTAAGTTTTTCCAAGTATATTTTAAGTCCCCTTTTAATTTATCACTACATTTTATAATTAAACATTAAACATGAATAACGATACTAAATCATACCATACTGGTATCATAATGCCAGTTGGCCATCTTTGTATTTTCAACTAACAGAATATTGAGATATGTATATTGTATAGTAGTTATAATGTAATGTACTCATCACCTCTGTTTTTGTTTGGAATATGAAGACTGCTGATCATCATTATTTAATTTTAATACTGTGACAAAATATTATCTATGGACATGTCCAATTGACTGATAAATAAATAGTTTGATTTAAGAAGAAAACTAATACATTATATGTTAGTTACAAGAAAAAACCAAGGCTATTTTTTTTTCAGTCTACGCTGGATAGCCCATATAAAAGATCTGTTATACAAATGTTGCTTATACCTTGAGGAGCTGAAGCCTGAATCACCAATCGACATGCAGAGCATTCTCATTCACCTCCATACACTCGTGGCATTTACTGCAACTAACACCTGGGCGCTAACCAGACTAAAAAACTTTGAGAAATTGAGAGGAGGCATGACGCAGCTGTGTGCTAATGTCATGGGGTCACTGTTTCATAAAGGATATTATTTGACATTAAAGGTAAGTTAGATGTATAAATTGAATCTCATTTTATCACTTAATTTGATAATTTTGAAGGGTTGTTTGAAGTACCAAATAGACTATTTATTTTATTAAAGTACTTAGTTTACAAAGAATTAAAGCTAAGTGGTTATTATCAAAGGATTAATTTGTAACTGTAACTTACATTTTTTTTAAAACATGTGTATTTTACAGTCAATAAGAACTGAGATAATTTAAAATTAGAAAAATTTTATTATTCTTTTCAAACTTAAGTTTTGTTTAAAAATTATATAGTATAATTTTTAATTTAACGTTTAACGCACGTATTTAACGTCAAATTAACTGTCACAGTATTTATTCAAATAGTGCATAAAACTATTGACACTAGATTCTTTTTTTTTATTTCGATTGATAGCAGGCTGTTCTTATTTTGCCTACCAAGTCGTCACCTATAATATTAATAATTAATGTTTGTAATGTATTTTTACTATTTCTCCTACAGTCTCTCCTTCTACGTGGCCTTTGTCGCGAAAAGGTCTGTCTGAAAAACATAGCACTTACAGCAATAGTTACTCTGTCACTACGACCACTAGTCTCTGCACAGTTCTCAGAAAAGCTTCTAACGATGTACATAATTCAGATTTTGTCAGTGCCAACACTTGTTTATCACATGCAACAGATATCACCTGAGGTAAGAGCTCTAAATTATGAAGGGTTTTAATTGATGGAAAATTTTAAATCCAACTTAGTAGATGCTAACAGGGCACAATAACAGTATAGATAAGTAATTTTAAAGCATAATCAAATTAAGTTCTTCTCTGTTTGTCATGTTCAAATTGATAAATGTTTGTAATGTAATTTGTGTGTAATACAAAATATCTTCCCACAGTCAATACAAGCATACCGCTCTTACTCGATGTTCGACAAATGCCTAGAGTTCCTCAGCACAGACCAGAACATGCGTATAGTTTTCAACACACTGGAGGGTAACTATGCGCTCTGTTTGCTCGGGAACCTCGTGCAATTGGCGCATTTAGAGAGAGAATATGCGCAGCCGGAGACATACTACCCTACTTTTGTGGTAAGTATTTGTATAACATAGAACTTACATAATCGCTCAACTAGCTCCATTGTGTAAAACCTTCGTGCAAAAGCTACTGGGTAGTCCGAGCATTTGTTTAAACACAAATACATATTAAGATTTGGTTAATTCATACCCTTCTTTGTGTATGATGGATTATGATTATGTGCCAAAGTAGATGGATTCAAAAGTTGAAAAAGTTGATTTATTATTAGGACAGCACAGACAGGCCTGTACCGAAACAACATCAGGCAAAGAGAGAGAGTTGTCAAAGTTGAACGAGAGTGTTCAATGACTTAGGACACTGGGCATCAATGAGTCTTGAATAATTGATTGAGGGCGACTTTTACCAAACGCTGTTTAAAATTAGCTTAATTGAAATCAACTAATTATGATTAACCCCTAATTACAAATTAAACTAATTTCAATTAGTGGCGTCTTGCACCAAACAGATTTTGTCATCTATTAACAAATCGTAATTAAATTTTGTCTATGACAGTGTGGCATAGAAAGAAACTATAAAAATAATATCTATGACTGTCGAACCATGTTCCGTTTTACGATAGTAAAGTTTTTGAGCATAGCGATTTGAAAATTTTTACAGTTTCCATACTATACTTTGAAAGGTATTTGCTTAGTTTGGAACGTGTGACTTTTTCGATCTGTCAGACAGAAAAACTTGTGTTCATTCATGATTGCGTGTTGATTGTTGTTATTTTTGTTCCCAACGAATCGTGAATAAAAATGAATATTATACCAAGCACTAGTTCGCGTTCTCGTGCCCCTAATTTTACTAGGGAAGAACAAGAGTTGCTCTGTGACGTGCTTAAACCATTTATGCACATCATAGAAAGTAAAAAGACCGACGGCGTTAAGCACGGTGAAAAACAAGCCGCATGGGCTAAAGTGACCGAAACGTTTAATGGAAACACGAAATATACGAATCGGACAACTGAAAATTTATTGCTTTGCTACCGCAATATGAAAGCGAAAATTAAAAAGGAGCATTCAACTGCAAAAATGAACTTATCAGGTAAGATTGTATTTTTTTCACCTATATAAGGTTTATGGCTCACATAAGCACTGTAAATCAAACCAAGTATTTATTAATTTGTTTTTTAAGTATTAGTTTGTTTATTTCGGGCTACTTACTTTCTCCCATTTTCTTGTTCGTATAGTTTAGATCCTAACATTGGTAACTATTTTACAGATCCCAGGAAAAAAGAGGCATTTATTAATGCTATCGAGGCGAACGGAAATGACTGGAATGCTGTCTCTTCAGAAATTAATGAGCCAGCAGAAGTCTGCGAGTCAGGTTTCAAGGAGATGAAAAGAGAAATAAAGAAAAAAGAAAGTCAATATAGAAAGACCATAATGGGTACAGGTATGCACTTATGTTTTGTACTTATTACAGTCCAGATAATATTTACTACATTATTCTCAATTTAGATGATGCATTTTCTCTTTTACTTCAGGTGGTGGCCCTCCCCCTCCAGATTATGATAAACCATTGATGCAATTAAAAAAAATTATTGAGCCACAGATTGATGGCTTATATACAATTTATGATGGAGATTCTCTCTTGATGGCACAATACCAAGAGAGTGTTCATGATAGTGAGAAAATAAAACCTATCGAATATGGTATGTATATAAAATATTTATTGAATATAGTACATATAATATGTAAATTGGATTTTTATATTTTAATGTGCTATTTCAATTATTATAGAAGTTCAATTTAAAACCAATGATGAAGTCATTGCAGAGTCGGAGGAAACAAAAAAAGAGGGAATTACTACTACACCTATTAGTTTTAAGAATAGAGTGGATTTATTAAGAAGAAAAAAGGCAACTCCTCTGAATTGTACTGGTAAGAACTATAAATAATTAATACTATAACAGTATATATATAAATAATTAATATGCATTAATTTTATAACAGATAATGCGAAGCCGTCATATAAAAAGAAAGAAAAAACTAGTGAATTGTTTCAAACTCTTGCTGAACAAAAATTGGAACTAGTACAGATACAAAAACAAGTTTTGTTGAACGACATGGAGCATCAGAGCAAGATGCAGCAGTTACAACTAGAGGAAACAATTCAAGTAAATAAATACACTCAGATGATGAGAGAAAAAGATATTAAAATTAAGGATTTGGAGTTAGAATTACAAGCACAAACCATAAAACACTGTGAAATAATGAAAGAAAAGGAATTTCAAATAAAGGAATTGGAGTTACAGTTAAAGGAAAAAGAACTCTTGTTGTTAGATAAGAAAATAAACAAGTTGAAATAAAAATTATTTTATTTATGTTTTAAAATTGTTGTTTAACTTGTATAATTTATGCCTTCTCTTGTATAATTTATGTAGTCACAGTCGACTAGATGTTTTTTCTATGTTACCATGATACTAAGAAGTAAATCAGCCATTATAATCTGAAAAATAAAATAAAAGAGAATTATAGCAAATAAAAAGCATATTCATTTGCAATATTTATGTAATACGTAATATTTAATTATTTTTTTAACATACCCAGCAAAATAGTCATTGATTAGAACTGTGCGTTCAAAATTCCTTCCAGCTCGACCTTGTGGTGTGTGTGGTGAGTCTGGTATATCAGGTAAAACTGGGTACTCTGGGTCTTCTGGTGGAATTTCATCTTTTTGCCAAATGGCTATATTGTGTAGCACAGCAGTTGCTATTATTATACCTGTAATAAAATAAACAACATAAGAGCATGAAACACAAATGAAGGCACAGAGTTATAATACTTACATACAAATAAAGGCTAATACATACAATGAGTTCTAATACTTCCAACTTACCAGGTATTTTATGTAACTTCACACTTACACCCCGAGATATTATAGGAAATCGTCTTTTCCAGACTCCAAAAGCTCTCTCTACAACATTACGAGTTTTTATTTGTGATTCTTGATAAAGGGCTTCTCCTCTGGTGTAAACATTGCCATCACCTAATGGTGTCATCATAAAACTAGTTTGAGCGTATCCACTGTCACCCAAAAGCAATTTATTATTATATTTTCCTTGGAGAAAATTTCTCTTTACTGCACAATTATCCCAGATATTGGAATCATGGGCAGAGCCATGCCAACGAGCAACCACATCGAGGAATGTTAAGTCCGGGGCTGCCACACATTGAGTATTAATGGAAAAATACCCCTTTCTATTTCTATAAATTTCAGCATTAGGACCTCCTAAAAAGGAAAGTAGAAATTAGTAAAGCCAGTACAATCAAACTATACCATAGTTACCTATGTATATTTGTAAAATATGTTTCATACCTGGTGACAAAATTCTCACATGAGTACAATCTATAGCACCAATCACACGAGGAAATTTAGCGATTTGGTAGAATTTTGTTGATATAGCTTTTTGATCTTGATCAGATTCTGGTAGTGATATGAATTTTCTGTATAATGACGCAATAGCATGAGTGACCCTGTGTACAATGCGACATGATGTTGCTTCTTCCACACCAATTACATCACCACAAGTAATTAGCTGACTTCCTGTTGCATAATATCTTAGCGTACACAATAACTGGTTTAAAGGAGATACAGCTCCATTTCTAAAAACATAAAGAACAGATTAAGTATTAGATACTATATGTATGCATTGTATATTAGGGTAGAGGGGTCAGTGTTGTTGATTCTTTAGCTAGTACCTACAAAGTGTACTATATGTGCACTTATAAGCTACTATTGTTATTTATAATAATGTGTATCTAGCAAGGTAGATTAAATAAGTAAGAACCTACTTACTTTTCTGTTTTAAATTTCAATTGTTGTTCAATTACTTGTAACAAAAGCAACACTGTCGATTTGGAAAGACGAAACCTTCTAATAAATTTCTTTTCGGTAAGGGTTTCAAATAAATTAGTCCTCGGACCAATAATTCGTGGTGCCCGGGGTCTATTCATATATTGAAGAATTTCCTCGTCGTCGTCGTCGAATAACATATCCAGAACTGATAATTCCATAATAAGAACACGAACAAATGTTGAAACTTTGAACTAGACCCCTAGAGAAAACAATAACAAACATAACCTCAAAATGTGCGTTGACAGTTGTTAATCGCGATTAGCTTCCTTAATTAGCCATTTCTCTGTAATTAACTTTGACAGCTCACATAATTGTGATTAGTCCATGGTGCAAGGCGGTAATCAAAATTTTATGTTTAATTATTATTTTAATTTCAATTAAGGGTTTCGTAAAAGTCGCCCTGAGATAAGTCCAAATCATAAGTTAGAGAAGGACTGCAATATTGGACAAGACATCATTTATTTATAGTGTCAATACAACAACCACATACGAGTGATAAACTTCCTACCACATACTAAATATTTTCAAATATATCTTACATCTAAATATTTTTTAAATAAATTTCCAAAATTCTTTTCGACATGTTTATTTTTTGTACTTTTTAAATAAACGATAAAACATGTCAATTTCAGGAATAGTCCGTTACTCTATTCATTGTTTTCTTTTTTACCCTCAGTTGGTTGTAACGCGCTTCCTTGATTCTTGCCAACAATACGTAGTCTGCAAGAAAGGCAACCTTAGCAACTGGCACCCTGTTCTTGGCTGGTTTTCCCAAAGCTTTGATGCTTACTTGCCACCGGCTATGGGGAATCTTCGTACTCAGCTCTCTTTATTGTGGGGTGCTCCACTGTTGAAGAAGTTATTGGCAATGCCATTGAAAGAAATGGTTGATGGAGGGATTACAGGGGAAGAGGGAGCTGGACCCAGTCAGCCGTCAACCCCCGTGCAGAGTAATAATCCAGCTTCTTTTATAAGGAGAGCGATTGAAGCAAGGACTAGTAGGTATGTTAATTACTTTAATGTTGTTTACATTTGAGGTAATTAATTGTGTCAATTAAGTGGTCCCATTCCAAATGCAATATTTCATATTTCAATGATACACGTGTTCTAGTATTTTGTACTGAAAACGTTTTAATGAAGTACATTTGTATTTTATTTGGTTAATTATTTTTTTTTATGGATAAAGGCGTCAGACGAGCACAGTCCACCTGATGGTAAGTGGATACTATCCTCCATGGACATCCGCGATACATGCCAACATCAGTCCAGAATGACAAATGTTGACACACTCCCGGATGCGCTGCCTACCTTTGCAGATTAAGGAATGGATTGGGAGAAAGGGTTGGGAAAATGGGGAGAGATAGGATGGGATGGAAATGGGCTCTGGCATATCTCACTAAATTATCACATTTAATATTAGCAATTATGAATTATTTTTAGTTTATTTCAATGCTGCAACCAGTGTACATAGGTCCTTATTGATGCCGCTATGTTTTACTCTACCTTTATTTAATGTTATTTATACCATATTGCAGACAATATTAGCTTAAGTTGCGACAAGAATTGTATTGTATATCAGGGAGGGGGTAACAACAGTCAAATGAGCATTACCAGATAAATCAATTTCATATTTTAGCCGAAATAAACTTACAAACTTACAAAAAATAAACTAACAAGCTGTTTATAGACTAAAAGTTATGTAGATATGTATTTTACGACTGGGTTAAATAAGTAAAATGTTATTGTCGTTAAAAAGTATTGAAAATACAATATTAAAAAATTAAAAGTTATTTTGGAAAGCATAGAATAGACGCTTGATCAACAGACGGACATTTCAAGCCTTCGTCAATATTTTATCCTTATGTTCAAAGTCTATTACGTGTGAGGTTCAATGTACAGTGTGATAAACTATTAACAGATGTAACATCACATTTTTTCCAGAGCAAACGCACATAAAAACTACAGGAAACTAGGCTCTCCAGATTGTACAAAAGCGGCGTTGATTTGCTCCATGTATCATACAGCTTTGCAGACCATGACGCAAGTTAAACTTGACATATTGACAGGTAAACATATAAAAGTTCACAATTTTTGTACCTTCCAAATTCTCTTTTCGTAAGTTTTTTTACGTTCCTTTGTTATTAGGCACAAGTGTCATCTGGTAATTACAATGATTTTCGTTACACATCTACATGGATTTTTTACAACTGTCAAACATATCAAAGAATAGAAGAGAAAGTAGTTTGTGTGCAGAAAAGTAGAAATGCTGATCGTCTTTTATGTGTATGAGCTAACGATCTCCCGGAAGCTGTTTTTTCTAAAGGCTATGAATAAAATACATAGCTGCCTCTTTACATGTCGTTGAAACGTTGTACATACACAATATTGCCAATCAAACAAGTCCGTTCTCGACTCTAAACTGCCTTGTTTTATTGTGTATTATAAATTTCAAATAACTGTAGGATGTTTGTTTGAAGTTAGTAGTCCAGAGTTTTGAAATTCAATGTATTTATTCAATAAATAGCCTGGTGCTGGTGTATAGTATTGGCCAATGGAGCGTTCGGAAAAAATATGAAACATTATCAACATATTCAGTAGACGACTAGGTGGTGCCAACCGCAAATATAACGTTGTAGAACAAACCTATTCATTCAATTAAAGCAATGAATATTTACTTAATTTCCATACAAGTTTGTAATCTTGTGTAGACTTGGTTGGCCAATGTTTTATAAACTGTAACCAGTCATTTTTTCCATCTACTGCTAGACGTGCCTCCACATGCACATTGTCTTGTACTTGTACAACCCCGATGTATGGTCTTCAAACACCTCTGGCCAACCCACTTGGCCAGTTCACTTCTTTAGAGATGGTGTAGTTCCTCAGCGCTTGTAGTGGCTTTGTTATCCCTTAGTCGCCTTTTACAGTCACCGTAAATAAATAATTTGTATTCATGTGATACCTTGGTTGGCCAATGGTGTCTGTGTTGCAATTGTATAATATGAAGTTGCAATTCGCGGCGTAAAGTGACTGAGAGTTTTAGCCTTTCACACTATGTGATCAGTAAACTTGAATTGTTCCCTTTTGTATAAGTGGCCCTACTAGTCGTGGCACATGATCAATGATGTGGTTTTTATTTCTCTTATGTTATAGGTCTGTGCAATCAAGATGAAATCCTATACTCATTGTGGCAATTCCTCTGTACATTGGGACCAAATTGTGGCCTCAAGTCGTTTCTAGATCTCCTCGCTGTGAATACCAAGACGTCGGCGCCGGAATTTCAAATGTTGATACTTTTCGCCGATTGCATGACGCATTACGTCACGTATGTATTATTTCTTTATCTCTATATATATAAAATTCTCGTGTCACAATGTTCGTTCCCGTACTCCTCCGAAACGGCTTGACCGATTCTCATGAAATTTTGTGAGCATATTGAGTAGGTCTGAGAATCGGCCAACATCTATTTTTCATACCCCTTAGTGATAAGGGTTGTCCACCCTTAGCGCCATCTGTTGGGCAGCCACAGCAACGCGTGGCCGGGCACAGCTAGTATTCTCTAAAAATCTTGTGTGTTAACTATCTGGCGACTTGTGTTTTAACTATTTTGGGTATTAATTAGTAGTATACATATAATAACATTTCGGTATTATATATCTGAGAGAGCCGTGTCTGTACATATTTTTTTTTTTTGTAAAAGTTATTGCACTATTAAAGTACGAATGATATAAAACCAAAAATAACATTTTTTGTAATTTTTGTCTGTCTGTCTGAACGCGAATAATGCAAAATACACTGGACAGAATTTAATGGAACTTGGCTTATTAGAGCTTATGACCTGGGTTAAATTTTAGAGTACATTTTATCCTGATGCGTTATTAAGTTCCCACGGAAATTACTCTAAAGTTTACGCGAACGAAATCGCTGACACCGCTAGTTTAAAATATTGCGCTCCGATGACATGTTGTTTCTGAAAATTAAAACATTGTTTTATTTCGAATTATATCTAGAATTACCTTCCAGAATCAACTGGATTCCGCAAGGTCGGCAGCGCATCCGCAAGCACCCTGGTCTTGCAGGTGTCCATGGGCGGCGGTGACCACTTACCATACCGCCCGCTCGTCTGTCATCTATTCTATACAAAAATAATAATATAAAGAATGCTTCATAACATTAAGGTGTAACAAATGCAGATTTTTACCTTTTAATTTTTTATTGCAATCGATAGGAAAAATCAACATTCGCCATATATGTATATTAAAACTAATAATATTAAAAAAACTTCCACTGTATCAAGTTCAGTAAGTTTTGGTCAAGCAGTTAAGGGTTTATAGCCTCGATCCAGGTATGAAGTGAGTCCAATACATATCCAATTTTTATACCTATAAAAAAGACGCCTAAACTATCTTCGACACATCTCCATTTCAGTGTTTTAATTATGTTAAAAACTATCTCATTTTGTTAATTTTCTTGACTCATCTGCCTTTTGATGTGAAACATCTAATGCGGCCGGTCAGACCGGCCGTTGCCGTGGCGACGCGTCGCCACGGCATGCGTCGCTACGTAATACCGTCAAAGGCAACATCGATTATAATTACAGAAGTCACTAATTAAGAGAATTAAGTTGTTTCCATTTAATTTTTGTATTAAATTAATATAAATGTATATTAAATAAACAATCGTCTTTTTCTTTAAAAAAAATATCTGTATATTATAATATATTTATTTCCTTTCATGAGCTATTCTTTTATGCTCATTATTTATACAAAATAATTTCGATGTTTCACATCTGCCAGACGTCCCGCGACGGCTCACTTTTTTTTTGATACTACTACAGATATGTATTTGCAGTATTTTAAACCGCATACATACAGTATACCACACACGCATATCACATATATATCACTAAGGCTTGGTTGAATTTATGGGCATTTTTTTTTGTAGGATCTTAGATGACATGGAAATGTACGAGCAACAGGATCCATTCAAGTTGCAAGACTTTGTAAACATGTCCTTGTTTCTCAACTTATTTGTTTATAAGTCAATAATGACACAATTATTTGGTAAGTAAAGTTTGAGACAGTTTTCTTTATTTCTAACTTGTATGAGTAAGTTGATTCACCCACTTGGACTCAGGATGTAAAATCAGGATTTTGCCTGGGAAATAATTAAGAGCCTTCTATTTTAATAAATCGGTTGTATTTTTGAAACTTATCAATTTTGATAAAAATACACATCTTTTGGTATAAATTTCCTACATAATGATGAACACTACAATAAAATTGCATTAGTATATTCGAAAATTAGTGCAAATAAATATCCTTGAAAGATGTTGAGATTAAAGCGCCTTAAATGTTGAGATTAAAGGATTTGACAAACTACGTGATCCAATGAATGTGTTTGACAAACAAAAGCGCAAATGTATAATGAAATTTGTCAAACCTGGCTTCCACTTTTAAATATTTCCGATCGTGTAGTGTCACTCCAAAACGTGTGAAATTTTCTCTTGATAATCTATTTCATGCAGCGTCCTTTTTTGTATTATGAAGATAGAAAAAGAAGCACCGTGAATAGATTGTCAAAGAGCGATTTTCAAATGTTTTGGATAGTCTTATTTGACAAATAGTCGCGTAAATCATCGAATATTAGAAAAAAATCAAAAA
This sequence comes from Sesia bembeciformis, assembly GCA_943735995.1. NCBI lineage: Eukaryota > Metazoa > Arthropoda > Insecta > Lepidoptera > Sesiidae > Sesia > Sesia bembeciformis. The sequence continues at coordinate 4,291,876 of OX031028.1, read as the reverse complement.
GCAACGTTTTAACCACAAAGAAAAATTATTGTCAAAAAATACTTTTTTTTTTCATAAATAATCACATAATTCTTTTTCTAATAATCATGTATCCTCTCCAGATCTCAAGAATATCCAAAGCAACGAACTATTCAGTTCCCTACACACTCTATTACTAGTGTTGTACCGGCGTGATTGTCGACGTGCGTACACGCCACCCAACCACTGGCTAGTGCGGGAAATACGAGAGGGACAGTTCATGGCAGACTTGGAGAAGGGGAAAAAACCTCAGCAAGTTTGTAATCACCCTCATTACATTTGAAAACTCTGTCACGTGTAAATATCCTTTCGATCTTTTCATACTAGGTCTTTTGTGTTGTTTCAGGTTTTAGTACAAAAGACTCCACATATGATAGCTCATGGAGAACGAGTAAGATTGTTTAGACGTGCCGTTGCTGATGAAAAGGTTAGATTAATTCTTCTATTGCATTGTTCTAATTGTCAGTTAAAGTTCTCTTATCCATTCTGTTAGTATGTATTTTGTCGAAAACGTTGTTTTGGAGAAAAACACTTTAATGTGAAGAAACATTTAATATGGTATGGTATATGTACGAAGTGCTTGACAATTATTAATCTAGAAAAAGTGTGCTTCTGTCACCGTTTTTGCAACTGTTCACCGGCGAACCTCGCCCGGTGCGTCTAAGATATAACATGTTTCATAACCTCTAAGCGCTCAACTGTCTGCACACGACAGTTGAGCGCATTACCGAGCCGCGCATTGAAGGGCATCGTGCGTGTACGGTTTGTTAATGCGCAAGGGCTCGATGAGGCAGGCATAGACCACAATGGGTGTATAAAGTAATCTGGGTTACGCTTAATATCCACTAATCTGCACTAGGTCAGCATAGTGGTTTAATTAAGCCCCCAAGATGCCTCGTGATTGCAAGAGCTGACCTATAGGACATAGGTCAGCTCTTACAGCTCGAAAGGAAGAAGTTACAGGCTGATTTCGACTGTAAATTTCGTGTATCGTAGGTGGTGTTAGGTCTAACGGAGCGAGCATGTGGTGCTGGGAACCGTTCCACGCTGGTGACGGTCCGTCGAGCGCGCTTGGTTGAGGACGGGTACAGACAGCTGGGCGCGTTACCGAGCCGCGCGCTGAAGGGCGTCGTGCGCGTGCGTTTTGTCAATGCGCAAGGGCTCGATGAGGCGGGCATAGATCAGGACGGAGTGTTTAAAGGTAGGTACTATAATATAATATTCCTGAAAGGCTGAAAGGCGCGCCACCTCAAGGAGCTTTCTAAGTCAATATCACCCGGTGAACTAGCGCCGCAAAGGCGGTGTAAAGAATTCTGAAACGATACCACTGCTACCCCAGTGAATGTTCTGTTGGAGGACAAAGGCGATCCCAACGAAGGGAACAATGTCCTGAAATTGGCGTGTGATATCTCTGAACTTACACCTGTATCGCAAAGGAATAAATCCGTAGACCAGAACAACTTTAAATTAATTAAATTATTTTGTTACTTTATTTACTCAACCATTTTTTTTTCATGCCATAAACATTTATTATATTTTTATTTTACCTCAAGTGTCTTCTGCTTGTAACCTATAAAATCCTATAAAAGTATTTTAAAATCTTTTAAAATCTTTAAATTGTAACCTATAAATCCTATAAAATCAAGAGTATATCCTATAAATCCTAATCTATATATATAAAAGAGGATGTTGTTATATTGGTGATTAATAGACTTCGACACCGTTTGACCGATCACCATGAAATTTGGCACATATATGTATCTTTTCATGGAGAAGGTTTTTATGCTATCGACTTTGATGTAACAAGCCACTAGAGCACTAGCTGGTGCTACGACACATCAACTTCTATATCGTTCAACCGATCGCCACGAAAATTGGTATACGAAAATTGGTAAAATTTGAGCACGGAGAATATTTTCGAGCTATCGACTTTGTTGTAACTTGCCACTAGATGGCGCTGCAATACATCAACTTTTATGGCAGGACAACATCTGCCGGGTTTTGCTAGTATCATATAAAAGAGTACCAACAGTATTTTCCTGTTTTAGAATTCCTGGAGGAGACGATAAAGCGCGTTTTCGATCCGTCGCTGAATCTGTTTCGTGTGACGAGCGAGGAGCGCCTATACCCGTCACCGACGTCCTGCTTACAGGACAACCATTTGCAATTGTTCGAGTTCATCGGCCGAATGCTGGGGAAGGCAGTCTACGAGGTAACCGCACACTACTCGTTTATCACCATGATTTTTTATGTTGAAGGTAGCAGACAGGCATGCGGCCCACGTGATGATTGTGAACCCACGTGAAGTGTCTACCGCCGCCCATGGACACCTACAACACCAGGGTATGGAGGGGTGTGCGGGTGCGCTGCCGGCCTTGTAGAATCCTATTCACAGTTTTCTTGAAGAACCCCATGATTATTGACTTTAGATGAAATTGTGTGATAAAGGATAAACCACACTTATTCGTATCAATTCAAATTCTGCCTATACAAAAGTATCGTTTTGTATCGAAAATTGTTTGTATCCTTTCACCTTTTCACATCAATTCGATTTTCGCATTTTCTGAGGAAAAATCCTTTCGCATATTATCAGACTCGAAATCATGTTTATTAACCCGATCCCATGTTTTCACACTATCTTATATTTTAATGTAATTCAAGATACGATATGCAATTGCTAAATAATGCAATGACGTGAGCATGTAATTGCATGCAAACGCAGCCGATAACGTGCAATTGCATCGGTAAGAGGGGAACGACGAAGGCAGTGAATCCTGTGCGCGGTGTTTTCTACAGAACGGTCTTTCCATGCTTTCGCATCCGATCGCATACTATTTTTTTATTTATTTAATCTTCATTGCACAAGTAATCGTACAAATGGCGGATTTAATACCATATGGCATCAAGTTCGCCGAAGGCCAAAAATAAAACGAATACAGTCGCCGATGAGACGATCCAGTGTTTGTTAAGAAGTTATTGACTAACGTCGAGATAACACATATCATCAATAACTGTCAAAATGAGTGTTTGTACAAATACGTTTCCGCCTTTGTCGGCGGGAAATTTTAATGCATGTATTCACATCGTAATCGTATCACATCAGGCCGCACGGTTTCACATGTTATCATATGCTATTGCATGCTACAGGCAATTACGGCCAAGTGTAGTTAAAACCATTCTGCAAAATGCGCAAAAGTGTGGTTTATCCTAAACGTATTCTTTTCTTTACGTGAAATTTTGTTACGTTTACGTACAGGGTATAGTAGTCGACGTGCCGTTCGCGTCGTTCTTCTTGAGCCAAGTGCTTGGGCAGACGCAGCAGGCCCTGTACAGCTGGATCGACGAACTGCCATCACTTGACAGAGACCTGTACAGAAGTCTCACTTACATTAAACATTTTCAGGTGAGAAAAATTACATTTACTAATTATCCACGTCTTTGTACTATATTTTTTTACGATATATTATTATTATTATTGTGTAAGGCGACCAGCATTACTGCTGGTATGCCTATATCTTGTGTTAGCTGGTGTTAAAAGTTTCGCCATATCTCTTCTCCTGGAAGCCAGTTGTCAAGTCTGTTTTTGAAACTGCTTATATGAGTAGTTGGCGATTCAATGATTTCTTGTGGAATAAGTTAGTAATTACCATGTCCATAACTTTGTTACTGAGAATTTTATGGCCTGTTTTTGTATTGATCAGTTTTATCTAATTTTAAATTATTGAAATGTTTAGTTGTACGTTTGCGTTACAATACACAGTATTTTATTTAACAAAAATTGGATAAAATAGTGCAACATTGACATGGAACTAAAAGTTAACAAACATAATAGTTTATTCTATTTATTCCCTTTTCAGGGTGATATATCATCGCTAGAGCTTACATTTTCTGTGGACGAGGAGAGATTGGGCGAAATTGTCACTCACGAACTAGTACCTGGGGGAAAGGTTATACCAGTCACTAACGAAAACAAGTAAGAAAAGTAGAATTAATTAGTGTCTTTAACATAGTCTCTCATAAATTTCATTTGAACACAATCTTACTCAGCAGCATCTCAAATGTGACATCTCATTGATCACTTACAAGTAACTAGAAAGTATTATACATTAGTATTAAAAATTAAATTAAATTAAAAGTATTAAATTAAAAAACAGACATGAGGAGACCTGTGTCCATCAGTAGACGATAAAAGCGCTGTTAACGGTAATAGGTATATATACGCATTTAAGACCCTTTTTTATATAAATGTGTGCAAAATACGAAAAACTTCAAAATTATACTTCATATTCTTGTTTAAAAAACCGCATGCTCTTAACAATATGATTTTTATATTAAATTTTCTCTTTCTATATTACATAACTCTTAACCAATTTTACCAATATTTCAGAATTAATTACATACACTTAATGGCCCACTTCCGAATGCACACGCAAATCAAGGACCAAACGAACGCTTTCATCAAAGGATTTAGGACTATCATCAATCCGGAGTGGCTTTCATTGTTTTCTACACCCGAGGTGAGTTGCTAATGAGTGAAATAACGATACTTTTTATAATGATTGAAGAAGTCTTCCTCCTCGTATCTTTTATGGGTCGGGAGCTTGAAGACTAGATCTCAAAATCAAAAAGTCTAGGTTGCATATTGACTAGATATCAAGAAGACTAGGTATCAAAATGTCTAACTAGGTCGCTAAATGACTACATCACAAAAAAAAACTAGGTTCCAAAATGAAGGCTAAATTGTTTTGCCTTTCGCGTTAATATACGTATTATTGGAAGAATTGCCCGTTCTCCCTTTTCTTTTAATGTCAGTGCCCGGGTTACACGACACTGTGGGCTACTGTACTTGCAAAAAATAAGACACAATGTAGTCATTTTGGCACCTAGTATTTTTATAATGTAGTCGTTTAAGAACCTAGTCATTCTGATATCTAGTCTTTATGCTCTCGACCCTTTTTTGTACTAGGACATCTCCCAACACCCTCCATGTCTATGGAGTTTGGGAAACATGCTAACATCATAACACAAATAATAAAAATGTTAGTATGTCGCGTCCGTAAATGCGCTGTCTCCGTTTTGTTTATTCTATTTCATTTTCTGTATTATATTGTAACAATGTTTCGAGTATTGTCCTTTCCTGCACTTCTTGCTACTAAATCCCTAAAAACTGGTCTCTAATGAAAACTGAATTCAAATTCCTTCCTAATGTCAAATGTTATTACACTCCAGTAAAGCCTTCTTTGATCGCTTGTTTGCGCATGCAACTCAGCTTCTGTATAACCATTGATATATAAAAAATACACCTTAATTGGTGTTTTAATTTTTATTACGTTTACTTATAAATAAATTGCTGAAGTAAAGACTGGCTGTTATTTATTCATCCAAGAACCCCCTACCATCTTAGCAAACGTAGCCGTACTATACTCCATTTTTCATTCTTGCAATCCTATTTCTAAATCCGCAAAGTTGTCATCTCATTCAGCATGGCAGGGAAAGTGATAGGATACGACACAGCTGCGGGCACTGCCAGTCTCCCAGTCAGTCTCAAAACATGTTAGTACCTCTTATGGCATGTTACATGTTAGTTTCCTACTGAATTATTATATAAATCGATTATTCTATCGTAACTTTCAATCGTTTTGCAGTACCGGAAGAGATCGCCTTAGCGATAAGGTCGTCTATTGTATTCTGACATTAAAAGTTATGTGCACATATATTTATCAATTGTACCCAATAACTACTATTTATTATAACCAGCTGCAACGTCTAATAAGCGGCGACAACGTACCACTAGACTTGCGCGACTTGCGTCGACACACGCAGTACTACGGCGGGTTTCACGACTCGCACCGCGTCGTCTGCTGGCTCTGGGACGTGCTGCAGCGGGACTTCACGGAGCACGAGCGTGCCATGTTCCTCAAGGTACACACTGTTACATTACATCTTACTTTAATGCCATCGCACCAAAATGTATTATCAGCTACAACGGCTAATAAGCGGCGGCAACATGGTGTTTGAGGCACTTGCCCGTTTGCTGGCTCTAAGACGTATTACAGCGGGACCTCGCGGATTACCAACGCGCCGTGTACCTCAAGGTACACATGCAGTAATATGTAGTTCCAGAACTTAAACTCGATTACGCAAAAGTAACAGAAACAAAACTGAACTTCAATTACGCAAAAGTAAAATTTTATTGTTTCTTGTAATGAACATACTATAGTTGTCATTTCACGCTAACTATAACTGTCGATAAGAGCACGCAAAGAATAACGATAAGATTACTCACAGTTTCACAGTACGCCGTGTCGTTCCAATTTGTCGATATTATTTAATTCGACATGCAGCACGCACAAAAGCTGAAACTCGTGCGTTATATGAAGATGACTTAATTACCTACCTTTTTTACAATGTCACCAGTCTACGAATTGAGCAGTATATTGGCGCACTGCTTAGCTTAATTCTATTGTTTTTACTCAAATGTACAGTCAAACTGTTGACTTTTTATAGAACAAAGGACAGACATAGACAGTCCCTGATTATAAGTGGACACTGTCACCCCTGGACATACATAATACATGTATTGTTAAAAATGACAAAAGTTGGCACTAAATGACAACTTTTGTCAATTATTTGAAGACTCCCCAATCGCTTTAATATTTACAGTTCGTGACGTCATGCTCTAAGCCGCCAGTACTCGGTTTTGCACATCTGAAGCCACCTTTTTCTATTCGCTGCGTGGAAGTGGGGGATGACGAAGACACCGGTGATACTATAGGTAAGATTTTTTTATAGAAACAAGATACTGTCACTTGACAGTAAGTGTAATCTAATCAAGCAGAATGCCTAAGTAGTAAATAACTGTTACTCCATGGAAGTCCGTCATTTATTTATTTATTCAATTCGTTATTTCAATATTAGTCAAAAATTCTTTTCTCATTGACCTAACATCAAAAAAAAAATTACTGTAAATTATTTTAACCTCTACAAATAATGATAAGTAGCTTATAATAATTAACATCACCTTGTTGTCACGCTTGAATTTTTGAACGTATGACTTTAGCGTGCTATATTTCTGGCAACACTGATCACTGACGGGAAAGTGATATACTGTTTGACAGCTGACTTTTTGGTAATGGCGACAAATTGAAATTATAAGTTACAAGTTTTATTTTTTAACAATTTTAAAATTAAAGTCAATACGGAGAAAATTAGATATGTTTTACAATTTTTTTTCGACAAGCGTATGAATGCTTCTAGTGCTCGAATAGAGATTTTTGGTGTTTATGGAGAGGATGCTTTATCTAAAACTACTGCAAAAAAATAGTTCAGTCGATTCAGGTATGGTAAATTTGATGTGAATGATGTTCCTCGCTGTGGTTGTCCTATTAAGGTAAATGTTGATGTTATTATTGAAAAAATTGAAGCAGATCGACACATAAGCAGTCATCAAGTTGCGGAAGAGCTTAGCATTTACCACTCAACAGGTTTGGATTTGTAATGTTGGTTTAAATGTGTCATCGGCTTTATTATTAATTGGCATGATTTTACTTAGTCGGGCCATAAATACCGTTACAATGAAGAAAAATCAAAAATTACATTTTTGAAACATAAATGAATTTGAAATCTGTCATTCTCACGTGAAAAATAAATGTATTTTCTCATTTTAGCGCCAATAATTAAATATTGTACTAATATTAAAATGGAGAGGGGTGATAACGAAAACCGTATTGCTGTAATTGCATTACACAAAGTAGGCATGGAGAAAAATGCAATTTTGAAAACTCTTCATCCGCTTGATATTAGCTGAATGTTTATTTACCGGGCTATTGGTAGGTACATCGAAACGTCCTCTGTTTGTGACAGATAAGGATCTGGTCGGCCAAGCAATATTTGTACTAAACAGACGATTAAAGCTGTGAAGGAGAAATTTGAAGAAATTCTGTCCGGAAGCAAAAGATTTTATCCAAAGAGATGAATGTAGCACCCAGAACCATGTCACGTATTTTAAAAGATGATTTAGGAGTTGTTGCTTCAAAAGGCGTTCTGGTCATTTCTAAATTGATAATTTAAAGAAAAATAGCGTTGACAAATCAAAACTTCTTCGGCGGTCCGTAAAAGGAGCTCGCTCCCAGACATTTCTTATTTATGGACGAGAAAATGTTCACCATTCAGAAACATTTTATCAAGCAGAATGATCGAGATTACGCTCATAACTCAAGAGTAGCTGTTCAATTGGTAATAGGGTCCAACATGGCTATTATCCAGCTTCAGTGATGGTTCCGGAGTGTTAGCTATCAAAGAGTGACTGAACCATATTTGTGTGAAAAGGTATTAAAATGTTGGCTCAAGTGTATCAAGATATAATTCTTGAAAAGGTCGTAAAGCCTCTTAAAAACACCCTGTTCTATAACCAAGAATGGTCCTTTCGGGTACACTCAGCGCCAGGTCATAAGGTTCGCTCTTTCGGTTCGGTCATAAGGTTTTAAATATTTTCGACTTCATTAAAACTGAAGGCTGGCCGTCATTTAGATCGGGTCTTAATCCTCTCGATTATGATTTATGGTTTGTTTTAGAGAGTATCGCATGTTCTAAACGCCACGATAATATTGAATCCCTAAAACAGTCCATAAGGGTAGCAGTTGCCAATTTTCCCATGGAAAGGATGCGTGTGTCAATCGAAAACTGCCCACAGCGTTTGAAAGATTGTATAAAAGCAAATTTGGAATAAACGTTATGTTTTTAAAATGCTTGCCTATTTATTTCTAAAATAACACAAACTTCTAATAAAATGAAAATGTAAAAATAAAAATATCAATTTCATTGTAACAATATTTATGGCTAGACTTGGTATTATCATATACTTCCTGCTGTAAATCTTCCAAATAGAAAATAAATAAATAACCAACGTTGAGCCGCTCCACAACGCGTCTATGACCTTTGAATAGTTAAGGTCTATCCACATACTGTTATAACCCATGTATGTATTTATTGTAGTTTAATGCGCCCGGTTTGTGTTTCTCCGTTTACCCAAAGGGTGACTGGTAGAGAATGCCATAAGGCATTAAGTCCGCCTTTTGTACGTGTTTGTGCGCAATAAAGTATAAATAAAGAAATGCATCAGTGCAATGCCCGGGCCGTGTTAGCTGTATAATTGTTCCTTATTTATATGTATTTTTTTTTAACTTTCAGGCAGTGTAATACGCGGTTTCTTCACAATACGCAAGAAGGATCCACTGAACCGTCTCCCCACTTCTTCCACTTGTTTCAATTTACTCAAACTACCCAACTATCAAAAACGCAGTACATTACGCGACAAACTACGTTACGCTGTTAACAGCAACACCGGATTTGAACTGTCCTAATTTAAAACCGTACAGACTTTTGTAACTACCGTACAGACTTGTAAAGTTTGATCGTAATAGTTTTGCCTGGAATATTCATACCAGGTGTTATTTGTACGTGAGCTCTGTGCCACTACATGAACTCCGTTTAGGGAAGTAGGGAAGACATTTCGTTGAACTAATGGAGTCTTTTTTCCCTCCCATTAGTTCTAATAATATAGAACTGATTAATAGAACTAATGGAAACATCCTCACCCTCCCCGCACCACTACCGTCGCGTCACACCGCGCTCGTCTGTCAGTGATGTGACTTGACATTATACATTTATCGACTCTATAAATGTATATATTTACTATAATGACCCACTGCAAAGTACAAGCCTCCCCTTAAGGAAAAGCTGACTTAGGGAGACTTGTGTAAAATCGTGATTATTACGTTTTTGACAGTATCACATATAAATACATCAGATATCCGTATCTGTGTCGGTTAGAATATAATAACATGGTTTTGGTTAAATTTATTCACTTTGTTTAAATTTAATCAGCCTTAGAAGAGCAAATACAGACATGTATCTCGGTCCTCCTGTAAAATTTGGTTCAGTGCACTATTTTACGATCACTGAGTTTTTAATTTGATGTGTGTTAGGAAAAGGTAGAATGGAAATATGAATGTAAACAATTGTTTGAATGAAATCATATACTAAATAGAGGGTCATGGAGGACGAAAGAAAAGTGTTTGCTCAGCAGTGGGTCACATATTGAGGCTATTTAAAAATACACTAATAGACTAGATGTCCTTTAAAATTCCTATTGAGAATTGATGTTATCGACTAGGGTCAAGAACTACCCGCATGCCTTGTTTAAAAATATACGATACTTACTATAACGTACGAATTACTTCTAATTCGTTCGTTATTCGTAGCATTCGTTGTTCATAAACAAGATCGTTGCGGATATAGTCAAGACCATCCGCATTCCTTGTTCAAATACATGAATGATACAGATTGGTTCTTGCCACAATAAATTGAGGAATGGATAGTTCTTAAACTATCCACTCCTTATTCAAGAACAAGTACAATACGGATAGGGTCATGATTGTCATCAACTATCCGCATTTTTATTTAATGACCAGAACATACACATTAGGTCAAGAACTATTTTTGTGTTCTTTGCTCAAAAAAAAAGTAAATACAATACGGATGGGCTCAAGAACTATCCTCATTCATTGTTCAAGGACAAGAGGGATACGTATAGGGTCAAGAACTATCCGTGTTCCCTTTTCAATAACTAGAGCTATGCGATTTATTAGTTGGTAACTATTATAGTCAAATTCGTTACGTCGGGACTTCTAATTTGTTATCCGTCTAATACGGCATCTCCACGTGATATTTTATAGTTATGTTACAGCGACTACAACGAACCTTTATAGTGAATTGAAAATGATCACTCACGAATTAAAAAATTAAACAAGTCACGGGACTGATTATACAATAAATTTATTGATTTATACAAAGTTAATAATTAAATTAAATTCTTAATAAGTTCCTCGGATTTTCACAATATCCTTTTCTTAATTCCCGAGCACGCGAAGGTTTTCTCAGGTTCTATTTATTAAGTAAAAAGGATATTTTTAACTGTACAAACTTTAGACAAGTTCAAATTTAGACGACTAACGAATCAGACGAACGGTGAAATTAGACTAGTAACGAATTTGACAACCACCTAAATAATCAACGATACACATAGGGTAATGAACTATCAGCTGGAAAGCGAATAGTTCTATCAGGGAATTGTTCAAGAAAAAAACGATGTAAATGGGGGACACATTATTGTATCCTCTCATCGAATTCTAAAGCCAGTCCAATGTAATGTAACTACGTATATATGTATAGGTGTATATAGACAATAATGTGTTAGTTTAGTAAACATGAAATCTTGTATTGATTGTTCATCATATTGGCCGATTGCCTGTTGGAACGATTACAATTCTGTTTTCAGTTCATTATCAACTTATTAAGTAGTCGGCTATGTGATGGCAACCGCAAAAATAACATTGTAATGCAATGTTATTTCTTCGGTTAAGAGCTTCGAATATAAACCTCGGTTACCTTAAGAAAGTTGTTTGTGAACTGCAAAGAACGTAATTTTTCAAAGGCTTCTTCAACTCAGTGCTTACTTATTGCTATTTTGGTGTCTGTTACAAAGCTTTGTAACCGATTACATTTTCAAGACGTCAAACAGGCTTCGGTTTAAGTAAATACGAATGCTTTATTCAGGTTTCATTTGTATATAAAACCGAAATTTAACAGATTATTTCAAACAATTATTTTTTAATTGTTTACCGTTCGTTTATTTGTATTATTATAGACTAGTTCAAATGTAGCTCCTTTGAAAACTTTGAACAGTAAACCGTTTAATTGCGGTTTGTGAAAGGTTCACAAATCAGTTTCGTTCCTCGTACAATTTTTGTTCGAAACCGATCTTAACCATTATTAACCGGCACTTTTAAATCCGTTCTAAGTACTTTTAAAGCGACGCACGCGTTTGGATTTGCCAAAGTAAACTTCACATAAACGTTTTAGTTTCATAAATTTGTTTTGTTCGTCTTCAAAATTAATTTAGTTAAATCTAGCAAATTGAAAAGATTTTTAACCCTTATTTGTATACAGACTTAACCCGCTAAATGGCATTACTTCTTTTTGTTGCCTTCGAAATATATGACCATAGAGTATGTATGGTATTTGATTATTTATTATTCAATGGTTCCAAAGATTTGTCAGTTTATATGTTAACAATTTATTAATAATTTTTAAGTCGGGCATTTACGTGTACTAGATTTAGTTCTTACAGCTCGCGAGCGCTCATCAACTTTGCTTGTCAATAAAATATGACCTTAAACGCAAAAGTAATTTTCACGTCATTTAAAGATATAAATATAAAGATATAATATTGTGAAGGATATAAGGGTATCTTTTTACGAATAAAGACACCACTACAAGAAAGACAGAAGCGCGCTCGTGAGTTGCAAAAACTATATCAATACTCTGATACTAATATCAGTATTTCTATATTTTCCAATTTCATACTAAAACATCAGCTAACGAGCACTCGCACGATTACAAGCTATTTTGCTTTCGTAACCGCTTTATTACGGTGATTTTAAAGTTGATATTCGTTGCTCTAACTGAAAGAATAGGTTTGTCCTACAACGCTAATTTGCCGTTGACGCTATCTAACCGTTTATTGAATAAGTTGATAATGAGCCGCAAAGGAGTTTGTATTTGTGCTAACGCTCTGTAGTAACCCTAATATCGTTTGTGAAACTCATCTATTGTGTTTCGTACGAGGTTCTCTGTTCGGCGTGTTTGTGATTACGTTTTCGCGATTTTCTTGAAAAAATACAAGACCGGCATTCTTTGTAAAATAGTTTTCATCATCCATGTAGAGGTTTTCCTGTAATCCGTCAACTTTATTGGCGCTACTTTTCTGTTCTCATGGGACAAGGAAAGTCCTTAATCCGACGAATTTACCGGATACAGATAGACGATCAATTATATTGCGCAATGTTTTTAATTTAATCGTTTAGGGACTGTATTGAAACTCACTTATGGCGCGATTCAATAATATTGTGAAATAGCACTATTGTTCAGTTTCATTCTAGGTCTACGGGCCGTTTTACAGCCAGGTTTGATTCTTTTTCTTGGAATAAAACAAAAATCTGCTTTAATTTCGAAAAATATTAGTAAATTTGAAACCACTTCCAAGCCCTATTAAGGCCACTGCTGAGTTTTCGTGTAGCTTATTCAATAAATATCTCCCATTATGATCCACCATATAATCATATATAGTATAAAAGCAGTTACTTATACCTTATACCGCGAACCAGTAGGTTATGGAACTTAAAATCATTAACGAGTGATTGTTTAACAATATCCTGTTTATAACACCGAGAAAGGGGGCCAAATGGTCCTAAATTCAATCGTGATCAGATACTTTCGTGTCTATTCCTTGCTCAGTTAACACTTTTCAATAGTCATTTATTAAACTAAACAATGAAATGTGTACAAATGTGTACCATAGAACATTAAGAGCCAAACAACAATTATAGGACAGCCAGAAATTCCCAGAGCGACAGATATTTATCATTTTCCAAGAATACAGGTAACAAAATATGGTCTTTCAATAAATATCTCCCATTATGATCCACCATATAATCATATATAGTATAAAAGCAGTTACATATACCTTATACCGCGAACCAGTAGGTTATGGAACTGATTTATGTAGATCAGAACTGCTTATTAAAGGTTATTTAAAGAAATGACCGTTATTTTCTTCTGTTTACTGTGCTACTTTCATTTTTAACTGAATAAAACTGTAGGGCGCCTAGCTTATTAACCCATAGCACAAAACTATATCTCTGTTCAGTTCGTAGGTGGGACAAATCCAAGAAATTGTAAATGATTAAATTTTTTCAAAAATTGTCAATAATAGTTTTATAGCGACCCGCCTACGCTTCGGTTTATAAGTTTTTTTTTCAAAATTTCAAAATAAAATATAGCCTATATTATACACGGATAATCTAGCTTCCTATCTGGTAAAGAATTTTTGAAATCGGTTTACTAGTTCCAGAGATTACCCCCTACATACCTACAAACACACAATTTTACCTCTTTATTATATTAGTATAGATATACACGAGTACAAACCATTTTGTTTGCTCATCAAGTTTAACGATTTGTATTTAAGCCCCCTTTGCAGAAAAGATATATAAGTTTAAAAACAATGTAATTGGAGGCGTCAAACAAATCTGATTGCTCGAGAACCTTAATATGGATATGTTTTTTTTTATCATGAGAGGGGTAAAAGTGAGATCTCTTTCTGACTGGCACACGACATTGCGATTTTTCTTTTTAACATTTCCATTGTGCCGTGTGGCTATAGAGTACCATCACCCCATCTCTTCCCGCGCGTGTCGTAAAAGGCGACTAAGCGGCTACTACAAGCGCTGAGGAACTACACCACTTCCAAAAGAGTGGACTCGCCAACCCTTTTGGACAGCGTGGCCGTACATCCCTCATGCACGAGATAATGTCCACGAGGAGACCCATGTCCAGCAGTGGAAACAGAAAGTGCTAATTGCATTGCATCATATTCCGTGCGTCTTTGACTGTCATGGAAAATATGTCTTTTGACTCTTTATCTGTAAGGTACATAAATATAAAATGAATCCGATCATCGTGAAGTTAAACAATACCATTGATTCCGTGGTTTACCACTGTTTGTGCCACTGGTGGCACAGATAGGCAAAAAACAGTTTATACCATAATTTATTAAACGATAATTATTGTAATGTTAATTGCAGAGATTACGAGGGTGAATAATCGTCCTATGTGTTGCATAATAATGTAATAAATGTAAAATAATTATTTTGTATTGCTTCAAATACTTTCTGTATCGCTGCTATTTGTATCTGTAAATCTTTGTTATAATTAACTCGAGTCTAGTATAGTAAACCTTATTCATAAACGCTATTTAAATTTAGATTCTTTGTCACTTTCTAATTGTTAAAAAAGAATGAGATATTTTAAGTAATCATTAATTTTACAGTGTTTATGAGTAAGGCGATTTATGTACAATGTATTGTATTGAATTTTTATTTCGTTACTATATATAATACTATTGTTTTTGTCATCATTGTAATCAACTTGTATTATAATATATAACATTAGAAACTATTTTATATGGAACTTAACACCTACTTATTGAGAAAAGAATGTATTTTGTAGCGGTGTTTCTGTTTTGATTGGTACTGTCTAGGTATGTATTAATATATAATGTATAGTATAACCTAAAACATGGATCAGTGTAAGGAATATTTTGTACTGGCAACATGAATGTTTATAACACAATGTGATTCACTGTGATAATATAATTGATATTTATTATTAATGACTTTTTATTTTAATAATATACCGGCTTGTCCTCGTAATATCCGTCTTTTAATTAAAACACTGCCATAGAGCAAACAAATTGCTTCTTTCTCTATTATACGAAAAAGTTCCTCATTTTATATTTTTAATAAACCGTTTATAGTTTAAAGAAGGCGAGAGGATCCATTTAAAAACAATTTTCATCTTTTTATTAGTGCACAGGGGCGGCAGATCCAAAAGAAGAAAAGACTTCAACGATACCTCACTAGATTTAGAAAAAAAATGTCAAATATTTCGTATTTCGGTCAGAACGCTGTGTAGCCCCGCGAACAGCCGTAAAATGCAAATGTAGATGGTTTTCACGAACTTGTCGCGCGGTCACGATTTTTTTCCGGTCTGAAAACAAGCCGTGAACGACTTGTTACGACTGTTCGCGGGGCTTCACTACTCTAGTGTAGAGCCCCCATAAGAAAGTGAGAATTTTTTTTTCACTAGTTTACCCTTTGTAGACCTGTACAAATCGTTACTATATTTTATAGAAGGGACTACTGACTGGCTCCACCTGAGCCACACCGCCGCCTTTGTAAGTAGTCACTGTTGCCCATGGAAATTTGCAACTAGGGTTATCAACTTTGAAATACTGATTTCCGGAATATCGACAATTTAAATGGGGGACAGGCCTGAAAAAAGCAGAACCCAAAAAAATGTTACCTTTCTAGATATATAGAAAACCATACCTGCAACAATGGTGTTAAGGTAGACAATGGTGCCCTGCCTATGAGACTACACAAAGTTTTCCGCCGATTTGACTTTGTCTCGTGCTAATAATGTTCAAGTACACTATTTTAGTTTAGTTCTAAAATACTAGAGCTAAAATACTGCCACCAGTGGCACAAACAGTGGTAAACCACGAAATCAATGGTATTGTTTAACTTCACGATGATAGGGGGAGAGTGCACGCTGCAATCCAACAGCCGCTGGGCGCGCTCGACTGGCCACGTTACCCCTCTCTCACAGAAGACTACCTTGAAATGTACTGCATTTCCCACTTTATCGTATTTCCCCAATGTACGTACGTTTCGGTAGTGAGTGAGATGTGCCAGAGCCCATTCCCATCCTATCCTATCCCTGCCCATTTTCCCAACTCTTTCTCCAAATCCATTCCTATATCTCCAAAGGTAGGCAGCGCATCCGGGGGCGTGCCAACATTTATCATTTTGGACTAATGTTGGCATGTATCGCGGATGTCTATGGGCGACAGTATCCACTTACCATCAGGTGGACTGTATGCTCGTCTACCGCCTACGTACATAAAAAAAAAAAAAAAAAAGGTCATCATTGCAAAGAAACTTATCTTCTGTAAAATATTAGTGCTCTTATGTTTGTTGACATTTAAAACAACGAATATCATTGGTATTTGGCGTTTCTGTCTGTGGATATTTCATAATTGTATCTTAAATTCCATTTGAAAGATACTTGAATTCAAAAAAAGATAAAATCACATTTGTAACCATAGCAACGATTAATAACTATTATTAAAATGTCACTAGATGGCGCTAAATATTTTGGAGTTGTGCGGTGGGTTTACATTTTTTTTATATAGAGAAGAAGGCTGTTTTTGTGAGCAAGTGTTTTATAGGGAGTTGTTTTATCTATTCTATAAAAAAGGCGGCCCAGCAAGCTTGTAACGTGATTGTAAGTGCTATCTCCGCCCATGGACATGTGCAACAAAAGGAGGTATGCGGTTAGCCGCGCCGGCCGCGAATCTTGCAAAATCTTATTCAATTGAAAATAACTTAATATTATTAATTGATATTAAACTACTATTATAAGTTAATTTTAGATGAAGGTCTGCGAGCGATAAGACCGCCTTTTGTGCATTTCATGTTACAATATCTGTTAATGGCTTGGTGTATATTTTTTTTATCTATACCTATATCTATCTACTAATTTCCTACAATTTACAACCAATCCAACAGCACATGAATGCATAAGTATAATTGTTTAGCAATAGGTATACGAATTAATTGTTATAGCATACTACTGTGTTATTTTATTAGATTTTAAACTTTTGTTATCGTGGTTGAACACAATGATTGTTATGTAAAGGGGTTACTCACGATTTATTATTTATTGATTATAGCCGATATTTCCAATCGCGCCTACGACCAATGCGATGAGAATCATCTGTCAGGTGAGCTACAATGTATATGAAGTGTTAGAGAAGAATGGAAACGAACTAATAAGGTTGATTGACATTCCACAAAATGAACTGTACCTATGGAAGCTCATACATTGGGCAAACTATAACAAGCCGTGTAAAGGAACACATAACCGCCGTGAAAAATAATAACCCACACATGTCGGCAATAGTAGAGCACCTATTAGAGGCAGGAACTAATCATTGGATTGAATTACATAAACCAAAAAAACTAATTTCAACTGAACATTATTACTTATCGCGTTTAGTCCGAAAGGCTATGAAATTTCAATCGCGAGGATCGATTTAAGTTGACACGTACATGGGACCCAGTGATCGAGTTTTGCAAGCTCATTAGTATATTATTAGAGATATTATTAGTATAGTATGCAAGGAACTTAATCAACAAAAACTAGTTCAGTGTGGGCAGGTGAATCAAAATCGAATACGACGGAAGGTAGACAGATTTGTCTGTAATAGCAATGTAATAACAACAACACCCTCACTCGCCTTCGCAGTTTCGCCGCGACCACGGTTCATGAAACTGGACCGAAATACCGGCTATAATAAATAAATAATAAATCGTGATTAATTCGTTTACATAAAAATTATTCTGTTCAACCACGGTAATAAAAGTTTAAAATCTTATGTAACAAAACGGGTCCGGTCGGATGTCGGAAAAAGTTCATAACAATTAATGTTAGGTACTCTGTCATTGGCGAACACGTAAAAAACGTATGCAGATCTTGCAAGTTCCTTAAAATTATGTAATTGAGAACATACCATAACAGTTTTAGTTCTGAAAACGAAATTAAAACTTACATGCAGGCAAAGCACAAATTATGATGTTGTTAATATAAATATAAAATAATGGTGTGTTAATATAAATAAAAAAAAACTATATAAATAGGTTTTGGAGTGTTTGGAATAGCTGGTAATGATTAGAGAAATATTGAATCATATTATGGATTAATTTATATTTATAATATTTATATGAATATAATAAAAGACGCACCTAATGATTTTCTTCTAACAGTATTCGGCGCACAACTCTGAATTCAAGCCTAGCCAAGCAGCTGTTCATAGCGTCGTCGCCATTGTTGCTTGCTATCTCTTTTCCTCCCCTGTTTTCTTTCAGTCTCGCTCGATTTTCGCTTTGATTAGACGTTTTCATGTTGCGCGATAAAATAATTTCACGGTTCCTTCCTTTGTCCAGAAAGATAAGCGGTTTCTAAAGGAATTCAGTATTTAGATTCGCAATTTAAAACAATTGGTTAATTCGTAAATTAACCGGTGATAACGAGGGCGAAGCCCAAAGTTCCGTGTGTGCGTTCAGTGATTCCCGCATAGCCGATCGAGCATGAATAATAAAGAAGTAACCGGTGATACGGTCGCGTGTCCACCGGGAGGCAAAGGCTGGTGACCGGGAGCGGTGTATTGGTTTCGGGGTTGGGTGTGTGATGAGTCTGCGGTGACGGCTTGCCGCTTAGCGGTTGGATGGCGGCTGTAAGCGGCCCCGCGCGGCACTCTCGCGTCTCCATGAGTGTGTCAATGTCGCTGATGCAGGGCGGTGCGCAGAGCGCGCCGCAGGGCGCCATCCTGGCGGCGGCGGCGCCCTATTACCAGTCGCCGACCATTCCATCCGATGTGCAGCCCGACCGCCCCATAGGCTATGGCGCCTTCGGTGTTGTATGGTGAGTATTTATTATTATTATTACTGTGTAATAGACGAGCTGACAATTGAAGAGGATGGTCTGGCATAAAAGAGGGAACGTCTTTGCCCAACATTGGGACACAAATTGATGTTAAATAAAAAAAAATACTCAAACATCATTATTGTTGTTAGGCTTGTGTCTTGTGCTAGCTGGTGCTTGATGGTTCTGGGATAAATATAGAACATTGTATTATAGAAATCTTGTATTATTATATTGTATTATATCTTGTATTATACAAATATAGAAATGTGAAGGTACTGGCTCCTGAGATACAGGTCTACCCTAGTTCAGGAGTCAAAGCGTCATAATATTAGTGTGTAATACTATCTGTCAATCAGTTAGTATGTAATTGTACAATATTAATAAATAAAAAGTGATTGCTTTAATAATCTGTTCCATGTGTCTGTAAACTCTGTTTCAAACCGAGTTCAAACTCTGTTGAAAATGTTATGGCCTGCTTTTGTCTGTGCTACTGCTGTAGAAATTTATGGAAACCTGAATGCCCTGATATTGTTATATTGGAGCATATTGTTTTATAATTTTATTTCAATTATTTCATTTTATTTCATAAAACTGGTAATTATGAAATATTTTTCATGGCAGTCTGTTATTGTTGTAATTTCATCATCAGCTGTTTCTTTATGTCATTATTTTTATTAGGATCTTAGATAAACATTGATGTTTTTCCAACTTAGTATTTGTGTAGGTAAAAATGTGTGAATGATGTACATTCATACTAAACAGGTTATTGATGATTAAAATTGTGTACTCAACATACATCAAGAGAGTATTGGTTGTTAATTGGTCAAATAAGTTATGTAATTCACATGAAGTTCTAAGTTGTATTTTAAAACCATTTTCAGTTAGCTTATTGTTAGTCAAACACAACTCAAATTTGTACATACATACTTAAAATTAAGACAAAGACAACCAGTGAGAATATGGCCTTTTCTCATACTCATACTTCATGAATGAAGTATCATTTTTTTTCCTAAAAGAAAATATTGCACTTCATATTGATGAATTTGATGATACACAATTAATTTGCTCTAAAAAGTTTACAGTGTTGAGGTAAACCTTGTTCCTATTTAGTTGCAGCAACTATTGTCATGGTTACGAGAGAAACTAAAACAATTTTGGTTGTTTGCTTACACTTAGTAAGCTACATTATAAATTGGCATCAGCCTTAAAACATTCCATTGTAGGACACAGGTAGAGTTGTCATTTGTAAAATCATCAAACCTGGACAGAGAGCTTGAATATTGCAGACTTGGGATTGCCCCAAGATTTTGTCCAAAATTTTCAAATCACAGAAAAAGTCATATCATGTCTGTGGCACACACATAATAATAATATACAAAAGCTCTCATACAGTCCAAAATTAATAAATCTGTATGCTGTCGAAAGCTCCTGGATACTCCCTGTCCTCCAAATTAGGACAAATCTCCAAGTAGCAGCTCTAGTCTTGTCTTGCAACCATGAAGGCATATTGGTTCATAATCCACCACATGAACTCAGTATGGATGGGTCAATATTACACATGCACCAGTATCGATTTTTATTAATTCCTGGGCATTTAAATTCCTTCACAAGTTTTCCATCTTCCCTGAGCTAGAGATAATTGAAAAAATCATATGATTATGTAGATTTTTGTTATTATAGAATAGAGTATTATCATTGTTATTCTATTATTGTTCTTATCATCTCAAAAGTGAAGCTTTTAATATTTGACATTTACTTTATTTGATTACTTGAATTTTTTACTTCATGCCGTTGTAAATTATATTACAGATTTCTATAGAATTTGGATAAATCTAACTCTTAATATAATCAGAATGTTAAAACATAGCTTTTTTAATAATTAAAAATGGCTTTATGTAGACACTAAACAAATACATAGTTAACAAACATGAGTCTACCTATGTATATTTATTAACCTAGCATTCAGTTCTATAGATCAAACCAAAATATCTCGATCACATCTATAACAAGTTTTGTTTCAGTTTTTGAGATTTACTGAAGCAACTGTGATTTTTTTTTAACATGTAGGGAATAAATACTATTTATGTTTATATCCCTACAATAAAATTGACATAGAAATGTTATAGAATTAGGGACTCTCATGTTTAGAGGAACATTGCCTAACCATCTTAAATGCCTATCTATTGTTATTAATTAGCTAAGCACTTCATGCTAAACATACCTTATTAAAGTTTAATTAATTAAGTTAGTGTTTGATTATATTATAGCTATATTAGTTATGATGATAAGACCTCAAGTGCATGTTTAGGTTAGCACAGTGCTTTGACTAGTGGGCAAGCAGTTTGTTACTACGCTGTTATGTGTTTTGCAATTGATTAATTAATTATTTAATGGTTATATTCTCATACAAATCGCTTCAAATCAGTTTTGTTTTGTATGAATCTTTACATCTATTTTGTTTTGTTATTTTTTAAATCCTTGTCTGCACTTGTAATATGTGACATTATCTGAGAAAAGAGACCTTATTGTTGGTTCTAGTTTCTCAGACTTTGGGATTTGTGATATATCAAAAAAAAAAATTTATTGCTTTATATTAAAAATCAGATGTTAAAGTATGTTTATATTTTAAACAGAACCATGAAATAACGAAATTTTAAGTCGGAAAATGTTAATACCAAAAAAAATTACTTCATACCGACAATAAGGTCCTTTTACTCAAATAACGTCATCATTACAAACCCCCAGGGAATAATGCTCGCGCCCATTGTCCCAGATGACAATGCAGTTGACATCGACGCCTATAATGCATTCCTGCACACAATTATTTATTTCATTCAAGTCATTCAAATCTTTACTTGAAACAATATAGGGCTTCTTGGCGAACTTTGCCATTTAGCATTGTTTGAAAGGAGACTGGACATTTTTATGTATTTATTTATTTATTTTGAAGATGGTCGCGCCGTTCAGACCCGTTGGTGATGTGATGTATCTGTGGCTTTACGACAAGGGCTCGATGATCCGAAGATTGTATTTTTTTAGAATGAAGGTTGCGAACGAGCGGACAGTTCACCTGTCGTAAGTGGATACGTAAGTGCCCAACCTCAGTCCAGGGTGACAAACGTGGCCCTCCCGAATGAGCTGCCTACCCAGATTTAGGAACTGATTCCTAAAAATGCGTTGGAAAAATGCGTAGGGATAGGATAGGAATGGGCTCTGGCATATCTCAATCGCTACCGAACCACGCATCTACATTGGGGGAATAGGATAAAGTGGGAAATGCAGTATATTTTACTGTAGTCTTCTGTGACAGAGGACTGGCTTAGCCAGTCGAGTGTGCCCAGTAGCTGTAGGATTGCAGCGTACACCCTCCCCCTCCTAAATGATTGAAGATTACGGCGGGTTTTTGGAGATACCTATAGTTATCCAGTATCAGAGGCTAGGGAGATGCAAGCTGATGGTAGTCACCTATTGCGTAACTTCGGAGAACAAACTGTT
This sequence comes from Sesia bembeciformis, assembly GCA_943735995.1. Taxonomy (NCBI): domain Eukaryota; kingdom Metazoa; phylum Arthropoda; class Insecta; order Lepidoptera; family Sesiidae; genus Sesia; species Sesia bembeciformis. Next base: position 4,269,193 of record OX031028.1, on the reverse strand, counting down.
TAGTATTATATCGCTCATCGCCACAATGTTGTTAATGACATCGCGCTCGTTATGGAATCATATCGAGTTTTTATCACTTGTGTGTACTGCTGTATCAGCTTGTAACTTCCCACTTTATAGGACACACCTCATCACTATTGAAGAAATTTACACATGAAATCTAAATTTTATTGAAATCTTCGAGTTACTATGCGTATTCTTCTTCCGTGTTTCTGTATAGCGGCATAGGCCGTGGTTGCTATTATCGACCTCATGCATCTTAGATGAGGTTTGGTGCCTACTTAGAATATAATAGTTTAATGATTATAATATAAACAAATTACTTTAGCGAAAAGATGGGTGTTTTACCCGTGTTTTACTTAAACGCTTGTTCAAGTGACTAACAGTGACGAACATTTTTTTTAATTATGTAAATATATAGTAGTTAATTATTAATTAAATATAAGTAAGCTCATGTTAAACACAGAAGTATTTCACCCCTCTTGAACGAATTTGATAACGAAGCAGATATTGACCACTGAACTGATTGCCTATTGTTTTTACATAAAGTACTGTTTCAGCTTACTCTTAGTTTTAAAACATTTATAGTAAATAAAAAAAATATAGTTTTAATTTTAATATTCCCGGCCTTTGTTTCCGGGTAGATATTTGAAAGTACTAGGATAAATTGTTCGTTTCCGTTATAGGGCGTTTTAAAAAGTATTTTCCCATATGGATACTTCTTACATGGTATTTAATTGTACCAAAAAGCCATGCCGCGAAATATAGCATTTAGCCAACTAGGATGTCACTGGTCGCATAGGAGTTGAAAGAATTGTTTGAAGAAAGCAAGAAACAATTATCAATTTACAGCCGATAAAAACAGTAATTAAATAAAAGTAATGAACAAATTACATAATTAAAGTTAGCCCTCAGGCGCTTATGGAGTACTTGCCACCTGTTTTGCCGATAAGTAAAGTGCTGTAAGCCAATTATTATTCTGTTACCACGACTGTTATATTCTGAACGTTCGATTTTACTGCCTCCCGCACACGAGTCCCTCGTTCCGAACGGAAAAGAAAGACCCAGTTTCGCTTTAAGTTCTTTTATTTGATTTTTAACAGATCGATTTTATTCGCGACGGTGCTCCTCAATTAGAAAACTGTTTTACCTCTGCTATATTAAACATGCTAAAGAGCTCGGCATTCGTAAAAGTTTACAACATGTGCGCCGAAGTTTGTTCGGTAGTGATAGCGCAGTTCACTGCCTCTAATCTGCAAGTTGCCCTTTGTAAACACGTGGTGTTCGGCTCCCTCGACGACGTGTATTCGAACCAGCGTGAACGACATAAGAGCGGTTTTCAATATTCATGTATTTCGCAATTGAATGCACATTGCGTCTGCCGGCTGCGCAGGCCGACTTTGGCCGATTCTGCGCTTTATAGCGCCACATTTAGCTCGATTTTGATTCGTTGTTGAGGGCCAACTGTTATCGAGATGAATGCAGCGCTTGCGTGCACGTTTGTTGTAGGAATAAAAGTCTTGTATCTTTACGTTAAGGTTAGAATTCGGATTGCTCTCGGTTCAAGCTATTCCAGAGTTGAAATAGCAACATTCGTTTAGCGGGGGTAGTGGTAGTTGGGTATGGGTGGATGCTTTGTGTCGACTGGTCGTGCGTAGGTAGGGCCCTCATGGCGCTTGGCGCGTCGATTGTGTGTGAACGACCGCTGCGAGGGGAGACGAGCATGATTATAGCGAGACCGCGTCGATCGGTCGAGGGTCCTAAATCCCGACCCGAGTCTGCCCTGCGCCCGCTCCTTGTACACTCGTTGAATGCAAATAAGGACAGTTTTTTTACTAAAACATTTTAATGTGCTTTCGTAAGGGGCCTTAATTTATTCTGGTTTCGGTTCCGTCGTCTTTTGTAGCATACAGATAATAATAGAAAAGCATTAGAGTCGCGCACAATGAGATTTCTCTCTTCTTGTGTTCATCTCACCATGTAATGACTTCGTTTTCGTCATCGCTAGCAACAATCGCGGCGTTTTCACTCACAACCAGCTAGACCCCATAAATAACATTCGGTAGTAAGCCGTAACAAATGCACGGCAACAGCATTGAATACAACTTGCCCAGTTAGTTAGTTAGCAGCCCGTTAACAGCGAGAGGCAAGCAATCTGCAATCTTGCATATTTCTTTACCAGGTATAACCGATTGGACCATTGCACATTGGCCGTGAAATGTCGTTTGCTATTGAGAACAAAGTTACCTTTGTTGATGGTATAACTTTAGTTGTTGAACTAAAGTTTTATTTTGGTATTAATGTATAAATAATTTTTGCTTCGTCGTCATCTTTACCTCATATCGAAAATAAATGAAAAATGTCGGTGCCTAACAACAGACACACCCGAACGAAAACGTGATGTTGTATGAATCACCATTACGCCGGTTCTTGGTAATAAAGGATAATCGATCATATCGGTCGATCCACAAATGTAACTGGGTCCAGGTCGTTTCAATAGTAAATTAATTACCACGAGGGTTGGGGTTGATTGGTCGGCGGGAGAGAGGAGCGCGCCTCGGGTCTCTCGGGTCGCGCATGTAGCCTCCGCCCTTCTCCCCGTGTCTAATTGCTAGGAGCCATGTTGAAAAACTTGATCCATCCTGCTTTTATCGCAACTCCGGACGTTTTCAACGCTTTTTGTGCAATTAATTTTGATTAAAAACGCGCCCTTTGAAGCCCAGTCCCGTACATAATAATAATGTGTTGAACACAGAGCATTTAACTTCTTGATTCATTTACACCAATCTCGTCTTGTAACACCAATTAAATGACTGTATGTTATACATAGCGAATAGCATAAAAAATCTTTTGTGTAGCAGTATTAAAAAGATTTAGTTTAACTATACATCCAGTGAAGGATCTCTTTACCTGCAGGTGCTTGCAACGAATTTGTCAATAGGTATCACTTTACAGGTAGAAAAATGCCGTTTCTACCTGACATATAGTTATCCCCAAAGAAAAATACTCCTGAATGAGTAAATTGTGAGTTCTAACAGAAATAATTTCCTGGAAATTGTTTTATGAGGAAGTTCCTACTTATTTGATTATGTTCCTAGTCCCATAGTTTACGCAGTCGAATGTCGACCGAGCCATTTATCGATGAAGTACTTACCTAGGTCAGGAAAGCATGACAATACTGAATGGGCTTGTAGCCAAATCCGTTACGATTACGCCGTTTTTTGCCGGCTGTTAGGTTTCATTCGTGATTTTGCCGAGTTTCACTTGGCGGTTCAATCACATGCGGTGAGCGGTTGTATAGTGACGTCACTCTACCGATAATGTCAATGCATACGACGATATCGCTCAACACAATTGGATTTCAAAATGTTGCCCATGTCTATACAAACATTAAGTAAACGTTGCTCATTTCAAATTTGGAGAGATTTTATTCTACATAGGCACTTTTTTGAACATACGAAGTTAAGTAAAGGTATAAGATGTTAAGAAATACACATAATTCCTATCACGACCCGTTTCTTTATGCAATACAATGGAGAAAACAGAGTGCAGTGGTATGGGATTGGATATGGATCCTTTCAATATTTGAATCTTAATCCCAGTATCGCCAAAGATTCACAGATCATCTCCGAAAGCATCAACGTTTATTACTTTTGACTGCCTTTGACACATACTATAGGTATCGCAGATATCCGTGGCCTACAGTATCTGCTTACCAGGACACTGCTCTTTGCCACCTCCTTCCTCGAGAAACTCGGTATGAAACTAAAATTTCCAATTATATAGTGTTCTTGTGGACAATTTATATATATTTTTAAATTAATACAGCATTCAACGGTTTCTATTTATGATTGGTCATGCTCTGCTCGTAATACAGTTTCGTAACATTAAAATGCTCAAACAGGTAGCACAGTCTAATTACCACCAATTACAGTGCAGGGTCACAGATGTACGGGGCAAAGATAGCGGCCAGCACGAATGTACGAACTGGTTACAGCAATGACAGTGTAGCTAGTTATACAGTAGATCAACGCGTTTGATTTAGTGATAAATGTCTCGCTACTGCTCTTGTAGGGTTGTCTAATCTGGATTCTTAACATGTTAAAAAACGTTATTAACAGTTAAATATTAAAATTATTACGTTACCCGCAATGTAATGAAACCAGCCTTTTACGTTACATGTAAAAGTAAAATACAAGTTTGTGCCAAGAAAATGAAAGTTCAGCAACAGGTTACCTTGTACACATCGGTACCTTATTACGCTAGTAATAAGGCCTAGAATCGAATAGTTGTGGGTACATTAGAGTGTTGTTGAACTTGTTGACTGTGCCGTTATTACAATTTAGTTATCAATATTTAAAATTAATCGACACCACCGACAAATCATGACTGAATTGTGTATTTTACACATTATAAAACTATTTTAAAATTATTTAACTTCTTTATCCAAATAGCGAAATATTTCTATATCCGACAGGAGAAACCTATTATAATTAAACAATAGAGAGACAGAAGACAATGCGTAGTACTTTGAGAATGTTTGTAATTTCCCGGACATCTGACAAATCTACATTTACTTACCAATTGAGAGCTGCTTCTCGCCGTGTAACTCCACCACGATTGACAAGTTTGTGTGCTCGTTAAGTAACTGTACGTTTTTAAGACTGTGGCGGTGGATGGTTACTGTACTCGTGGCCTGATTTCTGTAAGCAGGCCACGAGGAATCGCCTGCTTAGCGGCTATCGTGCGCCGTGAGCTGTTGTGCCACATGACATAATTTAATTGTTGCTAGCTGATTAGGTAACTTAGTGAGTTACGAAGAAAGTATTTAATGAAAAGACAAATATGCTCCGATATCATCCTAATTATCTAATTATTATAATTAATTAGTTTTCGGCACGTTTAGCGGATTGCTTGAAGACTGAATTTTTAACTAGCTTCTCATTTATAACCTTTTCTATCTCTGTTTTAACAATTTTATTGAGAGGGGGACTGTTGTTTATATATTTCTTTATTTTACGTGATCTGTATGTCATATTTACATCTGGTTGGAGATCCTTTTAAAAAAAATAGAGTATACTGATCTGAATAGTATGAACCGGTATTAGAACAGTTTTGCAGATGTGAAACCACCCTCTTTCTTCCCGTTTCCGCCTTAGTCGCACTTGTAAGACAACATTACATGGTTTTATAATCTTAAAAATAGGATACATTAGTGTAAAATTTACGAAAAATATGTTACCATTTAAAAGCATTACCATTTTCTTTAAAAGTGTTTTAAAAACTCATTTTATTATACTGACTATTTTTTGCATGAGAATTTGTAGGGGTACAAAAACTTCGACAAAGATATTCTAGAATATAGACCCATTATAAACTGGAACACCGCTGTATTTAGTTGTTTTGTGTGAAACTGAAAAATATTCTGAAACATGTCCCGCGAACACCTTATCAATTATCATAATATAGTTTTTATGTCGCATTGGCTTACGCAGTTCATCCAAAACTCCTTCGTGAATTATAAGATAGTGGTTTGTTTTGTGATCTCCTGTGGTACATTGTATAGTTAATACTATAATATGATCATAAATAGATATAATGCAGTGTCGATCTATGTATGATGATACAGGAAGTACGTGCGGATTTGTAAAATAGCACTCTTGTTTTCCTCTAGGGACACCAGTTCCGTTCTCAACTTAACGCCATAAAGCGCGTTTTTTATTACCCATTGAGACCTAGTTGCAAGTAAGATTAAACTGAATGGTTTTTGCGCCATCATACCGGACGATATAATTGGTGTCGTGAGAAAGGCGCTAGCTGCAAGCTAAGCGGATTAACATTTATGCGACAAGACTGTACACTTTCTCATTATCAGCTGTATGCTGGTATGTATTAGCCTTGTGTCACGGTATACTCGTACAACTAGGTTTGTAGGTAGGTAATTAGGTAGCAAGATTTCCAAGGAAAAAGTAATTGATAATTCGCTTTTTGATTATAAGCTAGACTAACCTATAGAAACAAATTATTAAACGTTTTTATACTCTCATTTCTCACTTCTCCTGTCATGGAAAGTTACACCTTATAAATACACCTAATAAATCGATCACTGCGGTAGCACGGCCATTAGAAGTGACGATTTTGTAACTCAAAAAAATACTCGATTCTGTAATAGTTTAAATTTATTCGAGTTTTGCGCCGTAATGTCATCAAAATCCTAGAATTAAGCACTTTCATCTTTTTTTTTTATGTTAGCTCTATTTTGTCTTACTGATAGGCAAATGCATCTTCCACTTGCCTGCTTCGTCATCGCTCTGTGAAATCTGCTTCTAAGTCAACTGGCCGCCTCATTTTTAGTATTGTAAGACATTCCATAGCAGAACTTCCTCACTTCGCCATAATTGTAAACCATTAAATGATATTAATGATTTTTCTTGCATAATATTACTCTAGCTATATAAGTTTGTAAAAAAATCAAGGTGCAAACGGCCTACGAATCGTTTTACTTGTAAAAAAAACTGTTAAACATAACATTGACATACATTTCAAAAATGTATCAAGTACGCGACGCATAGTCGACGAGACGGCACGGTTATTTTAGATTTTCCAATGTTCGGTTAGAAGTGAGCTTACACTAATTACCTACTAACGTTTTATTTTGAATGATGTTATTTGAGAAAATTAGAAAACAAATAGTTCCTATTTGTTGCATACGAAATTTTCAATTGCCAGTAATATTCTACATAATTCTTAATAATCTTTCTTGTCTTTCTTCCTTAATATGAATTAAGGAAACTTCGCCAAAATTAAACGATATGTGTAAAGTGGGGGTAGTTCAAGGCATAATTTTACCTTTATCGTAGGTAGTTGCATCATTTCACGAGAACAATAACGAGTTAACAACAATTTACAATTCATGATATTATTTCATAAGTATACATGGTGACTATTATTTTCATCATAATTATTAAATATTAGCAAAGATAAATATGTCTATGTTAACTCGTGTTCTAATACTTTTTAAGACATCACGTAAAATGAATCCCTAAAAAACGTTCCGGATACTTTTTGCTAGAAAATGTTTAGCGTTATTCACTGACATACCTAATCTTAAATAGGTACTGAAAATATTTTGAAAATTGTTGTGTGCTTATCAAGTATTTTTACACCTATAAAACCAAACAGTGATTTTGTCATTTTGTTAAAAGACATTTTCTGTAGATCATCTGGATCCAGTTAGAATTTCTGCTTACTACCTAGAAAAAGAGGTTCTCAACCTTATTGGACCTGCTTGCTGCCTTTAAAAAATACCGTGAATGAAGGGAAAGAAGGGGGAAAAGTGCAGCCAAAGTTTCCCTGCGCCCCTTTGGATCAACGCCTCAGGGGGGCGGTACCACCCCTGTTGAGAAGCTACGGTCTAGTCTGGAGGTTCAAGCCGAAGCCAGAGTGAGCCACTACTAAAATATTGCTTAATTAGTTAATGTCAGAAGTTTTCATTTAGAATTTCTTCTATTTAATATATATTATTATATATATCTATCTATATGTGTATATATACTTATTTATTTAAAATATAATAGGTTCAAAATATTTAAAATTATGCTTTTATATGGATGGGGTTTCAAAACCCGTATATGACGTATATGACGTACAGTGCCGAAATTTGAACTCCAACGGTTGACCCGACCTATAAGTTTCCAAAGTCGCTCAGCGAGCTGTGGAGAGCGCTACGCGCTAAATAATCTGAAGTAGGTAGATAGGTCTGTGGAAGTAGCACTATAAGTTTCCAAAGTCGCTCAGCGAGCTGTGGAGACCGCTATGCGCTAAATAAGTAGGTAGATAGGTCTGTGGAAGTAACAAAGGACCCAACGGACAATTGATGGGTTGAATGGAGTTCTTGAATCCTAAGCCTTTGAACGCAGGCCACGTACCGGGAATGTAGTATGGAGCGCGTTTCAGTCAGATCTACGACTTGAAGATTTACCGATAGAGACTGTATTAGACGAGCGGAAGATCGTGTGTGATGGCAAGTCTAGGGAGAGGCCTATATCCAACAGTGAATATGACTGGTGAGTGATGGATGGAGTGATGGAAAAAAAAAAGATTCATTGAAAGAAAAAAAACCTCGAACGGTTAAAAAACTATTTATTTTATTGACGATGTCGTCAGACGAGCAATACAGTCTACCTGATGGTAAATGGATACTTTCGCCCATAGAAATCCGCAATACATGCCGACATTAGTCCAAAATGATGAAACGTTGTCACGCCCCCGCATGCGTTGCCTGCATTTGGAGATATAGGAATGTATTTGGTGAAAATGGGGAGGAATAGGATGGGAATGGTGCTCTGGCACATCTCACTCACTACCGCTGTACGGTACGGTACATTAGGGAAATAAGATAGTGGGAAATGCAATACATTTCAAGGTAGAGAGGGGTAACGTGGCCAGTCGAACACGCCCAGCGGCTGTTGGTTTGCAGCGTGCACTCTCCCTCTCAAATTACCTTTGAAAGGGTTAAAATAAAAATATAAACTAATCAGCAGTGTCGTTGACAATTTGCAATAGTTTAATACATCATTGTAGTCCTGCGTAACGAAGGCTTATTGAATGTAAAATGTTTCTCAATGGTGAACATTTTGTCATCCGTAAATAAGATTTGTCTATGCGTACTGTCGAAGTTGTTGTGATTTGTCAACTCTATTTTTCTTTAAATTATCGGCTAAGAAATGACCAGTACGTCTTTTGTAAGCAGCAAGTCCTAATTCATCTCTTAAAATTCGTGACATGGTTCTGAGTGCTATATATTCATCTCTCTGGATAAAATCTTTTGCTTCCGGACGGGATTTCTTCGGATTCTCTTCTTCACAGCTTTAATCGTCTGTTTAGTATGAATAGTGCGTGGACGGCCAGACTCTTTTCTGTCACAAACAGAGGACATTTCAATGTACCACCTACCACTGTACCAATGTACAGCCCGGTACACAAACATTTGGCTAATATCAAGCGGATGGAGTTTTAAAAATTGCATTGGTTCCATGCCTACTTTGTGTAATGCAGTTACAGCGATACGGTTTTCGTTATCACCCCACTACATTTTAATATTATTACAATATTTAATTAATAATGATTGGCGCCAAAATGAGAAAAAACATTTATTTTTCATGTGAGAATGACATTACAAATTCAAATGTAATATTTATTTTCTTTATTGTATCTGTATTTATGGCCAGACTAAATACCATCTCCGTTCCGTCGTGGTTCCAAATATGTTTAATTCGTGATACATAATCATCGGACAACCTTGGATTTTACAGACGAATGATAACTAAAACGTTACCTTAGTAAATCCGTTAAAAAATACTTAGTTGCCACGATTATCGCTTCATGTCGGAATGCCCTTTAAACTCAACTACCAGACGGTCTAAATCTTAGCCTGTCACGCCAGGAGAATGAGTTAGCAAGTAACAGATATCGTACTAACGCGCAAGTAGGGTTCAATCAACTTGAATATTTTGTTTATCGTTTACGTCTTATTCGCACAATATAGGTCGATATTAGTAGAAAAAGTTCGTTCAATACTTAAAATGCATTTGCGTGTTCACCGCCCGATTCCCTTTTATATTTTCAAGGTCTAGATCGTGTAAGTGCGCCTACATGAGATTAGTTTCGCATGCTTATGTATAAAAAATCCATACTCCCCTCATCTGCATTGTGTTATTCTCTATACGCGTTTGTTTACGTATACTTGTTTCGTGCGTAACTCACGACTCGCGTCGTTTACGTGCCATTGACATTCGGTTCACGAATTCGCGGTACGATCGAAATAGCACTCGCTGAACTGCGTCCTATTAATACGGAATTATTTTCAACCTGTTTTCATTAGCGTCAACGAAGATTCCTGAAAGCCTTTGAGGCTATCAAACGATTTTCGTGATACGTGTTTACTTGAATCTATTTCAGTTGGTTGAGACTGTGGCAGCCCTGAATAACTGTTAGAAGTCTTTGTTCTCATTTGTCGAGTTATATATAATTTAAATTAACGATTCTCAATAAGGAAAAAATGTATTTTTTTTTTCTAAATAAAAGTATGCAGTTGCGTGTATTTTAATACTGACTAAGGATAAAGTTTAAACTCATGACTGTTAAATTGAACAAAAGTTGATCGGCTTATAAGCATAATTTCACAGTTTTAGTATTTTCTGTTAGCTGCCTCGAAAACCGTTAAATCGTTGATGTTTTATTCCATACAATCGTCGACCACCGGACCTGATGGTATTGATTTGCAATTTCACTCATGAAATGTGTTGTTTCATTGAATTTTTTTTTTTGTGGATGAAGGCGGCTGACGAGCATACAGTCCACCTGATGGTAAGTGGATACTGTCGCCCATAGACATCCGCGATACATGCCAACATTAGTCCAAAATGACAAACGTTGGCTCGCCCCCGGATGCGCTGCCTACCTTTGGAGATATGGGGATGGTATTGGAGAAAGGGTTGGGAAAATGGGGAGGGATAGGATAGGAATGGTCTCTGGCACATCTCACTCACTACCTAAACACGTCCGTACATTAGGGAAATACGATAGTGGGAAATGCAGTACATTTCAAGGTAGTCTTCTGTGAGAGAGGGGTAACGTGGCCAGTCGAGCGCGCCCAGCGGCTATTGGAATGCACCGTGCACTCTCCCCCTCAAATATTTAATAGTGAACTATTAAATATGAAACCTCAAATATTCAAATATTGTTTGTTCATATCAGGTTTATTTATACTTTATAATAAATAAATATTTTATTTGTAAATAACAAGAATCGTAATGTTTAGAAACAGTGTAGCTTAAAAAAAAACATTATTAACGTTCTGAAGTAATATTTAGCCTTTACGCACATCATATTTGTAGATATCCATGTCAATAGTAAGATATAATGTGTATATTTACTTTAAAGACCGCTGTTAGACTGCGCTCTTGGTTTTATTTTATCAAGATCTACACATATTATCTTATTCATTTTTAAACAAACAAAAATAGAAGTGTAACTTTAGGCGGACGCGTAAAGGTGAATTTCTGCTTATAACTTTGTTATTATGACCTTTACCCAGAATAGTATTATAGTTGAAAATTGTATTATCTACGTAATGTTTTGAGAAATATCAAAGAACTAATGGACCTATATTTTCAAGATGACGACCGAATGACCTCCTTTAAAAAACCAAAAAAGTAGGCGCTATTCAACCAAATGCTATCTATCTCTAGAGTGGTGATCTACATTCGTTTGATCATGAGTTCAATTACTAGCTCGGGCTGTGAGGGAAAACATCATGAGGAAACCCGCATGCTCCAGAAATAAAAAAATGGACTATGTAATCTATCAATCCGCACTGGGCCCTCGTGGTGGATTATGGCCCACACCCCCCTAGTGATTTACTAAGGGAGGCCTGAGCCCTGCAGCCTGCAGTGGAACATTAAAGACTGATACAAAAGTACAAGTATCTAACCAAAATGTGTCATTAACTAGTTCTACTGCACCAGTAAGTTATTGCAAAATATGTCCTGAGATTAAGTGACATAAAGCAGAACTTTTCGTAGGTGTTGTTCGGGACATCCCTAATATAAAAATAATTGTATTCTAAAATTTTATAAGGTTTAGTTTCTGAACGTTAAATCATTAAATTTATTTAGCTGGCAACACTATTCACCCCCCTTTCCTTTCAACAGTCAATATGTAAATGATAAAATTAAAAATACCTACATGTAATATAATAAAGTTGGAAATATCATCATTTCACTCGTGTGTTTCAGTCATACAGGTGGAATTTCCTGATATACTAATTAATCATAATTATTTTTAATCTATCATAACTCCACAGCTTTAGTTTACATATTCTAATATGGATTAGTGGAAAGTTGAGTTCATTTGTTACATTTGAACATATTCGTTTCATTTGCTCGCCAATTTCCGTAAATTAGCTTCACTGGGAAGCAGCGGGCGGCACTGAGGGGGCGGGGGGGCGAGATCTTAATTTTTGTTTCTAGTCACACCCGGGGGCTTTAGAGCTGCGGCTTGCTCAGCGAAGAGCTTTGGGATGAATGTTAGTCAGCTGTTATATTTTATGTATTACGTGGATCTTATTAGGGAACAAATCACTTTTGTAGATTAGAGATGGACAAAGATATTGATAATGTACTTATAGTATTTACTACATCAGACCATGGATTCTGGCACTACTTAAGTAATTTGCAAACTTAAATATCAAAGAAAAAATGGAACAGAACCACCTAGGAACCTTTTGTAACTACCTACTTTGGGCTGTAATGTTGGAAGCACTAACTGATCTTTGGGTTAGAGCCCTTATCTCAGTTATTGACTATGTATAATAGTTTAAGTTATGTTAAAGCTCATGGAACGACTGTTGAAACCTACACGTGACTAAACCGTATCGATTACACCGTACTACACCTACGTTTAAATATAAAATCGTATTTCTCAGTGTTTGCGTGTATCGATCACGTGATACCCGCACGTTGTTTAGTTCCTCCGGGACGCGGTTCATTGTGCGTCACCGACAGAGCCGGGGACCGCACGCGGCGTGCCCCGAGTTCCCTATCCCCTCCACCCACTCGTCCCCAGTGCCCCCTCATCCACTATCAATCACTTCCTAATCGAATCTATGAGCGGTTGAACGCATGAACTAAATCGACATGTAATTGTCCGACCATGTTTACTCTACACCATAGATCGCCAAACCGTCGACCAAATTTTAGGTAGATCGCGGTCACGCTTGGTTGGCTAACCTGAAGTGGCACTACTCAGCTCAGGCCGAATTACAGAAACAGATTGACTGATGAACATTTGGACAACTGCATTCGAATGGCAGCTACGACCTACCTCCTTAACATTAAAAAAAAATGTTGATGACAAAAAAGAGTGCCATCCTTCTCATTAAACTTTCAGTTTAATAACATATAATTAATCAGATGAAAAAATTTTGTTCTTACACTTCTTATAAAATTCTTTACAATATAAACAATTTTATTCAATTGGGTGTAATATTTACTAGAAATGTATGTTTATATATTATAATAAAATGTAAGTATAAAATACTAGAAATGTAGGTAATAAATAAATGTGAGATTTAGAAAAAAAAAATTGTCGTGGTTTCTTTTGGTAGCTCGCAGTAAGATTTACGAACAGTACGGTTGCTCAGTGGCTTCAAACTTTGGCGACCACTGCTCTACACCATTCCAGTTCATAAATGCAATTGATATATTGAGCATGCATTGTTACTTATCCGTTATAGATGAGATTCACTTGAACAATAAAAGGAATTGCCACTTTTATTTAAAGGCCACAGGCTTATACCTCATACTTAAAAACTTAGCTACATTATTCCCATATTATTAGCTGGGAAGTTCGGTCATTTGAACCGTTCAAATAAGTATTGGATGTTAAAATATGTAGGTTACAATAATATTGGAAAAATGTAACGATAAATGTAATGAAATTGCTTCTATATATAAATGATAGATTATGAGTATTTTAAATGAAATCCCACTTCTATTCCAATTTACTTCTATTTTAATTTATATTTCCAATGTACATCCTTCCCAACCCTTTTCCAAATACATTCCTAAATCTCAAAACGTAGACAGTGCATCCTAGACTGTTGTACAGTTGTTCATGGGTAACAGTATCACCACCAGGTGGATTGTCTGCACGTTCGACGCCCTTTTTCCATAAAAAAAAGGTCAAACTTTTACGTAAACATTTTTTCCGAATTATTCCAATTAGAACATTTAGAGAATCGGCCCATACAAATAAATAGGTACTTTCTATTTAAATTATTTAAAATATTTTCTGTTTATACAAGTTCGTTGCCTTTATTTCTTTAAAGATTGTTATCTCGGTAGAGAAAGTAAGGTGTCAGGAAATGTGTTATGATCTCACTCGTTTCCCAATTTATTCTGTTTGTGATCACGAAGCGGAACTGGTACTGGCACAATGGGGGCCACGTCCGTATCATGTGAGTGTCTCTTGTTTTTGTAATCATTGTTGTATTATGTGCGTATCTTTGTAAGACATAAGCACGATCCGAATCGCATTAATTACGCAAATGCCGATTGCAGTCTTCATCTGTTATTTGGGACCATCGATATGTGAATAGACTAGATGACACCTAGTACGTTCTTATCAAAGAAATCTGGTTGGTAACTTCTTGGGGAGGGTTGGGGGGGAGAGGCAGATGAGGAGGGGGATTATTAAAAAGTCAATAGATACCCCGTACTTGCACTAATTTAATTATCAAAGTCATTCTTTTGCTGGCAAATGGCACTATCGTTTTACAGTAACAGCAGCAGCGATTACAATACTTTTAATTTTTCTCAATAACGCTTAACAAGTTATTGGGTGTTAGCCTACAACGTCCCACCTCTCATTGCACGTACGTCCTAGTGCGGTGGTACTTACCGGATGAGGTCTAACTCACGATGTCAAGAATTTGAATTGAGAATAGATTTCTCTACGCTATCATGAAGCAACATGGGAGCATAGTTTAGTATAGGAGAACTTGTAACAATCATATTATAACGCCACCGATCCAGTGTCACTGGTTAGTTCCGTTCATTAATTTACAACAGATAAGGTCACATTAAAGTTCAGATAACGGCTATTCACTGCACTTGTAACGTTATTCTTTGTTCGTTCTGTAGTTTCGTATGCAAGGAGCGTGACCCAAGTTTCCGTTTTCGGCCCCTATGTGAAAACGTTTACACAATGTCAAATTGCCTACCTGCCTCATTGCAAAATATGGCCTTCCTGTTGGCCCGCCCATTGTCAACGGCTGGCAAAAATGTTTAGTAATAGCACAGGTAGAATGATCAATAGCGTTGGTGACAGCAGTTTTCAAGCTCAAAAGAAAATAAATGTAGCAAATGTTCTATTCTGTAGCGTTTGCTTTTTAAAACTTGACATCTTGTTAATATGTAGGTACTCGTAAAAGGTTTTAGTTTTATGTATTTGAAAAGAAAATGAACACTATTGTATTACTTGCATTAGTTTTGTCTCGAAGTTCTAAAATTGTTTTCTTTATCAGTTTTTTTACTATAGTACTTATCTGACTTATCAGTTGCTATAATGTGACTGTATTTATAATCCCCATTACCGATGAAATTTTTCACTAATAAGCGCTTAAGTGTAATACCCACCTTATCCTCTTGACCGTTAGGTGACTAGAGCTGGTCGTTGCGTCCAAATACCGCATGACATCACTCACCGAATTGTAGTCATTAGGCCGTTGACCCAAATCCAGACAGCCTACGTTGCTGAACCGTTACACAGATTTAGGAGTTATCATGCATTTTCAAGTGAATATTTTGTACCTAATCGTTTTCATAAACAATTTTGCCCCCAGACGAGGTTTTGAATTATTCCACTCTTGTCCCTCGAACCTGGCTCCCTTTTAATATTTATTTAAAATAGTGTCAACGTGTTCTGATTATAAAAACGGGTAGTAACCTGGCCCGCACCTGGTTTTACTTTGAGGCTTTGTTGTCCTAACTTCCTTTTCAAAGTGCTTTGTAACTTGCATTTTAAAGGTTTCAGGAAAATTTGACAATATCAAGTAAGAATTCGCCTTTTTGAAATGAGGATAGTGACACTGCACTGTTATGGATGATGAATACCCTAAATCCACTGTCAGGGTCACAAGTCTGGTCAAATTTCTTGTTTTTTAAATTTTACTTCTATCCGTAACACAACATACATATTTTAGTACCTATAGCAACAAAACAAACTGGTATTTAATAACTACTTATACTTATTATAAAAATAAGTAAGAACCATCTCCTCTTATATTTGTATATGAAACAAGTTTTTATCTTACTTGATTAACGACACAATAATGTGGGTACTTTCTGTAAGTAGTAAGCTTTTATATACGGGTATTTACGGATTTTCTCTCGAATTTGTAAGGCAAGCTTCTCTGATTGAATGTTCTGTGTGCCAGCGACATCGACACCGCTCTCTTTCCTTCCTAAGATAAGAAAAAAAGTTCGTAGTTATCTTAACTTTAATTAATTGAATCCAAACTACGAGTCATTTTTAATATTATACTTGTTTATTAAATTATAGTATAATTAAGGTGCTTGTTAAGACATCCTGTTCACCTATCTATACATATAATAAAATTGTAACAGGCCGATGTCTGTACATTATCGATATTGAAAAAAAAACTAATATGGGGGGGTCTTTATTAGAGCAACAGAAGCCAAAACAACAGTTTTTAGAAATTTTGTCTGTCTGTCTGTATGTTTGTACACGCATCACGCAAAAACTACTGCATCGAAATGAATGTAGTTTTCACCGATGTATTGCTAGAGGTCTAACTTAAAATATAGTCTCCATTTTACCGCAGGAAAATATCTTATTCCGATTGTTTTAAATTTAATAAACCGAAGCGAAGTGAGGGCGGGTCTCTAGTGTTAAATATAGCTTAAACTTTGAACCATTGCTTCACCGTGCAACATGTACACTATCTGTGCACGACAGAATGAATAAGGGCGTAGCACAAGTGCAGTACATTAAGATATGTATCATGTAATATGTAAATATTATGTAAATAAAATCAAGTGTACATGATATGTACGTACTGGCATCGCACGGCTCGGGGAAGAAAGGGGGTTGTCTCACAAGGGTTGCGCAACTAGCGAGGTGAGGACGAAGGAATTCTCACATTACACTAATAGAAGCGTACGAGACAAATCCATACACCTTTCCTACGAGACTATGGGATGTTAGTGCGTACATTTATATTATATTTTTTAAGTCTTTTGTTTATAAACTGTATGTGTTTGTATTCGCTCTCCATAAATGTATTAGGGAAACTAGGTTACAGGTCAGGGTATAGGCAAAATAAAGGCTACCGCCCGCAGTGTGTTTTATTGAGCATTGGATTAAACATATAAAGTTGCGGGCTAGATGACGAAGTTCCGGTATCGGCGCCACTGTTTCCCCTTTACCTTCAGTCCTCCCATTCCCCTTGCTACTCAACGAAGGAGGGAGGGGAAAAAAGGGCTAAATTGCCCAAAGAAATGTAGATCATCATGCTTCGTCATCGAAAATAGCCTTGTTCTCCGCATAAGAGGAGAACCGACCCTAGGATATATGACTTGTAACCTGGAAGTTATGTATGACGTTGGAGAGCGAATAGCACAATAAACTTCCCCAGGGAGCAGGAGGATCGCACGGGCAGCGAACTTGCTATAAAAGGCATTGGTTCCGACCTCTCTTTGCCAGTTCGTCCTCAGCACTTCAAGTAGTAACTTGAACTGCCAGTTTTACATTCATCACTTCAAGCAGTGACTTGATCCAACAGACTCCTCATTGTGAAGATACCTAACAAGTTCATACAAGCAAGCTCGCTGCCGACTGCCGCTTCCTCTCTGCCCCCCTGTGGTTCAATGTGAATTAGAGCAGCGTTTTTATTTCCGTATTTCACCCCTACACCCCCCCGTTGGAAGGCAACGTGCGGCCTGCAACATTGGCCCTGCGGTATAACATCGATCGCGAGCACCGCCTTATATATTACTATATATCGTCGCCAACACTATCTATAATTCTTTTACGAACTTAAAATAAACACGATTACTTTTACCCACTGATTATGACCAGTTATGGTCATAATGGACCAGTTATGGTCATAATGGACCATAGGTACTATGGTAATTTGGCACAATATGCAATTTGTCGCAAGCCAAGTAAAGGTTTATATGTATGTCTATAACATACTGCCTTTAATGCTATAGACATTTATGTCATTTATTGTGGTACCCACATTTAGTTTGGGACGAAAACATTGCGCGTAAAAAATATAACCAGCAATGTATGGCTATTGCTCAAAATAAAAATGGACTATGTTCTTATCGTCATTTCTTGTTATCCTAGTTTACTTCGATATCAGATTAAAACCCCTACAGGACCCTTGCCTCCTCGTGCAATCACCACGTGGTTTTTGAATTCTAATCCACCACGCGGTCCCAGTGTAGACTGGTGGATAAAGTTTACTTACGAGACCAAAATCAATAATGACTAATACCGGGCTAGAGTCTGTCATATAAGTTTTCAAAGCGTTCGCTCGCGTCGGTACGTTCGGAATCCTAATTTAACTGCTCTCGCCCGGAGATGCAGTCGGGATGAGCTTCCCGCCCGTGATTGCATTCGCACCCGTCTCCCGACTCCAAATTAATGTCGCATCTTACCAAACGTTCTTAGTGTTATTATAGACTTGAAATTTATTTATTTCTTTAATTAAATAGAGCCTTAGTGTTCCACCAATGCACCTACTCAGAGTCCCTTACAACCTTTACTTGTTAACAATAACATCTACTTTAATTCAAACGTAATCATTACTGAGTATTTCACTGTTGCCCTACGAAACGCTTGTAAGGTGCAGTGAAATAAGTCCAAATCAGGGTGCTGCTGCATAGCATCATTGAGCAGATACAAGGCTCGACTGTCCCCAGACTATCCATGACCATAACTCACTATCTCTTCAATGCAGTTTTGCAAAAAACGCCCTCCCTGTCTTCGATACACCTTCCTCCTTCCATCATTACCATACAGCATAATCTTGGATTCATCCGTGAAGAATATCTGGCACCATCGAGTCCAATGCAAATGTTCACGCCGCAAACTGAAGGCGCGCTATTCGATGAGCTCGTGTCAGTTTGAGTCCATTGGTTGGCTTATGTGGTTTTGTATCACGTTCTTCGAGTCTCCTTCTAACAGTCCGAGCGCTAACAGCCACTCCATGAAAGTCCGGAAGCCGTTTTTGGATCAGACTGAGGTCAGGACGACTTCGTAAGCTGGCCGTGAAGATAAACCAATCTTATCTTTCTGCCGTCACTCGGAATCGTGGTTCTCCTGGACGGTGAACGAAGCCGCCGGTCTCTAGGTATCGATGATACACTCTGAACAGCAGAACGGCTTAAATGGAGTTGTGCACTCACATTTCGCTGACTAAGCTACAACACAACTGTGAAGTACCATAACTTGCGCGGCTATTTCAGTTTCCATAATTTTAAGGTCAAAATCTATTCAAATCTCAGGAAAAACAATTTAACTAAACTTTTATAGAAAAACAACACCATTAAATTAAAAAAAACTGCTCCAATTCACACTTTCTGCTTCCCTTTTTTTCAAAACAATGTACGGACTCTGTTTTTCTTCTATGATTCAAATTCGTGAATTCAAATCTGGAACAACAGAAACACAACCGCGTCAACGTCACTATTAACAATGAAGTATACTAATAATTTGTTTACACGTCGCTACCAATATTTACGAAACTCGATGAGCATGTTAACGTCAGAAGCGCCAGGATACAGTGCCGCTTGTGTACATATATTATCTATCTATAAAGAATTCATAATTAAATTCAGGTTTTATCTGTTTTTTTGGGAATCGGCCTTTACTGCCATGTGATCTTCAGATAGCAGTCGTTATTCTGTCATATTATATATACTCTTATACATTTCCCACGTTTATACGAGCAACATTGTGGTCGTTTGAGCACGCAATGATATTTTTATTTGCAATAAAATTAAACCTCTATATATTAAATACCTCTATATTCAATCTCTATTTTATGAAACGCAAAGTTTGTCGATTTTATTTGTTCGATTATAACTTGGATTGTACTGAACGGATGCGATTTTCGCTACCGTGTAGGTTAGGTTATGTCTTCCTGAAGGTTTTAGTATACTAAATACAATACATCAGTGTATGAATCGCGCGATCAGTGCCTCGGGAAAAGGCTCGTGGTTTAGGTAATATTTATTGGTTATTTTAATATGTTATTCTGTTTTTGTTTCAGGTATGTTTGTTTATGCAATGAATATATCACCATTATATCGTAAAATCAAGTAAGTGTAACCACCTGCTGGCGTGGATGCGTACTTGTGCATTGCTCCGATTCGAAAAAGGATAACAAATCTCTTTTTTTATTAACTTTATTGCACATTGACGTACAAAAGGCGAGCTTAGTGCCTAAACCAATCAATCAATGACCTTTGACCTTTTATTGTTTGTCTATTATTTGCGGGATGCAAAAACCCCAACGCCACCGTATTGGTTAAGGCATTCTCTACCAGCTAACCTTTGGGTTGATCAGAGAGATGAATTGGGAGGTGCGATGAGAAGTATTATTAATATATAACTCTTTATCCGATATTGAAATTTGTTTCTGACAGAGAGGTATTTGAATGTAAAATGTAATAATCATAATCTCCGAAGACCCCTGTTCGTATTAGTAAACTCTATATGTCAAATACCATATCCGTATAGGTGTAAATATGATAGGTAAAATAAATATGATATATAGTAAATATATAAGTAAGTATATATATATATAAGGTAAGTAAATATGATATATAGGTAAAAGCTGATAAATACCGTCATATTTGCTCCATTTTATCACGCAGTCAAGCAAAACGATTGTTGAATTATTTGATATGAATACTCCGAGTCATCAAATTTGTAGCGTTGGATAAATTAAATAGATTGCTAAATCAAACTTATTGTATCATCAATGTGTCATGTGATCGTGCAACTTCATAATATTCATTATGATCTTCACTTTTAATGTTGTACGTGCATTATCAAAAATGATTTAGTCGAGTAGTTACTTAAATAAGGGAGTAACATTTGCGATTTTTTCATCGTCTTGTTGTAATTAACGGAAATTAAGCAATTGCCGAATGAGGCTTTAAGTCTTTAGAAATGTCACCCTTTTAGTGGCGATAATAATGATAAAGCAGGTGTTAAATTAATTGTTTCCATCGCGGGTCGGCATCGGACTTGTAATTATCGGCATCTAAAGGAGCAAGCAGGTTCGACGGCATTCGTGTACTCTAAGGCTACATCTGTACAGTGGTGACGAACCTTACATCTGTGTTTTAAATATGATAATTTTGTAATCACACAGAGCGACATCTGATATGTCTCATTAAGTTTTTTGGTGTGATACAAAATGACAACTTATTAAAAAATATTTAAAAAAAAACATAAGTAGTTTTGTGAAACAAAGTTTACACTACATATAATAGATTAAATAAAGAGACAATTAGGTTGCTAAAATATTGAATGAAATCTTCTTATCTATATATATAAAAGAGGATGTTGGTATATCGGTGATTAATAGACTTCGACACCGTTTGACTGTCCGCATTGGAATTATGATCCCAAACCTAGTCCATATTGTATGTTGGAGTACCATGAATTATTTTCTGGGACTGGTTAAAAGGTTTGAAGATATGGACCAACTTACTTTCTCGTTTCCTAATCGATTACGTATCTTTGATTGCACCAGGCCGAAGGTAGACAAAAATCTTTTGAGACCCGCCGTTGATGCTACTGCTGACTAGTTTTGACGATAAATAACAATTGCTATATATCGTGTTCGTGATATATATCCGCTGATATATATCAGCGAGCCCTGATCGATACTAATATTATAGAGACTGTGAATTTGTTTTTTTATTGTTCACATGTAAGAGCTAAACTTAAAAATTACTGGACTGATTTTGAAAATTCTTTCACCTTTAGAAACCCAAACTAATCAAAAGACCATAGATTATGCTTACGTTTTTTATGAAATCATTATGCCAACTCAGCGAAAGCAAGATTGTTCGCTAGTACATAATACTTTAGTTAATTCATATTTTTATAACAATAATTGTCCTTTTTTCCCGCCTCGCCTTATGCGAAATGAAAATACTTTGAATTTTGTATTCGGCACTAACTCCCTCTATTAGATATATCACTAACTCCCTTACTGTAATTTTAAATCTTATGTTTCTGCCTTTTTTAACACGAAGTCACGTCGTGAATGGTCACGTTGATGTAACCCAGCCGAAATGTCGAATTAAATTAAAAAGGTAAACATTCGCTTTAAGACTTGTTTAATAATTCATAAATATGTATGATCAAGGTTCACTACACCTTCTCTGACTAGAGAACACAAACGTCTCTCCAATCGGTTCCGGATCCTAGTACCCAGTACACCCGCATCTGATTACGAGTGTTGGGTTTCGGCGCCGACTCGGCGACACACCCGCACAATGGAAACCCGGCTCTCACAATCTGGTTCCACTGGATGTAATGTATACTTAAGTGCGTAGCCGGGAAATTCATGGCGTTGTTGAGCCTTGTTTGTGGTTCTCGAAGTTTTCTTTCTGACTTGATAGAACAAACAAGTCGTTAAAATAAAGTACACCTAAAAGTATACTTGCGTACTTTAAAAACTTTTATTGCTCCATAAGTTCCTTTTCATTTGATTTCTTTATTATGCTTTTAACTTGTACAATTTAGTTTTTAGGTGCCATTTAGAATCTCAGGGTGAAGACTAAAACGACGGCGCATATTAGTTTTATTTGTAGTTTATATCATAGTTTTTCCTGTTTCCCTTTATCCACGTCTCTTCGTCTGGGATTTTAGCTGTGCAATAGTATAACTTGTCGTGAAACGTATCCTTCACAAAATTAGTGCGTTGGGCCGGAGCGGCACGCATTAATAACAGTGACCCGCGACCCATGCCCATACAGATGCAAGTGATTGATCGATGCACCCACTTCACATCTATCCGCTGAGATATATGACAGAGATCGCGGCCTTGATGCAGTTAATACTAAATATTAAAGTTGCTCGAGTGTTAGTAAATTGAGCAATTTCATTTCAGTTCATATTATACACGTACATTGATACGCTTTGAATCATTCAACAGTGCAGTAGCGTTGTTTATTTAAGACCACGAACGTGATTATATTCTCCTTGTTTACACTTTAAACATATTCGTTTACTAAAACCTTCGGGAAATTCGATTGAAGTTGCCAAATTGTATTTGAAAATCTCACAGCGATATAGCATTTCAGTTATAAAGTAAGTTTAGTAAAAAAGTGCTTGCGATAAAATATGAAAAGTTTGATATATTCAGAGTTGTGGTCGTTACGCACGAAGCCTGACTGCGGCTAGGCGAGCGGCGCGGCGCGGCAGATGCGGCGGAGGTCACCGCACCCGGGACACACGCAGCTGGAAATTGAGCCCGAGACTCGCGTTTTGTGTTCCCTCATTCGTCCCCGGCACCGCCATGAAATTCACGCGATAGACAATCCCGATAAGTTTTTATACGAGCTCTAAACCATCAGTTCTCACTACAGTTGCAGCGAGATGTATTTTACTCGGAATCTCCAACGTCTAAAATGTTTTTAGTTTTATCTGTTCTCGAAGCGGCTGCTTCGTGACTTGGCCCATCTATTCGGTTCGCCGCGTGGCGTAATTTTCTCGTTTCGAGTGGTCATTAGTTCCACGGGACAGGGACTCCGTCTGTCGCACGACCATTAACTTTACACTCGCTTACCTGTTCAGGAGCGACGGTCGAAAGCGTGAGTTGATGAACATGCATTCTCTGAATTACAAAAGGCAGCGGCTAACAAAAAGGCAAATATCCACGTTTAAGACAGTTTAATCAGGCTTTATTGCGAGACAGATACTTTATCATTAGATTTGTGAGGGGTTTTGTAATGGTTTTGTACGTTGCTCGTCGGGTGCGGCGTTCGGAGTTTGGGGTGCGTTCACCGTACGCGATCGATGCCCAGCCCCAGGCTAAGTAAAAAGACGCACCGAACGTCTGTTTTCATTTCATCATTGAACACTAGGGGTCGACTCCTCCGTGACTACCCCATAGTAATTGTTAATGACACCCATTGAACATTTTTATATAAAAATCCGTTTATTGAAAGGACCGCCACGTACCAAGTCTTATACGCGCTGTACGTACTAGGAACAATTTCATAGATTTTTTTATACATCTCTTCTATACCTACGCTATATCTGACAAAAGTATTCATTCCAAATAATACATATAAATCACTCCAAAAAATATATGAATGATTTCTATGGAAATATTTATACCAACAAAATAATTATAATATTACTAGACGAATTTTGACGCACCCCTGCTTATATATTGTCGTCTCGTTTGTGGTATTTGTTCTCATTAAATTCTAACATGCCGGTACAATCAGTACATAAATTCATTCCATCTAGCTTGCAACTTTTAAAGTCCATTATAATAGCCCTTAGTCATCGAACAGAGTCAGTGAGGCGTAGGTGTCAATGGTTATAGAAGGTATATTACTTACACCGATTAGGAGTCCCATCAAGATTTTTGTCTGTATGCAAGAACCAGAGTAATCTTAATCGTCGGCTACAGTCGGCTCACGATAAAAGGTCTGACTACTGAGAACTACGGCTGCAGCCTCCAAACTGGTTTGCCACAGGTACCCGGCTAAAATTATACGTAGACAAAACGGTCCGAGCGAACTCGAAATTCGGCACCGTAGGACGGATCTTTGACAAAGACGCATTCCGATCGCGTACCGTCCTAACACAAAAGCGCGACCAAACCATTATTCAGCACTATAATATATATATTATATATACCTATATATAATTATATACACCGCTTTTGTGCTGAATATTGGCCTTAAATTCTTAGATATATTAACACTTATTTTATTCTAACTACATATAGTCTGAGGCTTCATTTATAGTAGGAAATGCGGTGTTTAATAGTACCGCACTTGAGCTTCGAAGAGTCCTTTAGAACTGCGATTCGATGACCCTACGATATTGGGAATCGATAACACCACGCTCGTGCTCCTCAAGTCACGCCTCACGGATCCAATTTAGTTTTCTAGATAATTGTTTTATGTGTTTTACATTGACCTTTCGGTATCAATCATTAACATTTTACACTGTGACATTTAAATGTAAAAACGTAACAATAGAGTCCATGCACTTAAAAATCAACATAAATAAAACATCTTGAGAACGAT
Organism: Sesia bembeciformis; assembly: GCA_943735995.1. Lineage (NCBI taxonomy): Eukaryota > Metazoa > Arthropoda > Insecta > Lepidoptera > Sesiidae > Sesia > Sesia bembeciformis. Next base: position 4,244,306 of record OX031028.1, on the reverse strand, counting down.
AAACCCGCTTACTTTAAGAAGGCTGAAGTTTTTTGAAGAATGAATGTTTTTCTTTGTTACATTCTTTCTATGAAGCACTTGAATGAACCTAGACAAAAAAATGTTGGTAACAAAAAAATAATATGTTTTTTCAACAACGGCTGGACCCATAAAGTGATCGTCTTCATAAACTGAGTTTTCAAGAACAATATACCGTGACCGGTCATAAATTGTTTCTCACGAATCGTTCAATACAGATTTAACGGCCCCTACATGAGTAACACGCACCCGAGACTATGAAGAAATTACGTTTTACTGAGCCGCTTGCCTTTCTACCAGAGTTCATTAGTTCCAATAATAAACGCCTTTACGTCTCTCTGCACATTATAAAACTGGTTTAGGTGCTACGGTAAAACTGTGTGTTCTGCAACAAAAAAATATTATAACGACTGCGGTGAATTTTAATTCTATGACGGGAACACAAATTGATGTCTGCCCGGTCCCAAGGAGCGGTTGGAATGCCCGCCGGAAACCGCATCAGGTAGAGCTAGCGATGAACCCAGCTTGTAAGGTTCGGTTCACACTGCGCCCGGTCGTTCGTCCCTCCCGCATCGGTGCGTTACCCTGCCTTTCGCGGAAAAAGGCGCATTAGAATAAATTAACTCATAATGATGACGCACCAGGCGCGTCCGGCCTCTCGCCGTTTTATTTGGCCGATGTTCTCGTGTAATTAATCGGTATCATCATCAGCGTTTTGTGCTCAAATAACGGAAATGTACAAATGACGTTGTTGCCGCGATAACATTTCTCTCCCTGTAATACGAAATAATTTCTCACAGGTTCAATTTGGTAATTAAAGCTGTTCTTGAATTTGTTAACTACTTTATGTCCGCTTAGCTTATCATGATTAAGTTTTTGGGGCTGTTGATCCGAGAAGAGGGGTGTAAGTACATCCCTCCGCGTGCCTCCCTGCCCGGGCCACCTTCCCCTCATTCATCAGTAACTGCGCCCTTCGCAAGTTCGCGACCTTTACCTAAGAATGAAATAAACCTAGATGTTTATCGAACTGGAGAACCAAACGTCTAAAACGTTTTGTTTTAGAAAATTGCTTCAAATATAATTTGTTATAGTCACTAAATTAATGCTTTTTCTCATCCGTAGCATGTATACCTATCGAAATCAAAGTTTAAATCCGGTTGAGTAACCGGGCTCATGCAACCGAGTCTAATTCACGAAAAACTATGGTTAATGGAGTACGAACCGAATGGTCAATATAAATTTAACATGAATAGTTGCGAAACCTTTGATATTTACGGAACACCCAAATTGTAACATGAATCTTCTGTAAAGGGTTAACGGAAAATATGCCGAAAGAAGGTCCGTGAAATAAATGGCTTTGTTATCTATTGGTCAAAGCTAACAACTTTGTTCTCTTGGAGTCAAAATCCTTTATATAGATAGCTCTCGAGCTAAAGATTTAAAGATTAGTCTGGGTAGATATGAATAGGTTCTGCGGATTTCCTATAACAAAAGTTATTTAATTTATGTAGTAAAACGTGCTATGGTTCCATAGCAAATGTGCTTGTGGTTACGTTACAAGTATAATATGGTTGCATACTTTATAATTGTTTATGTCAAGAGAATGTTTCAAACGTAATGGTGGTTTAATTAGTTTATTAATTAAACCACTAATATTAGTAAGTAATTGTACTCATTACCTATTCCCCATCTCTTTCCGTGGGTGTCGTAAAAGGTGACTAAGCGATAATAAAGCGGCTACCATAAGCCTCAAGGGACTACATCATCTCTGTAAAAGTGGTATAGACTAGTTAACCCGCTTTTCCAGCGTGGCGTACACATCCCTCATGCACCAGACAGTATGCACGAGCAAGCCCGTATCTAGCAGGGGATAATAAAAGGGCTAATTAAGTGATGGTGTTACCTTTTGCACAGACCAAATTGGTTTAATAAATAAATAAATACATTACCTTCCAAATTACGATGCGAACGGTGTACATTTTTCAAAAGATTCTAGTTGGATAGAACTCATAAAGCTATAAGACTTTTTTTAGAACCTACTAAAAATAGCGAAATACCTTTGAAACGCGCGCCATCGCCGTTTTTATTATTTATATTGTTAATGTTTTCATTATTATTGTTTCTTTAATAATTATGAGTTAGTGAGTTCTTTGTCAAATATAAAAATCTTTGGTATTTGAAATAAGTTTGAATTATTTTATACGAACGTCTGTTCAAGCAGAGGGGAATTTATGGTATCCTCTTCAATATCGACAGTCCATTAAAATAAAATAGCCACAACTTTCGTTTTTCTATAGTCTCGAGAGCACTATTGAGTCGAGTAATTAAAGAGGAAATAATCGATTTGCCGTACGTGAGAGAGCATCGTGTTATTGAACTGTGGCCTTGGGCTGATATAAATACATATATGTATTCTATAGTATTATGACAATTTCAATGAATGGACGGCTTGAGATAAAATTATTATCTAGTGACTATATTGCCTAATTGAAGTTTTTTTTAGAGATTTTACTTATATACATATGTGTTTAAAATTGTATTGCTGAAGTACTCAATCGATTTTACTGATGATGACATGATCAGTAATGGTCACATCTAATGATACATATTCGGTGAAGCGAATATCAACAATAATTTATTGTTTTTTATGGTTTATAGAATATTTCTAGTTTATTGTCTTTATAAAATCATATATAAAGAACAGCATCTATCTTCGTAGAACCATTCGTTCACCCTAATCTCTTGGTAGCCCTCGCCATTTTCGTATAAATGTCCTAGAATTGATTGTATGAGATCCTCGTTTTTTTTCTTTGTCGAAATGGATATAATAGTTTTAGAGAGTTTTTATAAAACATAATAATGCTCAAATTTGCTAACTCCAGTAATGAAGGAATTGTTATTATTTATTTATTACTATCATACCAAAATTTATACATCATACATACATCATATCATACTGTTACTGCAGAGTAAAAATTCTCCAACAACAGACCATTCTTTAAAGTTTCTAGATCTGCCGCGGTTCCCCTTCGACATTTTTTGAGATTTTATTGTACTCAGTGATAGTTTATTTTAATACAATGTTGTCAGGCTAATACGGCATTTGATTCAGATAGACGGCTTTTTGGAGAAAGATGTTAAAACTATTTACTTTGAATATTTTGAATGACCACGACCACAGTCAAACTACGAGCGAGCAATTGCAAAGAAATTGGCTCGATAAAATTCCGAGGAATATAAATATATTATGAACGATTCCACTTTTCTTTTTTAGAACCAGCAATAAAATGATCTGCATCCAATTATTATTTGTAGTTAGTTGAAGTTTGTGGACGGCAATTTAGTGTGTTGAGTCATAGTTACTGGTCGGTGCTAACGAGTGGTTACGAAACTATTGAAATGTATTGTTGAACTGGCATTATTCTTGGGAGACTTATGGTACCTGATGTGACTAAAAGTCAAAGATTACTAAAGCGTTCTCTTTCGCAATAAGCTTTTAGATTATACGAACCAAAAGTGACTAGTGTTTCGGGAACTACTATATGGTCTATCTATGATAATAGGTCTATGGTAATTGTCATAGTGACAGTATGTTTTCCCGCTGAGTTAAGGACATAAGAAGTAATAATAATAAATGACTTTGTTTCTGTGTAATTGTGGCATTGAAATAAAAAATATTTCAAATCGTAGTAACATAAGGTGTAGCCAAAAGGGCTATAATTTGTAGTAAGGGCTATACATAGAGCGAACCGAATAGTTTCTTTGTAATATTGTACGGATCTTATTATAATTGCACTGTAACGAGTCTGTTGACTTAGCATTTAATTTTGTATATAAATTGTAAATAACATGTTGTAACTTTGAAGCGTTACTGTGACAAATTCAGTGCATCAGACCTTACCCCCAAGTTAAAGCTTATGATAGTGAATATGCAACAAGAATTAAAGCAACGTTTTTCAAAACTTGATGAGGATACAAAATATTTGCTGGCGACTCTATTAGACCCTCGATTTAAAATGGATTTCTTTTCTGACAAAGTGCAAAGGGAGAAAAAGTCCAATAGCATATTTTACTAGAGGGTTTATTCTCTCTTGTCTCTTGTTAATACCAAACGAAAAAGGATCAATAATGAGCCTAGTCAGAGCATTCACAGATCCTTCTTGGAATGTTTTGAAGAGGTAATTGCCGAAAAACAACGAAATTATAGCAGACCTAGATATTTACCTCCATCTAAAATATTTACATAGGAATAAAAATACATTTTTGGTGGGAAAAAATAAAGCAACATTTTCTCAAGGCTTAGTAAAGCTTGCTGCAAAGTATTTGTCCCCACCTGGAAGCAGTGTTTAATCGAAGAGCCTTTTTCAGAAGCAGAAAGTTCGTATGAAGAGAAGAGAAACAAGCTTCACAATCTACTAATTTCAATTTAATTAAATTTTGATTACTATTATAATTTCAAACAATATGTAGATATGTTATTGCCAATAGAAAAATAAACACTTATTAACTTATAACACTTATAAAAAAGTTATTTTCATGATAAAATATCCTGCTTGCAAGACAACTTATAGGTATTCGGTATTCGGCCGAATAATAATTTAATATGCGGTATTCGGCCGAATAGTAATTTAATATTCGGTATTCGGCGATATATCGAAAAAGGGCCGAATATCGAATATTCGTTGCAACTCTAGTAGAATTTTTAGCGAGATTGAATTATAAAATTTATCGAGATGTAATTTATGTTTCCATCGCCTTCTACACTACCATCTACTACTCACTGCACAACAGTTCCTGTGCTTAAATATTTACAAACAAGCTTAGGACATTTATGGTATATCTTGTAATATGTATTTGTAATTATTTTCCCCAAGTTCTTTCATCCCCGTTTTTTTTTTCTCAAAGCTTTTCTCGTCCGGTCTGTAAACCCAGGGATCGCCATTGTGACTTATCGTGTCGACGATCTTATTCGTCACGCTTTCATGTTCGAAGTATCCTGTACCTTTATTTTCATATCTTAAAAAAAGAGTAGGATTTTTATTGGATAAAATTTTCTGGAGTGTTGTGGATAGCGATACCTCGATAGATTTACTCGCATACATAAAAACTCTTTAGTGAACATTTTGTAGTTTTTGTTTAAGGAAAGATCCCCCCAATATTTTTGAATCATTTTTAGTGTGAAATTTATAGAGAATACTTTTATGCTAGGTCGACCCTACAAGTCTGTACTTATTGATTTGTGTGACGTAATATCATAATTGTCTGATTATCTTATCGATTAGTGAGCCATTTATTTATAATTTTATTTTATTGTTATATTTTTTTCATTCAACATCATTTACATACACAGTTTTTGGGTTTGGTACTAACAAAGATATGGATCACTGTTATCTGAAAGAAAAGTTTATTTATTAATTAAATGTTATTATAATTATTTATTGAGTATTTAGTACCGTGTGATTATGTAATAAAGGTCTATGTTGAGTATTTCATTTTATTATTGATGCAACGAAATAGTATTTGTTGTTTTGGTAAGGTTGTTAAACAATTATAAAATCTGACCTCTACTTAATATATAAATTAAGCACTGACTAGTTATCAGATAAACGACGATACCTCGTAAAATAAAAGAACATGATTATCCACTTTAGTATAGGATCCTTTAGTATAGTATAGTAACTATCCTTAGTTAGTATAGGATGCTATACTAACATTTGCATATACATGTATTTGTTAAACGTAAATGCTAGCTTTAGTCGGTCAGGCTAGTCCATTATGTACACCGGGATTAATTGAGCGAAATCCGCCAATCAATACGCGAGGGCGAGCCCTATTGTCTGCAGTCACTTCCGTGCAAGGGTTGGCATCGCTAAGTGGGCTAACTGCACACTGGCACCGTTCGGAATCGGTTACAACCGGTTACAATGTCCGAATCACAATGTAAACCAAACAGTAAGCATTCTCCTATTTTTCTCTGAGTACCTACTTTTCAAAAATAGTTTCTAACCTTTTTTTTCCTTTAATTTTAAAGCCTGCCACTGGTATGATTGGCAATCAACCCGGAGATTCCCGGATCACCGTTACGATTACCGTCAGCCTATATCTCTCTACACTGGATACAGACCTCGCCACCACACACGATCTTCGACTCTTCTCATCTAATTACCACCGGCGAACTTCTTCTTAATCGTCGGTCTACCTGGCCAAAGGGAGTCCCGTACTGCGCTTCTCGGTACGTGATTATATATTGGAGGACATTCGGGAACTGGTCTACCTAAACGGTTATTGGTCCTGCGGTAAATATGACCTGGCCATAGCCACTTCACCATGTCGATTTTATGGTCTACGTCAGTGACATTAGTTGCTTGGCGTATCTCTTTGCTTCGGATCTTATCCCGTAAAGAAACTCCGAGCATCTCCGAGCGACTTTGAACTTATGGATATCAGGCTCACACATCTTCGGCCACGTTTCGGCACCGTACGTCAACTGGCAAGACGCACTGATTTAAGACTTTCATCTTCAAGCATTGATAAGCATGGATAACGGTTACATGTCATGTCACCATACATGCGTTCGTAATGTTACCCAAGTACTACTTGCAATTAACTCGGGCCTCTACAACATCCCACTAATTTGTTTTGTATAATTATCGCAGTAAACGCATTTCGAGTGTTGTCATGAAGATCGCGAAGGTTACGCACGCCTACTTACCGTTCGTTCTCTAATACGTGGTCCAAACACTTGTGTAATTTTCATTGTAGGCTCAACGAGGAAGTATGAAAATAAATCGGCGTTGGGCTCGTTATCGTCAGTGACGTATTTTACGATGCTCAACAGAACTGCACTTCAATAAAATCATATTGCATAACAATGAACGATCGTATTAATGGTATCCTGTCTATCAAAGGGTTCGCCAATTTAATGCGATGAAAGTGTATGGAATTGCCACAGTAAAGGTAAATGAAGCACTCATTACCAATACATGTTGTAGCGCAGTTGCCTTCATCGGGTACTGCAGTCTGGGCCAGCTCACATCTCTGGGCCGGGGCACCGAAATATCAATTTAATTCATTTGACTATCCAATGACGTGCTGTTCGAATTGTCGACGATCCCTCTCTCACGGGCGGTTTAAAACCCCTCTGCGTTCAGAGATGTTGCTTCTTTCTGTATGTTCTATCGCATGTACAGTGGGGAATGCTTTGAAGAATTGTTCAATATAATATAATTCCCACCTCTATAACCGCACCTTCCGTCACAGAATTGCGGTCCATCCGCATTTCCTCGATACGGAGGTGTCGCGTATTGTTCGGTCCAAAAATCATTTTATACCGCGAACCTGTATACTGTGGAACGAACTGTCTCGAGAGGTCTTTTCATTACGCTACGATATTGGGTTCTTGAAGAAAGTTGTCAATAGGATTTTGCAAGGTTAGCGGCGTACCCACATACCTCCTGGTGTTGTAGGCGGTGACAAATACCATCACGAGAGACCGCTACTCGTCCGCCTATTTCCGTAACTCCGTACGTAAAAAAAAAACGCCTTCGGTAAGTTATCGCGATACTGACTGTAGGTATGTATGACACATGGTAATGTGGGACGAATTTTGGCCAACAAAATTAATCAATATGGAGCGTACACACCTATATTTGTATAAGGTCTATACCTTATACTGGTCTATACCAGCAGTGATTGAACTACATAAACTCGCAAGGTACACCACACGTCGTATCAAAGTAGGTCGTTGGACGACTGCGGTGTTGCCAACTTGCCGGGCTGCGGTAGCCAAAAGCACTGCTCAGCTGATCGCGATACCGCGCGCAACGGTCTCGGGGTTAATTGTACACCGGTATGCGTCATTATGCACTACTTGATGTTAAACGTTCTTGTTAACAGTTCAAAAACTTCATTTAATTAGGCTAGACGGAAGTGTCGAAGTAACAAACGAAATAATTTTGTGTTATTACTTACTTATCACCACTAGGAACAATTGGGTGGGTTGCAAATAGGCATGGATGGTTTTGTGGTACTTTATTGCAGTTTGTCACATTTAGAGCAAATGCTGCAATTATCTAAAGTTTTCTGCAGTTAATTAATCATATTATTTTATAACAACGCACATGTCGAGTTGTTCGATACCTACATTCTAAAATCTGAAGAAAAAAAAATGTTTTATCAATCGTTACATGTACTTATATATAGTATATAAACTTATATAATAGGCAGCTAAACTGTTTTTAAGTTAACATTAAAATGATTTATTGGTTTTGGTATCTGTCGGTCGTAGAAAAGACATAAACAAAAGATCCGTCATTTTGTCAACAATGTCATTTTCCGGTATCTAATTAATTATATTATCAAGGAAAATAATACAATATAAAAGTAAGGATACGCATAATTATTATATAATTCAAATAGTGATGTTATTGCGACTATTGTAAATTTTTTTGAGTTGGACACTGAATCTGTTGACACTTCCATCAAAAATTACCGGACAGTTTTACTAAACTACTCCCGGATCAGCACACGGAACAGAATGCGTGATTTTTTTAAGTCAACCAATTAAGTTTTTCCTACACAATGTTGTTACTCCGTTAATCAGTGAAATTACCCAATTATAATATATCGCCACCGAGCGTTCAATTGAGTAAAAATTAATTACATCCAATCAATTTACATCACTGGTAATTATAATAAAAGTTCAATTATTTTTACCAAGGACGTATAATAATTTCCATATTCGCAATTGTTCCGTATGGACATAGGAACAACTTCAGAAAATTAAACACAGCGAACATCTGCGCGCGATGGCAAATAAGCAGCGTTGGAATCTTGAGAAAATATTGTCAGGGGGTGGGAGGGAGGCGATGATTGATGAGCGATCCCGCAGCCATGGTGTGATATAACAGCTCTAAAATAACAAATACGTAGGCACAGGAGGAGGGAGCAAAGGAATCGAGTGTAGTTCGTATCGCTGTTTTATATGAGATGGGTTTGTGGTTATTCGTCCTTAGCCCTAGGTTATTTATAGTCTCTAAACTCTCACGCAGCCCTTTTGCCTTAAATGTGTAATGAAGTGCAACTATCGAGTATTTATCTAAGCCCACAATAAGAATAGTATCAATGACAATCACCGCAAGTATACTATCTATATAAATAAAAATTAAATGCTGTTCGTTGGTAAGCGCATCACTTGAGAAAGGCTGGACCGATTTGGCTATTTTTTAAAAAAAATGTTCGTAATAGTCCCAGTAAGGTATTTAGGGAAAGAAAATTTTGAAAAGTTGCCCGGAAAATTGGGAAATTCGGGAAAAATTTAAAGTGCTATTTTCTATGGGATTTTTGTATGGACTTATTGAAATTTCGACAGCACAACGTCTGTCGGGTCAGTTAGTAAATATGTAAATGAAAATAGTATTAACGATTATACACGACATACTTAAATTACAATTAATTTGACGATGATGCAGGTGATTTGATTAATTTAATATCGATGATAATGATAATTGTAATAACCAGAACCAGCTCCATTATCGTCCACTTCTGGACATGGGCCTCTTCATGCACATTGTCTTGTGCGTGAGGGTTGTGTGGCCTTAAAACATCACGCTGACCAAGCGGGTTGGCGAGTCCACTCTTTTACTGGTGATGCAGTTCTCCGGGGCTTGAGATAGCGGGTTTGTTATCCCTTAGTCAACTTTTCGACACCACACGCCACTATCAATTGTAACAATTAATAGGTAAATGTAAAATTATTTTTGCACGCCTATTAAAGGCAGAACATTATTATGTATGTATTGAGACATCGTATTTGTTACCTGCGTTCTTTCAAAATAAATGATTATGATAAAAAATAATTACAGTAATCCCTGCTATACTCGTATTGTCTTCTTTTTACTTCTTTTTCACTGGTTTCTTCTGTTACTTCCCTATTCCAGAAGTTTCTATAAAGTTTTTCATTTTAATGAACATCGCGTAGTGCTGCAGTACGCAGTAGTTTACCAAGTTAAAGCGAACGAATAACTGTTCTCATTTATAACACATAGAGATAGTGAGCGAGCTTTATTAGCTTGAGCAAGTTTAAGCTGATAAACGTTATTACCCGCACAAGTAAAAGCGCAATGCAAATGAACATAAGTTATTACATACTTTACCGTCCCGAATGAAACTTGCATTTTTATGTCATACGATACGTTTCATTACATACTAAATTTGAAAAAGAAATTATTGTGTTCAATGGTTCAAGTATATTTCTATCATTAACACTAACAATTTCTATCATTATCACTAACAATTTCTATTATCAACACTAACAATTCTTGTTATACGACTTTCTGAATCCAAAAATAAGCTTAGTTTTTTTTGTCTGTACATATTAAGTCTTTGTTTGATAACGTTGCTTAATTTTTCCCTTTCCCAAAGTAGACTACATACATTTACAGGTAACACAAAATTGATTTTATTTTTATGTGTTGAATTTCAAAAAAATAGTAGAATAAAAATTGAAAAAGCGATCATAAAAGATTATTGGCTTTGTGCTGTTGTGGATAAAAATCTATAAACAAACTGCTCGACCAATTCTCGGAACAAATTTTAATACAGGAAAGGCTTTCGGCATTAAATATTTTTTGCATGTTAATATCAAACGAGAGCGGTGATACCCTAGGTTCCGTGTGATCGTCAGTTCAAATCCTCGGCCCGTACCACTGAGTTTCTACTTTAAGTATGGATTTTTAAAAACTGTCACTAGTTGTCAATATATCTGGAGTATGCGATTCACCAATCCGCACTGGGCCCGCGTGGTGGATTACCGCCAGTGATTTACTAGGGGAGGCCTGTGCCCTGCAGTGAGCCGTTATAAGCTGATACAAGTACAAGTACAATGTAAGTGAAAGGAAGGCACAGAAACAAATTGAAGACAAACTGTCGTGTTTTGATACTTTTATTTGGTGATCGATGATACTTTTAATTCGGTCGTTGTACCGCTAATGTTGACTTAAGTCTATATTGGATGTAACTGTGAACGGCGAAGTGGAAATTGATAATTTTGATTTAATTTGACTTTATCTGGAGTAGGTTTCTGGTCTTCATCCATTCTTGATTTATTTGGTTGTTATTGTTTTAAAATTATTTAACAAACACGCCGTTTAATGTCGGTTGGCCTTATCTTTTACCATCGAGCTGCACAGTTTAATATATTATTATAACCCTCTGCCTTCGCTGAAATAGCATAAGAAACTCGGGCCGTTGTGTAGGTTTTTTTCGAAAACTGTGATTCCCCAATAAAACCAATATAATCTATGTTCTTCTGCATTAATTTAGCTTACTAAAAGTGAAAGATTTTTTAAAATTGGTCCAGTAATTATTTAGATTACGTCCTACATAAAACATACAACATACAAGTCCGTCTTCTTATACTAGATAATAAACATAAGTATCACTGTGACTATATTAAACCTAGAGGTTGCAGCTCTGTCCACGATAAAAACACCTGTATTTACATACATATAATGAAAGTCCGCTTTATAGTTCACAATCTCTTCACAGCCAATACCCGTGCAATTTGAAAGCGCATTTACGCTCAGGATCGATTCGTACAGAATCCTAAAAACACTGCAACTTCTGTTCTTTGATAGTTAGTTATTCAAGGATTCAAGATCAGCAAAACAATCTATTTTTCAATAACTGCAATAATATTACTAATAATATATATTACACAGAATTTAATTACTAAGTATATCATCACAAGGTCGACTTTCGCGGGACTCCTATATCTTTATTGTCACTGGAGAACTTAAACCCAACTTACCCTTAAATTTGCTGCCCCTTTCAATGTTTCTGCCGCTTATATGTCCCGTTATTCAATGATGCAACCGGACACTATAATATATATATATATTACATTCAATCAACCTCACACTATAATGTAAGCGAACAGTCGTAAATGATGCTTTAGAATGTAAAAATAATGTTTCGCATGAAGTGCGTGATATGACGTGGCTCACGAACAAGACAATGCCTGGGTAGATGTAGCTAAAAGGGGATTCAAAGTACTCGACCCCATTGTACACCAGTGCTACACGAGTAAGGTTGCAAAGACACAATTGTAGTTTTAGCGAAATATGGAGTCTTTTTGTTAAGTAACTTTATGATATTTGAAGAAAAAATCCAGAGAAGACGGTTGGAGCTAGCTGGAGACAAATTGGAACGCACATATAATATCACATTTAGTATATAACTGAGTTTTTATATTGTAGAGGAAAGAGATAGATAGATAAAACTGTTTATTTCACACCAACACAAAACAAGACAGTAACAGACATCAGCCATTGTAACATATAAAATGCACAAAAGGCGGTCTTATCGCTATTAGCGATCTCTGCCAGACAACCTTTGGATAGAGAGGAAAGAAATATTTTAATCATAGGTAGATGGTATACAGTATAGGTACATAAATTACATGTATGTATTACAATACGGGTACGGGCCCAGTACGGATTAGATACATAAATCTAATCCGTACTGGGCCCGTGTGGTTATTAGGGGAGACCTGTGCCTTGCAGTGAGTGGGATGTTAGGGGCTGATATCGATATATGTACTGAGAGAATTTTCCTCGACTTCGTCCGTGTCTTTATTCTGTTTTCTTCGTAGTCCTTTATGTTATTTAAAAGTAGAGATTGTAGGCACCCACCTAACTTTAACTAACCCCACATTGTAATTTTTTTCTGTAATTACTAATGTAATTTTCTTGTAATTAATTACTAATCTAACTTAGTAGACTTTATAAATATCGTCACTTTTGTATACCCACACGTGTATATTTACATAATTTACATTATTATTTACATCACTATAACAACATGCCAGTACTTGTTATTCCAATTGTGATGTTTGGCATCACAGCAAGATGGCAGCTGTCATGGCTTCCTTCCGCTTTGTCTCCGATTGGTATTAAATACAACAATATTTGTTGATACGTCACACGGAGAAGCTTGTCAACACGCATCGCTGAATCACTATAACATTACATACCTCCGCTATTTTGCTTTGAGTAAGCGTTGGGTTCGGTAATATCTCTATTGTACATATACTCGTAGATACATTAACATGGCATACAATTAGGCATTACGATGCGTGTAATTAGCTCATTTTAATTAGAGCAAAATAATATATACTCCTATTTATATATTGTATATATAAAATTGCTTTTTACAAATCTATGTACCGTAAGCGTGCTGGACTAGAGCCTCTTCATGCATATTGTCTTGTGCATGAGAGATGACCTTAAAACGCTACGCTGGCCAAGCGGATTGGCGAATGATCATTTAGAGATGACGTAGTTTCATGCAGCTGCAGCTGTGGCAGCGGGTTTGTTGCCCCTTTACGACACCAACGGAAAGAAAGACATGCGGTGCTGTTATGCCAAAGCCGGTCGGACATCACACCGACAAATCTATAATATAATAATAACTTCTTAATATGCATATATAAATATTTGTATCAGCCTATAACGTTCCACTGCAATCACCGGGTTTCGGGCTCTAATCCACCACGCGGGCCCAGTGTGAATCGGTGTATTTCTTTCTGAAGCATACGGGTTTCCTCACGATGTTCTTCCCTCACTTTCGAAGTAGTAACAATTTTTGAAAATCTGTACTTAGTAGAAACTCCGGCATGGGCCATAATCACCGTATCACCGCTCTAATATGCATATAACAAACGATTAATCCTATGAGGTGGCATATTCTCATTTCCATCAAGTTCCAGTAGGCAGAAATATAGCCCACCGAATTGGCACAACTACTCGGCAAAATCAACTAAAAAATCCATACAGACCAAATAGCCACAAGTCACGTCATAGTTTTCCATCAGGTGTAACGGAAGACAAACCTAGGCTGTTTTTCCCATGAGTCATAAACCCTCGACGAGTTCACAGCTGCGTCCCGTTCATTCCCCATTTCCGCTACAGGCAGTAGACACGTTCAATGATCCATGCACTATTGAGCCTCTTACACCTAATCAACAAGCCACAGAGAGTGCTACAGTTTTTTTTTGTTCTTTAATTGAAGATAATAAAGATACATAGCATTGGCATCTTATTTCGATTTCAATATTTCGAGGTATCCGCACCTAGACGTAGCTAGCTTTGTGTTTGCACCTTTTTATCTCTATCTCAATTCTATACACTATTAGCGATACCGCGACTTCGTGCGCGTATACATTAGAATATGTGTGGTTAGTTTGATTCCTTTAGGAACTTTATAATTAATATGGATAAAAAGTACTAAGAGGAGAGGAGGCCTTTGCTCAATAGTGGGACACGAACATATACTAATAAAAAAAGTACTCCAAAACCCGGCACCTAAGATATAACTAAAAGCTAAGTTACATTCAAATTTTTTCAGTGATTTTTTTCGTGATACTCATTCAGACAGATAGACAAAGAAAATTTCATTTTCTTAGTTTTTGGGGTCTGTATCGCTCGTATTTACACTTCAACGACATATTTAAAAATATTAAATGTGCAGACACGACTTTGTCACGGTTTAATATGTATATAGAATAGAAGATTTTCTTTAGTGATTTTGCCAGACATTTATGAAGTAACAATAACGTGTGTGTGTAATGTGTGTGTGTTGCTGGCGATGTTTGACTTCTTACTGCATTTAATGTGTGGCCATTTTTACCTAAAACACTCTTCCGTGGTTGTAAGTTCCGAGGTTGTGAGCTTCAGTGTTAGAATGATGGAAGGTAAGCAATAATATATCTCGTTCCTATGATATAGTCACCTCTCAGTCGTTGCTCGATTTGAATTCAGTACCGTCCGGTCTTCTCCCCCTCCACTACAGACACGGTCGTTGCAACAAACAATTTTAACACTAATAGCGACCTTATTGTGTTGACATAACGGCGATAGTGGAACGACGACGAGCCGATATGCAATGACCCCTCCGACCACATTATTGCACCTCTATAATTACCAAATTAAACACGGCGTTAATAAGCGCCGTTCGTAACATTCTAACACCCGGAATGATATTATTAGTTGATAACATTTGGAATCCGCAAATTAATGCCGGATTTTTGAGACTGGCGGAGGACATTAAGTAAATCTTAATGTCCTGCGCCAATTAAGATTTGGCTTTAAAAATGTTAATGAGGATTGGTTGGGACCGACTATTATTGAGTTTGTTGATGACTAACTCTGCTCGTGACTTTGCTCGCGTATACTTTGTAACAATTTCCGCAGGATATTTCAGGACATCAGAGGATTACTAGTGTAATTCACCGTGTCTAATAGTTTGTTTTAGTTTAAACCGACATGACAAAATTCTTGTTGACGACTAACGCGTGCGGCCATCTTTGTACGTTCAGTTTAGACAGTACGAATCTCATATTATACGAATTTTCCATGCTTTTTGTTGAACATTAAAAATACGGCTAGAGATGCGGGACGTCCCGAGACATACATGTTACCATAATACACTGGGAGAAATACATTTGTGGTGACACCTTTCAAAGCATCTAATTCTACAACTAATTAACCATAATTAAACTCGCATATAGTTAAAATGCCTGTACAAGTGCCGTTGGGGGCGGGCCCGACAGCTGGCACGCGGCACACCTGCCCATCTGCCGCATACAATTTTATACTGCTAGGTATCCACACGATCCCACAGGTTAAGAGTATCCACACGCTAGGTTTTTGTCTCGCGATACGATGTGCTTTGCAAATATTCTGTATGAAGACGTTCGCTTATTTAATTTGATAGTTTTGACATATTTTTATTCTTATAGAAATCGATCCAATATAGATTAATCAAGGTAATTGATATAGGTTTACAACAAAGATCACATTTAGAACGAAACCGATTTGCGAACGTCTCACATGTGTCCTAAATCGATAAATTAATAAGCACTTTTAAATTGTTCGTTGAGGGAACAGTTTTAATATCGTTTTAATACGAAGGCAACCGACAGAAAGTGATCGGGTATTTAAACAGAACCCGTTTTGAGGGTTGAATCTGTTTCGAAGCCTTGATTCGACTTTATTCTTGATTTACTTTTTTACTAATAACTAGTCACCACTTAAGAAGCGTCGAATTATGAATGAATTCGAAAATTTAAGAACGAAACCTTTCACCGAGAACCTGTTCGACCAACATTGAACACTGTTTTAAAGATGTGTTTTTCTTTATTGCGCTAAGGAAGGGGGATGTCTGAAGATTGTAATCCTGGCGTTTACTATATGAAAAATAGTGCATATCTCGATGTACTTTTGCATACTTTATTCATATGAACAAATAGCCACGTAAAATTGACATTTAATCTAATTAGAAGCTACACGGATGTTATAAATACTTTTGAGTTTAAATTACATGCACCTAGATTTTGTTGCCGCTGTGATGTTAGTTAATTAACAAGGCAGTTGAAGTAATTCAAATTCAAATCTTTTTTAGGTAATGCTCATGAGTTTGCAATCTCCAGCAAGTTATGATTCCAAGCAATCTACTAGTAGAACGGTTGGTTTCCCGCAGCGATGAGGGTTTTAAAACGGTTATTTCGCAATACTAACGCCTCAGGTAACACAACACGGCAACGGTTCTCACGGGCGTTTGCCACCCACACGGCACTCGGGTTTATTGGCGAATTCGCCTAGATTACCCACGATATCGTACTAGCTTCATGTCAGACAATATTTGCCGTTGTCTCAGTAATGTCAACGCGTTACCTGACTTACCGCTAAGATAATAAGACCCAAACTGACGTGGAGTCCGTAAGTAATTCTACGGATCCGACAGACGCATAGCGTCTGATTTCTCAGCGAAATGTGTATGTACCTAGTGCGTTTAGAAATACCGTATTGAAACGATATCGGCGTATGTTTGCAAATAGTATTGTTTATTTTATTTTTACGACTATTGTAGCGACTATTTCACAATTGTAGCTTTCATAGGCTGAAGGTAAAAAAATAACCGTCGTTCCATTGATTTTTGTGGCGTATTTCGTACCATGAAATGCAATTCCCTATATCGGTGCCATGGCGCCAACGGCACGGACTTTTAGTGTCTGGTGACTCACGTCGAAATTACAAGTTATCACGACTGACTTGACTCACACTTACTTATGATACTCATAATTAAATGAATCTGATTTAGCTTGTTGTTAGTTTCTTCTCGTTTATTGAAAGAAGTGTCTCTTCTATGGTTTATCTCCGACAAGGTTCTGTTATACTTTAGGTATACATAAACGTTCATTCCCATCGACTAATGTTCTAAATGATTAATCATTATGATATTATTCGGTTGTGTATCTACCTACCATCACGTTACAAATGCCCCACTATTTCCCTTTAAATGATTTTCTTCAATTCGTAGAAGTGAAACTGTATTTTTTGGTCATCAGTACAAAGTTGTCGGTAGCAACTAGATGAGAAGGGCAGTAATCGTGTGTTACCGAACCTCGCTAAAGGCCTAATGAAGACAGGCTAATGCTATGTTATAACATTTATAACTTATATAACATACCATTAGCCTGTCACACGATTTCTGCCCTTCTCATCTAGCTGTTGTTCTTTGTATCAAAGAAATAACTAATTTTTTTTAATTAAAAGTCCGAAAGTTTTATTGTTGAATAGCACTGAAATAATAAATTTTCCTTGAGTTGTTTGTTATTTATAAAGATTTAGGCGTTATTTAATCTAACTAACGAAATAAATTCCACAAGCTTAGTTTAGATCGCCCAAAATCACCTTAAACGTGTAAATGGTTAGTCGTCGAATAATCCATTGTTTACTCAGCTTAAACACAGTTCTATAGGAAACAATTCCGTTACGTAAAAGCGGCTTTATCGGTATGTTACGTCTGTGATACAACGACTGGTCATTTGGGGATTGCATCATTGATATGGGAATGGAGAATGACAACCAATAACTATGTATTTATTTATCTCATAGTACAGGTAAATCACGTTGCTTAACAATTCTGAAATAATTTAATGCTTCTAAATGACGAGAAGATCGCAATGCTAACAAGATAATGTTTAATTACGTATGTTAATGTAGTTGAAACGTTTAAGAAATACCAAGGTCAGCTAAAAGTTATTTTGAGAGAAGTGAAAAAATCAATAATAAATGAGAAGGGAACAAACAGCAAATGAAATGAACACTACAAAAAATACTGAATGAGCAGCACATCGATGGTAGCTAATTTAAAGAGTTTAGATTCTCTTGTGACAATAAAGAAATATCCGTCGACTTGATGATTGATGACATTCTTAGTAATTCAAAATTATTTACTTCAGTTATAAAAATAACAAGTTTATTGATTATGATTTGCTGCTCATGTAGATTTTTGTTGCTGCTCGTTTAGATACAAGCCACAATAAAATGTTAGTACACTGTTGTACCATTAATTATCCAGTTGTAATGCGAAACACATTCAGACAATAATAGGTGCAAATATATTTCAAAAGTTTAACCAGCGAACAACAGTATAAACGCGTAAGCAGAAACTGGTCGATTAAATGCTAGAGGACAAATATTTGTTAGGTCATAAATTGGAACTGTTCTTTGACTCCCCTACGATTCTAAGATTTAGTAAAAAAATACTACCTAATTGTCATTTGACCTCCAGATATGCGAGGACGCGATTACTGGACAACAGATTTCGCTTTTTGCGTGCTATTGTGACGGTACAACCTCGACAACACGCGGAAGTTAATAACAGTCTCACTGTTAATGTATTTGAACAATAGAGATTTAGGTCCATCGATGTTAACCTATACAAAACTATAAATTTGTAAAGATGAACAATATCGGTCCTAGTGCAGTTTTATTAGTTTGTTTATCAGCCATGAAATAAAGCCGAAATTTAGTTATACGTGTTTCGTTCTTCAAGTCTTGGAAATAAAAAGGTTTCATTCCTCTCGGACTGTTTGTGACGCAAAAGCCCAGAAGTAAGTGGTCGATATGTCATCTCGATATCTCAAGTCCTTTCTATCTCAGTAAAGTCAAGGAAAGAGTTATGAAATCGATAAAAGTAATTTTATATTACGGAAGGTTATCTTCATTGCCTTCAAGACTTTATAAAGTAATAAATATAGCGGCAGTAAGGTATGTTGAACAGCGGAGGTCGCTCCCTGAACTTTTGTAGTAATTGTCGCGGCCACAATCAACTTGCTGTAGGAACTCGCCCGTTATCCTTGTTCTCCAACTCGGACAGATAAATTATGTTGACACCGCGGACCTTTGCCAAGTTCGCCTAATTATGGGGATCGGAATCCAGAAAGTAAAATATCAAAACAGATGAAGTTGAGTAACGTTGAATATTATTAAATGTCACTTTTCAATCTTTAAGTCTTCATGTTTCCATAGCAGGTGTTCCTTTCTAGGGTGACTTAAAGCAGTTTGTAATCTTTTCTAATCCTTGTTAATAACGCCGGTATAATATAAATGCAAATCATCAGGTAATAGACAAATTTCCATGATAATGAACGCTCAAAGTGGGACGTGGAGCTGATCGCCGAATTTATTCATCGATTTAGCTAGTAGGTGGCTTGCGTCGCGGCCGGCTAGCGATGGCTGGCGCCGAGGTTTGCAAATTCACGACGCCCCTGCTTCTTGTGGCTTGTTTGCGAAAATGTCACGTCGTAGTCCCCTTATCAACCTCGTCTCCCTCACCTTTCTTCTGAACTCTACGTCTCCCTCACGTACCTCAGCTACGTTTTCTTCTGAAACTTTACTCCATTTTGAGCGTGGTTGAATAGCTGCACTACTATTAAACTTATAGTTACCTCTCTCCTATTGGAGCTGCAGCCGTTAACGCTCGGAATGTTTCGGTGTTAATGTTAAAACGGTAATTTCTAACTATTTTATGATCAGGCCGGGTACCCCACCGTATTTTTAATGCCATGCTTACTTGAATTGAGCTTGTAATACATAAATGAAAATAGATTCCCCACAAAAACCAATAGGCGTTGTGTTTTAAAATGTTTGGGATACAACGAAATAAGTTTCACCTAAAGAAAAAGTTAAATAAAAGCATTGCTTGTGTCCAACAAACACAATGAAACGATGTATGTCGTAGTACCTACGCAAACACGTTAAAACATTTAAGCTGGCACATTTCGTCGCATACCCCATCTAAAGTTTAAATGCGTTCCACGGGGTAGCACATCACCCTAAAAGCCGTCGAGCCAGACATGTCGTTCAAAGAACCAGAATTCCCGATCACTGTAATATTTCCAAAAGAGGGTACATCTTGACGTGCCTCTTTGCCTCCAATTTTTTTTATTGAGAATTCCAACCCTTGGCAAATACGCTTGATTACCCCGGAAGCGCATAACGGCCGAATTATTATTTCATGTGCCTTCTTAAACTACGGCTACGTTATTACTAACAATACCGGTAGAAATTCGACATTCCGCAAATCTTTTTAGGAGGACGAGCTTACCGGGATTTACACAAAATAACAATGCGCATGTGGCAAACGATGAAATATTATCGGAGGTCCGGCGGTGTTTATCGAAAAGCCGCTGCGTGCGCATGCCCCGGAGTCGCCGGCTCAATATACCCGCCCGTTTGAAATTTCAGTTCTTTCGCCCAAAACTCCGCCTCTTCACTCTTTTATGAAAGCTAGGCCTAAGCCGCTCTTTTAGCTGAACGAATTGCAGGCAATTCCGTCCGGACTGTGAACCCTCGTCGAACACAGCCCTATCTCTGACGGGCAACGGCTTGCGGATTATCAAACTTAAATCAAGTTCTCCCCATTTCACCGGCTTATAAATTCTACATGTTCCTTTGAAACGAGGATAGAATTACTTCGTATTCACCGTTATCAATGTTTTTAGGTCACTTCCTACCTGTCTGCCGCTTTTTTCACTATTTGACTTATATCTTACGTGTATGTACATATTTATGTTTATTCAGCTTTGGATTTGTTTGTGTTCATTACGATGATTGGTTTACATTCTCGACGAAGGCAAGAATAGCGAGAAGTGTTTGATGCTGATGGTGAATGCGCGAGCGGATGACATAGGGGCGTTCATAACCGCGCTACGCTCCGGTTCCTTATCTCGACGTGCAATTTCTTTGTTTGCTGTGTACGCAAATCCAAAAGAGCATCGGTGATCGTCAGGCGGGAGGAGATAACCGCGCAGGATCCGTGCCACCCCTGCTGATGGCAGATATCTTGGTTGTGCAGTTTGCGATGCCCTCTTATATCTCTAACTGTGTCCTCCAAGGTACGCCCGATCGCTTAAAATATGATATTGAATTACAAACTCGTGAAAATTCTCCCGGAAAGTTTTCGCAGTGTGTAATTCGCAGTCCTTATGGACATACATTTACCGCAGGAACAGGCTGTAATAGGAATAGGCTCTAAATGAAATGTTTTTCTAGTGAACGATTCATATTTTTCCACTTATAATCAAATCACGCACCTGCCAGCGTTATTGGATTATTAATTCTTAGTAAATTACCTATAACATGAAGAAAAATATGTATCTGTTTTAACTAGTAATGTAATCAGTCTGGCGCAGGTGCCTCGCGGCTGAGATGGTCAGAGCACCAGGTGCAATGCTCTTTACGGTCCGCTTGTGCCTTGTATTTCTTTTGTCATTGAAGTTCACTTTTGTATATTAACAAGTAACATTTAATTTCAATTTATTCTAAGATTATAATTACAAAAAGCTACCGAACTATGGAGCTAACTGTAAAATAAATTATTTTTTTGTTAGTAGTAATCCTCTTACGATGAAATAGTGACGAGTTACCGTTGTCACACCGAGCAGACAGTAAGTCGTACATCTAAAGCTTAACCACATGTTGGTAGGTAATAGTCGGTAATAGTGAGTCCGCTGTATGTAAATGATGCCCTCGGCTTTAGGGATTCGCTGTCCGCGCCGCGTCGTGAGAATCGTACCAACCGAACGACTTTACATTCCGACACTGTAATCGTGTTATATGTATAATTTACCTGGGAAAATCAGGAAATGTTCCAGAATATTCAAAAACTTTATTCGTCAGCTCTGCGTGTATATAAGCCGTTCATCGCCGCAGACTTATGACTGCATAAGCCACATAAAGTTAATAACTGTCATATGCAGAACAGCTGTTTGGCCTAAATTCTTAGTAATAACTCGGGGTATAAGCAATCAATGTCAACGGTATCTTCCTCGCCGCGACTATTAATGAGTTTAATGATTTTATTTTTTGGTCAATTATATCGACCCCGGTCTTACTTACCACTTTGTATAGTTGTAATCTTGTTTGTCCCATTATGTACGTGTCTCTTGGGTACGCGTTTCACACGTTCAGTTTCACTGTAATCGAGTTTTCCAAACACGAAAGAATGACTTATTAGATTTATATAACTCTTCGTTTAATGTTAATCTATCAAATGAAATTGTTAGTAAGTGGATAACATTCGTGTATATTTTATAGATAAAATTCCATTTTGGCTACGCCTGGGTGAGTGGAGTAATGAAATATACGGATAGTATAGGCGACCTATTAGGCCTATAGAACATTCGGAAAAACACGAAGTCATTTGCAACACATTTATCAGTTTATTTAATAGGCGGCTAGGTGATACCAACCTTAAATACAACATTGCAGAAAAACCTTGTATTCAAAGCAACGAATTTGAATGTAAAAACCACCATAATAACTTGTTTACGAACACAAAATAAGTTGTAATCGTGCGAACACTCCATTGCTCAATGCTATTATAGTTTTCTGAGGAAATTGTATTAATTACAGTACTTCAAAGAATTATTTAAATCGGTTGTGTACGTCTCGAAATTTTTATGAAACAAACAGGAACAGTCACAATATACCTAATATTCGTGTAGATATAAGACTTGGTACCATAAGAGGTATATTAATGTGATACATTCGCACAGTTAGCGTCTTAACGTAGTAGTCGCGTGGGAGCTCTACTATGATTTGTTTACACCGGTCGAGTGGCCCGCGCGATCAGCTGAGCGCGTGACGTGCCGCGGGCGTGCTGCCGCGTCACCGAGTGACGTGCTCGCCCACACCACTCTACGTTGACGATTGTCTATCGGCATTCTAAACGAGATACAACTAGCGGAATACAGATAACTACATTTAAACGCACGATGTGTGCTTCACACAAATGCGCTGCATTACGGAGTTCTACGGGGCAGCGATGCTAGATGTTACACTATTCAAAAGATCCTGAAGCCGTTCCTTCGGGATTGTATAAGCTTCTATTTTGTTATTCTTTCAGAACGGGACGTTTTCGGCCTAAGAAAAATGTCTTGCATAAAGCAAACTCCTGGCGACGCTGTGGGAGTACCGCCCACACAGCGTACAAATGAGGCATCTGTGTACACTTTGCCTATTTTTTTTGTAAACTATTGTCTATCATGCAAATAGTTATTGTCTTGTTAGTTGTACTATTTGTGATTTGTGTTACAACTTAAAAAAATACTACGTCCCTTTTATATATTAACGCGTAGTTTTATTTATTGTATTCTTTCTTATTTTGTGTTATAATATTATCGGTATTGTTTCGAGCGTTTCGTAGGTACAGCATATACAACAAATGCTGTAATGTTAATTGTCTAACTGCTCATTGTTTAAAACGCTTTCAGAGCTAGTTGTGTTGGCCATATTGAAATAGGACTTATGTATAATATCAGAATGTCTGCATCTGACTGAACATTAGATATGAACGTGCATCTGCGACCGCATCGCATTATCGGATTTCCGCCTACTGACACCCGAGCTGTCACCATACTGCATTTTATGCATTATGTACTGAAACCGCACTTACCCTGTCATTTATCCTGAGTTAAATCCTAAATGTAATTTCTCGCTAATTGTTTTTAAAACTGGTAATCAACGTTTACACATTTTAATTAAACAAAAATTTAAAAGTAATTGCTCCGTTTCGAATTAAATAAACCGCTAAACGATGCTCCAGTTGGAAATTGCGCCTGCATTCGCTTTCATTACCTAATTTGTTTCGAAATTACTGGACGGCAGTTTTACAAACAAGTCGGGATAAAACGACAACTCGTGGTCGTGCCAATATAATAATTATTTATTTATTTCAGACCACAAGATCCATATTTCATTCTTTAGTGTTAGTAACAATTTTAACTTTTGTTACTAATTATATACATGTATGTACATGTATACATACATACACACACTCACTTATATATATATTTCAATATATATATATATATATATATACCTGCTATTCGCATATCAGTGATGCTATTCTTTTTCACAATATGGCAAAGAAATCGGCCGTACGGGCGTTCGCGGACATCGAATATAGCTGACCATTTTATTGGAGTAATGAGACACCCTTTTGTGTGCCGTGGTCTCTGGTATCTTCATAGTATCACACATACCTACAGTATTGTATACGCCCACATATTTCGCTAAGTTCGTTACAGCTAAATATTACTTATACATATTTTATATATTGACACAGCGAATATCAAACAAACTATAATAATTAATTGCAGGGATTTAAAAAGATTATAGGAGAAAGTCGTTCTAATGTAACATGGGACTTACACTGGAACTTTTCAGTAGCTCTAACCTCCTAAAGGAGTGATGGAATTGAAGAAGAAGAGAAAGTGGTAGGAAGTAAGATATCTACCTAGTCTAGCCATAAATATTCATACAAAGAAAACATTGATATTTTTTTCCATTATCATTTTATTACAAGAATTTGTGTTATTTTAGAAATAAATAAATAAGCATTTTAAAAATATAACATTTATTCTAAATGGTCACCATTTGTTTTTATACAATCATTCAAACGTTTTGGCCAGTTTTCGATTCAAACACCCGCACCCTTTCCATGGGAAAATTGGCAACTGCCACCCCTATGGAGTGTTTTAGGGATTCAATATGCGTTTAGAGCATGCCATGCTCTCTAAAACAGACATAGTCATAGACATAGTATACATAAATCATAGTCGAGCGGATTAAGATAGGGCCTAAACGAGGGCCACTCTTCAGCTTTAATGAAGTCGGGAATATTCCTTTCTAGCCACGTCTGTGTAGAGCGAACCTTATGACCTGGTGCTGAGTCTTGCTGAAAGGACCATTGTTGGATATGGAACAGGGTTTACGACCTTCTCAAGAATACACTTGAGCAGACTGAAGCCGCATAAAAGCCACTTTGCATCCTATTGACCGATTGAGCAGCTTTTCTAGAGTTGTTATGAGCATAAACTCGATCATTCTGCTTGGTAAAATGTTTCTCAATGGTGAACATTTCCTCGTCTGTAAATAAGATTTGTCTGCGAGGTCACTGCGTACCCCCGAAGAAATTGTTTTGATGTGTCAACCCTATTTTACTTTAAATTATCAGTTAAGAAATTACCAGTACGTCTTTTGTAAGCATCAAGTCCTAAATCATCCTTTTAAAATACGTGATTTGATTCTGGGTGCTATATTCATGTCTGGATAAAATCTTTTGCTTCCGGACGGGATTTCTTCGGATTCTCTGCTTCATAACTTTATTAGTTTGTTTAGTACGAATAGTGTGTGAACGACCAGACCTTTTTCTGTCACAAACAGAGGACATTTCAATGTACCTAGCAATAGCTCGGTACATAAACATTCGGCTAATACCAAGCGGGTAGTTTCAAAAATTTTCATTTGGCTCCAACGCCTACTTTGTGTAATGCAGTTACAGAAATAATAAACAAACATAAATAACGCCACACTCAATGGTCCACACTAGGATTCCCTGTGTCGTGGGTCCAGAGACACACACAAAGACAAACGCTCATCCAGACCCGAACATATATTTGTCTTTTGTTTTATTAAACAAATGTACGTCCGACCGGGGATCGAACTCGCGACCTTTTGCACAGCAAGTAGGGTCACTACCAACTGCGCCAATCGGTCGGTCAATACGGTTTAATACTCAATACTCAATAATCAAGTCGGTCGTTATCACCCCACCCCACTCTATTTTAATATTATTTCAATATTTAATTAATAATGGTTGGAACCAAAATGAGAAACATTTATTTTTCACGTGAGAATGACAGATGCCAAATTAAAATGTAATTTATTTATTTTTCTTTACTGCAACGGTTTTTATGGCCAGACTAAGTATATATATATATATACAAGGGAATTTGATTTATTTCGTATCAGAAAACCATGATAATGTTAGTCGACTTCATGATTTAAGCTTGCTAGCTGTAGGAGCTATTCAAATAGAGTTATGTATGACCCAAGTCGTGTTGTGTATATGTGTGAATGTCGGGTGCATGTATCGGCTCATTTCACGAAGCCCCACGTAGCGGCGAAATGAGGGCGTTCGTCGGAACCCTGCTACTTCTATTTGCGATAACATAGCCTCAAAACATTGTACATTTAAATATTTAGCACGCAAAATAAATAAACGTGAATATCCCACGGAGTACCTTTTTTTCTAGACTCAGTTGATAGTGAAAGATGTACTTACACATCGTAGACGAATGCTAACTATGATTTCTTCTTCTGAGATTCTATGAAATCTCTACTCGCATTGTTTAACCTTCGCATATTGAACTAAACGTTCTAAAGATTTTGCATCGTCATTCACCGTTTATTTTGCGTATCAACTCACTGAACATTACCATCTACAAGTCTAGCTAGCACAATGTTGTGTCTAGTTCAAATTGATGGCTTGTTCTAGTAATTAATTTCGTCATAATGGGTCAAGCAACGACTTCCTGGCGGTCCAATCTCGATTGCTGCAGTTAAATATAACTAGGTTTCGGTGTTAGTCATGCACTTAAACATGCTTCAGACGAAAATAGATTCAGGCCCACGGTGACGCATAAAGCCCTTTATTTTGTGTAATTTAATACGTATTTTGTGTGTTTTCCTCATAAATAATGTTCTGTTCTATAGACCATACGACCTTCCACAGTTAATTTCCACGACTCTAGCATTATTTAATGAGTACACGACTGTAGGTCTTTTTGTTTTTAGGATTTTTTTGCAACTTTTAATTCCACATATTCCTATGCAGATACTTCGCAATTTAAATATAATAAAAGTGAGCGTAAATTGAAAATAAAATATGCATTCCCATTTGGGTCGCTGCGTCAGTGTCGCTATTTGTCCGCGCTCGTCTGTCGGCCCCAGCGTCGTACGCGCGACATCGGCGCGGGCCCGCTGGCCGGTACGCTGACATTGACACACTTGTTCGCTTCCTGCCCAGTGCCCGCCCCTCTCGGATCTCCACTTTTTTATTTTTTTACCGTAGTTCGCTTTAGAACCAATTTCCAATCGAATTTTGTGGAATTTTTCACCGGTATTTATTTCCATTGCATGTTTATATACCGATGTTCTTTCGACTCGTTGATGGAATTTGATTCACTTTTTATTTCTTTGATGAAGTTTTTTTTTTTGTATCACTAAATAGTTACTTCGTAAGATTTTTCTTATTATTACATTATTAAGGTTATGTTGCTGCTCCTTAATGTCGTGTTTTCACTTTCACTGACATAAACTGGGGGTTCCATCAGACATCACAAGTCCAAGACATTTAACTGTGTATTGCTCTAATTGCTATAAATCTTACTTGACTTATTATTTATTAACTACGTATGGACACTGCCAATTCAGAATAAAAAAGTTAAAAAGGCGATAACAATTGGACGCACCGTTTCAAACAGCGTTGTTTTATATGGATGATCGGATATGATAGGTGCTATTAATATTCTTTCGTGAGATAAGCGGGGAATCGCGTGCGAACGGCATTCTATAGCTATAAATAATGTTGCAACGTGGTCTTCTATACGCCCACGGGAAATTGGCTTCTCCTTGCTCACTACATTTGTATGGATACCCCCTATAAATTGTTTTATTACATCAAATTGAACCTGAATGGGTATATATAATATTTTATTCGGCGTGCTCTTTGTTCCGTTATTTTGTGCGTTATTTCTATATTCCCCGTCTATAAACATTACTTGTGACTACATATTTTGTAATTTTGTCTTCTCATACTTAATACTCATACATCAATAATTTTAACTACGATAAGCGTTTGAAAATTGGAATTACCTTTATTTACAAATTACAAATTAACGCAATTTATTAGACGATCCCATGTTATGTAGAATACATTCATCTCTTCTCTTCTCTATATATATAAAATTCTCGTGTCACAATGTTCGTTCCCGTACTCCTCCGAAACGGCTTGACCGATTCTCATGAAATTTTGTGAGCATATTGAGTAGGTCTGAGAATCGGCCAACATCTATTTTTCATACCCCTTAGTGATAAGGGTTGTCCACCCTTAGCGCCATCTGTTGGGCAGCCACAGCAACGCGTGGCCGGGCACAGCTAGTATTACTATAATAGTTTATTTTAAAATGGGTAGTTGTAAAGCTTTCCTAGGCTTCAATTAGTTTATTTAATTACAGATACATAACAATGGCTTTACAGTAAGAAGTAAGAACGGTAAACGAAAGTAATGACGGCCAAATTTCGTCTGAACGGCGGACAACGATGAATGAATGAAGCGCGCGCTACCGTGAAAAATGGCGTGAGAAAGAACAGGCTATACGTTACCTAGCGACAAAATTCAGTCAGACTGTCAGAATATGTAGGATAGAGATACAATTATGTTGAAGAATTCTCCCCTAATGGAATTAGTCTTTCAGAAGATATTCCTTTGTTGTTAATTTGATTTAGATTTTTTTTTATGCCCAGGATAATTATCTATCGCTTTTTTTAAAAGCTTCTGATTTTTTTTAACTATATTTTTTGTTACTACTTTTCTGTAATGTAATTACTGTTTCAATAAACACTTCTTTCTTCTTATTCTAGTATTCACAAAGACGTCAACAAATTATTTCACTGTCATAGAGGTGAAACAAAAGGTGCTTTGTTGACCCTATTTCCTCATACAGAAGTTTTATTTGAAGAATCTTCTGGTGGCGAAATGATCAATTTGTTTTCTAATTTATGAAGTAATATACGGAAGCAGTCCAATTTTTTTAATAATATTAGTGATGTGTGTGTACACACCTTCGCTAGTGTTTAAGTTTATTTATGGATGTCATAATCACTATAATTACTCTGTACTCATCCTACGTCATTTACCGTGAATATATGAAGGTCCATAGCGAGAAACCGGTTCAGCCTCCAAATCAACGTGGTATTTTATTACTGGACTTTATACAATACTATTGCTTTTGCCAACGTTATTTCTCATTGTTCGAAAATGTTCGGTCCGACCTTACTTTAACCTAATACTTTATTATGGGCTCTCCGCCACACAGAGATAAAGGACCTGACGCGATCCTTATTGCGGATTCACAAGCCATTTCTTTTATAATAGACAAAAACTCTGCTTAAAACCAGTTTCTTTTTGTTTTCTGTGAAGAACGGCGAATGTAATGTGTCTTTAGTAATCTATCGTATATATTAGGAATACCTAAAACATATGACGAGGGATTTTTTTGTTATTCTTGTTCCTTTATTGTACAATATAACAGGTTTCAAACAACAACAATATTAATATGGATTTGTACACAGATGGACTTATTCGTAAGAGGAAGGATTTAAGACATAATATTACCTCAAATGTTTTCTTATTTTTAACTTCAAAAACCGACTTTGTGTTTTAGATTACGAACAAAATATTTCATGTATATTTTGCGCAGATGTAGTCACGCTCCATACAAATGTGAAGTATATATAATTCCTTCCTATACTCACATAAAGTACTTCAAGCACTTAGGTACTTGCTTATGTTGGCTTATATTAGGTGGTCTGATAAGTTCGCGGCCTTTTTATAGTGAAAATAATAAAGACTTCTTTTGTATTACATAAATATTTATTGAACGGAATATTATCCATTTAATTCGACTAACTTTTGCTATCATCGCTATATATTTTATTTTGGGTTTTCTGAGAGAAAAACTGGTTTAAATGCTTTATATAGGTTTCTCTTGAATATAATTATCGACTGAACAATTTATGAACAACAAGACTGAACTAAAACATAGTAGTTTTAGATAAAGCATCTTCTCCGTAAACACCACAAATCGCTTTTCGAACACTAGAAGCATCCATACCTTTGTAGAAAAAAATATTGTGAAACGTAATTTTCTCCTTATTAACTTCCATTTTAAAATTGATAAATAATATGAAAAGATAAAAATTTAAACTTTTAATTTAAATTTGCCGCCATTACAATTAAGTCAGCTGTCAAATGGTAGTATATAACTTTCCCGCCAGTGATCAGTTTTGCCAGAAATATAGCATACGCTAAAGTCATACGTTCAAAAAGGTCGCGAACTTTTCCAAATGCTTATTACTCGTATTTACATAAGAATGTTGGACTCTCTGATGTTTAATTTCCATTTGTCTCTTTATCTTTCTGTCACTGTCATATCGTTTTCCTAATATTTATTTATATGAGCAAGAATATTATTTTGTGTTCTTGTGTTCAAACCGGTTTTTGTGTTTGATAATATGATAAATAGCGCGCGCACATGTCTTTTATAGGTTTAGACAGATTACGATCTCCATTTGCCACGATTCTGACACTCCTTTTGCTTCATCTACATTAATAAATCGTCGCTTTCACGCTGATCGGTTGCGAGCACTTTTCACTTCTCCCTGCAGCCGTTATCTCTAAAAATAAATTTTACAACATGAAAGAACATAAAAAATAATGCTTATATTGTAGGTGCTTTCGTTTATTATGTTAATAATTGTAGAGTAAATGAAACAACATTGCCCAAGCGCTCGGCGTTGCTACCAGCAGAATTTGTTAGGGATTTTCTTTTTATCTCCGATATGCCACTTAAAATTTATATTACTTTCAAAAGTGTAAAGGTCGTAATGATCAACCAATTACATAACCAAGATAAGATAGTTAAAGAGAAAATATTACGTTTTCTTTATTCGTTTAAATTGCCTCTGTTCAGCCTAATTCCACCCCTAAAGCCATAAATAAATGATATAGCGATTTAATAGATCTGTATATAAATAATATATGTATTATTGACACCCATGTGGTCATCCATCCTACAGAAACTCTAATTTTATCTCTAGACTATCAGGATGTCATTGATATACGTACTGCATAATATGTAAGTATATTTTATTACGTTTCATTCATAATTTTTAAACATTGTATAGATTTGACATTTCAAAAATAAAGGTATTAGCAATCTTGTATATTAAATATTAAACTGATTAAATTAGCATATAATATTGAATGCCCGAAATGGTAAAAATTAATTATTAGTTACTTGCAATTTACAATTTACATAGAATCCTAATATTTTTTACATGTAAATACATATATATAACTACAGTAACATATTGTTATACTACAGATATAAAAACATAATTTTATTCTTCAAATATAGAGGGGACGACAAATCCGCGCACCGAAATATAGAGCGCACCGAAATATCAATTGGACCCATTTGACCATTTGTTCGTATTGTCGACGATCCCACTCTCACGTGCGGTTTTGAACCTCTCAGCATTTGAAGAGACGTTGCGTCTCTCTGTGTTCTACCGCCTGTACAATGGGGAATTTTCTGAAGAACTGTTCAATATAATTCCCACCTCTACACCTTACAACCGCACCTCCCGTCACAGAAGTGCGGTCCATCCTCATTTCCTCGATACGGATGTGTCGTAAACTGCTCGGTCCAAAAATCATTGCATACCGTGAACCCGTAGACTGTGGAACGAACTACCTCAAGAGGTTTTTCCATTAAGTTACAATATGGGGTTCTTCAAGAAAGCTGTGAATAGGATTTTGCAAGGTCGGCGGCGCATACGCATACCCCCTGGTGTTGCAGTTGTCGATGGGCGGCGGTAACACTTATACCATCACGTGGGACCGCTTGCTCGTCTGCCTACTTCACTATAAAAAAATTAATATATAATTTAAAAAATCAGATAGCAATGCAGTGAATGACAAATATATGTTCATCAATCGTAAATACATTTGGATAACCTTACGTCGATAACTTTACGGATAACTTAAGTCAGATTAAGAATTGTGCTCGCACTGTTTGTTACCGTTAAGTCAGTCTTAACGAAAATTTCAGTAAACAATAATGCGAGCATAATTCTTTCTCTGACATCCTGTCCGACAGCTGTGTCCGGCATGTGTTGCATGCCTATGTCCTATGTCCATAATATATAGCCTATGTCCATCTGCAATAATGTACCTTTGAAATGGTGAAAGAATTTTTCAAATGGGTGCAGTGGTTCCGGATATTACCCTCCACACATACACTCAAACTCACATAATTCGCACTCTCTCTTTCTTATATTAGTATAGATATATAGTAGGTATAGATAGTGTAAAAATATTATGTGTTCGAGATATGCACTCATATCGAGATTATCATATCGATGATATTTTTGAATAAGTAGTAGACACAACATCCCATCTGATGGACAGTTAAGTGGCTTAACTGTCACGGCTTAACTATGCTGTTCCCTTTCCTCTGATATCCCGATCCCAAAAAAAAAAAATACGAAATTCTTTGAAAAGGATCGTATTCCTATGTCACGCACAGCTGCGATATATAAAATGGCACGATCTAGACTTACGATAAATCCCAAGTTTGTTTAGAGAACAGCCAGCCTCCGGCTAAAGCAAAGTGATTGATGAAAACTTCTGCAAACAAAAAGTTTTTAATGAATCTGTCATCACGCGTATACTTGGTAACCAAGAATGTTAGGGTGTAGCTATTGCGAGGGGTGAGAGTCCGTAGCGACGTGATTATAGGGCGGAAACGAAAGTTTCGGCGCCGCGACGCCGACCCACCCGCGCCCTATTGGAGACCGAATACACTTTATACATAGAATATCTACGAAATGACCATGTTATTACTAAGAAATTATCTGCTTTCGTGACTACAGATACTTTTATGGACCAATGATCGCATTAGTACTTGAAGGCAGAACTTTCGCGGACGAATTTTTTTTGTCGTTGTTCAATAACTTTGAGTCCGTCTGCTTCTGTCTTCTTTGCAACCAATAAACAGTTTATACGTGTTTAAGGTTAATGGTAATAATACATGTTATTAGATAACACCAATACAACCTGCAACATACATATGTGTACATACAAATATGTAACTATGTACAAGTATCTAATAATATTATTGTATAATTGAACGAATTACATGCCTTGCCACCTAATATAAATTTTAAGTTTCGGATGACTATAAAGTTAATAAGGTAATAAAATTGTGTATTGGTTAAAGAAATACTTGTTAAATTAAGAAAAATAGATCATTAATGATTATGCACTGCTCCAATTCGAACTATACGGAAGACCTTTTTAGCTGAAACTGATGTATATGCCATACTGAGTCAAATCTTGGATCAGTACATAATCACCCACAGGCATGGGACATCTTGGCTAAAGAAGAAAGCAGTGCCTTAAAATAACATTACATTTATTTTGTTTCTTTTGCATCATGCTGCTAATCTTTTAAAAAAGGCCGAAAAAAATCGCAATCCATTTTCAGATTGACATGTTGTTTACCTGCGAAAGTAGGGCAGACCCGTCGAAATCACGAACGTCTGGCCACATTAGCATCCGCGTCGGCTTATCACGCCCCGCCGCAAAAATGAATGAATGTATTCATAGCCTGCCTATCTGTGTACAGTCCAACAAAGTTTGAAAGTACATACATACTAAGAGCTATTATCCTGATCTTTTTTTTCAGATTTTTACGATGCTATTTCAGAAGTTAAAGAGTGGGACACTGACTTTATTTACATTGAAAGTTAATTCCCAACTAAAGTGTTAATGTTGAGAAACCTTAATATTTTATTGCGTTTTGATCCATATAAAAATCTTCCTTTTGTACAATGTTTGTACAAAGTTTAAATAAATAAGAATAAAAATACGATTTTTGACCTTTCATTGGCTTATTTTGTATTAGTGTTTCTATTAGAGCGAGAATTGTTAGACGTTTAACGACACCTCACTTAATCAAGATGTGGTAATTTTTTTGTCTTCACTTTTCATTGATGGGATGATGTCATTATTACATTCATTCTTGTTACAGTCTTTATTTTACATTTCATCTCAATAGGTTTAAAATTAAATAGTAATCGAACTGTCGTACACATGGACGGGCACGACGAAACTATAAGTTTCATATTAGCTACGGAAACCTAAAATATTTTTATTTCTGCAACTAAAACTAGCGCCACAGCTTACATGTATAGATAAATCGGATTGTATACTGTACTTACCGGGCTTTATACAGCTGTGATATTTAAAAAGGTAGCGCCTTCAACACTTTTTTTCTCACGTCTCCGATAAAGTCTATTGTTATCGTTTTGTGGGTAAAGCTACTGTGTAAACACCGCCGAGTGCAGTGTTAATTTATTCTTATTGTCTCCTCCACGCTTACTTCCCAGCCGTGTTTGGGTGTTCTTCTTGAAATGTGGCCATTCATTTTGTAATATTTACTCGGGCAGGTGCTACGTGGATGTGAATATAAAGTTCTGCATTTAGTTTATTTGTAAACGTGTTACTGCCGCCTTATAGGCATACGCTGTAAGGTTTATTGCCATCGTTAATGGACCTTCTCACTAGCTAAATGGATAATTTTATGAAATGGAACAACATACTAAAACGGACAGCTTTTAGACTTTAAAAATATTAAATAGTAAGTTAAATGGTCCAGATTTTCCAAAATCCGACCACTTTGCTTTCGAAATATAAATAAGAAGGTTTCTAAATTTGATGACCGATTAGCTCAGTTGGTAAGTACCCTTGCTTGCTGTGTTTCCTGGGTCCTGGGTTCAATTCGCGATCGGACATTCATTTATTTAAAAATATAAGTTTGTTCTGGTTTGGGTGATGTATACGTTTTTGTATGTGTATCTGGACTCACAGAACAGGGTAGCCTAGTATGGGCCGTTAAGAGTGGTGTTATTTATTTATTTATTTGAAATTTTAGTAATCAATACTGCCCTTAAAACTTATTAGAAATACGACGCAATATTTTAACTACGCCGAACTTATCCAATTAGCGTTCTTCATAGGGGAACGTGTCCGTCCTAATCTGTGTATTGGGTTGCCTAGTACCAAATACATAGTTACACATACGGTGGAGCTATGGGAGAGGGAGGGCAACTTGACACGGTCCAGTAACAACGAGTAAGGGCATGCCCATAAGCCCCCTATCTACCCACATCTTGACATCAACAACGTAGGGTTTCCGCTGTTCTAGTTCCAAAAACGATGGACTACATTTACACGAGAAATTGTGTTTGTTATAAATAAATTCAACGTGTGATGTGCATATTTTAAATAAGAAATATTTTATTACGGGAAAGAGTAGCTTCCTTATGATCAAATGTTATAGTTTATAAGATTTTCCTACACGAAGTCAAACGGATCTTTAGTTAAAAAAGTATGCGTTATCTGTGACCTTATTTCCCAGATATTGAGAATATTTTATAAAATATATATTTATTTCTTAAAAATCAAATGTTCTATTTAAAAGAATCTTGAAACAACGAAATTTTACGTTAGACGATCTTAACCATACCGACAATACAGTCCCTTTGCTCAAAAATATTTACAAAAAACACACGAGAGAAACAGAAAAAAGTGTAAATGTGTTTATCAGGTATTTGTTGAAAGCAGTTACGGCACATTATGACACCACGTAATTGTATTGCATTCCGTTTAAATTTGTTGATGCATATTTAAGTCTAAGAATGATATTAAATCTAACCGATGTTATTCGAATCATAAGTCATTTTCTAGAAAGCGTGAACGTGTTTCCGTCAACAAAATTGGACAACGTTATTAACTTCGTATAGTTTGGAATAATTATTGTTCCAGTAAATCCTTACTGCGTAAATTACTTGCTGTTCTTGATTAACCTGCTTTCAATGTTGGATTACTATATTAAATTAATGACTTATTATTTTTTATAGAGAAGTACCTAGCTATATTGGTTTCACCTGAAATTCAAGTTAATTTTGGACAACTAATTTTACAGAACCGATTTCGGAGAAAAACCAATAGAACCTTTAGGTCACATTTGTATTGGTAATTAATTGGTACTTATGCCTGTGTAAATAAAGGTTTTATTATTTTTTTACATTTATCTAACTTAATAATTGGTAAAAGTAAGTATATATATTAACCAGAACGAGAAACTGGTTAATATTTTTATTCATGTAGAAATCGGTTGTATTTATAAAAGATTTCTTCCTTTTTTTATTTAATCAAATTCTACATGAAATATCGTAGTTATTACTGCCAACAAGGGTAGGTTACCGCCAGACAATACACAAATAATCGATTCTTATTCTTTTGTATTCCTTCCCCATACGGGGTAATGTTATTGAACTTCCACAAATTATAATTCTTTTATATCGTGAAAACCCTTTCTGCTATTGTTTGCACTCTATGAGAAGACGTGTCGAATTATAAATATCGATTAAGAAGTATTCATACTCTATAATCTATTTAATATAAATTGTATTAGCAAGTAACGTCCCACACTGTAAGGCGGTGTACCCTGTAGGTAGGTACAGAGACCTGTAAAGAGAGTTGACATTCTGCGCAAGCCCATTTTGGATTGTTCAATATTACATAAATGCTTTAGACTAACTAAAAGATGCATTGTCGGTCCTGCGCCACATATAGAGGAGTTTTTGAATGGAGGTTACGTACTGAGCACAGTGTGGAACTTGAATAAGTTCACCGGTACTGGTGAGAGGAGTCGAAAATCGTGTGTGATGAAGAGCTGCGGAAGAGTTGTATATCCAGCATTATTAATAGACATAGGAGAATTCTATATTTAATAGTGGAAAGACAAAGACTGATGGTTCGGTGGACCAATAGGTAGGCTTTCGCTATTCTCATATAGACATTACCAGCGACTTTCTTAGGCGAAGTCTGTTGCCGTTACGTTTCTTACGAAGTACGTTACGTTTCTCCGGCGGTTTATGTCAAGTTTGCCCTGTACGTGGTCTCCATTTGAGGACTCGGTACATGGTTATGGTACTTATAGGATGGTACCAAAATACGTGGTTGAAAACTATGTTTTTCCTCGAAATTATTAGATTAGTTTCCCTAGATTAATTAAACTATGTTTCAAATTATCATGCGATTTTAAATTAACCTTAACTGATGTCTAGTCAGAATTACGTTCAAATTAATTGCGATTTTAATAACAAATTGCGTTGGTGTTCAAGTTATTAGAGGGTTTTGAACAGGTGAACGCCTGACAACTCTCAATTACATACGTTTTGCATTATTAAATTAATGATCTGATGATGCAATTGCTCACTAATGCGTGCATTTATTGTTTAGTTTTGAAACAGGATGGGCCGCTGTCTGGTTCGTTTGCTAAAATAAAACGTCTGCTTAAATCTTCAAATGTACTGTATTATACAAGGTGATGGCAATGCACATCCTAGCTACATAGTTAGTTGTCATAGACCAGAAAAAGGAATATGTTTGGCCAGCAATTAAATCAAAAATAACTAAGGCGACGACTTAGTAGGCACAACGACTACAAGATCGGCCCTAGACAAGTTTACCGAAGGTCTTTGCATGTTGCATATTATTATCACCGTTCGATATATTAGTATCATACGTTTGATAAGCTGATTTAATCACTATCCGATTTGATGTTTTGATATATTTAATTTTTATTTTAGAATTACCAATGGATATTTTTTTTAAAATAAAATAAAAATAATAATCTAAAAAGTTAATCGGACAAACTAACGGCTCACTTGGCGATAAGATTCAAAGATTTCCAACAACTCCAATTTGGACAAATAGTCGCCTTATCCACATATAATAATATTTATGTAAAGGTCTTATCTGTATTACGAAATAACCAGGTGACAATGAGACCGTACGCCTTACTACAGAAGTTAGGATGGGCCGTAGTGTGTGAACGACTATTTAATTTTACTTAAAACGCACTATACTGCCAATATATTGTTAAGAATGTCTGTCTATATTTTAAGAGACAAACTCAAAAACTATTATTAGATCGGATTTGAAAATTCTTTCATTTTTAGGAAGCTTAGGAAGGAAGCGTTTTTAGGTAGACATATATAGACTGTTTTTAGGTTCCCTAAGAAATCACCTATAGGTTCCCTGAATAGATCGCTTGTTCAACTATCCGATTAAAACTAACATTAAAACTTAAATTATATTTCATTCAAACCGACGAGCATGATATTCAAACAGATTTTAATTTAAATAAAATTTTCGCAAGCAATGGATTTCCTCATTGAAACAGTAAATCTTACAAAAGGAATAATAGAAGACAATAAAAGGTTAAAGGTTACATTGCTTGAAAGGCATTCCAGTGAAAAAAATGTACTCAAAAGGTCTGGAAAAAATATTGTGAAACCCTACAACTGGAACTATGAACGATTTTAACGAAGATGAAGAGCTGCAAGAAAGATGAACATTATGTTCATGTGTTCCATACATTATTATGTATGGAACACATTAATATTTTCACGGACGGGGACATTATCGTAGACTTGGGCCAGATAAATAGATGTTCATTTGACCTTTCTTTGTTCTACTCAGCTATATAAGGTGTCTATAAAAACGTTTTGAACTAATTCTAAGTCCAACGATCGTTAGCCCGAGTCATTCTTGTAACCTGAACTTTGCTTATCGACACAGCCACGTAATCACGTTACTAGCCGTGAGCTAGTATTAAGTATTTGATAACGTTACGAGAAAATTGTCGATAATATCTAAATTCTGGGAACAATCTTATGAATATTTTTTATATAGGGTAATAAAAGCGTTATTCGAGGAGTTTATATATATTGTGAATGTAATTTTTGGGATTAGTTTTTGTTGTATTTTATGTTTTTTTTTTTATTCTTAAAAGTAACATTATACAAATGAAACGGCGTTTGTTTGAAATGCTTTCACGCACAACGAATCGACGAAACGAGCTAAAATTTTGCATGGACCTTCTTGGGAACCACAAAACGGTCTTATGCTACAAAATTAGGATAGTGTACATGCGAGTGAAGCCGCGAGTAAAAGCCATTAAATAATGCAACATTTTGTTGAAAGTCCAGCTAATTCTCCTCCTGATTTTAATTGGTTGTATGAATTCGTGAATTATTCAAATCATTTTGAATAAGGTGAAATTTGATGTTTTCACGCGCATTATTTATCGATATTAAAGAATTTCAACACCCTAAATCTTTCAAATGTCCTTCCCCATGGCACAGGCTCGGGCTTCGGTCGTTGCCCTCTCAGGGCCGGTCGACATCCCCCGCTCGGATACTATCGGCCCCGACCAGCGATAGTACCTTGTGCCGCATTATCGCGGCACTAACGGTCCCTTTTAATGTGAGGGCACGCTGCCGATTGCATTTTTGATAACCGATTTCTGGGTTTAATTTTAGTTAACGTTTTATAGACGTTTTAATTGGTTATTTACGTATTAAAACACCCAAAAATCTTTTGTATAGATTACGTACAATTAGATATAAGAATAAGTTATAATTTATAATAATTAGATATAAGTGGATGGTAAGACCGGTGATAGCCTGTAGGTATCCATTCTCGACTCTGATTGGTGAAGTCGTGAGTTCCAATCCTCGGCCCGTACCACTGTGTTTCTACTTATGTAGGATATTTAAAATTTATTATATACTAACTTGGTGGTGAAGATAAACGTTGTGAGAAACCCTATGCTCGAGTATAAAAAGAAATCTAGAGCAGGAAGGTATCTGCAGTAAGCCCGCGTGGTCGATTATGGCCCAATACCTCCTAGTGATATCTAAGCCTAAGGGATATAATACAATACCTACAATACCTAAGGGAGATCTGTGCCCGTTATGCTCTGCAGTGGAACGTTCTCCTCAAATGGAGACCGTTTCAAAATTCTTCATGAGATACAGTCCTCGTAATTATATTAATTTTTAATACTAAAATCTTCATAAAAAAATTGTGATCGTCTGCAGTTGGCCAATCGAGTGTTGGAACAAATGCAAATTCCGTCACAGCTCATTATTGGATATGTTAATATCCAAGTTAGGTGGCACCTGCTGGAAATAATGTTGTAGAACAACGCTTTTCTTTCAGTTAAAACAACGATTATGAACATTATAGTCACCATAACAATTCCTTTTCGAACGCAAAATCTTGTAAACGGTTAATTGAGGAATCTACTTGCAAAAGTCACTAGCTTTTTAAAGCGAAACTTTATGTAAAATGGAAAAAAAACTAAGTTGAATTATTTTGAAAAAAATTAAATATTATCAGAACGGTAGTCTATGGTTACATGTTCAGAAATTAAATAAAAATAGTTTACTTTTCTTTTTATAAATGATTGAAATTTCGCGCAAATTTAGTCCGGTAAAGGAGTCGAATAGCGCTGTTTGCAAGTGGACTACTCAATTCGTCAAAACTTTACAGCTTACCTACTTTACTTTACATTAGTAGCTATCCAATTTTACAGTCTTTATCGAAACACTAAAGAATATATTTGACATTAGAATTTACACAGCTTAACTATTGTGCAAGTATACATTGTAATTTTAAAATACCTAGATTGAGTTACGAAAGCCTAACATTTGTTATGCTAATTGTGAAC
This sequence comes from Sesia bembeciformis, assembly GCA_943735995.1. Classification (NCBI taxonomy): domain Eukaryota; kingdom Metazoa; phylum Arthropoda; class Insecta; order Lepidoptera; family Sesiidae; genus Sesia; species Sesia bembeciformis. The sequence goes on along the minus strand of OX031028.1, from coordinate 4,203,655 downwards.
TTAGAATTCCAATAACAGCTTGTGTCAATAGATGTCACGAGGCTCTGTAAGTCTTATGTTTCCAGACCTTTTTATTGTCATGATAATAACTGTTTTGTGAACACTTATATATTTCTCCGTTCTTTAGGTCTAGAAATAACATCTTCACCAGTGGCATACGTAGGTTTTGGAAGTAGGTAAACAGATGTGACGGTCTGCATGTAAAGGTTGTGTTTTAACCGATTAGAAAATGTCATAACATAACAAATCTAGCGGTTAGGTCACGTTAGCATAAGTTTGCTGTAATTAACATATACGCCAATGCTCTTAACGAATTCCAAATTTCGGTTGTATGAGCTTATTGAATAACAACAACAACGGCAGTAGGTATTTCGGTAACAAAAAATTGATACTTTGTACTACAATTATATGAGTTTCATAGTCACACCGTAAAATGTTTCAGCAGTGAGAAAGAATTACCAGAACTCCGTGTTCCTTTCCTTATCCCATTAACCCTACTACTTCCTATTCTCCGTCGTTCCCAATACTATTTCTAAATCCAAATTCCCGGATTTCTTCACCCTTCCTAATGATTTTCCCAATTCTTGTATCTAAAAGTAGGCTGCTGCATTTGCTTCTCAGTCAACATTAGACATTCGTGGTTGAAGTTAGCAAGCAATTAGTGCGGATGTCTCTGCGTGACACAAAACACTCATCACCAGGTGGACTGTCCTTCGTCGGTTATCTTTCTATAAAAAAAAATGTTTTGCTAAAACGATTCATCTTCAAGCAGTGCTATTATCGGTACATTCATGTTATTCGCTTCGAGTGCCCTTCAAACATAGTGAGGAAAATCCCTGTCCCGATATCGATCTGTTTCTCTTAGGACAACAATAACTATAAAAAATATAATTACATATTTCCTCTATAAAAAAAAAATATTTTTCAGTTTCTCTGTATTTTGAAGATATAACGTACATATTAATTGAATTTATCACGGGCTACATTTTGTAAATAATGAAATATTCTCCGGGCGTATTTGTTCGGTTAAAACTATTATGTAAGTTTGTTATTTTGCTATTGCTATTATTCTAGTTGTAGAAACTACTATCGAAATACTCGGACAACTATTTGGAATATAACGATAATCATCATCATATACCTACGTAAAACGATATGCTAACATAATTAATTAGTTGTGTTCCTGAGTAGTCGAGACAGTTAAAAATGATAAGACCAAGTTCTTAGTCATTGGAAACTACTGCTGTACCCACTCTGCAATCCTATTACTTACTGCCTTTCTATGAAAAAACATTAGTAACATTTTTAACAAAAGTATAAGTACACATCGGGTACAAAAGTATAAGACCATAAGTAACATTGGTCATCGGGAATATTCGGGTGTCGTCGACAAACGTCAAATTCATAAATATATAGAGCTACTATTTAAACGGGTCTTAATGCGAATGTTTACCTTATTTATTTTATTTGACGTTTCATTGGGGCTGCACCAACCATGGTCACAAGCTGCCTAAAGAGGCGGGTAGTCCACGTCTAGAATTGCGAGCAGTTTCATCAACCACGCATTTGGTCTTCATATGGGTAGTCCACGTCTAGAGTTGCGAGCAGTTTCATCAACTACACGCATTTGGTCTTCATATGGGTAGTCTACGTCTAGAGTTGCGAGAAGTTTCATCAACTACACGCATTTGGTCTTCATATGGGTAGCCCACGTCTAGTTTCGAGCAGTTTCATCAACTACACGCATTTGGTCTTCATATGGGTAGTCCACGTCTAGAGTTGCGAACAGTTTCATCAACTACACGCATTTGGTCTTCATATTCCGAGAACTTGCGGCACACAATAATCAACAATATCACAATAGCATCAGACGAACAATCGCGACGTTTAATTTTATTAAATTTATTAAACGCTATCCAGGCGAGGACAATTTGTATCCATCTTTTCAAATGAAATTTCTATATTTTTTTTATTTCAATTGTTTCTCGCATAATTCTGGAGAAATAGTGGCTATCAGTGGAGAGGATTTTTGGACTATGGAGTTCTATCCAGTGATTGATCGCGGCGTTGAGTTCGCTATCGCCGATTTTTCGTCTGGCCTTTCTTGACAACTGCGATGTTCTTTGACGACTTTATTACGTACCGTACTTTCTTCCACACTGCTGATAATTTTCTCATACGGAATACGCTTAGGTATTAAGGCGAAATTCATACCTTTTGCCAGTACATTGAGCGAAGCTTCGTCCAACAATTTATTCCATTAATTAATTACTGTGTCCTTTAGTACTATTTTTTTCTGTACACTCGTCACCTTTTCTATCGACGAGGGTAGGGACTCAATGGTCGGGTGTGACGCATTCTTACTTTTGTTGCAATGTTTGAGGTTGTTTTCTTTGCGTTCATGAGACGCACTGCGCAGTTGAAAAGTACAAATTGCTTGATGATATGTTACCCGATCACATAAATCGAAATCACTTTTTGATAAACAAACACCCAACTCCAGTGTACACAGTTTGTAACGCCATACAATTCACTGTGTATTTTTGTTATGTCGCAAAAATAGTTCCGAATTTGATACGGATTAAATTCATAACTCCAGGCTATAAGTATCGCATAGCCATATTTAGGGAGTGCTTTTAAGTCATTTTTCATTGTCATTACAACATCACATAATCTTGCTCCAGGTTTAAATACACGTCGTACTGTATAGTATAATACTGTATAATATAATAATAATAATCAGATCCTAATAAATTTTGTACAGTCCGTTGAACATTTTTACCCTGTAGGTCTGCTATCACTATTACTGTTTTTATTGTTCCTCGTATATATTTATTTTCTTCAGTATATTTCTCAGTTGTATCACTAAATATCTAGTATGCAAATATACATAAATAAATAAATAAGACCTAAGTAGAAAAATGTAATATGATTATCTAGCAATATAGTGATTTGTTTATTAAAGATATAATATCGTTAATTTTTCAAGGGAAAATAACATCTCCGTATATTTCTCTACACTGACTCGTGACATGTTCATAAATTTTGTATTTATATCGTAATAAAGTATGCAATTAGAGGTACATTGTTATTCATAGACGTGGATGACACGTTCGGGTGTTTCCGGGTCAGCCGATGGCTAATGTTATCGGTATCTGTAAGGTATCTGTAACAGTACATTCGAAAATTAGAAATAAAACAAAAAGAATAAACAATTGTGATTTATTTATGTTTTATCCAAAACTCAAATTTCTAGCTTGATTTAACATTATTGAAAATTTTTCAATTTTTTTTTGGATTTTTGTCTCGAATGTCGTCATAATTGTGCACTTTTGCCTTTTTTAAGGAGCGCTGATTGTTACAGATGGACTTTGTCCTATCTGCTACATATTAAAAATTGAATGAATAAATAATGTATATTGTTCACAGGGCCGTGACGGACCCGCGCGACGGCCGGCGCGTGGCGCTCAAGAAACTGCCCAACGTATTCCAGTCGCTCGTCTCCTCCAAGCGCGTCTTCCGGGAACTCAAGATGCTCTGTTTCTTCAAGCATGAAAACGTAAGTAACGTTACTTGCACTACTGATTTAGAAGGTATTCATTTTTTAAATATTATTTTGTCGGCAATGTACTCCTAAGGTGTGGATTTAGCGTTAGCGTGCATATTTAAGCAATAATTATTTAATAACAGGTTCAACCCGTGCGATTCTATCTTATCATAAGCGATTTAACAGCACTGGTCGATCAGCTTTACACACTTAACATAGGGCTGTTACGAGTACATGTTTGGCGAGCAATATGTTTAGACTGCTTAGGACTGCACTTTTCGTGGGCTTCCAAGGAGTCCTCTTCTGTCCTCAGTAAACCTACTATCGTTTTACTGAGCGGCTCCTGACTTACTTCGACGGAACTGGACATTGATAGAATACGTTTTAGACTTTGAAATTGTTCATTACGAAGAAAACTTGACACTGGCAGAATGTGCTAACTGTACCATGTACCATATTAGGGCCTTACCTATGAAATTGCCGTTTTATATGGAAAATTCTAAAAAAAAATTTTTGGATGAAAATTTAAATATTTAATTAATTGTTATTTATTGCATTATCATCAATGCACTTTTGCCATTTTAATGGAAGTTGATTAAAGCCTCTACTATAGAACTCCTGGTGACAGGAATCGATGAATTCTCCGAACGCCGTTTTACTGCCTCGTCGGCGTTGAATTTTTTCCCCTGTAAAAAGTTATCCAAATTAAAAAAAAAATGGAAATCAGGAGAGGAAAGGTCTGTCGAGTACGGTGGGTGACGGAGAGTTTCCAGTCGTAGCTTCTGTGACTAAGACTGTCGTCTGTCGTGCAATGTGCGGGCGAGCTTTATCATGTAGAAGCAGTAGATTAGAGCGATTGACAAGACTCGGTTGTTTGATACTAAATTTGATAAACTGTTTGATAAACTACTATACTAATAAAACTCGGTACTAAATTTATAATGCGTTAAAATTTTAATTTGTAATCGATCACCTCAAGTCTAACATGCTTCTAAAGACCTTTTGGTTACATGTCACTACACTCGGGCTAAGTTTTCCCATGGGTGCACTTTGACAGGTGTGTACAAGGCGTGCTAATACTAAATGGGACTTCAAGCCTTCCAACATAATTAAAATGTAATGAGTTAACAAGCAAGGCGAGCTTGAATTGAGTCGTCAATCTGACCATAATAACATGAAATTACAAACGCTATATCAATAGATCGTCAGTCGTTTGATTGCAGCGTTAGCTCTAATAAAAAGTTTTACAATTAGTTTTTCTAACCTTTTTGTCAACTCTATATTATTAAACATTAAAATTAGGAAGCGAATAACTAGTTTGTCGTGTTGGTATGTTTCTGGATTTACGACACGGATCGTCGTGTGGAGTCATTGAGGTGTTGTTTATTTATTATTATTATTTTAGATTTTCATAAGATTTCGTATTAATAAAAATAATGATTCTGATATATTGTACATGAAAAGCCCGCATGCTTTTCAATTTCATAGATGTGGGAAATTAATTCATATAAGAGCTCTTTAATGATGTTTTTACTAGTTATGTAAAAAAATCTTGTTAATTTTAAAATAATACGAGTATAATATGCAGTAAACAGAATGTCTATAAAATATACTATATGATTACTATAACACGATCCATAGGTAATTACGTGGTATCACGTGGTAAAATTATAATGGCACGAGCGCTGTTCATAATTTATTCGTTCCGACTAGGTATGTTTTATCGATCAGTTGTATTGTATGCGGTTTGTGTACATTCGTCGCCGATGATAAACATTGATTTGCATTTAAAATGTACAATTAGATTGCAGCGTTTTGCTTATTTTGTGAATATTATGAGATATCCGTCTATTTATATCATTATAAGCAAAGATGTTCGACAAATTCATATGTTTATTCAATGGTCTACATCTAAAACATCTAAGGATGATTTGTTTCATTTAAGTAAAAAGATCAATCAAAATAAACCTGTCTGCTATGCCAAGACTCGTCGAACACACGTAAATTATTTTCATTTTGAACAGAATTAAATCAATTTACACATTGGCGTACGGTAACCTAACAAAATATAAATAAGGAGCAATAAATGTACTACAAACAAAATCAAAGCATTACTTATACTAAAATTCTGTTAAATCTTTGTATTTTCCTTTAAAAAGCCCATTCTTTAAGAAAAATCTCTAAAAATATGTTTCTGTAGACTTCGGACCCCGGACCCTTAACTGCTCGTCTTCCCAAAAGAAAAACTGCCAAAGGAGAACATAATATTAGGCTGACTGTATTTTAATATTTTTACTCCAAACTGCCCATTTTAGACACGGGTTTTTTAAGGATGAGAAACATGAAATATTGTTTTTGGTAAACTTATACCTGACCATTAACTATTTTTAGAGATATGTCATAAGTGCCCTGCCATAAGGGTCAGGTGGGCTCGTTCAATCATAGTGATCAAATTAAGGGTCTACGGGGTTTGAAGCCAAATTTATGCACATCGACTGCCATTTGGAAAAGTGTTAATTTTTTTTCATCAATCTTTGCAGGTATTATCGGCGTTAGACATCTTACAACCGCCTAGCCTTGACTTCTTCCAGGAAATGTATCCTTTTATATAATAAATTAATTAACCAGGCCTTTTATAGTTAATTTGGATTAATCAGGATTTCTTAGCAAGTGATAAGAATGTGAGTATTCAATTTGAAATTATTAATAGTATTAATATGAATTTCCTACTACTAAGTATCTTATGGTTGATTTAGAATGTACCAAACAAATGTGTTGTAAGGTATCGTGTACTTAATACAAATTCGTCGTTTTGATGGCGACACGAACATTACCATAATGCCATACCAACAGATCAGCTGATTGGCCAATAAAAATATTATTCCTTGTGTAAACTGTCTAAGTTAACACCTTATAAAAACATAAAATTCTACTGATATAGGTCTCAATATCGAGGTAAACATAAGGATCATATGACTTGGGTCACGTTAACGGGTACCAGAACATTGACCCGTGTTCGGACTCGGGAGTGTTAGATTACATTTCTACTTAGAAATCGATGTTTAGAGCTTCCGACGAGCGGTTACATATACAGTAGATATTAAGAGCAAGCAACGACCACCGTAGAGAAAACGGAATCTGTATACAAACTGGCGCTGTTCGCAGTTCTAATACTATCCGGATAGACATCCTACAAGATTACTAAAGTCGAATTTAATGTGGGACAAAAATATATTACTTGAGCGTGCGTGATTTGTCATAATGTGCCTAACAGCACCAACTAAAATATATTTATATTTAACAGGATTCCATGCTTTACAATCTGTCAAACACAGTTCATTCTGATTTTTTCTGCCATAAGATAAACGCGCTATAATTTAAATTCCTACTCGGAAGTGTTGTAGATCTTTGTAATTAGAAATATAATACTTTATTAGGTTTAGTCGACTGGCTTTAGTTAGAGAAATCATGCAGTGAAACTCAAAGTTCAATCTACTGATTTTTATGTATGACAAAAGACTTTTTGTTCGATATGCGTCACCGAAGAACATGTTTTGAACTTCATTCATAACTAGCGACCCGCCCTCACTTCGCTTCGGTTTATTAAATTTAAAACAATCAGAATTAGATATTTTCCTGCAGTAAAATGGAGCCTATATTTTAAGTTAGACCTCTAGCAATACATCGGTGAAAACTGCATTCAATTCCATGCAGTAGTTTTTTCGTGATGCGGGTACAAACATACAGACAGACAGACAACATTTCTAAAAACTGTTGTTTTGGCTTCTGTTGCTCTAATAAAGACCCCCCCCCCCCATATTAGTTTCTTTTCAATACCTATAATGTACAGACATCGGCCTAGTGTACGAGTATTCTTAGCCTTTGCGATTTCCAATCGATTTTTATGACGCTATTTACGCGTGCATACGCTTAAATATCGTGCGTTTTAATAGCGTGAATAGTGTGTTTGTGTTTGTGAGATAGATTTTAGGCCACTGTGTAAAGTTTCTATACTGTTCCTTATCTATAATGTGGACCTGACGGTTTTCTTTGTATTTTATCTCTGCCAGAGCCGTTATTAAGTTCCGCTTCGAACTGCCAGCACTTTAGCCGCTTTTCTATCATCTTTGTCAAGTTTTTGAGGATTCCATATATGAGAATTGTAAGCAAGGGAAACGAACTGATACGTTTGATAGACAGTCGGCATATTTTCATTATATAGAAGGAGTAACCGATAAGATTGGCAAGCTTTCAAAGGCAAATACGATATAAAAACTGTATATTCTTCTTGTCAAAAAGTAGCAAGCTGCCTACGTTCTCCTAAGGATAACTTGCCCTATCATTGCCCTGGAGTCCACAAAGTGAACTGTAGCTGTGGAAATTCATATATTGGGCAAACTAAGCGAACCATAGTTAGCCGTGTAAAGGAACAGGAACCAATCATTGGATTGAATTACACAAACCAAAAGTAATTTCAACTAAACGCCATTTCATACCGCGTTTAGTCCGAGAGGTAATAAAAATTTAAAAAATGCCGAAATTTCAATCGCGATGATGGATTTAAGTTGACACGTACATGTGACCCAGTGATTGAACACTATGGAGGGTACACAGATTTGTCTGTGAATAGCAACAACACCTTGACCCGGCTCCGCGGTTTCGCCGCGACCACGGTTCATGTAACTGGACTGAACTATCGGCTATGATAAATAAATAATAAATCGTATGTAACCCGTTCACATAACAATTATTATGAGAATTGGAAGTCTTTCGTGTGTAACCCGTTTCACAACAATTATTATGAGAATTGGAAGTCTTTCGGATATTATTGCTATATTTCACAATGTTTTCATTCAGGTTGTTTCCATATCGCTATGAAAAGTACTCAAAATTTTTCATAGATACCTAGAATGCCTGCCTGGAATTTTGCAGTGAACAGGCGCGGTGGAAACTTTATATACACATTTCTCCTTGCTCTTTTCCTTTCATTCATTGAAATAATGCAGTCTAGGAAAGCATTGAGTATATTTTTTTCTGAAAGTGAGCGTTGGGCCTCACAGAAGTCTACTTTGAAATGTACCTACTGCATTTCCCACTTTATCTTATTTCCCTAATGTACATACGTGTTTCGGTAGTGAGTGAGATGTGCCAGAGCCCATTCCCATCCTATCCCTCCCTATTTTCCCAACCCTTTCTCCAAATCGATTCCCATATCTCCAAAGGTAGGCAGCGCATCCGGGGGCGTGCTAACGTTTGTCATTTTGGACTAATGTTGGCACGTATCGCGGATGTCTATGGGCGACAGTATCCACTTACCATCAGGTGGACTGTATGCTCGTCTGCCGCCTTCGTGCATAATGAATAAACGCATGTCTACCACTGAGTAAATTAATTACTGGCGCCACTAAAATGATTAACGTGGATTAAAAAAACAATGGTGTTCGTGTTAGTCGGCAAGGTTAATTTTTGGCTATATTTATATTCTCTACTATGTTATTCACGTTTCTATTCGAGTACAATTTTTTTAATCACCACTGCTGGTGAGGGGAACTTTGTTAGGAAACAAAAAACAAGTCTAAAATTAAATTAAAAAAATAAATAGATTATCTTATTTCTATCCATATCGTTTTATCGTTTTTTTGAATCATAATATTTGTATACGTTTGTCGTCAAAGTTTTTATCTTTGAATTGTTTGGATAGTTTCAGCTATTGCAATTTTGGTTTTATTGAATTTTATTGAATTGTTTTAATGTTGGCTTTACTATGTACCTTAGACTGGGCATTACTTGTAACAGCCTAACTTGTCAATCACTGGGAGATTTCGGGCAACAATCCACCACGCGGGTCCACTGCGGATTGGTGGACCACTTACTCTAGATTTTTTTTATTATTTCTGGAGCATGCCGGTTTCCTCACGAAGTTTTCCCTTACCGCCGAGCTAGTGTAATTTTTTTTTAAATCCGTACTTAAGTAGAAACTCAGTAGTACGGGCCGAGGATTTGAACTCACGATCATACGAATGTGTGTCGAGTATACCCCTCGAATGGAAATAAATACCTCGTGTGACCGATTTCTACACGCCAAGAGCGTGATGCGGGCGTGTAGGGCGGGCCGTGTAGCCCGCCCGCCCTAGGCACGCCAATTCACACCACTTTGTTTACTTGCACACCTTGTTACGTCGATAACTCACTGGATTCTGTTTTTGACCGTTAGCCCGCCTAAACCCTGTATTAAAAAAAGAAAACTTTTTTGGTGAACATTTTGTAGGAGAGATTATTAATTTTCCCTTTCAATTATTTCTAAAGGCTAAGTACGCAGTAGGGGAGACTGGGGCTGGTTGTGACAGGGGTAGGTAGTTACAGCGGCAACGGTGGCTAAACAGAGAACGCTATATTAACGTTAGAAAGACACAAATGATCACGCCACCATTGGCCAGCACGCTACGCGTGCCAGTGGCGCTAGCACTTTTGCGAGAGGAGCCCGAGCATGCTGCCGTCAAAACTGCACGTTAGTAACATTTTAATTTTTTAGTGATATTGGTCTAAAACCTGTTTTCCATAAAAGCAGAGGTGTGTGTTGTTGTGATATTTATGCCCTAATGCTTTCTTTTTGCTATAAATCTACGTTTATACAGTTATACTTATTTGCGTTTTTACTATTTAACCTTGAATGGTCGGTTTTGGCGTTGGGGCTAAAAGTGCCATTTGCTCGGGGCAGGTTGTGACATGCCACAACCTGCCCCGTAGTGCTTCTTGCCGACTAGTATAATTTGGGCTATATACTTTGTTGTTTTTTGTAGGAGGAGGATATATAAAAGAAAATCTGAGCGTCGAAAAATATCTAAAGAGACTTCGGATTATGTAATATGTCGCTTACAAGATATTTAAAGAAACGAAAAGAAGCAAACGAGAAGGACATACCTATGGAATCTCTCACAGTTGGCTACCAGAAGAATAGACAAGTTTTCAACGATGAACAAGAAGCCATTTTGGTGAGTTACTTAATTAAATGCAGCCAAATTTACTACGGATTGACCCCAAAAGATGTCAGGCAACTAGCATTTGCTTGTGCACTAAGTACAATATTGCAATGCCGCAATCGTGGCTTGACAATAAAGAAACAGGAGTCGATTGGCTGACAGCGTTTTTAAAACGCAACCAGTATTTCTATTTATACTAATCCAGTTGCTGGTTCTAGCAGAGATCTGATTCAGAATGAATGTACTTTTTCTTCCGAGATCATTCGGCCTTATCCAAAAGCTGCTGCGAGAACAAACAATATTACACGAAAAACTCGCAAATCAGCAATTTTAACTAATACGCCAGTGAAAAATGCATTGACACTGGAACAGAGCAAGAAAAAGGAAAATACATCTAAAAAAAGGAAAGATAACTAAGAAAGGAAAGTCAACTGAGCCAAGAAAGATAACTAAACAAGGAAATACAATACAATAAAAACAGTTAAGAAAAGAGGAAAAAGGTGTTACATGACTCTGACGAAGAAAGCGTAGAAGATGATTATTTTTGCCTGATATGTTGTGAACCGTTTGATCAGAGTCGAGCTGGTGAGGAATGGGTACAGTGTGTAGTTTGTAAGAAATGGTCACACGTAAGATGTGCTTAGCGAAATGTTGTATCCTACGTATGTTTGAATTGTGAAAGTGATTGTTCAGACTATAGTGACTGAACTGCTTTGTTTAGCTTTTATCTGATTGTTATTTTTTTTTTAAAGAGAGGCATAATGTATGTTTTGTTGATTCTTACTAAGTTATTGTTTAAGAAAGAAGTTTATAATTTTGTAGTTAGAAGTTACTAAATTTTTGATGTTTGATTTAGAAGTTTTAATGAGGCAAATGACTGGTTTATAATACATTGTAAACATAATAATATTGTGTTTTTATCGAAAGAAACTATGATTGTTCTTAATACAAAATCTTAGATTTCCTTTGTTTTTTGTTGTAACATTTTGCCCCTTGTGGTGTAACAACCAGCCCCTGGCGCGGGGTTAAAAGTTACACGCCTTTTTTCCCAGAATTCATTCGTTTATGTCACTTCTAATAGGCTGATACCTAAAATTCTTTTTAAATTTAAAACCTGAATAGTTACTTAATCAAACAAACCCATGTCTACGTAAAATAATCAAACAAACAAAAAATTGTAACACTTTGTAAAAAAAATGTCACAACCAGCCCCAGTCTCCCCTACAGTATGATGTATTATATAAACTGTATTCCCCGAGAATTTGGGCATTCTTTATATATGTACGGAAATGTTTGTGGAAAGCGATGATTGATTTCTCATTTACGTCGTATCGTATATTTCGCCCGGGACCGTACTTAATTAGATATGAAACCTCGTGAGCGAGGACTGCTGTCCCCCGGCAGTCCCCTACAGTGGTCTTACACGTTTTACGATCATATATAGAATATATGTTTATAGGACTTATTATTATTATTTTCACCAACATATTTATATTGATATTGTGGTTAACCACATCATTTAATTAGTTAAATTATTTAATTATTTGAAGAGTGAATAAGACATCACTATCAGAGTTGAGTGAGGGATGTGGTTAAGAAAAGCCCAGGACCGATGAGGATAGCACAACCAAAATAAGATTATACTCAGCCACAACCAATGTATGGAAGCAAGTGGTGGGTGATGATGATGATGTCTGCAAATAGTTAGGAAACATGGTGTCCCAGCACCCCTGCAATAATCTGAAATTAATTAACAATTATTGAACCATAATAATTGTATAAATCTGTATTTGATAGAATCACCGTGCAATCTCTCGCTCTTGGTAAAACATTATCTGATATAATTTTTATGGGTGTATGTGAAAAAAAAGGTTCTATATTTAAAAACTAAACGTTATTTTGATCAAATTTTGCCGAGAGAAATTATTGCTGTCGTGTGTCTGCCATTTGCCAGTCCGGTCTCAATATACGAGCATATTCTTTTCAGATAAAAATTCAGCAATTTTAAAATTACTGCCCTAAAATATACAAATGAGATTTTACAAACCTATACAATAAATAGTTTTTGTATTGCTAGGAAAGGAATGGAACAAACAATAATGTATTGATAAATATTGTATAAACAATGCAAGAATATAACTTTGGAAATAAATAAAATTAACAGTACAAAAATATAACTGACATCCACGTTATGTATGTATTTTTGCTTCAGATGATAAAAATGGAAAGTTTTTAAAATTAAGTGCAATTACCCAAAAACGACAAATGTGACGTCTCATTTGATTACCTATTGCGTAGACAATGATTTGATTAATGATTGACAATTGATTAATGATTTGACTTGTCGCGTCGCGTCATATTGAACTTCTAATTTCATGCCGTCGAATTAAAAAGTACCTAATAACGTTTGGACATTCTTTATGAAGCTTCGAAAAAATCTAGATTATTGTATAAAAATTGGCATTGTTATGTTGTGATGCTTTGTAAAGATTCTTGAGATTATTGTGATCACTACCTACCACCTGTGAAATATAAAAAAAAACAATTATCAACACATTTATCCACACATAACCCACACATTAGCCATATCCATTACTTAACCGTTTATGGTATTGTCTTCTATTATATTGGGACTAACATTCAGACAAAAATTGTTTGATGAGTCAAAACATAGCAATTTCCTAGCGTATTCAAAGTTTAAATACTTTTCCTTAGTGCTTGCTTGATAAGAATTCGTAAAATTACTTTTGTAAAATTAATCATCAATTGTTAATAAGGGTGGATTCGTTAACGTGTCGTTAATGTGATGTATTACGTAGCAATCATTGGATGCGTAAATCGCATACTTGTACATGTCTCATTGAAATTTCAATTTAAAATCTATATCCATTCGATTGCGATTCAATTCTGCCCTGCGTCTAGGAACGCATCTGCCTTTGAAAATGGCCGTGATTGTTCTTAATGTGACAAAAATAACAACAAAACAACACACATAGTTCATGGCATATGAAATAGACCTATTAATATCCGCTATGTGTATCGCCTAATTTTCCTCAAGGCAAAAGTATGGCAATATAAAGTTGATTAAGGACGTTTAGTACCTACTCGTATTTAGTACCTACTCTCAGAAGTAATAATAGACACGAAGGAATATAACACAGTTCAACAATTAATGCCGTTATTCCGTTTATTATTCTCTGTGGTTTCTGTCTTGTGTTACATATGAAGAAACGTATGAACCTTACGATGTAGTAATAAGAGTTAGATTGGTTCGTATGTCTTGATGTGCTGTCTGTAGCGGAGGGTACGGCGTCAGCTGGTACAGAAACACAATATCTGCCCCTCGACCGACAATTTATTCCCCTTCAAGTTTTATTGAAATTCGAATAGCACTTGAACGGGAGCCGCGCGACCGCTCTTTCTTCCTCGACATGCCTCACGAGGTATTGTAGAAACGAGACCAATGTTGTAGTACAAATTTCAGTGCGGCCTCAACGCATATTCTGTTTCGCAAATCTTTGTATATCTAAATCTCTGTATATCTCTCTAATCTCTGTAAATCTCTTAGCGCTAGTGCTAAACCTCTAGTAAAAAATATCATAATGAAATACTAGTCACTACTAGTGGAATATAATCACTGTAATAATACATATAACAGCATTTATGCCAGTATTTTTACGTTATCTCCCTAGAGAATTACCGAAATACCAAACTCGATCTAGTTGTATAATAAAATAATTGGACTACATATATCACACATCCAATAAAAATGCTATAATACAGGTTTTTAGCAGATCTGCCATATGTACAGTAGTATTGTAGTGTTACATGACGGATTGTTGTGCAATTTCAGTAGACCAGTGACATAGGCACATAGGCAGATTTGATGCTGACAAAATCAAAGCTGTTGTAGATTAAGAACTATGCACTTACTGTTACTTACTGTTCTTAAGAAATGTATGTTAATATCCATTTATTTGTTATTTGTGTGTCTTCTAGAAAACAGCCCAATACACGATTACACAAACCTTTTTGTGTTCGTAAACGAGATATTGTGGTGAGTTTATCGTAATTACACTTTTGTGCCCCTGAGGGAACTGTTTTGTTTTACAACGTTGTATTTGCGGTTGGTGCTACCTATCCGCCTATTGAGTAAATTAATAATGAGATGCAAGGAGTTTGTACTTATTGAAACGCTCAACCACTTTCAGAATATTCGAAAAATTTGTGAAACATTCGGAAAATGTCTCAATGACATCTAAGTATAAATTTATCTTAAAAAAAAATATACTTTATATTGATAGACGTGATAAAATAATTCCTGAGTGTACTTAGTCGCTACTGTTGTTCGAATTTTTAATGGACTTACATATTAGATCGTTTGTTAGAAATAAAAAAATATAACCTTTGTTTTTGAACAGAAGGTATACCCAACGATAATAAACCTCATTATAGCTCAGAAGACTGTAAAAGACAACAAGCAAAGTGATTTAATTTGTTCCGCATCTCGTGACGATGCCTCGCGGCAGGGTTAGAATAGCGAAGTAAATTATAAAAGTTACCACAATTTGTCCTTCCACAGTTTAATAACAAAATTGGGCAAGTGCGTTTGGACTCTCACTGCGGCTCCTATACATATATACTTGTATTATCAGTTTTCACAAATTACTGAAAAAAAGCATTTTACTAAAATTATTCCTAAGATGATGAAGTCAAATTATTTTGAAGTCAAAATGACGCGTTAGTAATTTGGTTCCTAATAAATCCTCTCGTTATTGGAAGAAACCTGTGCCCTACACTGGGACATTATATGCAGATATTGAATGAGATTATATATCATTTATTCTACAATGCGATGTTGTGTCTAAAAATCATTACAGCGATTAGATGTGTCGTGTGATCCCCATTGCATTCGTTTATTTATTATGCTATTAATCTTATTACATTAGGCGCTAGAAGATAAAACCATTTAACGAATGCATTTTGCCTGTACCGAAACGTGAACTCCACTGCCAGCTCTCAATTTGCAAGTTTCATATCACTTCGAGAGCGATGACAAAAAGCTAATACTATGTGGCGTATTTTTCCTGGACAAAATTTGAAACAATAATTTCAAAGAAGAACTCTACTTACAGACAGCTCAAAGAATCATAAGTCGAGATGCCCGTGGGCAGCCCATATCTATCGCAAGACTATCGATGAAGCAGATTTTATTAGATGTCAAAGGATTATTATTGTGGAATAGTTTTTAAAGGTATCCCTTAAGGAATAAAAGTGGATTTTACTTTACTTTAAATTTCACACTTGTCAATCCAATTTTAATTGACCTGAGCACCTATCTATTTAGTACTTTGATACGGTTTAAGGTAAGATGTCTTTATTTACAGTATCAGACGCCAATCTGACGCCATAGCCAATTGAGTCGTACTGTTCTAAGACTTTTCATCCGTAACTTCACTTGGATTAACTTCTTAGCATGGTAACAAAATAAATAGCTAAAGGCGTGACATACAGAACCAACCAGTGAATTGATTAAATTGTTTCGATGAGCTCTTTATATTCGCATTGCGCTGGAGGCGGTGGCTTCCCATCGGCGACGTTCGAACCAAAATAGAACGAAGTGCTTCCGCTAAATAAAACGCAGTGGCGTCCCTTTGTACCTCATTGCTCTTTGTGACTTTCCCACTTTGTTAGTAATCGCCCCTGAAATGATTTGCAGCAACGTATACTTACGTATTTTATTTGTAACATCTTTGTGACGAAAATATTTGTCATACTTCCTATAATGCGAATATTAAAGTGCTTTTGTCACGCCGTACTTGCCCTTTATGACTCGTTTCTCACATGTATGGTTTGGAATCTATATGTATGTATACATAATAAAATCGTAACAGAGCCGTCTCTGAATATGTAATATTTTTGAAAAAAAAACGTTGCAGTGTACTATATGAACGATACAGAATCCAAAACAGCCATTTTTAGATTTTTCTTCTGTCTGTCTGTCGGAACACACATCACACAATAACCACATAAACACCAGCATGTCACAATTACTAATCGCTTACTAAATACACTTAAACACAATATGTATAAATGGAGCAACCATTTGCATGTCATCATCAATGATATAAAAATGCGATTGCAATATGCGTTTAGTACATATTTCTATTAGGAACTCAAATATTGTTAGTCTATTTGTAGACATTAGTGTGTCGCGAAAGGCATTGATAGTCACCGCTGTAAAATTGTAAAAATGTAAAATTGTACCCGACCAGACATCAATAAGCTCGTTCAAAATTGATATTCTAGCAAGTGGCTTTTGCGCATATGTCTGGAAACATCTGCGTTATAGCTGAAGTAAAATACTCTCTATCAATAAAACTAACAAATGTGAGAGTGAAAATATTCTTTATGAATACTCACGTCTTTCATAATAATTCAAGGTTCAGAAACAAAGAATGGAAAATTGGCAGTTGTAAAGTAATGGTGAAATCGCATCTAGTAAGCCCTTCTCGCTGCCTGCGTCGTTCTGCGGAACAAATGTTCCATTCTTTTTATTTACTGATATAATAAAGAGGTAAAATTGTGTGTTTGTAGGTATGTTGGGGGTAATCTCTGGAACTACAGAACCGATTTCAAAAATTCTTTCATTAATAGGAAGCTACATTATCCGTGTCTAATATAGGCTACACTTTATTTTGAAAAAAAAATAGAAAAAAATAATAATTCATTAACCGAAGCGAAGTGAGGGTGGGTCGCTAGTTTATAATAAGTCAATATTTTTTATTACGCCATTGAAAATGCCACAGTTTGAAAACATGGAAGTGCGTTAATCATTGACTGTTTTTCTTACATGAACTCTTTGTGCTGGACACGTCAGCGTATTTGAAGTATTAACACAACAGCCTTTGTCTCAACAGCGGAGTGTTCCTGTATGTGCTCGCGTTTCTATAGCCTTTTGTTCATCTTTTGTTTTGATGCATGTTTCTTTTGTTTTCCCCAGATCTTTGTTGTTGGTGCATGCGCATCGTACGCGGTGCAGCGCCCTTGCGCGTGCGCTTCCTATTTAGCGGTTTGCGTGGGCCGCCTGCCCCGATTTAACCTCGAAGCGTCACGGACTCTACGCTCGTGATTATTGCGCAGGCGAGAACCGATCTAATGCCACTCGATTGTGTTGGGTGAAATCGATTAGTCCATCGGTTTTGTCTAATTCACGCGCTATGTAAACTAGGATTCATTCCATACCATTTCAATTTCATACTCAAAATATATTTCGCCTTGCTGTAAATTAATACAAACGTAATTCATTACATTTTTCTTTCGTAATGTATTGTGTTGTATACTTGTTTACTCAGTCTTTTATAAAAAGTAGTCAAAACAATTTTTAATTCCATCAAACACTAGGTACTGCCATAGGAAGCTTTTAAGTAAAACTCCACAAAAGTGTAACCTGGCAACGCTGTCGATACTACTTGGTATGAATATGGGCTCCATTGGCTTAATTCGGCTTACGTCACGTGCAATGGAGGCATAAAGAAAATTGATTGAAAGTCAATAGGTCGCGCCCGTCACGCGACGTGCGTTGGAAAGGTTTCAGCGTGAATTTAGAGTTTATTAATGTTCGTGGTAGGAGGTACGTATCTCGTTTGTGACGTGACCTCTAAAGATATGTACACATCTAGACTAGTTCGCTTTAAGTAACAAGATTCTGGCACAGGGTTTGCTCAATACCTTGATTTGCTCTATAACTATAGGCAATGCCTAGAGATTTAATTAAAGATTTGGCTCTATACCCTGCTTTATCGTAGGTTTTTTCTCCTGCATCAGCTTTACTCAGTATTTCGTTGATTTTTAAAGCTTTTTGTATTATAAAGAAATAAACTGACGTCTGCATCGCTTGACATACAAGTATTTAATTGATTTGATTCATTTGGGTCGTTTGTAAGATTCTGCAAGAGGTGTAGTTTATTTATTTATTTATCACAAAGGTGGATTTAATGCTTTGAAGCATTATCACCCAATGAAGAGATGGCACGGTGGGTGCAATGACAGTTAATATTAAGTAAAACTATAGTGAATATCACTATTTACTATCATTAAATAATATAATCTAAATTGACATATGCATGCATACAGACATAGACTTTGTTCTTTTATTTTTGATTATGCTTAGTCACAAGAGTGGGAGTGCCCGAGAGATGGGTCACTTAGCTAATCACGCGTTGCAGGCTGTTTAAATGGAGCTTGCCAATCTGTAGGCGCCTTAACCACCAGCTGTTCTCGTTGGAGCAATTAGTATGATGCTTACACGTGCATACCCACAAGGCTTGCAACGCTCTCACACGCGATACAGTTATATGTCATATTTAACAGGTTACTGCAAAATCATTGTCTATATTAATTATTTTATACTCTTATTAGTTCATTGTTGTAATGCACAGATCCATTTTCACTTCTAGAAATAATTGTGTTTAAAATTGGGTCGAGTCAGTGCGAACCACGTGTTTACTTAAAGAAGTTAACCTTAATAAGTAACTAGCGACTCCGCCCTAGTTTAGGTTTGGACCCCTGTTTCTTTTTGATTTTCGTAAAATTACTACTACTTATTTACAAAAAAGAATCCGAACTTAAACTATGTATGTTCTGAGATAGAATTTCCTAATACAGTAAAGTGAGTAGTTTTTGAGTTTACCTCTTACATAAAAAAAACAGTAACGAGAAATAATTAAATTAGCAGTAAAAAATATTGAATGGGCAGCAGATTTATAGGTGGTGTTTAGATTCCCGGTGACAATAAAGGAATAGTAGTGTCCCGCCTCCGTTGATTTTGTAATGACATTTTTAAAATTATTTATTCAAAAATAGTTTGTTTTGTTGATCGTGATCTGCTGGTCATTGGTATTTCTTTCCTGCTCGTTTAAATACAAGCCCAACGTGACAGTCTTTCTTTTTAATGTTTTAGTATAGATAGTTAAAAGATTTCTCGGCATATTGTGCTAATGAGTACCTATGTCGTAAATACATTTAGTTTTCGTTTCGCTTCTTACAAATCTCTTGAAGTGTAACTTTTTGCAACATTTTATGTTAAAATCGTTTTAATGCCACCGTTTATTGGCCGTGTAACACGTTGGGCGGATGTCGTTCCGTGCCCGGCGTGATTCAGCCGCTTCTCACAATATCTTTATGATGAGACGTTGACGGCCGCGGCGTCAAAGTACTTGCAAATATTCCATGTTGGCGAACCATTCGCGGTCTTTGTTCGCTTGGGAAAAAATTTACCGCGAAATGTATTTAAAACGCGCGTTTTTGGCTCGGGAATCGCTCTGATAAAATCTAATTTATATTTGTGCTTTAACCCTGAGCAGAATTGAAATTGTGTAAGGAGATTTACAAAGGATAGATGTTTGACCAGAGTAAGATTTACTTCGATCCGTTAGATAGTCTTGGTTTTTTTTTACATGCCCCAATGTTTACTGTGCATGAATAAACATTTTTATTATGGACTAGCGACCCGCCCTCGCTTCGCTTCGGTTATAAGTTTTTTTTTTTCATTTCTTTTTCACTATTTCAAAATAAAATATAGCCTATATTAGACGCGGATAATGTAGCTTTCTATTTGTGAAAGAATTTTTAAATCGGTTCAGTAGTTCCAGAGATTACCCCCCAGTATACCTACAAACACACAATTTTACCTCTTTATTATATTAGTATAGACAGACTAGCTGTTGCCCGCGACTTCGTTCGCGTGGTCTTCAATTTAATATAGAAACCTTGGCGGTCGTGCGCACAACAACTCACCAAAGTTTCATTGCAATCTGATGAATGGTTTAAGAACCCATACGGGACAAACAAAGAAACATTCATTTTTATATAGGTACTACCTGTTGCCCGCGACTTCGTTCGCGTGGTCTTCAAGTACTAATTTCTAAATCTTCGCGGGCGCGCGCACAACAACTTACCAAAGTTTCATCGAAATCGGATGAAAGGTTTAGGAACGCATAGAGGACAAACAAACATTAATTTCTATGTAATAGAAGATATGGAATTAGATATACCATTGAGTGGTTGCAATCAAATATTGTATTTATTATTCGATTATTTTCATATTCGATTATTCGAGCCATGAAATGCTTCACAGCGGAAAATGAAAATAAAATCTTTTGATTGTGACAGTTTACCCAATTTTGTACGTAATTTGTTGCAAATACAACCATAGCGGCTGCAGAAACATGCATTTAGTAGAGTTGGTTTACAACACAACTTTGTTCCCTTAATAATTTTAGATAAAATATGTGAATGCGTGGGATATATACGACTAGGATAAGGAAATTGGCAACCCTGCGAGTTGCGTCGTTCTAGTACACGCATAATAACGACACTGATTTATTTACATATGTGGAGATAATATCTGTGTGTTTGATTTGTTTATAAGAAACCGTAACTTGGGTATCCGATACTTAATGTACTGTGTGGACATGCCTTTAAGAGTTGTTTAAGATTCGATAACTGAACATATTTGTTAGAAAGATTTTTACAAAACACAAATAGTTGTACGTAAAAATGACGCCCATTACAATATTAATATTTCTAATATAGTACAATCTAGGTAAGTATACAATCTAGATGTTGCTATTATAAGTGTGCGGAATGGAAATGCGCACTTCAGATATAAGTGATGTATGTACCCTTTCATCTCCTCGTGTAAAACTATTGTTATCCGTCTATTTATAAAACTATGGGACACATGTAATATTACATACCCATTATATTTACCGTGTACGTGTATTTATAGATATAGTAATTGCGGCGGCCTCGGTTATTTGTTAGCATTTGCCCCCGACTTCGTCTCCTTGGAACCCTATTTCCAAATCAATTTGATAGTATGTATTGATAGGTATACTTAGACGAATTCATTATACATTGTTACGATATCCTACTGTTATTTAAATATACGTATAACCTCGTGTGTTTTATTTTCAAAACTACAGACCGATTTTGATTGTAAATTTGGTAAATAAGGTATATGACACTAAAAATCGGAACAAAATCAGCTCAGTAAATTCCGAGATTAGTGCAAATAAACAGACTTAACGAACAGACAATAACATAGTGATAGTTTTACGAGATAAATATTCATTACTCTGTAGTTCGGCTCGGGTTATGAAATGAAAGGATTTTCTTTTGAGCGAACAAAAATATTACAATCAGAATAACGTAGAATCACAATAGATAAGTCAAGTTAGCCGTAAGGTAAACGGTTATAAGGTATTTATTCAATTGAGACAGAATGTAAAAGCAATAGACATTTATAATAAGAATCAAGAGCTTTAATTTTTTTTCATGTACGAAGGCGGCAGACGAGCATACAGACCACCTGATGGTAAGTGGATACTGTCGCCCATAGACATCCGCGATACATGCCATCTTTAGTCCAAAATGACAAACGTTGGCAAAGTAACCTTAATTACCTTACCTTAAAGTAGTTAAGTATACCTTAAGAAGTTACCTTAAAGTAACCTTAATTTCAAGTTAAAGTATAATTTCTTACTGAAAAACTATTGTTTGAACAGTTATAGTATTTAAAAAGAGCCTTGTATTTAAACGAATAGCAAAATAATACTATTTTTGAACAACTGAAGTAAATAATTTTAAATTACATACTAAGAATGCCATTTCCCTAAGAAACTAAGATGAATACTAAGAAGCAGTCCTTTTATGGGTCTTTATTGTCCTTGACATCCTAAAATCGAACCCACCCTTAAATTTGCTACTCATTCAATATTTTTTCTGCTGATCATTTAATTAAAAAGTAACGATATTGTCTTTGTACTTTAAATGTCAAATCGCAACTTTTACAATAGGGCTGGGCTGGCTGTGCACCAAAACGTGCGAAGTTATTTGACAGGGCAATCACGGCGCATTTATTCTATCTTCATATTATAGAAAGAGACGCATCACGCGTCACCCGTGACAAATATTCAATTTCGTAAGTTTTGCTACACCGCCTGGGATGACAATAAATAATTTTGGTAGCTGTCTAATTATTTATCAACTCTTTCTCCAATTAAGTCAAGAGGGCTCGTTAATGTTATTCATAGCAGTTAAGCAAGATATATGAAATTTATACCCTCACAATATGTTAATAAATTAAATGTTTTGGGACATTCCTATGGGTAGCAATTATACCCGCCTTAATGGCGTGCGGAGATCACTGTTTAAAGGAAGCATCATGCGTGCAATAAATAATGCCATACATAGATATACTTACGCTTCTCTCATAAAGGGTAGATAAGGGCCCTACAGATTTCCAATTGTCGCGCCACGCTACGATTTATGTTACCTATGTTACTATATTAGAACGGTGATAGCTTGGGGTATCTACAACCTATTCTCATTCGTGAGGTCGATACTTGTAATCCTCTGTCAATAACATTGAGTTTCAACTTGGTATGTATTTTTAAAAAATTATCACTATGTTAGCTCAGCGATGAAGAAAAACATTGTGAGGAAACCATCATGCGCTATAATTAAAAAAATCACACTGAGAATTGGGTGATATATACGATGTATACCCCCCAATCCTCACTGAGGCGGCGTGGTAAATTATGAACCGAATCCAGTGGTTTACTAGGGGAGGCCTGTACTCTGGAGCACGAGCGGTACGTTATAGTGTAGATACCACTATACTGTCATTGCTGTTAGGCTATTACTGGCTATATCCAGGGGTGTATATCTCATATTAGCAAATAAGCGGTGCTTGTAATTTAATTAATACTTATGTACGCTTAACGTATGCTAGCGCGGGCCAAGTCACGGGCAATCGCTAGTGTTCACATTTTCCAGTCGATTGATAACAATTTTTATATACATAGATACATACCTGCAAACGGTCACTACAGTTTCTCAAGTTTCAAAACCGATGCAGGCCACTCGTTATATACCATATTTTCGACATGATGGTAAGTAAGATTCTGATAGAGATAAACAGTTGAGTTTTTAATTGAAAAATATATTCGTTCATGTATATTTAATATTCAATACTCAACACTAAATTATCCAATGACTTGATATTTTGTCGGACATATGATAATGGATTGTTTCTAAAAGTGTTAATTTACAGTTGTTTTAATAGTTTGTGTCGGTCATTTCGGTCAGGTTTACCATTATATTTACGTACGTAAAAGTAATGGTAAACCGTCAAAAAGTAATGGTAACGTCAATGGTAAACATAGCTTAAATAATCCGTAGCTGATAATAGTCACCAGTCCCGATATCCACCGCTGGTCATGGGCCTCTTCACGCACATTATCCTGTGCAGGAGGGATGTATCTAAGCGGTTAGCAAGTTCACTCTGTGTAAATTTCTCAGGGCTTGTGGTAACGGCCTTAGTCGCCTTATTCTTCATCTACGGGAAGAGGTGGGTTGGTGACATTTTCAAGCCGGCCGACATCACACAGCCCATAGTAGTTGCCACAGCCACACCGCAAGGCTGATAACAGTAGTAACAGTAAACAGTGTTATTAATTTTATCGTACATACGAGTATAAAGCAGCGACTACCGGTACTCCAGAATACCGGTCTGTCATTTACAATGTTCCCAATAAGCCTCTACATCTGCACCTTTACGCCTATTTATAGTTTTACTCGTTTAGTCGACAACGCATTAATTATACCTACAAAAAGCGATTGCATTTTAGTCTTTATTACAAATTGAGGCGATATAGGCCGATGTGCTACTGGTCTATCTATATATACAATCCGTAAGTAGAGTTTTGGTAATTCTAAGTAACGAAAAAATTAAGTTTTACATAAAATGTTTTCTTTAATAGGGTACTTGACTTTCCCTGAAATTTGATAATAATATGCTTGACGCCCTTTTCGACAGTTAAAGATGGAAACAATCTCCATATTAAAAAGAATTTTCGAAATCCATTAGAAGATCAGGTAAGCTAAATAAGATTAAGCCAAGTAGGTTAGGTAAATAAGATTTGATGTAGGAAACTTAAAAAAAGAATGAACTGGGAACGAGCTTTTGTTATCTGTCTCTCGAGCGTGGTGTTATTGGAATTGAAGAAGAATGACGTCATTGTTCTTTATTACTGTTCTTTTCATAACTGAGTTCGAAGTCCTTTTTTTCAGTATTTTTTGATTATGATTTCACGATTTAATTCCTGGTATTTATCTATTCTAGTAATATGGTTAGTTAAACGCACATTCTCCCTATATGGCTACTAATACAAAATAAATTAATTAAATGTAAGCTCCGGCTCGGTGGAAAATTACTTACGTAATGACATAATTTTGATATGTTTTTGAAAGTCACGTACCTACCCCATTATTGAACCAATTTTGAATTCTTTCACCACTAGACAAACCCGGCGTGTGTTAGTTTACTCATGTTATTAGACTATTTAATAATCCAAACGCCCGCTGGCTATTCAACACTTTTTCATGAAGCATCGTGCGCATGACAGGTCACAGAGTATAGCCATACACAGAATGTAAATTGTTCACTTAAAATAAAAAGCTGAAATAATTTGTAGGTTATGTTTTATAAAATAAAAACAGTTACAAAACGCTATAATATGACTCAGAGCATAAAAATAATGTGTTTATTTCGCTGTCTTCTATTTTTTACTAGTGAAAATCCAATTACATATATGTATGTAAAGAAAATCTATTTCTTCGATTTTAATTTGCCGCTCATTCCGGGCGCCATCGATATAAAAGGTTATCGATCTTGTATATCGATGTAGGGTAATCTATGGTTTATTATCTATGATGGTCTGTAATGTATGGGTAGATGACGATGGCGTTGTTGATTTGGATAGTTTAACATTGTGAATTTGTCTGTTGTCTGAAACGAAAGGGATTGACATTTGAAGAATAGACTTTAATGTCGTTTCTTTTGTTACAGGTAGGATTTTTACTATAGAATACTCTGCTAAACCCACCATTATGGTAAATACATAATTATATGTGAAAGAAACAATAAACGGTTCTTTTGTTACAGAGAAACTCAATATTGTTTATTTTATAGTGTCAATTCCCTGAAACACTATTATATCTATTAATTTATTCTATGGCCTGTTTATCCGGTGTCAAGCAAGTGACCCCGATTAAAAAAATCGTTGAATAATAAAATGTAAAACAATAAATCGATGGAATCGGATTTATTTTTTTATACGAGTATATAGTGTCAAGAAGATAATAATCAAAATCATTTCTATACGCCGTTCGGGAGGTCGCATTTATATATTGAATAATAATATTCATGTAGATATAGATTTATTTTTGTTTTATTTTATGTTGAATTTTATTTTATTTATAAAGAATTTATTGCTTTTTCATTTAATAGTTGGCAACCTAAATTCACATGTGTCACTACTGTCCTTAATTAATTAATTAACGAATAGTCAATCGATTACAAACAATTCACAAAGGAAATCGTAAAACGTAAAACATTGTTCCGACTCAAGTTCCGTACATCACTAAGCCAGTCAACTGGCAGATGTCAGCCGCACCATGTTACATGAAAACGATTATAATACAGCCTGCTCTATATGTTTCCTGTTCATTTCTCCTTTTTTTTCGGCTAAAATTTGGAAATGCAACTATTTATTAGATCGGCAAATCAAAATGCGTTTTGATTATTTATTGCAAACATAAATGTACATAATGTCGGATTCATCTAGTGTTTATTTCAAACGCTCTTCAATGCCTACAATGAAAAGATGGACTTTGTAAAGCGTTCGCACGATTACAAACTTTCTTTACGTTCGTTAACGAATTCTTATGGTGATTTTATAGTGCAATTTAAACTGAATGAATAGGTTATTTCTACAAAGTTATATTTGCGTTTGGCGCTGCTTTGATTAAGTTGATAATAAGCTGCAAAGGGGTTTGTATTTGTGCTCGCTCGATTAGCCGATGCTTTACATACGACTCTATTGTTAAAGGGCGGGATGTATATCCTGTTTACATCTCTTCATCACAACATTGCAGTAATTTAGACATTCGACCTGGTTTCTTAAAAGTGTCTAAATAATCGAGGCTACAAAACTCTTACAAACTCTCTAAACAAACATGTATCAACGGGACGTCGAATCCGAGCCTCATTTGTAGGCACCGTGCCAAAGGCGTCCTCATAGCGGTTACTCGTAAAAGTTTCTCGGAATTAAGTAAAGTGAAACTGTTAACACTTTATACAAACTGCATTGCACTTAGCAGGATTGAATACTCTATATTGATCACATCTCAGTACGCTAAAAGACAGTGGTTGAAGTAGTGGTCGTGTGTAAACAACGATTAAATTGCACCTCATTCCTTCGAGAAGAGAGTAGACGCATCATTTAACGTGTACATAGTTTTGTACTAAGATCATAATCGCATAGGACAAAATTTCCAAAAGCATATTTCAATGTCGTCACGATCTAAATATTTATTAATATTAACTTTTAAGAGCTAACCGGACAATTTATTGCCAGTTATTTGATAAATCAATTATTTACTAGAGTGCACGATTGAGTTATACGTGGACAATTTACATAAAATACATTTACATAAGTTTCATTTTGCGAATAGGGTTGAGATGCATTACTGTATTTTTGTGTAATGTGATTAACATTTGTATTGGGCGTTGAGGATTTTACGTACTTTGGAAGAACGGACTTTTAATTTTACTGCTTTACATTTATATTTTAAAGGTTAAAAAATATAGCCGTTACAATTTTTATTCCATTTAGATTACAGCCATGTAAAAAATTCTTAAGTTTACTTTGCATGGAAAACCCTTTTATAACGACTAAATAATATCTAGTCATATTTCGTTCAGCTTAAGATCATTTAAAGCGCCATATGCCTCGTCCTTTCTTATCATTCTTTACGACTAGCTTTATCATTTTAAAGAGTAGTAGTCTAGAGTCGTCGGAAGAGCCATCCACATCAAATTTAATTAATATGAGTAAACTCAACAACATGTCACGTTAAATACGTATAAAGGGACAGCAATAAAATTGTTCTCAAAATATTTGCATTCCCACAAGTGGCCGTATAAAAGGAAAGTTCTCAGAAGATGTATTTGGATGGTATACGAGTCGTGTACAGGTCAGGTCGTAAATGGTTATACACGCGTTTTATGTTTATGATACGTGCTTGTGTTGTTTATGTAACTTTGGTGCCTCTTTAATGTATCTTGGGGATAGCCTGTCGAGGGTCGATGAAAAAATAAACTGGGAATTTCACGAATGCCTAGGTACTGAAAGAAAACCCTCATTTGACGCTGAACATATTTTTTTTATATAATAAAATCATAGGTATTGCCGTAAAATCTGACACGGCCCCGTCTGTTCACGACACTACCGTAGATTCTCCAATACGATATTGATTTATTTCTCATAAATTTTAAGTGTTACAAAGAAAAATAATTTCCGGTATAATGGACATTAAAAAGTACAGGTTTTTTTATGTATTGTAAACAATATGATATGTTGTAAAAACTATTAACGCACCGACTTATCGAGACCACACAATAATACGGTGAACCAACAGAAGCATGCTAAATATTCCCTCACACACAGTCGTGTAACCTTGGTTTTTATTTTCCACGTTACCGTTTAAGGGAAAAGAATCTCGTCGTATATACACCTTTATGTTACTTCACGACTTCATTAAGTCCTTCCAATGATATAACTGTGTGAGTTATGATCTCGAGGGTTATTGCACACGGCTTCGGCAACGCACACACGTAACGTAATTTGGCCAATCAGCCCTGCGCCGAACAGACGTGACTCAATTATTAATTCGAGATGTGAATTTGAATAAAAAATTGTATGCTACTAATTTGCGATTTGGCGAGAGCTTAGGCCGTATTGTACAGGTTGTTGAGATAGGGCGACGTGGGAGGGGCGACCCTTCGTTAATGTATTCTGTCAATTTCACTAACGCCCTTCGCCTCCCGGGAACTTGAGCCTTCCTAGGCCCTAGATTAAATTTGTACCCTTCTGTTTAACATTACTTTTTGTTACTTATCCCCCATCTAAACCATTAAGATTCAGTCGAAGTTTTAATCTGATAACCCCAAACGAATTTGGTTTAGCGTTTTTATTTCTTGCATTGTTCTCCAAATAAAAGCATGTTTTAATACGTCTGATGACTGCGATGGTGTTACCCTGGGCGCTACGAGTAGTAATTCTATCAAGATCCAAACCAAAGGACCAAAGGAGTCAAATATAAAGCGCAACAAGACTTCTTATTCCAGCACAAGGACACTAATTTTTATACTGCTACATAACTTCTTGTTGACAAAGACTTGCTGCACAGAGATGCACAGAGATGCACAGAGTTGCACAGAGTTTCACACTAAACTTTGTTTACATTCGTGTGTTATAATAATATTGTACATTACTAACTTTAGCATGCCCTATAAGAGTTAAAACATCACCCCGAGAGAGTTGAAAGGGATCTCGTGTTTCCTCCTAGATTAACAACTTGTGTTCGTGGCCGCGTCAAAGACAAATTGACCCACACAGGATACAACCCAAAATCGAGCCTTACACGTGTTTCGATGAGACAGGAAAAGCCGACTTTTGCCATATGTCATTTAGCAAAAATCCAAATAAACTCTAAATATAAAGACAAAAGACGATATAAAATAATATAATATAAGACCTGTTGCGTAGTTTTTTACCGATTGGGAGTACTATTGAATAACGTCGGAGTTATTCAATTAAGAACATTAAAAAAATAATCACTGCGCGTTGGTTGCCTGGAAGAGTTTGCTTTTAGCGATACCACCGCCAATTGCTTCTGTCGTTATGTTATATGTAATTATTAGTTGCAACAGGAATGCAATAAATAATTTTCATTCATTCATTCATTTAACAAACAGCCGAGTTGTCTAGAAAACTGATTCCAGTAAGGACAGTTGCGTACATTATAGTTGATAACAAACAGCTGAGTCGTCTAGAAAACTGATTCCAGTAAGGACAGTTGCGTACATTATAGTTGATAACAAACAGCTGAGTCGTCTAGAAAACTGATTCCAGTAAGGACAGTTGCGTACATTATAGTTGATAACAAACAGCTGAGTCGTCTAGAAAACTGATTCCAGTAAGGACAGTTGCGTACATTATAGTTGATAACAAACAGCTGAGTCGTCTAGAAAACTGATTCCAGTAAGGACAGTTGCGTACATTATAGTTGATAACAAACAGCTGAGTCGTCTAGAAAACTGATTCCAGTAAGGACAGTTGCGTACATTATAGTTGATAACAAACAGCTGAGTCGTCTAGAAAACTGATTCCAGTAAGGACAGTTGCGTACATTATAGTTGATAACAAACAGCTGAGTCGTCTAGAAAACTGATTCCAGTAAGGACAGTTGCGTACATTATAGTTGATAACAAACAGCTGAGTCGTCTAGAAAACTGATTCCAGTAAGGACAGTTGCGTACATTATAGTTGATAACAAACAGCTGAGTCGTCTAGAAAACTGATTCCAGTAAGGACAGCTGCGTACATTATAGTTGATTACTGATTAGTTACTGTTAATTAGGAGTTTTTGTTTACATTAAATCTGAACAATATAAAAGTGAACCACTTGCTGAATGAGTATCGCCTACAACAGTTAGAGCTGGACATCAGGATGTAACACAAGCTGGGAGCAGGCTCCCAGCGGGGTTGTAGGCGAACTCACGTTTCCTCCTCCATTAATAACTTCCGCCCATAGCCACGCTAAAGACAAATCAATACATATACGTATAACCCATATCCGATCTGTATGTATGCCATGGTGAGTTATCAAAAGTGGATGCTTAGCGAAGACTACTGAATGTTCTAGTCTTTAATAAAAGTAAAGCACTAAAGTCCGTGCTTAACTTTGGGTTCACGCTAAGCACTGTCATAAAACATAGCTTAATTCACGACGAAGGTATAAGAGGCACGAATCCGGTGATGAACGAATTTTTAAAATGTGCCTGGCATCCGGTGAGTTATGCGTGTGAGTTAATTATTACCGCCCTATTAGAATACGAATATTCTTAACGTGTAATTGTTGACAAGATCTAATTCAACAGATTTGATATTTTTTTATCGATAAACCTACGCATATGTGATCACATAGATTTACAAGTAACAACTAATCATCGCTAATCCATCGTAGGATTCTATAACTCATCGGTTTTGTCGAATGATTAATTGAGCCAATATCGAAGCGTGGATTTTGTTTTTACAAGTAATGAACTCCCTCTGGAAAAATACTACCGGATAAAAAGTGTAATTTCAATAACTTAAATAGTTTTTGAGATATAGATTTTGCGTCGAAAACCCCCTCTTTTAATGCCCCCTTTCAATTATTATCTTAAATGATTAATGCCCCTTTTAATTATCTTAAATGAGAAGTCGTATATATTAAATTTCATCTCTCTTACTTAAATAGTTCTTGAGATACACGCATTGCATAAAAAAATCTACTCCCTCTTTTTTCCCCCTATTCCCAGTAAGATTTATAAAAATCCCTTTTTAGTGGATTCGTATGTTATAAAACCTATCCACAGTCAATATAGATATAGATTTTAGATACAGTTGTAGATATAGATTTTAGAATTTATTACACCTCTTTTCAATGCCTATAATAATAGTACCCGCAGAAATTCCTTAATATTACGACTCGTCACCAATTTAGAGAAAAAATACAATAAAATGCAAGTAATTTCAAGCGGATTCGGTCGCATTCGCACATCAACGTTCCCTCTGTCGGTCTACCGTGGTAAATCTTATTAATCTACTGAGTCGAATACCTGATTTTCACATAAATTGATATCCCTTATTTTACATCTCGCATCGCAGGGGATGCCCCATACCTATAATATAAATGTAAAGGATCTGTATCAATTTATTGAACTTGCTTAAAGTTATCTGTTACTCGTAGGCCAAAATAACACTTTTTAGAACTGTTTGTCAGTTTGTTTGATATATTGTTATACAGAAACTACTAGAAATCAGTTCTCTCCACCTCCTCAAGCATATTATTATGTGAAATTATAATTTCAAACAAATAATTAATTTATTTACAGAAAATCAAATTCCACATTAATGAAGCCGCACAGTAAAGATACGTTTAAATGTAAATATCATAATATGCGGATAACAGAGAATTAATACGTTGGTCCCTATGTCTTATCCACAAACACGGTTTAAGCCGGCTTCTTGGCACGAGGTGACCGGGGAGGCTTGTTGGCGCGCAGGCTGAGATCAGTGCTGGCGCGGCTCCTCCGACCCTTCTCGATGACATCTTGGAAGCTTGCCCGCTAGACGGGAGATAACCGACTATGTATTTCGTAGACAGTCATCGGTTTTTTGAACTAAACGAGGGTGCTTTGTATGTAGCCCGTGAAAATGAGAAACATAATTTATTATATTCAATGTAAAAACTTACAGACGTTATCTTAATTTGTAGATGTAGATATATTTGTAATTTATAATTAGAAGCGTCGGCCGGTCTACCAGTAACTTGGACAATTTATTTTGTCCAAGTTACAAGTTATATGTCAAACTTTATAAGAGTAATGAAAGGTAAACTGAAACCAGGGCGTTTATTAAACACTTTTAGTAATGTAGAAACAAAAACTCCCATAGGGTATTTAATGTTGGAATTACTTTGACAGGAAATTTCAAAACCCTTATTGAAATTGTAGGGCACGAAAATCATACCTTACTGTCTAAACGAAACTTTACTAATTAGTCATCATAGTTTTTTTTGCAAAATAAAAATATATAACACCTTTCTTTCTAGTTGGTTTGTTTTGATGTAATCAAGTAATTTTAATATTATAGTCTTTCTTAATTGTACCTATGTTGATAAAAATCAGTGAAAATAATTGGATAAAAATCCGTTTAAATCATTTGACAAAATACCTCGAAACGCCTGATACAAAAACGATCATATTTCAGAAAAATTTAAAGAATTGTGTGGCATTGAATTAATTTGCATCGCCACCTCATTTTTGGTAGTATTTTTATACCTTACGCTCTTAAAATCTCGCGCTTCGGAAATTATATTTGAAACATTTTTCGAATTATTTCAACCAGTAGCTTAAATGAGATCTTGTTATTTCCTGGCGACGCAATTAAAAGTACGCAGTAGTAGGTATACGGTATACGGCAGTACTTGTATAGACGATTACCTTTTTAATCATTTAAAGTCAGTGCATACCTACCTGGCTGTGAGTATAGCATTCAGTGTTTTCCGTAACAATAAAAAATAAACTTCACCTAGATATTCTGATTTCATGACATGAATAGAGGCGTAAGTTTGAAACACATTTCCGTCTTTCATTTCGTCTCTACATTTTCATTAGACGTAGGATCATGTAAGGGTCCATAGTACCCCAATAGTACGTTTTACATTCAAAACTATAAATATATACCAATATAACTTTTTAAACATTCGCGTTTTGTACACATATTATATTCTAAATCGGTTCTGAACGTAAGTTGAGTCGAAACGTGTTGAACGAGTTGCGTCAACTCGTGGCAACGGCTGGACTAACCCGTGCTGAAACGAGTAAGAATAAAAGGTAAAGAAACACCTTTATTATACGCGTTCAGACCCGAACTATTCTATATATAAAAAAAACAAATTTAAATTAGACTATATAACAAATGGCATTCACTGGTAGAATCATGATAGTTATTTTATTCTGTATCCTTTCATGTCAAATTCTTTATTCATTTCATGAAAATTATCCCTTTTTTTTAAATCTATATCCGTATTTTTGTAATCTATATCCGTCTAATTTATTAATTAAATTAAATGCTTTAACAACATTTAATGAATGTACTGACAGTTTTTCTAAAATATAAAAAAAGTCCTGTTAATTTTAGAAAATAGATTTGGCGTAACTTCGCACGTTTCGTAAGTATCTAATTTTCCTAACCATTGACGTATTAATGATCCTAGGTCAATGTTCCTAACTTTGAATACTCTTACTGAATTACGATAAATTTATATGAGTAGAGGAAATGCTCTCTAATAAATATAATTTAAGCAATTTCCAAATATCTGAAAGGTTTGTGATAGATGATGAAATTTTTAATATGGTTGGCGTTCTGCTACAAAATCTGCTCTTTGTAGTGAAATTGATATATGTATGTATTGTAAATTGATATATGTATACGTTATTTTTCATTGGAAAGGTATTGGTCAACGCTGTAATAGGTTTTCCCATTACCGCTTCAATGGTTTGCGGATTCATAATGAGAGAACTTGGATGCGCGGAGATTGTTTTTTCCTTCCGTCAAATTTCCTTTGTCTAGATTAGCATCCTGTAGAAATTCGAACGGCGAGGGTAGACAGACGCAAACGGAAATTTGTCGACTTTGTCGCCCGGCGCCGCCACCCGTCGCTCTAATGGCGGGGATTCTATTGGAAACTTTGTTTACACACAGATAATACGTTCTCATAATTGCTGTACAGTTTGCTTGAAGATATCTCTCTTTCTTAATGCCTTCGCTGAACACGAACGTGAAATCCCGTTAAGTTGACATTGATTCCGACAAACGACGTAACATTACGTCGAGAAAATATTGCTAGTATTAGAACTTGGAAACTTCGTTCGCAAACAAATAACTCGTCATTGTAGAGTAAGTTATTAATCTGTAAAGTTTTGAATAGTTAAGGTTTTGCACCTGGAGCACGGTCTGACGAAAATGCGTTGCGTAAGAGACTGTGGAGGTTGACTGAGTTTGACGGACATAAAATTCTAGTTATTAATAATATATCTACATTTACTAACAATAAAACTAACTAATTTATAGGAAATGTATAAGAAAAACGGAATATGTGTGTCATTCGCCTGTAAATTGTACCAATATGCTTAAATAGTGGAGACTTCTTTGATTTTATTTTCTATTTACACCTTAAGCTGTGTTGTGCTATGATAACACTTAAATTTAGTTACAGGATTATCTCATCATCATCATTAATTCAAGAATATTTGGAAATTCATGTCCTAATTAGAGGAAAAATGGAAACCAGGCGTCTCTTTGGTTATACTGTATTCCCAGTTGTCAATTGGAAGAATGTCCAATCGTTAGCAAGGCTTGATATAAATCCGCACGTCCCTCGGCCGCAGGTCCGCGGACGTTTTTCCGCTTCACCGGTCGTAAGCCGCTATCCATCAACGTCGGGCCATTCCCGCTCCGCCTCCACTTGCTACGTCCGCTAGACGCTTGGATATGTTTTGATATTCATACAACCAGGGACGCAATAGAATTATAGTAGGTGTTTTGGGTCAGCGTCGAGATAATGAATAGGCTGGTAAACTCTCAAATTTCTAAATATACTTTTATCTGGTAGAGATTTTTAACTAAAAAAACATTGCCACAGCAATTGGCCAGTTATTATTTCAGCAGATCGAGTTATATACAGCAGGTGGACACGGTATTCCGCTCTTTTAGTCTAGTAACTGCCGGCGACTTGAAAGAGTCAGCTTACTTTACTGGAGGACTAAGCATTCCATGTTACGTTTCGCGGTACATACTCACCATTCGAGAACTCGTCTGCCCCATTAGTCTTCGGTCCTGCCATAAAATTGGTCTGCCCACTGCCGTTTCGGCTTGTGCATTTTTTTGCAGTATGGTTTTTGTTTTATGTCGAATTTCTTCATTTCCGATTTTGTTCGTCACATACTCGACACATAAGGTGGTTTGAAATATAGATATTCTGCATAAAAATAATAATAATTCATGATAGTATTTTAGATTGCATTGATAGGTCGTTATTACATTATTATCTTTTTTGTATGTACGAAGGCGGCAGGCGAGCATACAGTCCACCTGATGGTACGTGGATACTGTCGCCTATAGACATCCGCGATACATGCCAACATTAGTCCAAAATGACAAACGTCGGGAAAATGGGGAGGGATAGGATGGGAACCCATTCCCATCCTATTCCTCTGGCACATCTCACTCACTACCGAAACACGTACGTACATTAGGGAAATGAGATAAAGTGGAAAATGTAGTACATTTCAAGGTAGTCTTCTTATCTTTGATTATATTTCTCATACATTCTATAAATATCATGTTCAAAATAAGCAATGTACATAAGACTTGACCAAAGATCTTTGATGATATTTTTATTGACTAAAAATTTGCAACAAATAGATTTAACACAAGATAATATTTGTTAAAACTATTACTATTAATAAAGCTTGGGTTTTTAATTGGTTGGTATTTTTTTTTTGCTATTTTTGGCCTACGTTACAATGTTCACATGTGTATCAGAAAGAGGTGGTATGAAGCGGGTTGTAATTTAGGCGCGGTGATACAACAGCCTTACACGTTCCCGAGCGGGCGACGTTGATGGATCGCATCTAGGAAAAGACTTGAAACAGCATGAATTTAATGGACAGGTTTTAATTATTTATATAGTTTCCTTATTATGTCGGCAAGCATCTTTCGTTTGACCTAAGATAGGTAATTTCATGACAATATTTTGAATATTCAACAAAATTTTTTAATGTTGTCATCTTTTACTTTACTCACCTTATGTCCTATGTCTGTCTGCGTGGCAAAACAACCAAACCTCTACGTTTTAAGATATTAGACTGAACAATTCACTACATA
Source organism: Sesia bembeciformis (assembly GCA_943735995.1). Classification (NCBI taxonomy): domain Eukaryota; kingdom Metazoa; phylum Arthropoda; class Insecta; order Lepidoptera; family Sesiidae; genus Sesia; species Sesia bembeciformis. The sequence continues at coordinate 4,167,497 of OX031028.1, read as the reverse complement.
GCCAAGAGTTTTTGCTCGCTGACTTGTTTGCGGCTTTTATTTTCATAAAATCAATGCTCTGTTTAAACTGGTCCGTCCATTATTTTATACAGTTCAAAGCAAGGTTCTAGAGGACAGATGACGCGCGCCGGGAACCGTAGAATCCTAAGATTATTCGCCCGCATTTTGCTGGTATATAATTTCTAGCAGAAAAAACAAGGGAGTTGCTCTCGGCCACTTTTGTATCAATATCTGGGATGGCAATCGGTTGGGAGGGAAATTTCGCTATTTTCTGTACATTTAAGAAATTAAATATTTACACGAAAGTTATAAAAATTTACGAGCCCTATCCAACCAGACATCGTTTGTATTAGATTAATTTGATTAATTTGGAAAAACTGATTAACATATAGACTATTAAACTATCTTTGTAGTTTGTCTTTATAGTTAATTATGCGCTCTGCAGTTTGTCCCGGCCTCTTATTTTTGTTAGAGTATCTTCTTTTAGATTACTTTAGATCTACTATATTAGATAAATTTCTTTGAAAAAAGCAAAAGTCCTGCCTCTAAATTATATATCGCTGAAAGCAAGGATCCGTTCGTTGAATCGAATATTCAATTGTATTGTGTAGATTTTCAGTAACATTTTCTAGCACAAAGAAACATTACGAGTATTAGAAAACTTTTTTAACAGCGATTAGCATGTAGCGACAGAATGGCGAAATCTGCCCTCCCGCCTGCCGTGCAATCGGGTTTTCTCCTGAAAAGTGTACATTTTGTACACCCTACTAGGGTCTAATAATATGTGACATTATCTGAAAAAGGAGATCTTATGGTCGATTGCATTTTCCCTAAATATTGAGATTTTATTAAAAAGTAATATTTTTTTATTGATATGTCTCAAAAATAAGATATTAAAGCACGTTTCTATCTACATAGAACCTTGAAACAACGAAATGTTAAGTTAGAAAATCATAAGTCCACATCGACAATAGGCTTCCGTTCGTCGCCACCCATAATGTTCAAGCTACTGCAAACTGCGAAAATATTCAATTACTCAACACGTTCAACTCGTATAATATTCAATGCGCATAATGTTTAATACGCATATTTTGCATATTGGACGTTTTGCGGTTTGAACATTTTGCGTAGTTTAACATTTTGCGTTTGAACATTATGCGTTCCTTTGACCTTTGACCTAGTATAAAATGGTTGTTCCGTTTTTCACCCAACGTCACATGTTTATCATTATATCAAAGCAACGCTAGTGTCGCTATTAGGAGGAACTAGATCTAGATGTTGACTTGATATGAACCTGATTTATAATCCTGTCGTTTATAATATGTCCACAATTCATGTGGGGTTAGTTTCATAGATATTATGCAACAAGGACGAAAGAAAGTTAAAATTATACATTTTCTTGTTCTAATAAAATTATTAAAACACTGTCCAAACAATAAATAAAGTATTGTAAGTCCTAAACACCTGTAAACATTAACAAGCGAAGTTTATCTGCAGGCCGATAAAAAGATTTTCATTGCTCAAAATGCTAATTTAAATAAAGTTATGCGTGCTTAAATTAATTACTGCGTTTTATGGGAACTTTTTATGGGATACTAAATTACTTCTACCGTTCCATTACTTGCATTACAATCAGATTGTTTATTCGTGAACCTTGGAGATAGGCAATCGACGCAGATGATAAAATAATTTCAATTCCAATTTGATGAATTAAATCAGGTAAGAGAAATGCTTCGAACTTAATGATATTTTTCTCGATAAAGTATGATGGAAAAAAAATGTAAGGGACGATGGGAAAATAAAATTATTGACAATGTAATTACTTGTTTGATCTACCATAATCGCTATAAATAATTGTAACTTCTAAAGCGATGAGTAGATACTAAAATAATATGAAAAAGGTTTTAACAAATAAAAATGAAGAATATTAAAACAGCCTTAACATTGAAAGATCTGTGAAATAAACGTTTTTATTTGAGATATATATTAACACCAGGCCTCTATATAATGTTATTAAATTTAGTACTTATTTCTGAGGATTCCTAATCAGTAGTGAGTGTTGTAAGTAAAATCTTCTGTTTGTTTGTTTAGAAAATTAATATCTCATGTGTGTCAGTACATGTTGATTTTTTCGAGGCATTTTAACCCGTCCTCCTTTCTCGGTAATATACAACAATGCTACATTTATATTTTCATATACATGTATTCAAATGTATAGCAGTTCTCTTGTCGGTCCGTCCACTGCAAAGGACGATCAGTCAATGTCGTCCTTTGACTGCGACGCCGCGACACGTCTACAAGAAATGACCATTTGCAGACGTGCTGTCGTCTGCGAGCCGTTTTTATGTAAAAATACCTTTTATTGTTATGGAAATTACTAATGTTGACATAACTTGTTGTTATCATATTTAAAAAAACTCGTATTTAGATACTTTCCGTCAGTATTTAGATACCCAAGCGTATGACTCCTGTAACTATGGGAATTTGAAGGAAGAATTATCACCTATTCGGGAGGTATGAACGGGATAAGTACACAATGAATATAAGGCAAGTCTCACGAACTCTGAGGGAGAAACATGAAGACAGGATGTTTCTCCTCCTGAGGATAGCCGGCATTTATGCCATACGTGAAAATAGTAACGAACAAAGTTTGAACAGTATTGAGAAATACTCCATTGAGACTTTATATGCTATGTCTTCCAAACTAACAAAAATCCAGTTTCATCCAATTCACAATACGAGACAAGTATGTACCGATTTATATTTAAAATTGCAAGACTTTTGAGTATAAATTACATTAGTCTCTTTTTCATACCGTTCACTCGTTTTCGCTCTGTAATATGTAAGTCCTAGAAATATAGCATAAACAAGTATGACGTGTATGATTAAAGTTAACCTACATACAACTTTTTAAAGAGGGTTGAAACCATCACTTTACGACTGATTAACATAGTGAGCAATTTCCTTTATTTATTTTAAAATCCTTTTTTCTCCATTGATCAAAACTCAAAACCAAAAGACCACAATAACCAAAGACGCAGACGGAAATTGCATGACACTTAATACCATCCATTAGTTTACGCTTTAAATAAGTTCTAGAAATATGTATACGTAGCATAACGTGCGTGTATGATTAAAATCGACCTTTATACAAGTTGATATTTTAATTTATTTACAATTTTTTCTTTAATTTACATATTCCTCGTGTGAGATAAAGTGTAATTGCGTGTATGAGGGCATTACACGCATCGGGTTGGACGAATGTAAGATATTTATTTTTAAAAAGGTTTTCATTAAAATGTTTTATTATAATATCTGTGGAAAATAATTGTTAGAATATATTTTTTGTTATGTCAACACAAAAAGGCTGGTTTCCGACGTTTTGGTTGTCAAGAAAAAAGGAGGGATGGTGGGGAACAAGATTGTAAAATAAGAAATGATGTAATTCTGGGGCCAGACCGTTTTGTACCTAATTTGTATTAGTAGTTAGAATATACGAATTTAAAACCGGAGTTGTGCAACACTGGATTCCTGCGTTCTACACTTGTATAATAACTAAAAACGCAGACAGATTATTTTCATATGTCTGCGACTTATTTTTTATATGAATATGTATTACATATGTGTAGTTTAATATAAAATACGAGTTAAATACGAAAATATAGGCGTTCTTTCTGCGACTAATGCAATGTGGCGCCAAATCGAATTCAAACGGGTTTTGTCGTAAACGATTGACTTCCGATGTCATCTTTTCATTGCCATTTGATGTTAAAGGACGTTCGAGAATAAACAGACAAATATAGATATTTGAAAATTTGATTTACAATTCTTTCCTAGTTCATACGTATGTATCAATTTCGATATATTATGTAGAATCGCGTTAGTAAAGTATGAAATGGATCGTTTATACCATATCATCGGACCATTTTTCTCCACTGCTGGATATAATAGTATTTAATATGCAATGAATAACTTTCAAACCAACTGTTATGTTTCTTCAATTGAATATAACCGTTGATAGTAAGAAGGGATCGTAATCGATTTTGTACTTAAAATTTTGCGTATTATGGTATTACTGCGTACTTTATAAATTGTAGTCTCACTCGATGGATGACACTTACTTCTAGACGTTACATGCACTTTGGTGCATCTCGACACGAACGGTTCCCGAGTTACGATCACGATGACGAGACGAGTACTCAAATTGAGACTAGTCGAGTACTGGCAAAATTGCTGAATACGTGGATACAATAAGTGGTATACGGGTTCTTTCAGCATAATAACTGTATGCGAAAGCACAATAGAGGTCTATAAGAGATATTACTTTAAGAACTGTGGAATTTATTTAATTTATTCTGCAAGGTGGGCAGCGCACCCGCAAGCCCCTTGATGTTGCAGGTGTCCATGGGCTGCGGTGACCACTTACCATTATGTGGGCCGCCCGCTCTTCTGCCATCTATTCTATGTAAAAAAATATCCATTAATTTGAAATGGACATGCGTTATGCCTTTTTTCTCTTATGCCAACTATGTTTTAATTAATGATAATTAAAACTTCTTGTTGGTTTTAATGCCCGTATTTTATTTTATATTAAATCTATTAAAAATGTTCATTAATTGCATAATATTTGACTATATTTTAAATGTTAATAGATTTAATGGATGAAGATTAATTATTCCTGAATTAATATATAAATACTCGTTTATAAACTTACATCCTCCTTTCTTCGCATACTCGTATTAAACACCAGTATTTAAAAGACTGGTCTATCTGTTGTGTTTGTTTGTCGTTGCGCTAGATCCCGAGATTTACCGGTACAATTTTCCTGCGTTTTTTAGTCGTTGATTGAGGAAGAATTTGTGTCTTTTTATCTTTATCCACAACGGCCCAAGCGAGCGAAGCCCCGGTTAAATTCCCTTCGCCACGCAAAATGTCCAATAACCAAAATGTCCAATACGCATATTGTTGAATTACCCTCAATGTTCAATATGCAAAACATTATTGTTAAAGGTTTTGCTTTGTCATTTTTATGACAGACCAATCTAAGTTATATAAGTTAATAATTATGAATTAAAATAATACACATGTAATTTTTAAGCGTATTATACTTTGTACTAATAAATATACCGATAGAAGATAAGTAAATACAAGTAGCAGATAATAATATATGTATAAGCATTTAAAAATAGCATTCACAATTTGTGTGTCGAAATACGACGGAAACATAAAATATTGTCTAAATCTTTCTGTTTTACTAAAGCTACTCGCTTATATCTACAAATCTAATCTATCTAGTAACGCGTGTAAAACAAAACTTCCATTCGTAGATCTGTCAGGAGTGACATACGATTTATCGGTCATAGACAGATATCCGATAACGTGTCCGTATTTATTGTTAGCTAATCGGTATTCAGATAATTCTGATAAGGTTTTGTTTTATGAACCGAGTAAATAACCACACTACGAGTAGAATTCTCTGAATAGTGAATTCACATACAATACTTTCAACTAATTAAATAATGCTGGTCGGCCATCTCGTATTTCTTTTCGAACTATACAAAATTACAGTGGTTAAAATTACTTTGTAACCACTTTATTTTATTTAGTACGTTAGCCACAAAAACCAAGTAGTTTATGCGTTGACTGAAATGCCTTTCAACACTATTACTGAACCTTCTCCGTAGGCGACCGTTTCCGCAGTACAGCACCGTGCATGCGCTTCCCATGTATTCTATAACCTCTGCTTCTTCAGGCGTTGCCGAGCAAACTCATCCCAGACTCGTCGGAGAACATAACAGAGCGCCGTTGTTCTAAGCTTCAATCGACGTGTTCGCGGGCAAACATGAGTCTTAATTTTTATCCCGTAGCTGGTCTCTTCTGTGTTAGGTTGGCTTCCTTAAGCCTTCTTCTGTCCGTACAATGACTGAGAGCGCGACTTCGTACTTGTTCAAATTTGTGTTGGATGTTAACCATGGTCAAGTGACGATTTCTTAACGACATTGTTTGCTTTAAAGGGGTTGTCTCGCTTGGAGGTACATCTTTTTCTGCTTGAACCTGGTCTGCGTGCAAAGGCACTGATCTCCATTTGACTGCCTTAGGTGTAGCAGTGCAGAGACGTAACATTGGTTGTACCCTTTTTTCAATAGGGCAACAGCGTGAGCGGCTTCTTCGGTTTTTTCTTCTTTGGTGTCCATGGTTTCGATAATGTAATTACTGAGTAATTGGCGGAGACGCTCAAAGATCAAGTTCTGATAAGCGATTAATAAAAAAAATGTGTTTAAACGTTCTTTTAAAGGGTTGAGGGGCGCGCAACTCGCAATACCTAGCTAATCGAGCGAAAATGGGTCTTTATCGTTTACATTTTATTACATAATAATATTTTTTTAATAAATTGTTTCTGTATTAAAATGATATACTTGTACTTATATTGAAATGATATACTTTAAAATGATATACTCGCACATATTGTCAGTAGCTATGTTTATTTAATTGAGATATATCCATAAGTATATGAAAACATAGCTTGAGTCGACAGCTGTGCACCCAAACGCCCGTCCTAACCGAAACAACACGTTAGATAACAAAAAAATAAAGGAATACAGACAGGCCGGTGGCCTGCAGTGGAACTTTATAGGTTTGAACGTAACCTATACATACATAAACACCATAAACAATAAACTTTATTCATTTATTAACACAAACATCACAAAATTACAGCTACAGTCTATCTTATAGACAGCTGGCGTCTGGTAAGGTATAACACCCAATCCGTTTAAAAATATATATTTTTTAATTATATGGTTATAAAAATTTCTATCGGGAATATGGATATAAACTGTCGTCGACATGGAATCTAGTGATTAACACATTTAAACCTTGCGATTTACCGTTGAATACGTCCGTGGACGTCGTTATTGTAGTGTGTCGCAGCCTTTCCGAATGTGAAGATCAAATGTGAAAATCAGTGGTTGATAAAACTGCTCGCAGCTCCCATCCCAGCCTCTTCAGTTAACTTGAGACAATGGCTGTTGTAATCCGTGCCGAAACGTCGAGTAGGAATAAAAGCTAAACAAATACCTTTATTATATGCGTTTAGACCCGATTTACAATATAAAATACTTTCACATTGATGTTCTGTTTATACATACTTATGTTGTTTTAACAATAACAACGATTTTATACATACTTATGTTGTTATTTTTGTGTGAATAAATGAATAAAGTTTATTGTTTATGGTGTTTATGTATGTATAGATCACGTTCAAACCTATAAAGTTCCACTACAGGGCGCAGGCTTCTTTGTATTCGTTTCTTTTTTGCTATCTAACGTGTGGTTTGTGGTTTCGGTAAGGACGGGCCGGGCGTTTGGGTGCACAGCTGTGGTGCATCCGCCCGCACCGTTGTATGGCCATATATACATACAAGTGTTACTCATACATAAAACTATCATTTGCCCGCGGCTTCTCCTGCTTTGAATCCTATTTTCAAATCAGCGAGTCAGTGTGTATATAATCTAATGATATAAGAAAAACATAATACATTTATTAATTACTTTGACAATTACTTGTCAACTCAAATTACACATTAATATTATATGTGTATGTCGCAGCCACTTATTCTAATTCAGTACTTCATAGTCTAGACGCTTAATATAGAGTAGCAAGAAATATAGTGTTACTAAACCTAAGAATCGATTTCTGCATCAAGGGTGTAAAATTTTTAGCTTCATACTATTTCAGTCTATCAATTAATTCTATTCTTAATTTTAGACAATTCATGAAATGCTAAATTACGGTAAGTTGTGGCGACATATTATATTCTGAGTAGATATATTGTAGGCGACCACAAAATGTAGATTGCTCAGCAAATGCAGATAATTCGCAGTACTGATATTCTGTCACCTATACTCTACTGTATATAAGTGTACATATAATTTCTATAGGTATATCGAAAGAAATGCTTCTATGGTAGAAGGGAATTTGGAATTTTATAATTCAAAAACGTTTGAAGGCATAAACGATATTGGAGTTATGGCAAATTCTTAACACAATTTAGAATTTGCTCTGAGTATTTTGTTCATTGGAATAATAATTCGCAATGAAATTCGATGTTCTTCAAAGAATACAAATTTTTGTTTATTAATTTTCTCGTTATTAAGTTTTAATTATTACCATAAAAATAATTCTTTCAATTCAATAAGCTTTATTTCATGAAGAACATTTTATATTAGTCATTGGTTTTAAAAAGATATTCAACGTAGAGATTCATCGTACCTAATTATTCTTGTACATTTTACATCAAAGTTAAAATTAAAACAGTAATTAAATTATAATCAAATTTCTGAAGAGTCGAGGCTGTAGGTCTTCCTTTTCATGTTTTTGGACTTTTATTTTTTTTTATTTGTCTGTGCAAACTAAGTACAAAATGAAAGTATAACTTTATGCGTTTTTCATATGTAGGTTATAATTAAATCTATGTGAATTACACATGGGTCTTAAACACGTATGACTTTTAATGACTTTTTTATACATTAATCGAACGTTTTGGTTGAGCCACATGGACCAGTTCAGCTCCGACCATATTCAGCTCGTGACTCATGTTTGGTACAGCCGAAACATTGAGTCAAATACAAGACTCGTTTAATAGACAATAATGCAACCATTGAAAAGTGTTGTAGTGTGCCATGGGGCAAGTCATGTCGGAAGCGGGCGTGGGCGGGGTGCGCGCGGTGGCGGAATCTCGGCCCCTCTATAAATAATTACCAAGCAACCCGCTAGGGGTGCAGCCCCGAAACTGGCAGGGCGAGACCCGTCCAACCAGGGATGTAGTCTTATTGCTCTGTTTACTTTTAAAATATTCCTTTTGCGTTTCTTAGCGTTTGTAGGCCTTTATAAAAATGATTCTCTGTTTCCAAAAAATGGGGGACCGAAGAAATATAGAAGATATTTATTAGTATTTGTTATCAAATTATTATCTATTTAAGTAGGTAATAATCTGATAGAGAAGGTATCATATCTCTTACATTAACACCGTTCTAAATATTCTTAAATCTATTTATCCATTCTCAACTTTCTTTCGTGAGTTCGTAAGTTCAAATCCCGTCTCGTAGCACTTTGCTCCTGTTGGCTTGGCTGTAAAGGAAAACATTGTAACGAAATACGCATGGTCAAGATTTTTTTTTAAAAATGGATATCTTTATCCAACAATCCGTACTGGGCCTGCGTTGTCGGTGATATTATGGCCCGAAACTCTCGTGATTACTAGGTGAGGCTTATTTATGCCATGCAGTGGGACGCGATATAGACTGATGTCAAATTACCTATTTCAAATGCATAGAACCTACTCTTAATGAAATAAAATCGGAGAACATATAGGCCGAATTTAATTTTTATCCAAAATGTCATGTAAAAAATATGAATATATAAAATTATACTTATGTAAAAAAGTGTTATTTATTATGCGTTTTGAACACGGCAACTAAACCAGTGTTTCGTATTACTTTGCAAAATTACAATGCATATATTTAACATTTTTATGTCAAGGCTATCAGCGATAGGATCGCTTCTTTTCAAAAAGTTATGAAGCGAAGTAAATGAACGATGTTATGAAATCACATTACATTTAACGTTTTACCTTGTGCGGTTGGCAACAGGTCAAGCTGAGACCTGTAAGACTTAAATGACTAGTAATAAGGACTAAAATGGAATGGTTTTGGGTAGCTCTGTATACAGTCGACTGCATGTAAGTCGAGATGGTGCGGTTCACCGGTGGCTTTCAATGGAGGTAGATTATTATTAAGCAAGCTGGTATGTGCCAGAGCGTGGCTTCTTTTATCTTATTTTTTATTCGACGATTTGCAGGATCCTGTATTCATCGTATGCAAAATCTGACATATCTTTGTGTATGGTATGCAAGGCACGTTACTAATAAGCATCGATATGGGAATAGACTAGATGACACATCATACATTATTATCAAAGAAACCTGGTTGGCAACTTCTAGGGGAGGTGAAGCAGATGAGAGGAGGGGTTCATTAAAAAGTCAAATTTGAAACGTGAGTTGGCGGGAACTCGAGAAGTGTAGTTGAGTTTTTATTTGATTAATTGTAAAAATTGTGTACTGTACATTAATAATGATAATCAAATAAAAGCATAGGACTGCGTTTTTCGTGTGCTTCTAAGGAGGCCTGCTCTGCCCTCAGTAAACCTACTATCATTTTACTGAGCGACTCCTGATTTACCTACTTCGACGGGACTGGACATTAATAAGATGTGTTTTTAATTGTGTTGATTTTACGAAGAAAACTTGACACTGGCAGAATGTGCCAATTGCACCATTGCCATATTTGAAGAAAAAAGTACCTACTGCGTAATAAGAATGTTCCATTTTCAAAACACATTATTAGAGTCTATCTTGTACAATTTGATTAAAATTCGATATCACTATAAATTATAAAATTATTAACAATAATTACGAATTTGTTATTATTACATTATTTCAATATTATTACAAGCTATTACAAAATATTGTCACTAAGATTTCACTTATTACAATTATAATAAGGTTAGATGTCATAACTTTATAAGGCTGAGAGAAAAATAAGCAGTTACTAAAATAAAATCTCAATCTATTTTCTAATTGATTACTAATTACAAATTTAGTTTGTAATCATTAGTAAATACAAACTTTATTGATTACAAATAAATTCAGTTTCAAAATAAAAGTAACGCTTTCAGACCGCTCTTGCTTAAAATACGTGTTGAAGTTCTGCCTAATCTGCTCGTTAATGATAATGACAACAAATTGAAACTCATTTAGACTGAGAGCGCTGCATATTTTTACTTTAATTTCACCCGTATAACCTTTTAGTGCGATCATGTGTGTTGTTTAAATATCCTCTCATTTTCATAACATAATACTTAGGTAATATAGTGTGCCATTTAGCGAGGTAATGCCGCCAGTTTGGTAGAGATACATTATGAAAACATTGGCCATCGGCTAATCCGGAGACAGCCGAACGCGTCATCCACATCAATGCAATAAAGTAAAAGTATGCAATTAGAGGTACGGTAATTCATAGCCGATAGCCAATGTTTTCGTTATGTATCTGTAGGTACCTTGGCACAATTTGTACGTTTTCAATATGTTTTTAACCGGCCCATGCTGAAAACTTCATATACTTCGTTTTAATTTAAGCAGTCAATTTTATTATTGTAATAGGCATTGGTATAATTTTAATATTTAAGTATTATATTATTATTGTTATAATTATTATTATTATAGGTATTAGGTGCGCAACTAAGTTCCCGCTGTTTTTCAAGAGATGGCTCTACTAGTAAGTGCTGGACGATTATGACATAACCAAAACGTCATGAACCAAGCTTAGACATATGGTAACCCAACCCATACATTTAAATGCGCAAAATTATTGATGCGACCGTGACCGGAAAAATACAGCTCGTGTTTTGAATTTGAAATAAAACATAAACTTCAGTAACTATTTTAATAGTATTTTCTCTGTTACCTAAAGATGTTTTTCTTTTCGTATATGGCAATAGCGCAATTGGCCCAATGTGCCAAGTTTGTGCCATTGTGTTAGGTTTTCGTAATTAACAACTGTACAGTTCCTTCAAAGTAAGTTAGGAGTTACTTAGGTGTTAGTAGGTTTACTGAGAACATATGAGCTGGACTCCTTGTATGCACACGAATAAACGCAGTCTTATGCATTATTTGATTATCACAAACATAACATAACACACAAGTCTAATTAAACAGTCACCATTAAACCACAAACCCACAATATAAATTTTTTATAATAATCGAACAAAAACCACTTCTCGAGCTCTAAAAGTCCTACCTAGAGATATTTCTCTCTGCTGTTGCTGGCAGGCAGAGTCGGCTCGTGCAGTGGTTTCTGTAACCCGATCGAAACTTTGAATGAAATAGTCAATATTCACGTTTAATAGCCGTTTAGTAAATTATGTGTGTAATCGCGAAAGTGTCACAAGTTATAAATGTTTGTTATTAGCTAAACAAGATCCCAGAACTTTCTTAATCAATAAATTTCCAGCGACTTATTATAACAATATTTGTATGGGATCAGTGTAAAATAAGTTATTATTATCCAAATATACATATTATAATTGCGAAAGAAAACGGACTTCTGTATCTAATACTCTATGTATCTATTATACATAGAATACCTAGATTATACTGTATACAGTATAACCTAAGCCCTATAGGGTTTTAAATTTGAAGGTACCAGCTACATTGGTAATTTGGATAATGGCCGCGAGGGGTTCCGAGACGCGTGCTAAAGATAAGCGGAGATATCGGGCGAGACGGCTCGCTCCCCGCGGTACTGGCAGTTGGCACGCCTCCGCACTCTCCCCTCGTTTCAGACACTGTTGGATTTGGCAGAAGGCCTAGGTAAAAAATGAGGGAGAGTTAACATCTTCTGAGGCAAAGCCTAGAAGAATATTTTAATAATAATAACAATTAGTCTTTATTGTATACAAATCGTTATTACATGTCTTGAAATTACAGAACACAATAGGCGACTTTATCGCCAACCCGTATCACTGTACCTTTTTGCACACATTTTTGTTTATATCAAGGTTGCCTGGAAGAATATTTTACAAATATACCCTAACAAGTGTTGAATTATTATTGAGTACTCGAATATTGATATCGATAGTAGCGCTAGAATAAAATGGAATTCTCCATTTTCATTGTAACTCGCCAGTTTCAATTTGTAACTTTATTAAATAGTGAAGGGTTTATTTGAAGGTTTGGAAAGTGAAATGAAAGGTTTTACTAGATTCCCACAGTTTGCGGGCGTTGTTGTTCTATTTTGTGGTTTCGATGACATCACTTTTCAAACCTCCAAAATATGTGTATCACCAGCTAACATGATGTTGTCGGATTTCACCTGAGATAATTGGAATTTTAGACATTTTTTTATTTAATACTAAAAAACAAAGGTTAGTTACGGGTTATAATAACTGTTTTATCATAAATTTAAATACGAGTAGTTGTAAATTAATAAATTTGTAAACGTGACATCTTCACGAGGTTGTGTTCTCACCAGTGATCCCACCACACTAAGGCAGTCCTAGGGCGAACATTCCACCCCTCCGTGCGTGGGTGCTTAAATTACATCGTAGATATATTACAATGTTATTTACAAGTCCCAAAGCCTGGTACCAAATATTTTTTATGGGTTTGTCGTAATTTTCTTATTATGTGTTTTATTTTGTATTTGCGACGCAATATATTTGATAGGTAAGAATTAACTGTACCTACCTATTCTTCATCATTATCTTATAGACTTCCCGTTGACTTCTAGTTAAACTATATTGTCAGATTTGCCTGTATTGTTCTATTATGAAGAATAGCTAAGTTATTTTCCTTTTTGATTTTATCTACCCGCGGCTTCGCTCGCGTGGTCTAAGCAACTGTAAAAGGTTTTTAACACATGTAAAAGCACCGGCATTATGGATTTCACGGATGAAAATTCATCCAGTACTTTTTGAGTAATTCTATTAAAAGTTTTTTTTTTAATTTCCTCTATAACTCGACTTCCTTGTGTCATATGAACATGACACATATAGCGGTTTTCCTTCTGGATACTTAGCTATAATATAATGAAAATCGAATCAAAATCCGTTTAGTAGTTTTTACTTGATGCTCAAACTTAGGTACATATAGATTAACACACAAATATACAAACAAAAAAAATTTTTTTTTGTAGCTTCTAGAGAAACGATAATTTTTTTTAAAATTAATTCGGTGTACAGTCTCAGCCTTTTTACTTTTTTATTATATGTATAGATATAAGAAAATCAACGTATAGGTAGGAGAATGTATAAAGTATATAAGAGAAAAAAATAAAGATAAACAAAGCATCGAATTTCCACGCTTGCTTGGCCCAAAACCAGTTTATAACAAAACTAGTATGATACAAAATATCGTGTACCATGATTGTAGTTTGTTGAAATATTTTCTTAATTTTCAGCGAACTACATATGTTTTAATTTTCTTAACCAAACAAACAGTTACGTAATAACAGAGCTACTGCAGAGCGACCTGCACAAGATCATAGTGTCACCGCAACACCTCTCCCCGGACCACATCAAAGTCTTCCTCTACCAGATACTTAGAGGTGAGTGCCGTTTTATGAATCTACTTCTTATACCGTTTGCTGAATGCAATAGAGTCACAATTCAATTAATTCTACCAACAAGGCATTAATTAATATTCTCTGTTCAGTGATACGACTTTTTTTTATAGAGAAGTGGGCGGCCGAACAAGCGGTCCCACGTGATGGTAATATAAGGGTTACCGCCGCTCATGGACACCTGTAACACCAGGGGCATGCGGGTGCACCGCCGACCTTGCAAAATCCTATTCACAGCTCTAATTCACTGACAGTTGCACTTTTAATTTTGCTTCTATTGTATTCTGCAGGCGGTATTGACGAGTCTCAAGACTGATCTTATAACTCAGTACTCAACAAAATAAAACTATTTTGGAAAATGTTAGTACCTACTCGTAATTTTGAAATATGAACCGCATCGTGAATAATTTATTAATATAATTACAACCTTTAAATATATATGTTTAGTTAGTTTTATTGCGGTAATATAATTGCCGTTTATACGAGTATTATTATAAAATGTTTTTTGCACAGTTCTGAATATTATGAGTACCTACATTTGATATTTTCACGTTTTTCAAACATTTTTTCTTCGACGAGGAATAGGTAGATTTATAAATTTGATAAAATCAAACCTCGTGATCTTTCGTCCGACGCTACGTCCGATATTGTGAGTGTTGTGTGCCGAACTTTCCGAACTTATAAAGTCCAAGTGCGGGTAGTTGATGAAACTGCTCGCAACTCTCGACGTGGACTACCCGCCTCTTCAGTCCGCTCGTCACCATTGTTGGTGCAACCCAACCGAAATGTCGAGTAAAATAAATAAGGCAAACATACTAAGGTGAGGCACGTTTAAATAGATAAATATTATGAGTACTGGTCTAATTCAAGTTAAAAAAAACGAGTTGAAACGTTCGACGAGAGAATAACTACCCAGAAATATAAATACAAATTATATGTATGTGTTAATATTAGAAATGAAACTTATAAATGTATGTGTTAATATTATAAATGAGCTTTATATTTGAAACAAGAGAGTATGTGCACATAAAATAATGCTGAAATGTGCGGAATTGATCACCTCTCCTGATATTAGTAATAACAAGTTTTATAGCTCTGTCTAATATAAAGGATGATACAGAATTTCATACCCGTGATCGTTATTGCAACGGGAAGTTGTTTAATTGGTATGTCGATAGCCGAAGTAAAATGTGCTAAAGTTGTTCCAAACACAAAGCGGTAAACTTTCAGCATCGTCCTCGCGCCGTCTTAATAGTTTACATGAATAAATTAATAAGTACATATTAGGAAATATTTTAAGCGGTTTTCATACTTGCCGAGTATGCTGAATAATCGGGATGGGAAAATGATAATTGAAACTGTCCGTAATCACTTTTAGACTTTTTACATTTGGCTACTTTTTTAAAGTATAACAATTAATACACCCCACCTAGTATTTTCTTATTTTTCTAAAAATTCAACTGCATTGAGTATTTCTATGAATGTAATTTTGTTTACTGGTGAATTACAAAGTAAATAAGGACAAAAATGTTCATAATTTGTAAAATTTAATAAGAAAATTATCAAAATAATATTTAACAGTAATTTTAACGATTTATGCCGAATTGACATTAATTAATTTTTCCATTACTTGTTAATAAAAAAAAATGTTTTTAATAATAATGTTTTCTCTCCTCTTGATCGGATTACTTCCAAAAAACCATTCGGAAAGCCATACATAATGTCCTGTATGTTGGACTGGGGAATGCTTCGCCACTTCGATTACGGTTTCCTTTAATAATAGTTGTTTGCTCTAAGGCACCGGTATGCGACCTCGAACACGTCTTTTTATTGGTCCCAGGCATGTGCGATAGGACTGACGTCGGGACTGCGAGTTGGCGGGCCATGGTCATCTTTGAATTCTGACTGCGTCCGGCTATTTATTAACTATGCATTAACAGAAATTCTTTAATGATAAATGGTGCGAATGGCATGACATGTGGTTCTAGGAGTTCTGTCACGTATCTCTGTGCATTTATCCCGCCTCGTACAAACATCACTAAGTCCGTGCGCGCGGCGTAAGATATGACACTTCACCATCGATCTGCCTTGATAGCCAGCCCATTGTTTCTACAACTGCACACGGAGCAAACCTGTCTTGTAATACCTGTAAACATGTTGACGACCATGAGGCCCACTTAAACTTATTCTGCTCTCAGCATAAAATATAACGTTCCTCCACTGTGCCATAGTTCATTAAGCACGTTATCGCGCAAAACGAAGTCGATCTCGTCGGTGGCATGTGAGCAGTTGTGGCCACTCTTACTGATCGACGTGCTCTCAAATCTCTTTCTTCTAACCTTCTTGTCACCGTTCTCACACTAACAATGATGTTTCTCACTTTATAAAGTTGATTTCTTGCTTACATAACATAGTAGACCAGCAGTTAGTGTCATGAGAAACGTCTCAGGACACTGTTCGCAGTAAAGCGATCGTCACGAGCCGAAGTGCATCTTTTGCCCTCCTGTCATGGTCGTCACACATAAGCACCAGTCTCTCGAAATCTTCTAACTGCATTCCTCAGTGATGCGTGGCACCCCGTTCACATGCCAGACGTAACGCTGACTTGAAGCCTTCGTCAATTAGGGCTACAGCTCTGGCTACTGCACTGGCATCAAATGGCATATTTGTGATGTTAAATGTTTAGCACATGGACAAAAAAAAAAACAAAGAAACTGTTTTGTTAAATTAAAACCAACAATGTTTAACTCTTAGCTGAAACTGACGCTTCATGATTTGAAATTTAACTAAACCCATATTTAAGCTTGTTTGTGTAGTCTAAACAAATTTAAGTGGGGTACTTGTGTTTTTTTTTTTGCGTCAATCAACCTGTCAAAACCATTTAAATGCAACAAATAAAAACTAAGTTAAGTTATGAATAGGCCACTTGAGACGGGTGGGCGGTTAATTGTGCTGCTGTAATATCATCTACTTCTCTAGAATAGGGTACATTGCAGATATTAAACTTAATTAATTTTAACATATTCTACCACTCAAGTCGATGTGAGAATAAGAAAGAACGTAAAGGTTTTAATTAATTTTATTTTTAAGTTACCTAATAATTGTATATTAGAAATCAATATTTGAAATTAAAATCGAAATATCTAAAAATTACTGACATAATAAAACGACTAATTTTAAGAAAATCACCGTATTATAAAACAGTGCTGCCATTCCTCTATGACGCCACTATATTCACGCGTAGAAAGACAGACAGCCAGTCATCAAAGATTACCTATTTCAAACTCATATCCATCAAATTTTCTAATGACTGGATAATTCTTCTTCTATGAGTTTGTTTTTGTCACTAGTTTTCAAATAAACCATAGATCATATAAAATTTGGTTACACTCAATTATCGTGGTGTTAATTTTTTATTTACTTTGATATAAACATGGCTTGTATGCTTTGTGCATTTGTGGATCATAAAAAATTTTGTAGTGTTAATCCGGCTTACCCCACCTGTCTAAAAAATCAGTCTTAAAAAACTAATTAAGCATTGTAAAAATACGTAAATCTGACTAGTTCATACATTCATTAACGAAATGGCATATGGGCGGGTCCGAGCACCGCAAAACTTGAGCCATTTGCGCAGTGGCTCGTCTAACAGCGAAGGTTGATTACGGGCGCTGAGCACGGTCGGACGATGTGCGATAAATTCTAGTTTAAAACAAACCGGGAGCTCCCGCTGAGGACGGCGCTGACTCTGACGTCGATGCTCAGTATACCTCCACCTGCCTCCTCTAGTCTCCACCTGTAGTAAATCAATTTGCAAAACTCCCAAGTAAATTTTCCAAACTCCAGCTCGATCCGCGTACTGCATTATTTTTGACGCACCGAATTTGATTTAAATATATATATTTTTTTATGGAAAGAAGGGGCCAGACGAGCAGGCAGTCCACCTGATGGTAAGTGGAAAAGAAATAGATTTGGGGGCAGGACTGGGAAAATACGGAGGGATAGGATTGGATGGGAATGGGCATATCTCACTCACTACCGAAACACGTGTGTACTTTGGGGAAACACGATAAAGTGGGAAATGTAGTACATTTCACCGTAGTCTTCCGTGAGAGACGTGGCCAGTCGGTTTATATAGGCTTTTTGTAGTTTAAAAACTGGCGCTATGACTGTGCGCTATTTATGTTAATTTAGGGGATCTTTTGCATTCCTCCGATTCCGCGTTATAAATTTGTGTAATAACTCGTGCAGTGCGGGAGATTTCCCCGGAGTGGCTCGCCCGAAGGGAATGCAGAAAAATGTGGTCGTTAAGCCCCAGCTCGGCGCGTTTAATTAAAAAGTTTATAGTTGCAGCGCCTTGATGCTGACTCCGGCTAAAGAACATTAGACAGCCACGCGTCTAGCGACAGAAATGGGAGATTTAATTAAGTTTAAGCCGTGAAATGTGATTTTGTTAGAATGCGTCAAAATAATTATTTACTTATAGTCGCTCGCCGCAATGTTGCTTGTTTACCATTCACTGTTGGACTGTCTATATTTATAGAGAGACTAGCGACCCGCCCTTCGCTTCGGTTTATAAGTATTTTTTTTTTCAATTTTTTTTTCAAAATTTAGGCTATTAGTCACGGATAATGTAGCTTCCTATTTGTTAAAGAATTTTTGAAATGGGTTCAGTAGTTCCAGAGATTACCCTCAACATACCTACAAACAAACACAATTTTACCTCTTTTTTTATATTAGTATAGATATAGATAGATAACGCAAGCCGTCCGTCACTGCGCAAGACGTTGGCGTTAAGCTCCTTCCTACTTTCCGCGCTGCTCGTTCAGGTTGTTCCGACCCGTGTCCCTAGCAAGTTTTTGTTACAAACACAAAATGCTATAATCAATTGTAGTAATTCGTCATAAATGGTGAATCGAAACAAGGGAGATGTTTCGTTTCCTCGGTGAGTGGTTTTCCATCACTAAAATTTACTGGTGACATGACACGGTTGGTTTCCCTACAATTTCATGAACTTGCGTTGTGTAAGTCTATCGTCTGTCCACTACTTGATGAAGGCTCGCTACTATGCTAGCGATTCCTCCATTCTTTTCATCCAATCCCTACCAGATACCCTTCCCAAGTTATTGATTGGTAGAGTGTTACTTTACCGACGACATGCAGGCTTCCTGGATGTTCATTAAAGGTTTATTTCGATCAGGTAAACAATTTTTGAGGAATGGTGTTGAGAACAATACAAACGTTTCCCCATTAATAAAAACGTGTTTCCAACACATCTTCGTTGACATAAAACGCCTTCCTTTCCATACAGTTGCATTCCCTCGATAAGGTGCGCCATGCGACGGCACCTACTGGGTATAGTTTTAATATTCCACGCGTTCCTTTAGATTAAACTTACCCGATACTTTGTCTCGCTTCGATCCGAGAGACGCTTCTTAATCTAACCTAGAATGGAGACACATCTATGATAAGAAATATAAGTTATATAATACAAATATAAAAATATATTTTTTAAAATAGATTAACAAAAAATGTCCCCAGCCTCAACATGGCGTGAGAGTAAAAGTTTAAACTCCGATAGTATTGCAGAGCTTTTCTTTGTTGTCCAACCAAATGCCTACCGCCACGATTGAAAATGAAAGAAATATTTCTTGGAAATCTTCATGATCGCCAAGGCGCGTGTAAGTGCTATCTATGTACGTAGATGGATTGGATTACACACCGGAACTCTTCGACCACAAGATTTCAATAGCGGCTTCACAATTTCCTTTAGCAATAAAGACTATTTTGTATTGACAGTTTAAATACAAAAAGTTTAATAAATAAACAATTGTGTACAAATGGCGGACTTGGTAATGCCATATGGCATTTACTACCCGTCAACCGCCAGATCAAACATAAATAGTAATGCGGCTGCAATTTGGTTCAAGTATATGTAGTACAAATAATTATATACACAAATAAAATAATACTTTATTAACATACACATATTTGCATATAATTATTATATACTAGCTGTCCCCGCGGCTTCGCCCGCGTGGAATTCGGTTATCGCGGTAAATACCCAAGTCTGTCCCTCGAAAGTACCCTATGTCCGTCCCTGGGTTTCGATCTATCTCCGTAGCAAATTTCATCAAAATCAGTTTATTGGTTTAGCCGTGAAAAGGTAACAGACAGAGTCACTTTTTCGCATTTCTAATAATAGTGAATAATACACAAGAGAACAGGAAACTTAATGGAGCGGTGATGCCCAACTAATGAGACAGTAAAAGAAGAAGACTTCGTTAAATAGTTCAAGTGGCATATCTTAAAATAGAACGAGTAGGTAAGTGCTACTCGTGACGGGTGCATATTGACAGGATATTGTTTCTAGGCAAATGACATGCGAATGGAATGCGACTTGACGTATCTATAACTATTGCATACACTGACTCAAACAGAGCTGGTAGTGGTCTGTATGATGTATCGTTAGCCATGTCTGCATATGGTTATAGCTCGAAACATTAATTATGTATGCGTATGTGTTGCGATTCGTATTCGATATACGCATGCCGAAAAATACATATTCACTGAAAAACTAGTCGTGCTTAGATAGTTGCACCATCTGACTAAGTAGCATTCGATTAGAACGAATAGGCTATTTGATTTGCATGGCATGTCTGTAGTGAATGTTACGCTACTGCAGCCTCTCGTCTTGCCATATAAAGTTTTCATCCCACTCTAAAATCATTATGAATGAAAAAGGGTGTCGGGAAAACAAATTTGAAAAATCGCAATTTTAATTCAGTATATTTATTTATTCACTGTCGGTATCAGATCGCATAGCAAGCTCGAGCACGGGCGTCGTCGGCGGTAACGAGCAGAATTATGGAAATGTGCGGCGCGGCGCGGTCCTCGCTTGCCACCGTACACAATTTATGTGCCAGATTTTTTCTTACACTCGTACTGTTACTAAGGATTTACTCTCACGAATGGTAACGTCAGTTAGTGAGTTTTCGATTACAAATTCGATTATCGCTTCTCTCGATAGTCTGCTTTTGCAGGCGAGTCACGCGTGATTCCGTAGAGCAACGGCTTCATTAAGCCCCTATTTGAATACGAGCGGCCAATAAGTGAGTTCGTAAAACTAAATGACATAATTGTCAGAAAGGGATGGAGGATGGGGGAAGGAGACGTCTGTCGGAAAAATCCCTAAGTGGTAAACGGCGTCCTACCCGTCTGTACGGTTCCTTTCGCTCCCACTAATGCAATTTACTTCGGGATATGTCGCCATCTGCTCACTGAGTACCTGCGATAATGTATTTCTATGTAGTGTAACTCCGGTGAAGGTGATGTTAAATTCAGAAGACACTATTAGAAAAGTTCTATTGAACGAATTTAACTGTTTTATCGAACAATCTTTGGTAATATTTGGTACAGGTAATGTGCCCAAATATTACCATATAAAACATTCAAGTCAAACAAGTCATATAAAACATTAAATAAATCATGGAATGAATAAGCGTTTACGATGTTTTTTATTTTACATTTATTTGAAAACGCATTTTTTATTTCAAGAGGAGTCCCTCATATAGGAGCGAGAAAGACGCGTTAATGACGATGATGATAGTACAAAATTATATTCAGAAATAACGTGACAGATGTCATATTTCCACATAACCTACGTGCAATATACGGCAGCGGAATGTAATCCACGTGACGTGCACATGCTTCAAATCCTCTCCCGTCAGGTACGTGATCCATATAATTCGTCAGCCGTCAACCGAATCGACTAGCGACGAAGTTACGAGCAATCTTAATAATCTCTTCCTGCTAAACTAAAAACATTTTCGTAGGAATGTAAAGGAATCAGTGGAAACTACTCGTATGTATCAAATAAATGTATTTCTAATGCGTACTCCTTAGCATAGACAGAAAGATAAATTTGATTCGTGATGTTTTCATAGTTCATCCAAAACTAAGACATATTTTTGTAATCTCGACTACGTGCAGTTGGATGTTATAGCCCGATATCGATGAAAATTTTATGACATTTCTCCGTAGGTAAGATGGACTATGTGGAAGTAAGGATTTTGCGTTCTTTATGTTCGCACTCTTACAGTCATAGACTAAAGCGGAAGCGCTTATTATGGAATATTTTAAATGTATCTAAACGACTACGCAAAAAAAGTCCTATAATGGTACAAGTGACTGACTATAACGTCAGTACCGTAGGTGTAGGTGTTAATACGAGTATCAGGGCCTTACCTATGAAATTGCCGTTTGTTCATAGTGGTCACTTTGAAACTTAGTTATCTTGCGTTTGGCTTGGAATTCCAAATTCAAATTCATTTCAATTTAAAGCTACGGAATTCTTTTTCAAAATCAGTTATTCATTTGTTTTTCCGTCGAACGACTTTTTGCTTAGATATCGTTGTTTGCGACCATGGGAAGTTTAAAAATTCGCGTTGTTTTCTAATATGAGTTCCGTCATGGCAGCAACGCAGCACAGACGGACGGCACGCAATATCAACGGATGTGTACAAACCCAACACCGCAAATGAACTCCTGGTGCGTTTTTGGTTTCATAATTTCCCTTATGGAAATTTTGACCTCAAGAACAAGCCCTGTGGACGACCGGAGACTAAAGTTGAGAATGGCGAATTGAAAGCAATAGTGGAAGCGGATTCATCTCAAACCACGTCTGAGTTAGCAACAGCCTTCGACGTAAGTGACAAAACCATATTGATTTATTTGCGTCAAATCGGGAAAGTGAAGAAGCTCGGAATCTGGGTACCATGTGAGTTCAATGAAACACGCGTCGAAGATTGCCTTACTTTGGTGAACCGGCACAAATATGAAGGGATTCTGAATTGTATTGTCACTTGTGATGAAAAGTGGATCCTGAATGATAATCGTAAACGTTCGTCACAATGTTTGAACCAAGAAGACACGGCCAAAAAATGTCCCAAACAAACTGACCCAAAAGAAGCTGGTGTTGACTGTATGGTGGTCCTGTACCGGCGTTATCCGCTACAGCTTCTTGAGATCTGACACAACAATTAATGCAGATGTGTACCGTGAACAACGGCAAATGATGATGGACAAACTCGCTATCAAACAACTGACCCTGGTCAATCGTTCTAGTCCACTGCATCTCTAAATAAATAATAAAACTCGCGCCCACTCATTGCACGACAGACAGTCTCAAAGTCGCAGGAGCTTCGACTGGAAACTCTCCGTCACCCACCATACTCGCCAGACCTTGCCTCTACTGATTTCTATTTTTTTTTAAATTTGGATCACTTTACAGGCGAAAAAATTCAACTCCGATGAGGCAGTGAAAAACGCCTTCAGAGAATTCATCGATTCCCGTCCCCAGGAGTTCCATAGTAGAGGCATTAATTAACTTGCATTAAAATGGCAAAAGTGCATTGATAATAATGTAATTGATGTGAGGCATTAAAACATCACACTACGCAACGCTATTCATTTAATTAATACTTCGATTAATTAAATGTATAATTTCCATACAAAAAACATATTATTTGATTTTTTTAATATAAAACGGCAATTTCATATTCAGACCAGCTGCTTTGTATATGTCCAAGTGATTATTATCAGAGTAAATGCTACAATGGTACCGATCGTCAGGCGTCAGGGCGCTAATTGTGAAAGTAGTACCACTTGCCACCGGCTGAAGCGTGAGCATGCGCCCGTTTGTCCGATCCCGGAGCGACGACGTGTGGCGTGAGCAAACACCACGCCGCGTGAACGATTAACTGGTACTGTTAATATTTATCGACGCTCTAGGAATGATCTTTGTCAATAAATGTCTTTGTATATTCTTTGTATTTTACCACATTATGGAAATGCTGTAAAAAAGTTCGCGTTGTTGCAATCTAACAATACAATTATTTATTAGTTTCAAATGTGTATTTCAAAGATTTTTGTGACATTTGCTACGTTTGACATTCAAAAGATTGATAGACAAAGGCTTACGGTAAGTAACTAAGACTATGAGTCATATCGCAGACTCATTGGTCAGCTGTCTGTTGTAAGTCATTTCGTAACCTTATTGACCAATACGTACTGCGACTGAGCGGCTAATGCGCATATCGGCGGCTATGCGCTCGCGGTTGAGCATGAGACATCTAACAAAACTTCATCCTGTTTAAGAAATGAATATAACTACACTAATTTATGACTTGACGTGACGTTTGCAATATGTTAGCTGCAAAATATTAATTAACCTTGTGTGAACGCGTCCTTTAGGCAACGGTAATAAAAAGCATTGTCTTTCGACTATTTATAAGACAGAGTGCAACTACGTTAAGTATTTCCTACGAAGACGCTTTGTGAAGGCATTTTGGATATCCATCGCATTGTACATTCACAATGCGTTCCGGTGCTCTGTAATGATTGCGTTCAGTAACAGGTATTTACTATCACATAATGCATATTAATACAATGGCTAATAGTGTCAGCAATTAAAGTAGTAATGGTTGTCCATCGGCCGATTATACCGGTGCGTCGTAAAGCGGACAATACGCCGAGCTACTTAAAAGCACAACATTATAGTCTTTATTTGTAGCACTTTAAGGTGTTTTTTTTCATACTTGTGCCTGGAAGTTAAGCAGGAGCAAGGACTACGGACATCGCGTCGCGGTTCGGTGCGCGTGCGCCACCGGCCGACGACCTGGACTAATGGGCTCGCCGAGCTATAAACAACGTTCGTGCCACCTCGCTTGCTTGTATTGTTTGTGCCTTTGTACCTTTTATACTTACTGTATAGCACGCTTCACAGCCTATTGGTGCCGCCTGTAAGCGCTTAAAAAAATTATTTAATTTCCTTGATGCTAAAAGTTTATAATCGAGAAACGACCTTTATCGTATAAATTGACAGGTACATGACAGTTCATGATTTTCCATGATATATGATAAGATTCATTCCCAGATATTGTGTACATATCGAAATTTTATATTTCCAAAAAAAATGTACATATTCGAGTCTCGAACTTTTTTTTTAACAAAATGTTTTCAAGATAAAAGATTCACTTAATTCACAAAAGTTGCTGCCAAAACCCCGTCAATGAATAAAATAGACGCCGCCCTGTAAACGTTAAGGGCTTATAAGGCACTAAACGTTAGGGATTACAATGTTTCTAGTGTTAATACAATCACAATGTCATTATTAAACATATAAATGATAAAAAATAAATAACAAAATAATAATTAATATAAATAAATAGATTATTGTAATCGAATATGAATTTTGTATATCCATTACAATCTGACGTTGATTACTCCTTTACTTAGGTACTGTTTATGAGAAAATATCATTCGTAGAATTTAATCAATCCCTACGAGAAATAATTAAATGGGCAACAGAAAATCAGTATTTTCTGTATCATTCACCAATGAGCAGCAAATTCATGGTAGCAAATTTAAAGGTGGATTGCGTTTGATTTCTCTGGTGACAATAATAAATGGCTACTACCTTATTATCTCCAATACTATTATAAATTTAATATAATCGTGTGCAGAGAAATCAACGAGACATGAGGTTTGCGTCTGTGTGAATGCACGCCGATAGTGCACAATGCGAACCATTTCGACAACCCGATTGGACAATTCGGCACCCACTCATACAGATGCAAAGCTCATGTCTCGTTGCAACAATCGGATTGGAAAATTCGATACCCACTCATACAGATGCAAAACTCAT
Source organism: Sesia bembeciformis (assembly GCA_943735995.1). Classification (NCBI taxonomy): domain Eukaryota; kingdom Metazoa; phylum Arthropoda; class Insecta; order Lepidoptera; family Sesiidae; genus Sesia; species Sesia bembeciformis. The sequence continues at coordinate 4,141,615 of OX031028.1, read as the reverse complement.
GACTCGTTAATTTCACTGTGATCGAGTGTAGAACAATTATCGTAACTGTCGATTAATTAGAATAAAAAAATGTAATAATGCACTTTTTCTGAGTTTGCTGTCAGAAAAATACTGAAAAGTCATTTATTCGTTAAAATTGTCATTGACGAAGTCACTGAAGTATTTTTATGGATTTTCAATCTTAAGGCTCTCTTAGGCCTTGTGTGAATATGTTTTGTTTCGAAGTTTACAGAAAAACACCTTCACAAAACACATCTCTCTCCTGCTCCTAGGATATGCTCGTTTCTATCCGACCGTCAAAAAAGTTTGTTGGAGGAAAATGTGCTTTCTATTTATTTCAGCGATCGTAGACATGATATACTTAGGTATCTAGAAAACCCAGAAACCTATTCTTGAGATCTTAGGATTTTTATTTTTATTTCAATCCCGGTATTTAACTAGCGGTAGTGATTGTGTACTTTCATTTCTTTACCCGCGTGGGAGCAAACGTAGCAAACGTGCCCAAACATATATATACGGATTCGAATTCCAACTTACTAATTTGCCATCACGTTGACTATTTTGAGCGTAAAACTCACTCGGTTGAAGATGAAAACAGTACACCCGCTGGGAAATTAAACTCGTCACAGGACGGCGAGGTGTCGTTAATACATTATGACGTCACCGCGTGAAAGCTTCGCCAGTACCTTTGTAATGCTTGAGTGGTGGAATGTTCCTACCGGGAGACTCGGGTACGTCTGCCGCAGTCTCAACTGTATGCAAACTGTAATGCGTCCATGTACTGAAATGGAAATATAAGTGTATGCATAAGTTTGTGTCTACGGTATTGTTGCTTCTAATACACGTCTGCTCTTTAAGAGAAGCGTCGTTAGTCATGGTCAGGTGTTTTATGGGAATAATTGAGGCTTTTTTACATTTACTACACGTTATAAAAGGAAAATGTACGCCTCCAAACTATTAATTCAAGTATACTAACTATTGTAAGTTTCTAGTTATCTAGTTGTAACCAGAATTGACACGCTTGGCTAATATGTACTGGCGTATGAAACTGACACTGTTATAATCTGTGCTCATAGTATAAAGCTATTCGCAAAGTGCCCGATACGCCACGTAGATCGCAACTCATCCCAAAGTCAACTGAAGAACGTTAGACTAAACCGAAACTAGGGCGACTTATGTAGGTCTAACTCTAGAGAGACCTACATATGGAAAGTGGGGGATAGTTACTATACTTACAATGTATTATGTAACTAAGTTCCATTGCTAATTGTTTTACTCCGTAATCTGTGACGGCACACCTGGTGCTAGATACAGGTGCACTACCGACTTTGTGTTGTAAGTAATAATAATTTCTTTCTTTAATAACAAAAAGAAGGAATCATTTTTGATGCCAGTAATAGGTAGATAAAATTATTATCACCAATGGGTAAGATTTATCTGAACAGTTACGTACTAAGGCATTTTTCATAAGAATTGTTATAATTATTTTAATTCTATACTGCGCGAAACTAGATACGATCACTTTAGATCGTACAAACATTGTCAAACTGGCGATGACAAACATTGCTGTGAAATTATTGACCGTTATGGTGAATTGTTATAATGTTTGTCACAGCAACACAATTTGATATTAATATTGTCGTTGAAATTATTTGACGAGTTTTATGCGTTGTTAGTCCATTTTATTGATAATTAATTGAACTTTGTCGTCACCTTAACAAATTAATATTCTAATTTTTTCCTTCATTGAAATAGAATATATTTTGGAGGCCCCATAGACGATCAATTATATATGGTCAATTTTACGGATTACGCAATGTTTTTGGCAGTTTAGGGAGTGTATTGAAACTCGTTTGGTTGTAAGGCGCGATTGTACAATTTGATTGTAGGTCTAGGGGCCGTCTAACTCATTTGACCGTGTATTTTTAAAATAGAATATAATGTAATACATAGTGTTACATATTCATTACTGTTATTCACAGAGGCAACATACGTCTTGACTAATGAGCTTTGCCTTAACCTACACATATATTATTTACGACTATGAAATCTGGCACTTTGCGTGGAAAATCCTCACGTTCTCCGGCCCTCTCAACGAAATTAAGCCCCCGATTGCTGTGTGACCTATTGCGTAACTGAAATATGGAGTGCTCAACTGTAGATTTATTTTTCATTTATTTCTATCACCAAAAGAAAAAAAATGTATTTTTTAACTTACTATGTAGTCACAGGCGTAGTCAGAATTTTATCCAGGGTGGAGCAAAAGCAAACAGTTTTTTACTTTAGTCTAATGCAGAAAGTCTGTTACTTATTCCTTCCCTATGCCCGGGGAGAGGAGGGGGGGGGGGGGGGTTGGTCGCCCTAACCTGCCCCTCCGTGGCTACGCACATGTATGTGACCTACAGAAACCCTCAGGGTTTTATATTTTATATGAAGGTTGCGAGTCATTCTTGTTACTTACCTACGTTAATTAAATAAGATTTAAACCTACTATGAATTTTATTAATTTTGTCTTTACTGGTGCATATATTCTGGAGTTCGTTAAGTATTAAAGGTAGGATGTATTTCCATGATCTCGTTCCGTATACGTTATTGTACAGATATTGTACATTTGGAAAACATTGCCCATCGGCTAATCCGGACACACCCGAACGCGTCATCCACTTCTCTGAATTATGGTACTTTTAATTCCATACTTTATTACTTTATTGTATAGACGTGGATGACGCGTTTGGGTGTTTCCAGATTAGTCGATAGCCAATGTTTTCATAATGTTACATACATTCGGTTTTTTCTCGTATGTGTGTAGGAATTTGAGATCTCTTAAGTGCCCAGGCCTAGTCTTCTTTTTTTAAAGATGCTTATTTTCCATTTCATTAATTAATCAATATTGATAATTTAATTTTAGATGACCTTAATAATATGCTATGTATTTTAAATAGCCCTGAAAAGGCATTCCGAGTTGTTGACGTACTCCAGTTTCGTCTCCATGACCGATTTTATTACTGGCCACTTTGAGTTTCGGTATATTCTGTTCTAATTCGAATTTCAAAATAAAACAAAATGCATCTAATAGATGTTCTTATTTGAAAATTAGTATTTCATTTGTTTTTCTGTACCTGAATTAATTTTGTTCATGTGATTTCTTGAAAACATAATGGATAAGTTGAAAATTCGTGCCCATTCGTGAAAATGGGCCAAACACCACAAACGATCGCACCGCGCTTCAATGGTTTGAACGCTTCCATTCTGCAAATTTCGATTTTAAGAATGAGCCTCAAGGACGATCTACGACCACGGTTAATAACGACGAATTAAAGGCTATAGTGGCAGCAAATCCATCTCAAAGTACAGCTGAATTAGCAGCAGGGTTTGATGTTAGTGATCAAACAATGTTTGTTCATCTGCGTCAAATCGGCAAAATAAAGAAGCTTTAAAAGTGGGTCCCGCATGAACTGAACGAACGTCAGCGACGACAACGCGTCCAAGTGTGTACTGTGTTATTGAACGGTCACAAATATGAAGGAATTTTGATTCGCATCGTGACTTGTGATGAGAAATGGATCCTGTACGATAACCACAAACGTTCGTATCAGTGCGCAAGAAACACAAGATAACTAAGAAAAAAATTACTGGTATCAGTTTGGTGGTCCTGTGCCGGTACTGTCCACTACAGTTCTTGCGAGCCGGTAAAACGATTTATGCATATGTGTACTGTAAGAAGCTGTAGACGACGATGGAAAAGCTGGCAACAAAACAACCAAGTTTTGTCAATCGCTCTCAAGTCAATGAAGAAGAGGTCAATCTCCACCTCTTCTTCATGGCAATGCCCGCTCTCACACTTCTCATACGACAATTTTAAAATTCAAGAGCTGGACCTGGAGATTCTCCCTCACCCACCATACTCACCGGACCTTGCCCCGATAGATTTCCATTTCTTTCGCAATTTGGACAACATTTTGCAAGGAAAAAAAAAGAATTCTAAAGTAGCTGTGATTAGGGCTATTGAAGAATTCGTTGATACCCGTCCACGAGACTTTTACAGGAGTGGAATCTGTGAGGTGGCGAAGCTGTGTAGATAATATGGGTCCATATTTCGACTAACATAAATATTTTTATAACAAAAAAAATCAGTTTCAATCGATCATTCAAAGGTAAGCACCTAAATAATTATCATAGACGAAATAAGAACGAAATGGGCCGAAATTAATTTGATTTAGTTTTTATCTTCATTCCCGAAAATAGTAGTTGTTTATTTACGGAATAGCACGTGAATTTCGTATCATCATCAGCCCGTATCCACTACGCCTGATATATTGCTGCTACAGTTGTGCGTAACAATAAAATCTGTGGTTCCTCATATATCCATTATCCGCTACCTTACTGCTAAAGTCATCATCAGATTATTTGATCGGAAAGTTCTAATAAAGGGTGCGCCAGAGAAACTTACTTATTTGAAAGGTCAATAAAAAAAAAGTACTTCAGTTATTGTTTTAAATTTTTTTTTATTTGAGAATACAATATCCCATTTTTTTTTTATGCAGTCTTAAAAATGACATCGGATAAATGGCGACCCCCATTGCGCATACACTGATGAAGTCGATTTTTGAAATTTTTTTCCACTCTTCGCAGCATATCAATCGGTATGTTGGCAATGGCGTCGCGAATGTTGTTCTTGAGGTGTGCTATGGTCCGTGGTCGAACCAGGGATTTCAAATAACCCCATAAAAAGAAATCGCATGGAGTCAAATCTGGAGAGCGTGCCGGCCATTGGAGATCGCCTCTGAGAGAGATGAGGCGTTGTCGCAACAAATTCATTGAGTCTCGTGCTGTGTGTGCTGTGGCTCCATCTTGCTGAAACCACACGTTCCTAACGTTCATTTCTTCGAGTCTTGGAAGAAAAAATTCCTCGATCATGTTCCTGTAACGAGCTCCATTCACGGTAACTGCGCGTTCGTTTTCTTCAAAAAAATAAGGACCAAACTGCGAAGGCCCGCTGCTCTCTAGACCAGAGCATGATGGCAACTGACTGGAGGGAGAAACAAACTTGGGAACTTCCCCCTCCAGATGCGCCCCCTCTTGCCCCTCTACCCGCCCAACTCACCGCGCGGGAATTTTTTCAAATAAGTAAGTTTCTCTGGCGCACCCTGTATGTTTAAGTACATGTTTCCCATTTGAACACGTGTTTGATTATAGGATTTCGATTTGACTATTGTCATTATTGTCAGTTTAGGCTGCGTAATCGTTTGGCCTAGGTCGATTATTTTGATTCTTTGACGGCATACCTTACTTTAAACTTTCATCATTCAAAAAACTGTGCGTAGCTGTCTATGGTTCGATGAGAGACTTATATATATATGGAGGGTAACGCTTAACTGGACAGTCATAAAATAATGTTTATACTAGGAACATAATTTATCTTCTTGATAGCGTCTAGTAATGACCTAACCAAAGTAGACTAAACTAGATATAGCTGTGACAAAATAGAATTGTGATTAGATCCACCTCGGAGCGGATCGAGCGTGGTTCCTAGGAGTTATATTTGGAATTTCACCTTGACTAGTAATTACTTGAACAATAAATTGATTGATCAATTAGGGACGTATAAATTTTCAATAATGTTTGTATGCGGCGCAGTTGTGTTCATAAAAAAAAATGTTACTATTGCCCTTACCTACCACTTAGGCTTAGCGATCCAAAATAAGTTTTTACTTCAACAATTATAATTTTACGTGGCGATCAGACGTCGGCTAATTCCAATCTTAGATAGCTACTCACTAAATTGATTGTTTACCCGTTGCAAGTTTAGCCCTCGCGTTATTTTGTAAACAGCCTAATAATTCTCCAATACAGAAGGCATCTAGAATTTCGCGGAGAAATAACGACGTTTTAGCGTAACTTTAGTAGCCTGAAATAGATGGATATTTTAGGGATCTTATTTTAATACAATCCTCAAATAAACTTATACTTTGTATTGTCGGACATAAAGACTATAATTGTGTGTTTATTTATAGATGTTAGATATTTTAAGGGCACATTTTAAAATTTGACAACATATCGACATACATATAATGAATGTAGCACAACGCATAGGATTTTTAATTTAATGTGTATATAACGTTCAACTTGAAATTATAACGCATTTAAACGTAGCACCCGTTCCTAATTTATTGTCAGTCGAGTAATATTGTGTTATATGACTCAATCAATTTTACGGATTACGCAATGTATTTGATCTTTTAGGGAGTGTAGTGAAACTCGTTTGGGTTGCAAGCCGTGATTCAATAATATTGTGCAATGACATTATTGTACAATTTTCTAGGGGCTGGGATTGTTTAGCCTCTCTCTATTCACCCCTAAACTACTAGATGTTCCATTGCCTAATTTGTTACTCACTGCTATCTAGGATATAGTGTATGTAATAAATTAGCTAAAAATTTACATTATCTAATCTATATTTTTTGTTTCCACCAGGTCTAAAGTACCTGCACTCAGCCCGAATCCTGCACCGAGACATCAAGCCTGGCAACCTCCTCGTGAATAGTAACTGTGTGCTCAAGATCTGCGACTTCGGTTTAGCGCGCGTAGAGGAACCCGACGCGTCCAAGAACATGACTCAGGAGGTTGTTACGCAGTATTATAGGTCAGTATGGATAATGTCAAATATTATTTGTATATCGGATTAATACAGGAGTATTAATACGACTTTACATAGAGGATTTTAATGTCTTAATATACCGAAATATCAATTGGACCCATTTGACTCCAGCCAACGACGTGCTGTTCGTATTGTAGACGATCCCACTCTCACGGGCGGTTTAGAACCCCCCAGCATTCGGAGAGTCGTTGCGTTGCTGTAAAACACTACCGCCTGTACAATGGGGAATGCTCTGAAGAATTGTTCAATATAATTCCCACCTTTGGTTTCTACAATTGCACCTCCCGTCACAGAAGTGCGGTCCATCCGCATTTCCTCGATACGGAGGTGTCGCGTACTGTTCGGCCCAAAAATCATTTTATATCGCGAACCCGTTGACTGAAATGAACTGCCTCAAGAGGTCTTTCCATGACTGCTTGCTCTGCATGCTTTGCAAGGACTGCTTGCTCGCCCGCCCACTACTCTATAAAAAAAAAGTTTTGATTTTGATGGAATAAGGCATCTTGACGACTGATGCACTAAGTATATAGATTTACTAGATTGCGTAGAAAAATAAATAATAATTTTCATTTATTTTCGTTTATTTCAGTGATTCTGGGAACCTTTTGATTGACCCTCGTATAATGGTGAAGAATGGTTCAATAAGAGCAAACAGACAAATAGACATTATTCTTTATAATATTAAAAAATATTTTATTCTTTAATTAAAACAAGCTTCGCGAAGATTTTATTGTAATGTTCTCTTAATATTTGCATATTATTATAGTAACACATGTATGTATGTATGTTGTTTATCGCAAAATCCATTGTTTTTTGTAAACCGATAGGGTTTGTTAGTGAATTTCCTTATACAGGTGCTCGCACGGGCGTAAAACTATCGGCGATAATATCCCTAAACGAGGGAAAATAACAGAAATAATTTGCTTTTCTTGAAGCAACACCCCAAGGTCCACTTCAATCTTGAGATTTGTGATAAACTTTGACATCCGTCGATCGCTTGAATTCTATTTGCAAATATTTTTCTAACTCCATTGAATTAAATCTTTCCTTGGTTAGAAAAGAAAATCTTGTTTAACAGAGTCGGAACGTTTAGAATTAAAAAAGGACAAACAATTTAAAGCGTCAAAAAGGACAAACGGTTTTGGACACAGATGCCAATATTAAACATTCTTTTTCGTGTCCACGATTGTGAGGTAGAATTACAGATTAAGGTATTTTTTACATTTATATTCATTGTTCTAATTAAATCAACCAGTTTGTTCTACAACGTTGTATTTGCCCATTGAAGATATTGTTATTAAACTGCAAGGGAATTTGTATTTGTTCTAACGCTAAATTATTTAATACTATAAATTTATTCACAATAGTTCACAACTAGTACAACTGTTTTGTAGTTGTATATAGGTATTTGTCAGCAGTTGGTGTGGCACAGCGGAGTAAAACTGCAGTAGATTTATAGCACTTGCTAGCGTTCATAAATAAAAAATGAATGCTCCAATGTTTAGAAATGCGGTGAATGAATGGCCTTTGTCCTGGTAACCGCAGCTTCGCGTTTGGGCCACCGCTCTTATCGCTGACCTAACATTAGCGACATAGCTTAATGTTTACTCTTTTATGGAACAGTTGTGTCGTCAAAGAAGTTTCTACTGAAACCGATTTGGAAGGGATTTATAGTGAATTTTGATATAATCTGTGTGCGTCATCAAATATCAGCTGTTCTCAAGCTCTTGTCATCGAAAGTGGCTTGACTTTCGATTGACCTTGGTCCCGTTAACTAAATACCCGAATTTAGGCCATCATTTAGGTAGAGTATTAAAACAACATACCTTAATCATTACCATCAAGAATTAAGTTTGTAACAGACTCGAGTACCCCTCCATAGCGAATGAGATCGTCTGTCAAAGTGCACGTTAGTGTTTTGAAATGCGCCGATAAGTCACCTTTCTCCCGCTGACCGTAGCCCCGTTTAGACAATCTCGCTCGTGTCGAAGGTAGCGTTACTGTTGAGATGCCTTTGCTATAATAATATTATCATCAATTAGAACTAACTTTGACACTTAGGCAATTTCGTAGTATTTTTCTCGTGAAATTGCGACCCTTAATGTAATCAGAACACGACGTCTCTCGCAGCGTCGTAGCTAGGAGTGACTGCCGGGGGCGCATATCTCGGGGGGACGTAAATATTAACCATTTTCCTACCCAATACCTGGTCAAAAATGTTCTTATATTCTATACTAATTATAAAACTATAAGGGATTCTGTGTCTATAATTTCCGAATTTTAAGGATATATTTTACTGGGTGGCTAATTTAAGTTTACATTTCTCGCCGAGGTATACAAAATATACAGCACAGGTACGGTAAATAGTGTCTTTAACAAAATGGCTTCAGATGAAGCTAGGAACAGTATTTTTTTTAATATATCTTAAATCACTAATTTTAGTTGTTTTCTTTCCAACAAATTACCTATATTTTTGTTTTGAGTGCGCAGTATATTAATCTTGCCCTGGGGGCTCATGACCCTAGCTACGACATTGGTCTGTTCATCTCAAACGCAGAGTTAGCGCCGTATCTTAATGACTCTTAAAGAGATGTTTAGGCAATATGTGTGCCGTAGTGGAACGCAACAGATTTACTCGTCTAAAGCGAAAGGGTTCGTCTATCCAAACGATGTGCGGTAGTGTTTTGTGGCAGTGAAAGAGTGACCTTTGTCCCACTAACCGCAGCCCGAATTTAGGCTGCCTCTCGTGCCGAATATAGAACCGATAACAAGCTTAATGACTGCCCCTTAAATTGTAGACGGTGATAATTATGGCGTTAAAGACGTTTGTGTGGAACTTGTGGTCCGTCGTTTTACTTGAAGATATTGTAGCTCATTTATTTTTTATAGAAAGTAAGCTGCAGACGATTAGTCAGTCCACCTGGTTGTGAATGGATACTTTTTCGCCACGGACATCTGCGATATATACGAGTATGCCAACATAACCAAAAAAAAAGTACGAAGGACGCTCGAGTTTAGCTTTTCCCAAATCCTGACGATTTGGGAAAAGGTTTGAGAAGGAATGGAAATTTCTGTGACCGATTTAAGTCTATCAGTTCATCGTGTCCTATGAGTTATGTTATGACTATTTATGACATATTAAATTTCAGATATATTATGCATTGAAATTGCATTTAGTAAAATACTTAGTATTTATGTTGGTTTAAAAATGCGACATTCAAAATTTAATGAGAATACACCAGTTCCATTAAAAATGAATTGTAAAACATATGCTCAAACAAGTACATTAAAATAATATAGAATAATAAAACTAATTGCATTTATTGCGATCTATATTTCCAGAGCACCTGAAATCCTCATGGGAGCGAACCACTACACGGCAGCGGTGGACATCTGGTCAGTTGGCTGCATATTCGGCGAGCTACTCGGCAGGCGGATCCTCTTCCAAGCGCAGAGTCCTGTGCAACAGGTGACCTTTTATTTACATGTTTAGAGCGCGCCGCCGATTGGCTATCGATGCTACCAATAGAAATTCAGATTCACTTGTGCGCGCGTTGTGTTGATCTTGTTTCGCTTGTTGAATGTACTAAAATTTAACATTTTTAAGTGTCGCCAATGTTTTTTTTTTATCGAATAAGTTTAAGTACAAACAAAAGAAAATCCGCGTGCGATATATTATGATTCCATTGATGAATTAATATTCATTTTTATCTTTTCACTTTTATTTTGATAGGTTTTAAATAAAATAAAAATAACTGATAAATCCCCCTTTTCACATACTCGTAGATACTGATTTGATGTGACACTTTCACTCATAATAATACCAGGGAACAAGGTGGCCGTTAGGTATCTCTTATCTGTAGATTAGATCATATATTGATAAAATTATACCTAAACCATAAATTTTTTAGCGCTGTTAGATACAGAAATGAACTTTCAATTATATACAAGTACTACAATAGAAACATTTTGATAGTTTCTTCATAGAAAGAGATTCTCCTGTCTCTCTCTACTCCACGTCAAGAACGACAGTAATATCATATTGCCTTTCAAGACTAATAACGATAAATGGTGTCATATTTCCTGTGCAACGTCGCTGTTTGCTTTATGCAAATAATCTGAAGGCATCTACAGTCTATTCTCATTCAGCCACCACCAGAAAACTTCTTATCGTCAGTCCATCTGGTCGGAGGACTTTCCACACTGCGCTTCTCCGGTACGTGGTCTTCATTCAAAGATTTGTCTACCCTGCCCATTGCCACTTCAGCTCACTAATTCTGTGAGCTATGTCAGTGAATATCGTTCTTTGGCGAACCTCCTTGTTACGGATCTTATCCCACAAAGAAACTCCGAGCATCTATTCCTTAGCTCGCAATCATAGATATAAGTTTGTTCTAAATGTTGTCGATGATGCATTTCAGTTGGAGCTAATAACGGAACTTCTGGGCACGCCATCGCTGGAAGATATGCGGCACGCGTGCGCCGGCGCACGTGCTCATATGCTTCGTCGCGCGCCGCGCCCGCCCGCGCTGGCTGCTCTTTACACGCTCTCCGTGCAAGCCACACATGAAGCCGTGCATCTATTGGCTCAGGTACACACTACAGTATCCTACTTATTTCACTATTATTTTCTTCAGATGTTTCATAAATAATAAAAAAAAAGCTGCACACATCTATAATTACAATTCTGGTCATTAAAAATTATTTAAGTCATGCATTTATACATAACGTCATCAGTCTATAATGTGACTGCATTGGACAGGCGTCGACTACAGATTGACCAGGAAGCACAATGCGTATAGCGAAGTTTGAAGATGCACCCTGCTTTTTATTCTCGCACGTGCGGGGTTCCTCACAATATTTTTCCTTATAGTGATAAATGATAATGAATAACAATGTTGTGTACCTATACCTATTACTTATATATAGACTTACTTATATATATAATATACGTATTACTTAGTTGAAAATGTTTTGTATAAGTATATTGTTGGTATATCAAAATAAATAAATAAGAAATGGAAAATCTCCACTAATGGTTTTAAAAACGAGCGTTGAATGAGCATCAATGAATCTTTGAGCCTTCTGAGTTGAGACTAGTGAGCGTTACAGGCCAAATTTTTAAGATCATACTATCTTAAACCCTTATAGTTAAAAGCTCGAGTCCAAAACAGTTAAGATTAGCGTTTGTTTTAACAACACTAACTGCACTTAGTTCTGAAGAAACATTTTAATGCGATACACAACCAGCCCTTTCAGTATCCATTGCTGGACATGGGTCGCCTAATGCACATTATCTTGCGCATGAGGCATGTATTGCCTTAAAACTATACATTGTGGTGTGTAGTGTCGGCCAGCTATAGATAGCACCACCCCGTCTCCCGTGGGTCTCGTAAAAGGCGACTAAGGGATAACAAAGCGGCTACCACAACCCCTAAAGAACTACACCATCTCTAAAAGATTGGACTCGCCAACCCGCTTGGCCAGCGTGGCGTTTTAAGGTGATGCATTCATTATATCTTATCTTGTTTTAGATGCTAGTATTCGACCCGACGAAACGAATCTCAGTTGTGGATGCGCTAGCTCATCCCTACTTAGAAGAAGGTCGACTCCGCTACCATTCGTGCATGTGCAAGTGTTGTTACAACGCTCCTTCGGCCGCGAGACATTATTCACCAGATTTGGAGCCTGTCGCACCACATGCCTTCCACGATGGTTGGGAGAGGAAGCTCACCTCCGTACATCAGGTTAAAGGTACATAGGAAATTAGCTTTATGGTTAAGGTTTAAGAATTGTACGTAATTTGACACCAATATATGACACCATATGCGCAAGCACATGAGTAAATATACATACAGAGAAACAGCTCTTTTGAGGCGCCAAATATTTATACCTACTTTTGATATGGCTTACACGGAAATCTATTATAAAAATGTAAACGTTCGTTTGTTCAAAATCTTAAATCTTCACTGATTGCTTTAAAATTTTGACACAACATTGCATACGAACACGCGCGTGTTTTTATATACATATCACAGGGTATAAACATGCTTTTTCACCCAAAAACATGTAAATGCCGGGTGTAAGCGCCATCTGTTGGGCAGCCGCAGCAACGCGTGGCCGGGAACAGCTAGTATAAAAATAAATTTTATGAATTCTGAGTTTTATTAATCGATCGACCAACATTTACAATTAAAAATAACAAATTATTTTAAACATTCTTTTGTTATTTTCTTTTTTTCAAATGTTATTTATTATTCTTTTTAATGGTGTGTTAAATTCTTAGTGTAGTATAAAGTTCCCTTAAATATTTCACCGGGGAACACTCGCCGCACGGCATTTCAAAAGTAGAATATTTTTTACTTTAATAAAAATCATTAGCAATATATTTATCAAAATATGAAAGGACTTTTGTTAGAGAAAAGTTACAAAATTTTTGGTATTATACGATATCCAAACTGTACGTTGACTTCATTCTAATCCTTATAACGATTAAATAAAGAATTGTTACTCATACTTATTGCTCGTTCAGATCTTTTCAAGTACCTATTGACTCAATTCTTCTACGTTTGTGTTGTTCCATATATTTTTTTAATAAACTAAAAAATAATAAGTAAAAGAACTGATAGCGAGCGTGTGCGACACACTGTCCCCTCACTGAGCCGGCGCGACCCTATCGGTGACCGGCCACGGAGACATGTCATTGTAGTAGTGTACCCATCGCGCTGGGTTCCTATCAAGCTCTTGGTCTCTGTACGGATATTTACTCATGTGCAAATTTAGTTCGTACTTAGTGAGTATAGTACGAGTCTCGTATGAATTCAGAAAGAAAGAAAGGTATTTTATTGACGTCAATATATTAAATTAAACGGCAATTAAAAACAAAAAGAATATTGAATATTTTGCCAATGGTGCCCAACTCACCATATGTAATTTAGAACTTTATGTTCGGCGATGATTTGATTATATTCTCATTCCTGCTTATGAAATTGTTTTTACGAAACTACTTCAGCCGCGGGTCATTATTCACCAGACTTGGAATTAATCGCATCGCATGCCTTCCACGACGGATGGAAGAGGGACTTTATATCCGTATATTGAATAAAGGTGCGTGTCGCGGTCTTATTAGGGATCTGGATAAGCTTCATGCGGATTTAGTTCGAATTTAGTCACCCAGAAGAGTCACATATTATCTTTCCACTACTTTTAATTTTCTTCGTAACATCATTGTTTTGAAATCACTCAATACATGTTAAATATGTGTGTTTTCAATATGTCCCGTCGATGTTCATGCGCCAGGTCGACTGTATGCTCGTATGTCGTCTTTTGCATATAATAAAAAAAGGTTACTTCGGGAGTACAGGACTCATATTCTGCGACAATTTACTCTTGTACGTACTCTTGTACTCTTGACTCAGTGTACACCGTGACTCTTGTACGTACACCTTCATACACTGGGCCCCAAGAAATTAGGGAAAAAAAAATTGAATCGCATATTATATTAAAATAAAAGAACACTTCCTATTCCTCATTTTCGCAACCATTTTTCCAATTCACTCCCAAATCCCCGAAGTTTGACAGCGCATCCAGGCGCGTGTCAACTGAAATAATAAAATAAATCGCATATGAACCCGTTTATATATTGACTTTTACACACTAACCTGTTCCAGAGGAGATCCATAAGTTCATAGCGGAACAGTTGCAGACGTCGCGCGTGCCGCTGTGCATCAATCCGCAGTCGGCGGCGTTCAAGAGCTTCGCAAGGTAAGGCGCCGCCACCAACCGCAACCAACCGCAACCAACCGACACTAGGTGATTTCTTTGCGATACGTAACCTAACACGCTCATATTTACCGACCACCCGCACCCACTGGGCCAAAACGCTGCGAAACGTGCAGACAACACTCGTAAGCGCGCTAAAACGATCCTCGCTGCGACACCTCTCTTATTCTAACTTCTATTCGCCGCGAGGAACCGTCTTAGCAGTTTTGCACTAACTAACCTTTTTGTAGTTCGAATGTCGTCGTTGCGCTTGCTAAATCTGATATGTACATTTTTTTCATTTTTCGTTTTTCACTACATGTCGCCAGTTTATAAAGCCACATCTACTATAAAATCTGTAGTGTAAGCGACTTTATAAACGGACGTCATTTAGTGAAATAAAAAAAATTTAAAAAAATTCCCATATCATGTTCGACTAGCGCAACGATAATTTGGAATTCCCTTCTGTATTAGCGCTAATATATCAGTTATAGACATTCCGCTTCCACGTAGTTTGTATCTACCGTCAATTTCAGTGTTGTCTCCACGGACGTCCTGTCCCTATTAACAATAGAGATAATCAGAAAGCAAATGGTCATCACAACTGTAGGTGTGGCACGGTGCGATCTGTTAGTGTGTGCACGTCAGTGGCCTCGCACCACTATGTACCTTACGATGTTGTGTCTGAAACTACCACCGTCGATCAAAAAGTCAACTCAAAAGAATCATAAAGAGTGGTCGCAGTCAAAAAAGCCTATGTCGACATCCCATCCGTTTCCCACCTTCCAAAGCCTAGTGTAGTTGTTTTGCGTAGTTAGGTACTTTGTGACATTGTACAGTAACTGACTACACATATGGGTCGATTTTGAGTCCGACTTTTGCATGGGGTTTAATTTTTATCTTTACTTTCACGCTTCTGAGCGGTAGTCGCGTACAAAACACCGCTGATTTCAAAATCAACCTTCCTGGAATGGTGGTGTTTCCAACGCTTTCTCTTAGCCCACTCCTTGACTTGTCGGTACGGTAACATTACAACAATTTCTCCCCCTATATGTGTCAAATTGATTGAACATATTTCGTCTTTAATTCTGATAAAATCGTGCGTCTTGTGGTCACTTTTCGAAGTTTCAGATATTATATAAAAAAATATCTGCACCCTTTTAACCCTAAATGCCGTTTTTGAAAACTAACTATCTTTTATTCTACGATGTTTTTTTTTTAAATTCACTACTTTTTCACACACGCTACTCACGCACCGAGTACGTGAACTCGAACCGATTTATTAGATATAGGTATCTAATAGTAGCGGTTCGATTAGCAGATGTTTATGAATAGAGTATCCGACGTTGCCGCTCGTAACAGCGTACAGAGAAACAAAATCATAAACTTCATTTAAAAAAAAAAAGCGGAAAATATCAAGTTCAGAAAATAGTCGTAGAACAAAAGTTGTTACTTTTAATGATATAAATTCAGTGTTAAGAGGGTGCAGCAATTTTTTATTTAACCTTGTATATACTAAACGGGTACTATAATATCGTTATTTTGCTCTATTTTTGTCCTATGTTTGTCCGATTCGTTGTCACAGCTGACTTGAGGAGAGGTGTAAAATACATTAGCAATTTTAACGCGGTTCAGTATATAAATATAATACATTAATTAGGCGTGCCGTATACATCAGGAATCACCCGGAGTTCTTATTCAGGAATGCCGGCAGAGAAACCGTGCACACATCAGAAATGTGTCCGAATTTATTTTAGCCCATTAGCCAATTTATCATTTGCCGTGAACGAATTGTTTGTCGGTCTTTAATAAATGAGTTGAAATGGAGGATGAAATGCTGATTTTTTTCTATTATAGTATAGTATAATATAAAATAAAAATATTGCAACTGTACCCAGTTAATAGATTGGTATTTAATAAACAAAATGAATATAGCACAGAAAGAAAAAAAACTGATGTTTGCGACACGCTATAGTCGATACGTGCAAAGAATGTTTTTAATGCATCGGGGGAACTATTCAGACACTAAGAGAGATAGATACATACAATCATAATATTGAATACAATTTCAAAGTTTCAAAATTATTTTACAAGCAAAAAGAAACAATTTTTGTGTTTTGTGTGTAGAAGTGCCAATGAAATCGTATAGTCAGGTATCGATAGATATGTACAAAATTAATGTTTATATAATCAGAAACCAATCACTCTTTAGGAAACTTATCACTCGTTCAATATATTTGAGGTACCCAATATGTTTGTATATGGGCGACCTCAACCCACGCCGACAAGTCACAACCGCGTAGCGCCGCTGTTTGACCGAGAGTAGTGTAATAACGTTGCTTTTTCTGTGTTTTGCGACAGCTCTAAAGCGGGTTCGAAAGCAAAAGTTTGTTCCCCTTTCAAGACGGCAGCAAAAATACTACTGCTATCGCCCGTGATATTTCTGTGCGCCGCATAACGCCCCGAGCCAGTAAGCGCCTTCGCACGCTATATCCTTTGTTCTCCTCCTATAGTCGCGCTCGACGATCAGGCAATACCATCACAACACATACGATTTAGCAGCACATAAAAAAAAAAAATGAAATAAAGACAGGCCATGAAAGGTATAACAAGCCCGTTGGCTGATATGTCTGACAGTTCATACTAAACTTAACTTAAGATGTACTCGTACCAAGAGCACATTTAATGCAATAACAATTTGACTAAATTTACTGTTACAACGAAGTCGATCTACCGTAAGTTTTTATGACACTGCATGAATCTGATTCAATTGCGTGACGTCATTTTATTACATTCATTGTAAAAGACCCAACATTATTGGCCGGCCAACCAGCGTTCGCACTTTTGCAAACCTTTTTTTAGTTCGTAAACGAGTTATTGTGCTGATTTTGAAGTACATATGCATTGTTCTATCTAAATGAATAGGTTTGTTTTACAACGTTCTGTTTGCAATTGGCGCAATCTAATCGCCTATTGATAAATTGATATTGAACCGTAAAGGAGTTTGTATTTGTGCGAATGCTCAATTGGCCGATGTTGTAGGTGTCGTATTTTATAAAAATTAATACAAAGAATATTTGTTTCACTGTGATTTTCGGTTGAAATATTTGTGATGTTGCCTTTTCGCTGTGGCGTCGTAATTTCCAAAGGGTTGATCGTTGGATAGTTTCGTTCCGCTCCCCTTCGGTTCGGTTGCATTGCATGTTTATCACCCCCACTATTTTGGAGTTTAAACTTGAGAAGTTTCAGTTAGGGAGTTTAATTCGACAAAGAGGTATTTTACGGTTAAAATGTCATTCGAATACTTAAGGACATTTAATTAATTTTTAAATGCACTTATGTGACCTTGTACCTTGCACTTATGTGACTACAATTGACCTTGTAGTCAGAAAAGTGTTCTATATTATAGCTCACTTTCTCTGAAGATTTAAATAGTGGGGGTAAGATTGTTGTAGGTACGGAATGTAAAGGGCATCTCCGTCGTTTCAGACCGGCCAATTCATAAAAAAAGAACTTCTGTTAACGATACCGTCGAATGAAGTGTGACAAGTGTGAAATTGACATTTACCACTAGATAGTAAGCTACTAAAGCGGCAGGCACACTACCCAACGTCTTAATATAATAGCTCAAGCAATAGCCCGAAAAAAGGTATATGGGGTCACTTGAAAGTGTTCATAGTCTCTAGATTTGACATTCGGTTGGCATTTTTTAAATGACTACCGTGTCGCTGCAACTAGCGACCCCGTGTGTGCCCGACGACTTACCCTCAGATGGGTCACTTTTTTACAGTAAATGACCATTTCACCCTTCGATCTAGTTATTCGATGGTTTTGTTTATGGGTTATTTTCTGGATAAATACGCAGCAATAATTGCAGGCGGAAAACGTACTCGATATTATTGTATTACAGGAACACGTATACAATGTACACGTGTAATACGCATGGATTTTAATCGAATGAGGAAATAGAATAAAATTTTCAATGATGAACCTTTTTATTGTAATCACTGCGTATAACCGAAAATGACCCCTGGGAAAGTACTTTATTTCGGAAGTGACGTCGGCTTGTAACGACCGTGTAGTGCATGCGTAGTATCAGTGAGCACAGTGCCATGCACTTGGTTGTGGTGATTTTGAATTAATTATCCAGTAGTTAAACGTAGAGTTGTGATTTGTGACAGTTTTGCTATAAGAGTTCTCTTTTATCATATTGTCAAGTTTCTCTGATAATGATATACATTAAAGTCCAATTTGCATGAAATTCTTATTAGGTTGTTTACTGGATTCCAAGAAACAGGATTTTATTAATATCTTTTAAGATTATATTAATATTGTCCTGATCGACACACGTATAATTTTCAAGATAAAGCAGACGCTTTATTAGAAGCATTGTTTTACGTAATATATTGTAAACGCGATGTTAATCCATTCACATTTGACTGCCGATTTTTCTCTCTGTATTGTGGTGATTATGACGACATTATGACAGGTTAAGGTTAAGCACAGGTTCACAGTAAAGCACTCACCGACTCGTGCTGTCCTCTCATAGCAACACCCTAAGCTGAGGCCCGTTCCTTCCGCCGGTCATCCGGTGTTTACATCACAAAATTTTCTTTACGCAGGACCTTTAGTACTGTGATGTACAAGTCTGATAACATTTCAAAAGTCACTTACTTGCCTTTAAGTCATTTTAATGTATAATAATAAGCACTCAACGTGGTTGGCTTGACGCAAATTTGGACACAACATTTTGTGTTATTGCTAAACTGTGAAAGCCCAAATTACAATATCAAAGATTTTTAACCTTCATATTTTACGACATACTAGCTTTTTGCTCGCAGCTTCGCCCGCGTGGATTTTGTTTTAAAAGTATTAGTATTAAACGATTCATAAAATAACTGGCTTCTATAGTAGCCCTTCAATTCATCTTGTGGGTGTTGAATTTGTAGGTGAATGAAAGATACATAAAAAGTAAATAAAAATCGAGTGGACTTTATTCACCCAGGTGATTTACCATTGGGCGATCATGGGACACGTAATCAGTGGACTTGATTCACCTAAGTGATATCACACCTGTACACCTACCGTACAGAGTGGAATAACCTAATTTTGTGTCGAAAACCGCCCCTCCATTTTATGCACCGCTCTAAGTCAAATATCAAAACGCCGATACACGTGTTTAATTATTTTAAATGAGAAGTCTATAAACCAAATTTCAAGTCTCCAACTGAAAATGGTTTTGAGACAGATTTTTGCGTCGAAAACCGCCACTCCCTTTTTGTCCCCTCTAAGCAATTATCGAAAAATGCCCATACGGGTCAGGCCGCGAAAAACTGTACCATAACACAACAGATAATGTAACACAGATAACAAACACACTGCAGATTCGTAACACACTCGAAAATTATAAGGGTGAGTTGCCATGTACCTTCATCAAATAAAAATTCTATGAATCAGATATTTAAGATTTATCATTTATAATCTGTGTCAATACAATTACTAACATAATTATTGAAATATTATCTCTACAATCAAATTGCGTAAATATTTCCTACATATTCCATATTCCTACAGACATGATATAGGCCTCTAATACACTATGTCGCCGTTTTTATTGCAATATATTGTATGTGAACGAGAATCATATGGGAAAAATAACCAGTTAAATATCTTGGGGGAAATGTTAAAAATGTTGCAATGTTAAAAATTGAAATATATACAAATTTTATGTCAAAATGTATTTGCTTCCTCCTGAAAACATATTTGTGATTGACATATAAGTATTGCAATATCAATGACGACATAATTATTATAACGACCTCTATCCTCTTGAGTCGTGAGTCTAACTTGCAAATACGGTAGTTGTGTGAACCGCATTACATCTTAACCGTCAAAATTGTCTATCACTCGTGTCAATCCGGAATCCAGTAACTAAACCGCAATCCAGTGGCGCGGGTGTGGGTACCGGTCCTTGTTTCACCGTCTAACCGTTCGGACACGGGTATTGCAGCTCTACCGTCGCGCACCCCTCCGAGCTGCCGCCGTCGCCGCACCAGTGGGAATGACGCGAGAGTAGGCGCGGCTTGGACAAGCGACGCGCGGGACACCACGACACCCGATAACAGACCTGTCACGCGTTACTTAGTGTGGTAGAACCACTGTTAACCAAGCATTCAGGCCCGTAGCCAGGGATCAGTGTTTGGGGTGGATAGGATTGTATTTAACGCATCAAAAAATACTAAATGAGCAGCAAATCATAATAAAAAAAAAACAAACTATTTTTGAATAACCAAAGTAAATAATATTGAATTACTAAGAATGTTTAAAAATTGTCACTTGCTCGAGGGTGAGAGAAAACATCACGAGGAAACCCACACACTCCATAAATAAAAAAAAATCCTGAGTATGTGATTCACCGATCCCCACCGATCTCGCGTGGTGGATTACGGCCTGAAACCCTCCAAGTAATTTACTAGGGGAGGCCTGTTCCCTGCAGTGGTACGTTATAGGCTGATATAAGTACAAGGATGTCCTCATCAAGTGGACGGAGCCCCGCTCCGCGGGAGTCCTATGCCCCAGGGAATCTAATCCTCCTTTAAATTTACTGCCATCGATCTGCTGCTCATTCAGTATTTTCTGCTGTTTATTTAATAATTTCTCTTTGTAATTTTACGACAAACAACCAATACGCGTCGGATACACACTTGAATGTTATTTTTATAACAGTATTCTATTTGGGGAGATTTTTTTTGAAATCTGGTTACGGACTTGAAACTATTACAAACTTCTTTTGCAGTTCGTAAATATAATTTGGCTGAAAAAAACAATGGTTACACTTTATTTCTTTAGGTACCTACTTAACAGAAGATGAAAGAGAATATTTTTAGTTGAACTTCTGATGCTGGTTTTGACATGAATTAAACTATGTAAAAAGTTGTTAGACCTAGCGATAATGTATTTTTTTTTTAAATAAACATGTATCATTATCGATACTGTTATCAAATAATAATTAACTACCTAAACAAAAGGTACGTAGCTATTAAATTAACCGCAAAAGGAGTTAGTAATTAATCATTGTAATTGGTTCATGCCATACTTGCTTGAATGAGTAACTTAATACAGTGAAATCAACGAGACATGAGCTTTACATGTGTGTGAGTGGGTGCCGAATTGTCCAATCAGATTGTCGAAACGGTTCGCACTGTGCACTATCGGTGTGCACTCGCACAAACGCAAAGCTCACGACTCGTTGATTTCACCATACGGATCTAGAAAGTTACTATTGAACCTTCTGAGATTGAACCTTAGCATGCCTGACTTAAATTTATGCGTATCAAATGTATATACAACAACTGTGAAGTGAAGTTAATGAAGCTGTAGTAGTAATAAATAACATTTTCTGGAGCATTGACGTTTCTTCAAAATGCCAGAACAGCAGATATCCCGGTAGAGTCGTCATCGCAATCACCACTTGCCTAATTTATATCATAAACTCAGCGCAACCATATTTCATAAGATTTAGAATATTTTATGACATAAAATTAGGGTTACAGAAAAGAATTTCTTATATTATCGTCTTGTAAGAATTTTTGTCGAACTTCGGGTAAAAAGCTTTGTTAAAGTATCTTACTTAAAGGATATGTATAACGTGAAACCAAGTTAATGTCATGTATAATGTGAAATTTGTTGAAATCATTTTTTGATTGTACCGATATTTTGGCTAAATATCGATTATAATCATAATTTGATCGCATCAACATTTTTCCATATTTTATGCTAGTTGCTCAAAATGAGATCTCTATAGATAAACAATGAAATCTTACGAAGGTTCCAATTGTTACTTATTCAAGCAAGTAAGTAACGTAATATAATACCAAACTTGTAAGCTGTGCTGACTGAACTTACCGTTTTTCATCTTTTTTCAACTTAATAGAGCTTTCATTTTATAAACAATTGAAGTACAGTAAAAACAAATATACTATTTGTATAAATGTTCCAATCAGCACAGTATCGAGTCTACATGTCAGTACCTGGGATTTAATTAATGTTTTGCTTTCTCGAATATCCAAGGCAGGTCAAGAATACGGATACGATCTCGACCTGGCAATTGTAAAAATACCGCGTCATACCTCATTGCGATAATAATGTAAAAAAATATTTGTAACATTTCTATAATTGGTTTTGTCTCATTTTTTATTGTTGTATAAATATACATTTATATACACAAATTCTCCATTATCCGAAAGCAAAAGCACTGTCTATACGTGTGACGTCACTTTACCAAATATTTTTGTCCTATTTCGTTCGGTAATTTACTTATAATAAATGTAGTGCGTAGCGACTGTGTCAGTAGTTTAGTATAGTTGGTATTGTGAATATAGACATAGGAACTGTATGGGGTGAGGAAGATTACAAAAAATTGGCAGAAAATTATTTATACAACGAAAATGTCGCTCGTATGACTGCCAAGAAGTATAAGATAAAAGAAACACAAAAAGATGTGTAAAGGTATATAAGATGGAGCGAGACTAAACTAGGGAAAGGGACGAAGTAGCCGTGTATAACAACAAAAGATAATGCTTTATGTACGTATATTTACGTTGTATTCCACGTATATCTGTACATGTGTATGTGATGTAGTTCTATTGTGTGCGAGTTTGGTTTACGTACGGACGTCGCGAGCAATAAGAGTTGCAATACGTTTCAATGAATGAATTGCAAATTTCATTTACAGGACGGACTAATCGAAATCAATTAGTGTTCTCTATTCTCTTTTTAAAACCGAGCACAGGGACGGATTTCGTACTTAATGCAGATTGCAGTTGTGTGCCAACGTGTGAATCTCGAAAATTCGCCCTCTGTGCTTGGCCACGGACTTATGTATTTTAAATATTAATTATTAAGCTTACTCCTAAACACCATTGTATGTAACATCGACTGAACATTTTTACGTAGTTAGGTTAGATAGTGTTAGAAATATTAAAAAAAAAAAAGTAATTTACTCCAAACACCGCAATGGTAACAAACAATCAGTAATGTTCACGTACGTCATTGCAGTAGTGATATATTGTATAGCGAATTGTTGTAAATGTAATGGATACATGTGTATTTCAAGCATTTATAGTTATTATATTAGTGGTTTGACGTATACTGGTGTGTGTTAGTGTGCGTGAGTATTTTTGATTGGCAAAATATAACAAGTTTTCATACTATATTAGGTTTCAAAATTGATGTTTCTATTTAACTCTGACGTAATTCGGCTCCGTGTCGTCACGCCCCTAACACGAGACTAGCATAGAGAGACTTTGTGTGAGTGTCAAGAGACATCGTAGCCTTAAAACTAGTTCAAAACTATAAAGATAAAACGTTAAAAATGTAAATAAATAAAATTATGGTATTAACGTTAAGCTCTAGTACGATTTTGGAATGTAAGCCGTTGTAGTAAGTCGCACTTTAGATTGACCTCCTTGATTGACCATTGCGTGAGAAGTTTGTATTTTAGATCGAAACTTACTAATTGGTGATTGTTGTGGTGGGGATTATCTATTCTAGGCTCATATTCTTAATTTGAACCCCGATAACGCCGGCGATTTCCGAGTCTCAAGACTAAGAATATGAACCGCCTTTTCTTCCTCAATTTATGAACCGGTGAAAAACCTTAGCTCATTTCCGTAGGCCGAAACCATTGTTTCTACTTTTTCAATTTATCACTAGTCGGAGGAAATTTGCTGGGGATCAAAAATACGAAGCAATTTAACGACTTTTTCTGTTTTTCTGGGAGCGACTTTGTTAAGTTCTGGAATCAATCATTTTATATGTCGATCGCCACTTCGCCGGTTTTTTTTAAAAACAAATGACGCCCCATGGAATAAAAATTTTTCGAGATAAAATTTGCCCAATTCCTTCCGATTTAAGACTACCTGTCAACATTAATTGAAAACGGTTGAGTAGTTTAGTCGTGATAACGTAACAAAGTATGGAGATGGGGATTATACTCTATTCACATTTTAAAAAAAAGTGACGTCATCCGTCTGATTTAGCATAATACTGTATTAATTGGTCAGCTTTATGTATATGCATAATAAGTTCATATACTGTTTTGTTGTGTATTTTTTGTTCATAACTACAATAAAATAAAAAATAAATCGCGGAACGCAATTGGTCAATACGGTGAAGTCACGTGACTGATAGTGATGACATCACTTTTTTTAATTTGAACAGTGTAGAGTGGATTTTTTTAATGAAGTCACGCAACGGTTGAAGCAAGTGAACGTCGGTCGGTACAAAGGAGGCGAGCCCGCGTCGGCAGCGTTCCCCCTAGTACTGCAAGCAACCACCAAAAAGGCGTCAAAACATAAAATTGACCACTCTAATTCCACGTACGACACTCTAATTCCCTTTCTAATCAATAGTTCTTACTTAGACAAACAAGAAAAGGTATTTTTTTGATGATTGGAAGATTGGATTAATAAATACCACATTAATACCACGTCGTTTTGGGGGTTGCAGTACTACCCACTGTACATAGAGAGCGGACCGGGCCGCGACATACACCCACCTTGCCTTAACTCAACATACTCTGTGATCCGATAGGCTAAAGTTGGACCCAAACACAACCGAACACACACACGAGTGTCCTGTACATAATATACACTAGACTATAAACATTATTGTCTTTTTTTAATGGAAGTTCGCTTAGAAATCACTTTCTTGACACAGGGCCATTGAAAGAACATTGACAACCTCTCGACACTAAACACCTGATATGAAAACAATGAACTTTTGAAATGAGACCTTTTTCTAAATATTTTGTATTTCATGAAAAATATTTTAATAGTAAATTAAAATATATTCTAATCTTTATATTTTAGAAAGACCGTTGTATATTTATTTGGTTTATTTGTTTACGACGCTACACCGACCGTGGTCACCACCGTGGTCACCACCGTGATCAATTCGGTGTCCATTGTCGATGTAGTCCGGCCGCGAGAGAAATTAAAATGAAGAAACGCATGGAAGACGCAAGAATAGTTCCTTGGACTGTAGACTGTAGACCTCTTCACGCTTCGTAAGTCCGCAGTCGTTTTATGAGTTAACACTCATAAAACGACTGCGGACTTACGCAATCAAATTATCAGGACCTTCGATAGATCCTTCATAAATTATAAAAAGTAGATCAAAAGTTGATTATTTGAACATCAGAGATTTTGTATCCAGTAATTGCCAGTGTTATTTTTATAACTCTTTAAAACAACTGAAAAGGAATGAAATTTTTGGAGAGCCCGATTGGATGTTTGTAAATAATGTAGATGCATGGTAATTGGCGATCATAAAGATGGACTAGAGTTGCGGCGCCTACTCGCTTCTTATTTTATGTACATGTACGTAATCAGTTTCCAGACTTTCAGAGATCTCGTATTATTTTAAGTTTTAAGTACACGACTGTTCATCTAACACACAAGTGATTTTTAGTTGTTAGGACATCACGTTAGTATTTACTTTACGTTTAATACGGTCAGTCAGCCACGGCTTCTCTTACTTTAAGTAATTACTAGAATGCTTGAAAAGAGGCATAGTATGTAAACATTTCACTTTAGTTCATATATCTTGTAAATATTAATATTAACCTGTAAGACTTTGTTTTCTTAACGTATAAGTTGCCTCTACTCTTAGTTTGTGTTCGAGTATCAACTTTTAATTTTATACGAATAACATGAATTTACGAGAAAAGTAAAAAAAAAAAACATAAAATATGAAATAAGTGTATGTACGCTTGATATTTTCATTTTACCAGTCTAATGTGTATATAGTAGGTACTTTGTGCACTGATAGTCGTGTCTAAGTTATTTTTACGTTAGTTTATTGATATCAAATGGCTGTATCGTTTCTCGTAACGCCCAAGACACTATCAAGACTTGCAGTTGGACCGTCGACATTTCCTGTGTATAGTTGGTTTTAGTTAATTTCTCACATTTACAAACTCTATAGAAATGTGATTTAGTACAGAACTGTGAAGGAACAGACAGGATTTTCTTGTAAATATAAATGATAACGTATCTCTGTCGTGTACCGAGTTAGTTGCATTTTACCATTGTTGCGAACTGCCAAAACCTATTGTAATAATTTTTTAGCGTTGTCCACACGCGACCACAAATGTAAACTTACACCGGATAAAGTGCAACATTTGAAACTTCTAGCCTTTCAGTGTGCGTTGTTACGTTTGTGGCCGACGTGAAGTAGAGGGCGCGCGAGCCGCTAGCTTAGCAGCTGTGAGAACTGGGCTCGCGATATTGTAACAATAAACTACTGCATAATTATATTGGCATTTTTATTTTTGATTTACCCTAGAGCTGCCCCACTGCGCGGCCGAGCATTATACGCGCCAACAGAGCGTTCGCGCGATTGCAAACTTTAATATGTTCGTAGAAGAGCTATAAGGGTGGCTTTAAAATTCAGATTGTTTGCTTTAATTTAATTTGGTTTGTTCTACAACATTGTATTTACGGTTGGTGTCACCTGGCCGCCTTTTGATAATGATTATAAGCTTCAGAGAAGTTAAGTTTGTATCTGTTCGAACACTCGATTGGTCAATAGTTAGGTACATACAACGATATGAGAAAACTCCATAATCGTATCGATATATACACATTAACAACCTCTAAAAATACACGATTATAGGAATACCAGTTAAACCGAAGTGTAGTATTTAGTACCATTAAAATAGATATTTAGTACCATTAGAGGGGGAGAGTGCAACGTTGCATTCCCACAGCTGCTGGGCGCACTCAAGTGTCCACGTTACCCCTCTCACAAAGACTACTATGGAGTACCATAAAAAAAAAAAACTAACGACTACTAATTACAGGATTAGTGCTGGGAATGTCATTGGTTGCATTCCAATGACGTTGCAGTGTGTAACGTTTTGTTTCAGTGGTGTCGATAACAAACGACGATTTTCTCAGCGAATCAGCGAATCGAGGAGTCTTGCTTCGCGAACCTATTTCATTATTGCCACCCGAGAACCCTAAAACCTAGCCTAGCTTTGAATTTGCTACCGTCGATTTTCTGCCCTTTCACTATTTTCTTCTTTACATTTAATTATTTCTTATCTTCTTCATCAAATTTCTTCTATTTATTAATTGCAAAATTATCTAGTAAGTAATCGCCTATATTCCGATGGAATTTCACGTTAGAAATACCGCGATGTTCGTGGTAACATAATAAGGTATTCTTGGTTGATAACATTATTACTCGTACATTCAAATTTAAATAGTTTTTAAAATATACCTACTTCTTGCTAACGTCATCAACTTTTTAAGAACCCATCAAGTTTATGTGGTATTTACTCTCTTATTTAAAAAAAAATAGTTCTAAGAAATTTATCTCTCGCCGAAGAATAATTAGTTCACGATAGATATCAGTTTGAACTCTACATATTTATAAGCAGTATGTTTACATAACTTCAGTTTTATTAATACATTTATCGTGTAGTGTTGTGTGTGTTCGCCGTGATGGAATTCTTCGGATTTTTTGTGATCAGTATTTTATTCGGTAAGTAAAAAGGTTGGTTTATTTAAAATAAACCCTAGAAAATAATTTATTGTATTTCATTTACAATCGGGAAAATAGTTAATCCTGAGAATATTTTACGATAATTTTGGGCCTTGAATAAGTTAGGGTTGACTCTAGAAAACTAAACTGTAATTATAATTCGTATAACTTACAGTAAATCTAGGCAGGTTATCCCCTGCAATAAGCCTGGCTGACCTTAATGTCTAATGATAAAAATTATATAATAATCATCAGTTCACGATTTTTTAAGACAATGCTCGAAGGCCAACTTAAAAACTACACACCCACGAGTATCATGGTTATACTGGTGTGACCGAAATTTTCCCGAAACCTGATACGATTGATATAATATATATTTTACGATTACTTTTACAAAAATAAAAGTCTAGTTTTTATCAAACAGATACAATCTGCTAAAAGCAAAGCCCAAAAAATTTTAATTAAATAATTTCCTACTTTTATTACGAATAAATGCACGTTTTATTGAGGTTTGAGATAATAGCCCTGACAGCTTGAAACCAGAGAATCTCCGTTTTTATGCTACCAACCTCTTACTTCCACGTAGGTATTCTATAAAAAAAAATCTTAAACTACAGCTGCAGCATCCGCGGAAGACAAACGCTACCGTGGCGACTATGTCTACAATAAGGCGACAAACGCCTTCTACAAATTCCACATAGAGACTATGCGCAGTTGGCGAGCTAAAGAAGTCTGCGTAGTCGAGGGCGGTCAGCTCATGATTCCGAAGTCTCAGCAAGATATCGTACAGTTCCATACATTGTTTAAGATGTATCCGGACTTAGGGAATTACGCCTGGGTTTCCAATGACGGGAACCAACATGAATCTGCTGAAGAGCATCCGATTATTGACTGTGAGTATAAAAAATTGTTAATAGAATTGGCAAGCTTAAGTGGAAATGGGTAGGTCATATTTTTGTAGGTGCAACAACTGATGAGGTAGACGAGTCTTTGAATGAATAAGTACTCAGAATGATGCTCCGTAGGCTGAGCTCTCTCTAATTGCTATATTCCCGAAATTTTCAAGATTTAACTTGAAATGTAATTTTTTCATGAGTATCGTGTACCTACAGAAAATTGACAAGTATATTTCGTTGTAGAATCCACCATAACAAGGCCAGACGTTAGATTAATAGTGTACCTAACTGTTTTGACCTTGCCGTGTGTTATCAAAACGGCTTATTGGTAGCCTTACCCTTAAACATGTACTCGACGAATGAAAATTTATTGGACAATTGAAACATCAGAATTACAATTATTTTATCATTTATGAAGAAAGTAAAAGAAGTTGGCTGGGTGAACCAATGATTTATTTTATTTTTACTAGTTACTCCAATAGCATTTACACAAAAAAATACTAATGATAAAAACTTAAATATTCAACATACCTACTGTGTTTAACAGGTGCATACAAGTTTAACACAAAGACATACGAGTATAAACCAAATTTAATTTGGATGAACATATATCCAACTAAATAAAGTTAAATTACAATTTACTAGAACATTGAACCATTTATTTTAAGATATCAAGAAACAATTTAATTTAAAGAAGATAGTAGGCCGAAGATTTTGTGTGGTGGGAGAGATCTACATCCAACAAGGGAAATATATGGCTGATGATATATGATCATACATGATGAGATATAGACAATTTAACTAAAAGAGGCAATAAATTCCGTATAAATTCAGTGGTAAGTAGCGTGGGTTTTTAACTAACAAGCTCACCATTGTGATTTGAGAATAGATGCTCTTAAGATCCAAACGCCAGGGTCAGAAGACCCTAGATACACAACTATAGACAACAAAATAAACAAACTTTTACGTTTCTGAAATTTCCCACAAAAAATAGATAAGCATATTGCCGACTGAGCTAAACGAGTTGTCATGATAATGGAGTCCCTGAAGGAGAGCCGTGTGTAGAAGTGTTGTGTTCGAAATCTTCTGTTTTTGAACTTGAATCTTGACATCATTTGACTAAATATTTACATTTCCAGTGGAGCCTGTAAGTGGTGACGAAGAACTGCAAAGCGGCGAGTGCGACGTACTGACGCGTGAAGGTGAGGTGGAGTCGTACGAGTGCTACCATGACTTACCGTTTATATGCAAGATTGAGGCGCAGGACGCAGTACGTGATCCCCGTTGCGACGTTTACGGGAAAGGTAAGAGTTTTGAATGTCATTAAATTACCAACGATTTCGTACAGGTGCTTTGAATTTCGTAAACCTTGGGACGCTCTGAAATTTGACCTCGACTCTCTTGAAATCCCGCCGCGCCTGTAATGTGCGTTGTCATAGTTTTGCAGTTGAATGTGCGCTGAAAGCTGTAATGTGCGCCGCGAGCCTTAAACAATCAGAAACTATCAATCTACATGAACACTATCCATTGCGTATTCATTGCAAACATGGTACTGTCGAGTTGCATGACACACAAGACCGCAAAAGGCTTACTTAATTGAAAATTATTTTGATGAACCAGTAAAAAATGTTGCCACTAAAACCTAAAACAATTTCTTACTGAAAATTCCAGGTTACCAATACTACCCCGACATAGGCAGCTGCTACAAGATCCCTCGATACGTTTACAGTTGGAACCAAGGTTACGAAGAATGTAAGGCTGAAGGTGCTCACTTGGTGATCATTAACTCGGAGGCAGAGCACGAGGTCGTATGGAATGTTACGAAGTCATCTGAAGCAATTAATGGGGCTACAACTTCTTGGTTCTTCTTTGCTGGGTTGAGAGCGACGAGAACTAAGAACGGCGAGCCGAGGGAGTTCCTAACTATCTTTAGTGAGTATCTTGTTTATTATAACAATTGTATACGTTCACCATAAGCGAGAAAGATTTAGAATCAACTGTAAAGTGGTTTTCCACTAGTCGGATAGGCACGACGAATGACTTGGCTTGATTTGATTTGGCCACTTGGCCTGTGATGTTTTAGTAGGCATTATCCCGCCGTGCCATATTTGACATTACGCATCTTTTTACCTATTATACCAATTGTTGTATAAAGTATATCTCTGTTAAGTTCGTAGATGGACCAAATTGGTCCAGTAGTTCCAAAATTACGACGCTCTAAATTTTTCACAAGATCCCCAAAAAAATCAACATATATGCAAACCTCAATATGCATATCAATGCATTCAATTCAAGTCAACATAATATATATGCAACCTATGGGATTTCCTTATATTCCGTGGTAAAAACGATGTCGTTGGATAGGGCTCGTGAAACTACATGTGAAAAATATATGAACATTTTTTTCTAAAACTTACTAAACATAGCTCAATCTAGCTTATCATTTTTAACTATTTATGTCTCAATTATCAAGATAATAAAAGCTTACCTCTCTCCAGACCAAACCCTGGACGATGCCGGCTACAACCAGTGGTCGAAAAACGAGCCTAACAATTACCAGGACACGGAGTACTGCGGATCCATATTCAAAAATGACGGGAAGTATAACGATCTCAACTGCGAGCACCTGTACGGATTTATTTGTGAAAAGGAAGTACATACATGACAACTGACGCGAGGAATGTAATTTAAAACAATAAGATTATTGATTTATCTTATATTATTATTATAATTTTAGTTGTAATAAATAGTTGTATAAGATAATTACTTGCTTTTTATTTCTTGAATTAGATATGTAATAGATATACATTTAAAATAGATACAACAATGAAAGATGCGTTACTTTGCTTCATCTTTCGCTTTATGGTCTCACTAGGTTTATAGTTCGCTTGGTCTAGCGCCTAGACATATAATATGTTCATAAACCCATATACCACGCGAAAGGTTGCTGTATATTTATAGGTATGGGTTTACGCTTTCATTATGTTCATGATCCGCTAGGTTTAGCGTCTAATCTTATTTTTATTATATGTGCATTTATAACCGCAAAAGATTGTGCTAGGAATGTGTATAACACAATATTATAACGGCTAATTCCTACGTAATTAAATATAATCCGATTCCGTAAATTATATTTATATTCGCAATGTTTTTAAGTAAATGTCTAAAGCAATTATTAAAATATTTTTAACAGTTCATAAGTTGAACTTTTAAAAATTTATTCACCTTCGTGAAACTGTTCATTTTTAACTTTTACGAGTAAACCAAGACATATTTCTATTAACTTGAATTGCCTAGAAATTGTAAATCAAATATGTTTTAGAGTTCTTCGACCCGTGTCCCGTAATAATCGCAAAGACCTCTAAAGTGTACCCTCAAGTAGTACCAACCTGTACATTCATTCTCTGATACCTCGAATGCTCAAGATCTACAATTGCCTGTGCGCAACAGACAGTGGTATCGATATTTTTTATGACAACATTAGAATGTTTAAAAGTAAAATTCTTCTTTTCTCTTATATATTATTTAGTTTTTAATTATCTATTTCTTTTTGTATGTATTTTCTGTTTCCTTTTTATTCCTTATATATGTGTACTTTATTGGTGCACCTAATAAATAAATAAATGTATCTAAATGTATCAATGAATACATTATCTTTGACCTTTGCGTATTGATAACTCAAAGTAAACGAAAACATTATTGATTTATTTAATTCTGTAAATCACAGGATATGTGCTCAATGTACATTTCTAGTATATACATACACAACACTCGTGACGTTTATCTCTAGTTTTAACGTTTTCGAGAAGTCCCAAGGATTACTTAGTAGTTCCCAGTACCCAATACTTCCCAAGGAAGCACCGGGACTGGGCTAGATTAATTAGTGTGAGCACTAATTAATCTAGCCCAGTCCCGGTGGCTAGATAATTAATTAATTTTAATTGGAATGTTGTAAAAAATCTCGCCAAAGGTGTATAGTAATCGTAACCAGCCCTTTTAGCACTTTTCCACTAGTGGACATTTTTTGGAAGGAAGTTCCTTTACGTGGCTTGCGGTAGGTGTGATTCGAGAGAAAATGTAACGTCACGTAAGATTTTTACCCCCTCCATACGCCTTTCTCTCGCTCGGACACGGTATGATCGCGATTTTCGCGATTGTGTCAGTTCGTCGGTGTTCGGTAAATTTCGGTAGCGGGCCGATCGCTAGTTCTCTCTCTCATGCCTCGATCGTTCCGAAACGAAAATATCCGATTCGACTACATCGCCATCGCTGATTCGCTGAATCGTATCGTTGTTTTTCGATGTAATATATCGCATAGTGACATCGATGTTAGAATGATATCTATATTGAAAAATTCATCGATATTTGCAATATACATCGATTGTTTTTAGAGTTTACTAAGATTATGGTTATAACATGCCTGAAAATGAAAGTATATGGATGCGTGAATTACATTCGGAGTTTAAAAAAATGCGTGAGGATCTTCGTTCCTGACGGGGTTTTTTTTGACCATACACGTTTTTTTTTATAGGGAAGTAGGAGGACTATTTTAAATCCTGCCGACACCAAGCGGCCTTATAAATAGTACCTACCTACTACTACTAATTAAATATTGTCGGTCGATCATCCTCGTATTCCGCAATCATTTCATATTGTTTGAGTAAATCATCCAAACATTATTTCAGTGTCCATTACGTTGTAATTTTCATGCTATATACCTACATCTTTCAGCGTTGTAACAGATTTGTAACAGGTCGTTGATATGTAGAAGAAACAGAGAGAGACCAGGCCCGTTCATGACACTAGAATTAATTGATATTATGATAATTATGTTTAATTATTTTTTAGAATAAGACTTTGTCACGTTATTGCGATCACTTGTGTGTATGAAATAAAAATTTCTATCTATCTATGATATCGACTGGAGCGAGCATCAAAATTGTTGCATCAATAGCGTCAAAAGCATCAACATGGTTTGCTCGTTGATTCATTGAATCAACGGGTGACTTATATAAGTGTTGTAAGACTATTATTACATGCTAAGTAACGCTGAGTCAAGTTGAGTAAAATGGACCCAAATCGCGTCATATAAACGTGTAAATGACTTTTA
Organism: Sesia bembeciformis; assembly: GCA_943735995.1. Classification (NCBI taxonomy): domain Eukaryota; kingdom Metazoa; phylum Arthropoda; class Insecta; order Lepidoptera; family Sesiidae; genus Sesia; species Sesia bembeciformis. Next base: position 4,107,639 of record OX031028.1, on the reverse strand, counting down.
TATGACCACAGTCAGGTGCGTAAACGGTCATTAAGTCACGTGCTTTCAACAATTACTTGACCAATTTTTGCTAGCTGGTTATACGGCTCAAATGTAAAAGGTATTGTAAGCATTTTTTCAATTCGATATCAGCCTGCAATGACACATCTACCGTTGTGGATATCACTATTCCCTATTCTATTGTACAAGTAACCTATTTTAATTCTATTTTATATGTGTATATATCTCATATTCTATTTGTAAATTTCTATCGTTTTTCGAATCAAAATCACTTATCACTTTTATTTTCCTCTGTCGCAAGATTGCCTGGAGGAGATCAATCACCTTAGCGATAAGGGCGCCTATTGTATTCTGTCATTTAATGATTTGCACACATGTAATAACCCATGTGTGTGCCACAAAAAGTATTTATTATTATTATAAACCCACTAATAATTCGAATAACGTTAATTTGACAAGTAATGTTATGTGACGCTGTGAAAATTCTTCTAATTCAAAGGTTATTTATTTTACCAATTCTTTTAAACAAGATATTTTAAACAAGTATTTTTCTTTCATAAACTTTTTTATTCACTTAAAGGAATTAAGTACACAGATATATAATTAAAACTGTGATATATTGATGAAATGAACTCCATACATGTTCTGTTTTATTATAATTTTTTAGTTCCTTTTTTCGTTTTTTCCCTGTTAACGTCAGGAGTGGCACCATTGTCGACCTCCCTGCCGTTGCTGCAAGTTGCCATGTTCTCTGCGCTGGTTTCTTCCTGGATTGTTTCATGTGATAATTCCATCAAAGTGCGGCGATCGTCTGGCAACACTCTAATACCATCGCGTATCATTGAACGTCTCTGCAAATCATAATAATTAAAATCTTTGTTTCAGTTACAATACCTACTTAATTACAGCCGGTACAGTAAACACATACAATAATAGTTGGAGCTCTGAGGGTCCAGGTATAAATAAATCTGTATCTTGAGGGCTAGCGATCCTTAGATTGTGTTACACAATTAATATATATTTTTTTGTAATGTATCATTACAATAGATAGATACACTTTATTGTACACCAAAAACATACAGAGAAATACAAACAACAAGTAATTAGAAGGGCAATCGGCGGCCTTTTTTCCAAAACGAATACTTGTATTGTATCATCACAAATAATTAGTATCGTGGCTCTCGGTCTCGCCCGTTTTGAAATTAGGAATTTAATTAATCAATATAAAATGATGACAAGTTTTTAAAAAAATAACCATATCAAGTCATTCTTTGCCAAATTATTCAATAAGCGGTTAGGTAGCGCCTATTGCAAATATAACGCTGTAGAACAAATTTATTAATTCCGTTGGAGCAACGAAAATGAACTTTAAAACCACCGTATCAACTATTTTATGAACGCTATTGTATTATTGTTGTATAATGCTATTGTATAAATCTATTACTATTGTAAGTAATCATGCGTACGTTCGGTTGGCAGCTTTAGAAGCAAAATGTAACTATGGATGCATATATACTAACTATGGATTGTCGTTTCACTGATCTCCGCAGCTCCTTTAATTTCTGCTTGTTTTTCCTTCGTAAAAATCCGGTCTAAAACAAAAAAATATTGATTAGAATTGAAATTATGAATTCGTTACCTAAACAACACCGATAGAAGACCATTAGATTCACAGTTTCTAATAAAAAGTGTCACACCATAGTATAGCAAGTATATAAACTTTTTTTTATTGGTACATACTATAAAACGTTTCTATAATACATTTGTTGGATTCACAATTTGTGAAAAGGGTGTTTTTAAAAAAGGAAATATAATTAAATGATCTGCAGAAAATACTGAAAGGGCAGCATTTGTATGGGGAGAATGCACGTTGCATTCCCACAGCCACTGGGCGCACTCTACCTTGAAATGTAGGAAATCTACTTTATCGTAATTCTCCAATGTACGTACGCGTTTCGTTAGTGAGTGAGATATGCCAAGGCGATTCCTATCCCTCCCCATTTTCCCAAACCTTCCTCCCAATCCATTCCTTAACCTGCAAAGGGAGGCAGCGCATCCGGAAGCGTGTCAACGTTTGTCATTCACAACTAATTTTGGCATGTATCTCGGATGTCTATGGACCACAGTATCCACTTACCATCAGGTGGACTGTAGCCTTTTTCTGCCGCCCTTTTTCTATAAAAAAAAATCGATGGTAGCAAAGGTGGATTAGGTTTACATTATCTGGTGACAATAACTATATAGCGGTACTCCGTTGACTTGGTAATGACATTATTAGGGTAATTTAAAATGATTTATTTTATTTATTTCACAAATAGGTTGTTTAGTTAAAAATGATAATTGTATGTGTTGAATAACATCACAATAATAACATTCATTCTTAATCGTCATTACTAAATAATCATTCGCGAGACAGCTTTAAATGGCGCACTTTTTATGTCAACACTTTTGAACAAGGAACTGTGTATCTTGTATTTTTGAGAGCCGAAAGGTCTAACGACCCGATCGGTTATTATCCTCATTGAGTTATTACCTCGTACAAGGCTACAGCGATCAACACGAGTATCACCAGTCCAACCAATGATGCAACGATGATTATCCAGATCGGTATAATGGCTTCCAAAAGCATCAGGGTGGTCGTTACTCTGTAAAATTATTACATCGTTACATGCTAATATACCCGTAACTGTAACCAGACGATTTCTCGTCCACTGCTGGATATAAAACGTGAATTGTCGACGAGCGGCGGGTTGTCGAGTCGGGTTGACTTTAATTAGGAGTTCCTTAAGTAGCGTTGTAAGAAAGTGCGTTGAGCGCTCAACCCTCGAGCGCTGAGTGAATGCTAATGAACTGTTAAGACTTCATCATTCAAGGGTGATGAGTGTTATACTCCAAATGTTTGATTGTCTTGATCCCTTGTCTTGTTTGATTGTTAAAAGCTCGAGTTCAAAACTGTCAAGGTTCAATAGCACTAACATAGCGCTCCAGCGATCGAGCGCGGAAGCGTTCAGCGCTCGTTTTAACAAAGCTATCCTCGGGGCTTGTACAAGCGGCTTTGTTATCTGTTATCACTAATGGTCTTCCTCACCACCTACTGATAGTGTCTGATAGTCTACTTAGCATTTATCCGAAGGCTAGTTGTAATATTTCTGTTTCACAAGTGTCAGATAACTGTATCTGGTAGACAGTGTCTGCTAACATATCAGTATCAGCTAGATTTAGTTGGCAGATATCTATCAGATTGTTAACAGTTACTTTATCAGGAGGTGGTGAGGAAGTCGCCTTTTGTGACAAACGCGGGAAGAGATGGTGTTATTCTAATTATACGCACAATTATTATAGTCTCGTTGATAGTTCGAACTCGCGCCACACATCACAATGAACGGTGTTGCTCGCGAATTGGAAGTAAACAATTATTTTGACGATCCGCAATGGAGCTAGAGTTAAATTACTGTTATGTTTTGACTATGGTATAGTGCCGTGTGGTGTCGGCCGGTTATTTATAGAGTAGCGTCATCCCATCTCTTCCAGTGGGTGTCGTAAAAGGCAACTAAGCTTTAACAAATCCGCTACCATAAGCCCCGAGGAACTATACCTGCTCTAAAAGAGTGGAGTCGTCAACCCGCTGCCTGTCGATAGCGTGACGTTTTAAGGCCATACATTTAATGGCCATATATTTTAAGGCCATATATTTTATGGGTACATAGTAGAAGTCAATTGTTCGGTATGAGTTAGGTATATATCACTTCTTAGTGGTAATAGTATTGAAATTATTAACAGCGTTAATTATATTGTTGTTATTTGCGCCTTTATTAATCTATACTAATATAATAAAGAGGTAAAATTGTGTGTTTGTAGGTATGTTGGGGGTAATCTCTGGAACTACTGAACCAATTTCAAAAATTCTTTCATAAATAGGAATCTACATTATCCGTGTCTAATATAGGCTATATTTTATTTTGAAATTTTGAAAGAAAAATTAAAGAAAAACTTATAAATTGAAGCGAAGCGAGGGCGGGTCGCTAGTATTCAATAAAGATACTCACTCTTCTGTATTTTCCTTATCTCCGAGGAATAACCTAAATTTGGTTTGAAGCGTTGCATTTTTTGTTCTCGTACATTCCTCGCCTGTAATGTTGTAGAAGTATTTTTAAGTTTTCTATATGATACAGGTGTAGTTCGTTCCAATCCAATTTGTACAAAATGTAAATAAACATGACGCCCGCGCAACTGACAGAGCCTTAAATTAAATAATGAGGTGATAATTGTTTACATATCTACATAATTTGAAAAATCGAGAGTGCAAGTTTGTCCTAGATTTAAAGCTAAACGCTGAAATGTTTCATTGATTTGGTTTTGTTTTAGGCAAATTGGATTAGAACGGACTATACACATATAGAGTAGGCATAGCTGGGCATAAGACCATGTATAATAATGTTCACTCATGTATAATAAATGATTAATAGTATGTATAAATGCATAGCTGGGCATAAGACTGTTAATCCGTTAATCGTTAATTAACGAAGTTAACTTTTCGTGTAACGGATTAACTTTTAAGTTAATTTTTAAAAATGTTAACGGACTCTTTAACTTACGTTAACTTTCTATGAGTCCGTTAATCGTTAAAGTTCGCCGCGAAAAACATGTTCTTACTTGTTCGGTCGTGTGCGCGTAGGCGGTAGTTAGTTAATAGGCGTAGTTCAAGCGGTGGTGGCGGAAGTAGCAATGGAGAAGAAGATGATGTTTTTTTTATTTCTGTCACGCAATCTAAAGAGAAGACTAGCGGACACCGATCTTTAAAAAATAAAGCCCAAAGTCTAGTGAAAATGTGGCTGGACATGAAATCAAAAGACTCATTCAACGATGCGGCATTTTAACGGAGAAAAATGCCGGAGAACAGATTTTAATAAATCTATTTATTAAATATAATACCGCTATATCTTCCAGTGCTGCAGTTGAGCGACTTTTTTCCATGGGTAAAGATATTTTGACTCCAAAACGATCATCGCTGTCAGATGAAAATTTCAATATGTTAATGTTCATAAATGGAAATATGCATCTCATGTCAGACAGTGATGAATAATGAATGTTACGGGTTTTTATTTTCAGCAATTTGATCACCCTTATAATAATTATCCCATTAATTATTTACTCAACCTGAATATTATGTCAGATACCATTATGCTTCGCTATCTGACTTGAGATTCATATTTCTCTTGTTGGTTTTAATAAATAAATAAATAATAAACAAGCAAAGATTTATATCCTGTTTTTTTTTCTGTATCTTTTATGTGATCCGTGTCCTACCTAAACATCTCATTTCACATATAGGTACAACAACATAAGTTGTAATATTACTATTAACTTTAACTTCCGTTAAATCATCCGTAAAATAACGCTTTAACGATTAACGAAGTTAACTTTTTTATTAACGGACTAACGATTAACGAACTTAACTATTTGATTAACGATGCCCAGCTATGAGAGTAGGTTTTTCGTATGCGCCGCCTTGTATCAGCAGGTCGGTTACCACTTTGGAGAACTTTTTCCAACTACCTTTGGAGAGAATACACTTTCTCCAAGTGTTGGAAAAATGGGGAGGGATAGGATGGGACAGAAATGGGCTCTGGCGTACATATTTACTACCGAAACGTATATGAACATTGGGGGAATGGGATAAACTGGGAAATGCGGACAATTCACGGGTTTTCTAAAAAAAAATGTTTTAAATAAAATAAAAGTAACTTACTCAATATTTCATGACTAACGAAGATCGACACGTGAACAAACATAGTTTTGTTCACGGCTAAGTTGCCGATCTCACACGAAGTTGCTAGAACGTTCTTCAATGTATCGTGCTCTTTAAACTCGCAAGTAATTAAACCACCCAATTCTTCTTTATATGTCTAGAACAATGTTATTATGTGAGTTAAAGAATTTTTTGTATACGACAAGAACGGGTTTCGTCAGCTTTATTATTATTGTGAAGAGATCACTTTTGAATTTTAGAATAAAAAGTTAGTGGGTAATACGCGAGTATCCACAATTAGCTTCAGTTCCAAAGTTTATATTATCTATCTATATATTATATTATATTATGTAGGTATACCTATGTGTGTAATAGTGGAAAAATAGTCTACTTCGAAATCACCGAAAAACCGAAGTTTCAGTCCATATTTAGGGCGAATCCTACCACGAAAACCGTCACTGATTATTTATTATCGATATGAGAATAGAAATAGATATGTTCTTATCAAAAAAGATGGGGGGGGGGGGGGGGTGTTCATTAAAAAGTCAAATTTGAAAATTAAGTACTTCGTAATAGGAATGTTCCATTTTCAAAAAATATGAATTAAAGAATTCTAGAGCTTACAGAACACTATTAGTCTGTAACGTGCCTGCCCTAGAGTGCTTCTATAATATATCTAGTACCTATGTATTCTCAAATCGGGGATTTTAATATAACTATCGGCCCGAAGGAATTCATTTAACATTTTACATTGATCGCACGAAACAACGATCTAAATATATCGATCCATCAATTTAGACAGGTGATACTTTGCTATCCAAACACCTTTATGTTAATAAAGGATATAGTTTGAGTGTCATTTCCCCAAATTTTATAATAAAAAATTGGTAAAAGTACGATTACATTTTAGTTCTTTTCATTTTTTAATTTGTAACACGCTTTTATTTTAAACGGATTTTGTGGCAAATACAGTATTATATTAATTGAAAATAATGCTGGCAGTTTACATAAATAAAAATCTATAAATGTTGATTTAGATTTAGAACGTAAATAAAGACGTTACCGTTACAGAAATATAGTTAATGTGCGATTGTTTTTGCGCTGTAATTTCACTTCTAAGTCCGACCCAATTGGTAACACCGTTGTTTGTAATCTGAAAAATATATCTCAATTTAATTAAGTTTATAAGGAAATTAGTGATACGGGCAATCAATTGATGATAAACATATGATATATCAAAAGGTATTTTCTTTTATACATAGAAGACTGAAGACTAGCAGACACACATTCATGATACATGTCAACATCAGTCCAGAATGACAAACATTACCACGCCTCCGGATGCGCTGCCTATCTTTGGAGATTTAAGAATGGATTTGGAGAAAAAGTTGGGAAAGCGGGGAGGGATAGGTTAATTTTACCAAACTTCTCATATGAATCTGCTAAATACAAAGTTCAAAGATTGTAATGTTTATATAAATATGCAATATTATAATAATAACAATTAAATCAAAATCTTGAACATAATATACACCTGTATATTCTGCAAGCAGCCTGTATGTCCTTACAGGTGAGGCGACTTACTGTGCTGAACCGATTGTAATCAGCGAATCGCAGGTAGGTAAAATGTAACAATTGGGTAAAAGTCTATATAAAAAATAAGAATAAAATGCGAATTATTAATGAAACGAGCACATTTCTTTTCATAAATTCTAAAAAAACTTACGGCGTAAATGTGATTCAAGTTTTTTCCAGTGTCGTCATTCTTAACTAATTTTACAACGTCGCCCAAATTTGTTGATCTGTAAAAATTCTTTGATATATAAGATAATGAAATATATAATTAATAATAAAATATTAGTAAATAGGAATATAAAAAAATTACAGTAAACTAAATAAATAATAACATAAATTTAATGTTATTATAAATTGTTGCCTTACTTACAGGCTGTCACCGCAAAGTAAAAAAAGTAGTCATTTTTTTACTTACTTTAATTTGTAGGACAATGAGAATGATTTTTTAACTCTAAAGATACACACATATTTCAAATAAAACAAAAAATGAAGTCACACTCAAATAGACCGCAATAGAATTCTATTGTCTCTTTATTATTATTATTTGTTTAATTTGAAATAAGTGACACGTAATACGACACGGACACAAACTATTCGGGATTCTGATTCTGTTTGAATAAACGATTGTACTGGTGGGAATCTAATTCAAAACATTTTCGCCAGTAGGCAAGATTACTAAAGCGCGCGTCACGAGCTGGAAGAATTTCGGTCATTGACATGAGGTCAGCCAAGACTGGACGCAAAGAGATTTGTATGAAATCATCGCACGCCGACCACTTTACTAAACCCCTCATATTATTAATATGAGGCATGTAGGCGCAATATTTAATTGTTGAGCCACTATACTTTATTTTTAATTTGGCAGTATCAACAAATATCGATCAACAACCGTTCTAACGAAAAATATAATTATTTCAAGAAATAAATCGAAAGATAAAAACACGTAAGGCTTTGTTGTCCTGTCTAAAACGTTTGTAGCGCTCATTACTCAGACCGGACACTGGTGGCGCGTGCTCGCGACTGCGGCAATGCGCGTACAGTAAATGAGTCGTATAGTATCAAAGCCGGCAATCTCCACTTGCCACAAAATTAAGTTATTTAACAAAGTTTATTTTGATTACAGTATGACGTAAATTAAGTTTTAAATGGTATAATCCGATATTAGTAGCAAATTTAACGATCGTTAACGAGGTCAATACTACAAATTTACAACATTAATTGAATAAAAACTTAAAAATTGGGATGGAGTTTGCCGATTTTGATATGCTCATGTGGATATTGCCTATTTTGATATGGAGTCTTGGACATTACCGTTTTTGATTTGAACAACGCCATATTGACATCAGGTTATAAGCTGACTAAAGCAATTTGATATTTTTTGGTGTTCAATGCAGGAGCTCATTTGTGAAATGGCTCATTTGTGAACCCGAACATTCTATAATTCAATGGTATCACGTCACACGATAAATGAATAATAAAGGACTCAACAATTATTTCTTGTGATTAATCAGTCGTCATTATAAAACGCTTACCCTCTAACGGCGACTCCATCGGCGTCGCTAATCAATGTTATAGGTTTGTTGTACCGTTGTATGGGGTTCGCGTCTTGGCAGCATTTGAACATATCCACGAAAATATCAATTTTCTTGTCTTCACTCGTCAGGGTTTTAGTTTCTAGATTAACTTCGGTTTCCTGGGAAAATTATTGAAAGATAAATTTAACCTGTACGTACGGACAGTAAAATAGATAAGTTTGCAGTAAACTGCCCTTACCACGTACAACTACTCACGCACGCATGTGAAAAAAGTATTGTCTCTAAACTTATCTATTTTCCCCCTTGTACCTATTTATCATCAGCCTCTTTCTTCACTGGTAGATATAGGCCACTACCGCGGCTCGCCACCAAACGCTGTTTTCCGCTCTTTTTATCCAGCCATTATATCCAAAGAACTAAGGTCACTGACACAGCTCATAGAATCGGCATGTTGAAGTGGCAGTGGGTAGGTCATATTTGCCACAGGACCGATAACCGTTGGGGTAGACGAGTTCTCGAATGTGAACTTACCGAAGATAATTTGATCGGTGCATTCGGCTTGCAAGTGAGCAGGTCCCCACTGCGCTTGCACATGTCCGGCGCCCGCAGCACGCGGACGCCGACTGCGCGTATCTTCACGCACGCGCAGTACGCCGTGTCGCCGGTGTTTTTCATCGCTACCCTCACACTCTCTTCCTTCGTTGAACCGATTAGGTATGGTTCTCTATGAAATGAAAATTTATTATTATTAATAGAAGATCAGTGTTACTCCCGGTATGTCTGTATCTTGTGTTATAAGTTTCGCCATATCTCTTCTCCTGGAAGCTGATTCACATGATGATAAAATGATTATACCAGCTTTTGACCGATGTTCAAGAAACTATCCTTGTATAGTTGAGTCATTAGTACAATAGGTATTAGTCTCTTACTACCACTGTTTACTCATTTGACACCTTCTATCAACAAACAATATAAGTGTGCGGGATACGTATATGGTACACTTACACGTACAGTGCTCGTGTTTGTACTTCGCACCAACTGGATCGCCTGGGGGTGTGGACTGTATAATAGGATTTTCCTTTCGTGAATGTTCTTAAATGAAACAACTAGGCTTGTTCTTCAATAGAGCCGGGGTAGCGCAGAGGTACTTGTTCTTCTTCTTGTTCTTGTTGTTGTTCTCGGAGTGGATGCCGCTGCGGAAGTGAGGTTGACCGGAAATGGTCCGCCTTTTATTCCATTATTGGCTTCCCCAACCTCCGGCCAATTACGGGCTTCCCCCACCACTTGTTCATGTATATACCCCTCCCGCTACCCGCGGGGAATTATTTATTTACTTTTTCCTTATTTGTACTTATTTACTAACAAATACAAGTATTTACATTGTACACATAGGGATCCAATAAGATCCTAACGTTGTGACGTCCGGTAGCGAGCGGACGGGGCGCACGGGAGCGAGATATATCTATATTTCCCCGTCCCCCGCTTCAGGAGTATAAATATTCGCCCGCCTAACGGTTCTCGCCTAACGCCTAACGCCTAATATAAATATGCGGTTCTCTCACTGCACTCGAACACTGCACACAGACACCGTCCCCGCCGGCGGAGACGTGGACGTCCCCCCCGATACACCGTTAACACACACCGGCCCTCAGCCAACATGTTCACTAGGTATAGACACGTGCCTGGGCGCTTCTCGCCAACTCGCGATCCCGCGGTTTCCCCCCAATGCAACGCCCTAAGCCGAGGTCCGTTCCTTCCGCCGGTTTACCGCCGGTTTACTACTGCAGCACAACTGCAGTTTTCCCCTTCAGGGAAATCCACTGTTTCGTGGTCCTCGGTGGAAACCTAACGGTGCCAACGATCCGAGCGGGGTGTTGACCCAAATACACCCACCGAGCCCCTTCAGGGTGAAGCAGTCATTTGGACGGGAGCTAGGTAACCGGCCTTGGGGGATCTCCTAGTCGGCCTCTGGTTTGCCTTTCAGCGACACACCTAGTGTCGGTCGGGTGTGTCTACACCCTTCGCACTAGACCCCATAGGGCCCCGTAGGGCCCCGTCGCACATTAAGATTGGCGACCTCAAGGTTAGGAGATCTCAATTGCAAGCACCCCAGCTTCAATAGTCATACTTCAAACCGTAACGGAAATCGCCTTTACAGACTTATCGACCTACTGGACTTTGACGTCATAGCTCCCACGACGCCAACTCATTACCCTTCTATAGTTACCCACAGACCCGACGTCCTCGACATCGCCCTTTTCAAAGACATTACCCTACGTCTAAACTCACTAGAAACCCTTGCCGAGTTAGACTCTGATCACCGCCCCATAATCATGAAATTAGGACGGCAGACCGATTCACCTCCCCATGACAAGACCATTATCGACTGGGCCAAACTAAAAGAAGCCCTTAAGGCTTCTAGCTCTCCCCACCTCGACTCTATCCCCGACGACCTGACCAGTGCGGATGACACAAACACGGCGGTCTCTGGACTCGGCAGCCACCTTAAGGATTTAATCCAAAGCTCCTCCAGGCGGGTCCCAGCGGCGAATAATCGCCGATGGGAGCTGCCTGAGGGCATTAGGGAGCTGCTAAGAGCCAAGAACGCAGCCATCCGTGCTTACGACTCCTTCCCATGTATCGAGAATAGGCGTAGAATGCGAGCTTTACAGAGGGACGTAAAGAATCGCATCGCTGAATTCAGAAACAAAAATTGGGAAACCCTGTTGTCAGAGATCTCGCCATCACACACAGCCTACTGGCGGATGGCGAGGTCTATGAAAACAGACAATACAGCCTCCATGCCCCCACTGACTAGACCGAACGGTCCTCCCGCATTTGACGATGCAGAGAAGGCCGAATGCCTGGCTGATAGCCTAGAGGCCCAGTGCTCCCCTAGCCGCCAGCCGGTTGACGAGTCCCACGTCGACCTGGTTGACGGAGAGGTGAGTCATCGAGCCTCCATCCCTCCCTCAGACTCCCTTCTACCGGTTACGGTTTCAGAAATCCAGGAGATTATTCAAAATCTTAAAATTAAGAAATCTCCTGGTATCGACGGAATACCCAACAGGGTGTTCAAAAGTCTTCCGATCCAATTGATCGCCCTCCTCGCGGCCATCTACAATGCGGCCATGCGGAATCATCTCTTTCCAGCCGCCTGGAAAGAAGCCGTCGTCGTCGGCATCCCCAAACCGGGCAAACACCGCTTGGATCCCGCTAGCTACAGACCATTAGCCTATTGAATACAATGGCTGAAATATATGAAGGAGTCCTCCATACCCGCCTGCTGAGACACATTGACTCAAAAGGCCTTCTAATCAACGAACAGTTCGGCTTTAGAGCCAAACACTCCGCAGTCCAACAAGTGCACCGAATAACGGAGCACATACTTTCAGGTCAAAATCAAAAGAGACCTCTCAGAACACTAGCTGTCTTCTTCGACGTAGCGAGGGCCTTTGATAAGGTGTGGCACAACGGTTTAATTTATAAACTGTACCAACTGGAGGTGCCCGAAAGTCTCATTCTCATCATTAGAGACTACCTTACCAATCGCACCTTTCGCTACAGAGTTGAAGGCACGCTATCCAGCCCCCGCCCAATAAGAGCTGGAGTCCCCCAGGGCTCCGTTCTAGCACCCACGCTCTATTCACTCTATACTAACGACACCCCCCACCCCCCAGGAATAGAGCTCGCCCTCTTCGCGGACGACACCGCCCTCTACGCTTCAGATAGGAACGTACGCATGCTCTCTCTACGCCTCCAGCGCGCAGTCACCGCCCTAGGCGAGTGGTTTGTGAAGTGGAGGATAGAGATAAACCCGGGGAAAAGTGCAGCCATGTGCTTCCCATGCTGTCTTACTCCAAAGCTCTCCCCTCTCCCGATAACCCTTCTCGGTCAAACGATTCCTCTCGTCAAAAAGACCAAATATCTCGGAGTCACTCTAGACCACAGAATGACCTTCCGAGATCACATCAAAACTGTCCGCAAGCGAGCCGCCTTTGTGCTCGGTCGCCTCAACCCCCTCATAAGCGGGAAAAGTAAAATGTCGCTTAGAAATAAGTTGACATTATACAAATCTCTCGTCCGTCCCATCATGACCTATGCCTGCGTTGTGTTCGCACACGCGGCTCCCTCTAACATCAAGACCCTCCAAAGGCTCCAAAACAGATTCGCGCGCAAGGCCGTGGCTTCACCATGGTACTTGCGTAACGTCGACCTCCACAAAGACTTTGAGCTTCCCTCCATCGTCAAATACATGAAAGACTCTGCCCGACGCTACTATGACGCCATCCCCCATCATCCCAATACTCTGATTGTCTCCTCCCTCACCTACACACCGGATAGGAGTGCCCCTCCCCGCTATCGTCGGCCGCGGCACATCCTGGACGATCCCGACGACCCGATCACCGCTGCTCACCGATTCACCGATCAGCGGTTCTCACTTCGCACTCGAACACTGCACACAGACACCGTCCCCGCCGGCGGAGACGTGGACGTCCCCCCCGATACACCGTTAACACACACCGGCCCTCAGCCAACATGTTCACTAGGTATAGACACGTGCCTGGGCGCTTCTCGCCGACTCGCGATCCCGCGGTATCCCCCCAATGCAACGCCCTAAGCCGAGGTCCGTTCCTTCCGCCGGTTTACCGGCGGGGGAGCCCTTAGGCTCGTTGCAACACACACTTTTGCTCCTGGCTGAGCGCCTTCTGCGCTCGCCCTAATCTAAACAAGTCCGGTGACTCTTGAAAGGCCAATAGGGCCACAAGAATTTAGTCCTTCCGAAAAAAAAAAAAAAAGGCGGGCCATCATTTGTTCTCCGGGCGTCACAGCGTACACCCATATTGCGCCCTAGCATGTCCTCACCTACACTATCTACCAACTTATATCCTGATAAGTAAGCAAAGACATACCAGGGATCACCATCATTAAAATTACACAACATACCATAAAAACTTATAAACTAGTTGCGAAACTAACTATATACACATTTGTACAAGTATCCTAGCCAGCTAATATTTCGTCGTCAACAATAAGATTTGAAACATTTGTTATCGTGATTGAAATAAATCGTGAGTAACCTGTTTACATAACAAAAAATATGTATATCAGTACTTACGCCAAAGTTGTAGTGACATCAAGACTAAGTACAGGATTGCATTTTCCAGACCCTTTGCAATCGGCCGCCCAAATGGAACCAGATTTTTGCATTACACTTGCGCTGCTCAGAGTAACGCGACGCGCTTCGAACTTGTCCATATTAATGGGACTGTCATCAAGTGTGGCAGATATCGTGAAACCTATCAGCTTCGTGTAGTCACCCTTCAGGAAACCAGATAGATAGAACTCTTTATTGCACACCAAAACAAAACAAGACAGTAATAGACATTGCAACACATGAAATGCACAAAAGCCGGTCTTATCGCTGCTGGTGGTCTCTGCCAGACAATCTTTGAGTAGAGAGGAAATAAATGTTGTAATCACAGGTACAGTATATATAATTACATATAATATATTATATACATATCTCAATATACCTATACATAAAAAAGAGGAAATGTTACAAGTGATGAAAAGATTGAAGAAAAATATAATTTACTAGCGTCCTGCCCTCGCTTCGCTACTGTTTATAAGATTTTTTTTTTCAAAATTTCAAAGTAAAATATAGCGCATATTAGACACGGATAATGTAGCTTCCTATTTGTGAAAGAATTTTTGAAATCAGTTCAGTAGTTCCAGAGGTTACCCCCAACATACACACAATTTTACCTCTTTATTATATTAGTATAGATTAGTATAGATGAAATAAAGGACACATTAAACGAGATAACCAAAACTATATAATAAAAGAGAAAAAGGAAATAGGAAGGAGAAAAAGAGAAATATGTCAGTAACTTAATGAAAGATTACAAAGCTAAATGTTATTAGTATCTATGTTTAAGTAAGTGGCTAATAGTGTTTAGAAACCAAGCTTGTCATTAGACTTTTTCATCACTACATAGCTTTACAGATGCAAATATAAAACACGTTTTTAACATATACATATAAGTGGTATTTAATGATATCTATAAGGAGATAATTATTTAAGCGGTTTTTAAATATTCGAGCGGTTACACTGGGCAGTTGTTAATTAATATTTGGGCGGTAAAATAATTGATTGGGCAGTTAGATAAATAGTTCGCCAGTTCTTGGAGTTCGGTAAAAATCTAACGTTATTTTGATTGAAAAGTCTTTATCCAGAAACGTTTCGGCTTGATAAGGTTAGGGAGGAGGGGAGGAGGGAGGAGGGGAGGAGGGGAGGAGGGGAGGAGGGGAGGAGGGGAGGAGGGGAGGAGGGGAGGAGGGGAGGAGGGGAGGAGGGGAGGAGGGGAGGAGGGGAGGAGGAGAGGAGGAGAGGAGGAGAGGAGGAGAGGAGGAGACATTTGAAATCATTTAGCTTTGTTTGCATTAAAATACTTACTTGCGGAGTAAGAATAGTTATGTCCTTACAAAAAGCTTCCCCTGTCGTTGTTCTCCTTATTAGTTGCGTATACGTCATAGTATCTGCTAATGGTAGATCTTTAAATACTGCGTTTGCATGCATTATGTTTACTTTTACTGACAGCTCTGTAAAAAAGGAAAGTTTATAGTTTGATTGATAAACTGATACTTAGGTACAGGTATAGTTCGTGTAACTGATGCAACGCGTCAATCTTGCACGTAAAATAAAATGAAATGTCAAAATACCCCTACGTGAAAAGCAATCTTCGGCCGAGGTCGTACTGGTATGGCGATGACGACACGACGGCAAATTTACTAAAACAACCTTTTTTAAAATAGTGTTGGCCGCATGGCTGAAACTGCGTGCAATTTTTTTCGTTTGTGTAGGTCGTAATATTAAAATGTTCGACAGCAAAGGAACGTGTCCGCATTGAATATGTTATAGTGACGCCATTTGATTTTAGCAAAACGATGGCGGAACAACGGCGATTTCAACGCGAATTGTAAACAAATTTTAATTAATATATTATAATAACAGCGTATTACCGGCCGCACTGATACGTGATTCGCGCGAAAGAGCGAGATGTACTTCGTGTGAGGAGAAGCGCGAGAGTCACTAAGCTGTGAAACGGCGTACTTAGCCAATGCGACCAGCCATTACGCGTTGGAGTGGCGATTTCTCTGGTTTATCTCTACTCTAGTGCAGTGCCACATTTATTCGAGTCCTCATCGCCTTATCGGTGCGGCCACGGCCTTAGAGTCAGGGATATAGGGTCATATTTACGCGTAGTAACATTCACAACAACAACAAGCAAGGCTGTGAGTTGCAAGAACTGTACATTCTGTAAAATAATTACCGCGAATTGTTCATTAGGAAAGCCGGCGCAAAAAGGTGAATTTATTTATTTTGCTGTAAGTTGGTAACACTGTTGGTATAAGTCACGTGAAATGATGAGAATTTTAGGAGGGATTTTTATCCCTCGTTTTAAAATTTTTATATCAAACCAATAGTTTGCCTTAAATACAATTTCTTGTGCTGAATCGTTGAAAAGTTAGAGAAAGCCTATCGTGAGGATATATAAACGGGTTAAACATACTTTTCGAAGAATATCGTATTAGCCACCTGCTATTTTTTTAATATGTAGGTAAGTTAGAACTCCTTTTGAGACTGCTATGGAGCCATATGGACCAATTTTGATCATTCAAAGGTTTTTTATTTTATCAACTTTTACAAAACGAATTTTATCAAAGACTACCTACCACAGGTTATTTTTATTTTATTGATTTAAACTTTAATGTATAAAGAAACATTGTACAAAAAGCGGATTTCATGCCTAGTGGCATTCGCAGGTCAACCTTTGGTTAAATAGAAATACGAATAAAAGTCGATTATGCGTCACTTGAAGCGGCATGTGTCACTGTCTGAATGTGAAGTTACATTTAACGGATATTACCTTTAAAACAATAAATATATAACAATAAATACGGATATAAAACAAATTAAGATAAAGAACATTAAAACTACGAAATACTCACTTGCATATATTTCCTGTGGTTGTTCTGGATATGTTACGCCTATACAAGATTTGAACACGAAGAAGTCTTTGTTCGTACGATTCTGCAATCAAACAAATATATAAGTACTTTAATTAGACTTATTTTAGTCTCAATACATGCTATATAAGAAGAAATTCTGTGACAAAAGGACAAGGTTCAGAGCGGTGATTCTGATTCTCAATGTAGGACAGGACTCAATGTACCTACACAGTAGGGATTCCCCGTGAGTTCAGAGACAATCAGAAGCAAATTATGAAATTACCTAGACCCAAATAAACTTTCGGCTGCCCCATATTAAAACCTAGTAAGTATTTTTAGCCTATTTTACAGGAGAACCCAAAAACATTCAAACAGCCAAGTTAAAATATACGAAATTACAAAAAAAATATATATTACATACAATACAAGGCTCATATGTCCATAAATACGAGATTTTAATATGGATGTCTTTGCATAGTGTGAAAGCTATCCGTCTAAATTAAATTTTGTCAAAAAACCCATTTATCTAAATTTGCCGTTACTGGGTTTTGATATGCGACGGCGAATTTGTCTTTAGAGTACAGCGAATCTTTTACACAGTAGATAGGATCATTACCAATCATAATCAAATCACTGGTGTACCATTTTTTGTATGTTTCTATTTGTATATTTTTGTGGTAAATCACCTGTAAATCACCGTAGACTTCGAAAACGGTGACGGTAATGGACGCGATGCATCTCAGTAACATGACGCTGTCACTGCCGGGAGCACCGATGGCTAACTCTGGAATGTTTTATGATTTTAGATAAAAGGTGATTTTTGATATTAGGATATGATATATACTGGTAATGTCAAATGATATCGGGAATTGTTCAATGAAACAAGAAGTATTGGTTTAATCATTCAAATTTTGTCTCCTTCGAAACAGGCTCCATTTGATGCGATACAATTACGTCAACGAATAATCCAGTCGTCGAAACACTTCTGTAGGAACTTTCTGGTATGGCCAAGTTCCTTAAGCGATTTCTGTTTTTTAACATCAATGGACTTAAAATATCTTCCATGAAGCGGTAATTTGAATTTCGGGAACAAGAGAAGTCACACGGAATCATATCACGCGAATATAGTGCTTGGTATATTCGCTATATTAAGTCATTAGTTGTATTTTTGCTGCATTTTTTTAAGAAAATTTGGGTTCTTCGGAATTAGCTGTGCCGGGACAGGCTCCATGCTCAAAGCATCAACTAAAATGGTTCGAACGGATTCATAAAATATGTCCAGCTTCTGAGGTATCTCTCTTTAGCTTATACGACGATTCACCATCACTATTCTTTCATTTTGTTGATGGTTTCGTCAGTCGAAGATTGAATTGAACATTGAAAATTGACTGGAACGAGACAAGTTTTCAACCTCGGCCTTCTTTGAATGCCCTGTACCATTCGTATACTCGGGTTTTTGACAAAGCTGACTCACGATAGGCTTTCTCTTACATTTTTAACAATACAGCACAAGAAATTTCATTGGAAAAGCAAACTCTTTGTTCGATATTTTTATCGATCATAAAGTTCGCAGAGCACACTTGAAGTCATCAAACGGGTAATCACAAACAACTGTAATCAAACGGGTCGATAGATGCGCCAAAATTTCACATGACAAATACATACAGTTCTACCAACATACAGCAAAAAAAAATGTGCCGGTTTTACAATGAACAATTCCTGGTAATTACTTGACAGAATGTATACCCTGAATCATCATTTTTTTTATAGACGAGTGGGCGGACGAGCAAGCGGTATTGAAGTATTTATTAATATATGAAGCTCCTGCTCACGGCTTCGCCTGATCGATTTAGAATTACAAACTATTCTGTATCAGTCCTATGAATTATATGGCATTGGTTGTGATACGTCGATTGGTAAAAATATTTTATATCAAACTAATTTAGGATTGAGACAACATTTGAGATGAGAATAATAGTGTGGCAAAAATGGAGGCTTATTTGATGGAAATTCTGACATATTTCATTCACTACTGAAACCGAAATTCATTACATTTTTACATTTTTTAGCACATTTTATTTTTTTATTAATTCTGTGAGAGAGGATTAACGTGGCCATTGGAGTGCGCGAAACGGTTGTGGGATTCCAGTGTGCATTCTCTCCCTTCCAAGTTACTTAGACTTCCCAAGTATTCCAGTCTAGAACTGTGATTCAATTAATTTTAATTCACTGTTTTTACTGAATTTAATTTCGCCACTAGAGCTTTACTGAATTTATTTATGATCTTGTAATGTATCAATAGGCCATCATAATTATTTTGTTTTTAGTTGTTTTTTTCAATTTTTTTATAATTGTTAATTGTTATTTGTAAATAAGTAGGCATCATTTATGCTTATAATAGCACGAATATGTTATTAAACAAACTTACCATTACATCCATTTTTGTCATAGTCCTGTAGCGCCGTGAGACTGAGTCCAAAACTCCTGTGTTCTTTTCCAGCGATTCTTTGTAGATACGACTTGCCTTCAACGAGGTCTGCTCCCGAATACAGGTACACGGCCCCACGACCTTCATCTTCGTACGGAGCGGCGATTACAATGTCTGGTTTCACACAAAATGTAAGTATAGAAATAAATTGTGAAATTACACAAAAAGATAAATATAGGAATACTAAAATTACCATATAATTTCTGTATAAATACAGGGTTAAATAAAAAAAATACCAGCAGCACACAGAATTTATTTCGTGAAAAAATAAATTCGTGTGTTCTAAAGCTGTGTATCGATTATGCGCGGCAGCCCCGCGAGCCTTTTTTTTCTCACGGTCCGTTCAACGATCAGTATTCGTGAGTTATTAATTAAGTTGCCGGTTGTCGCCAGATGTTGCGCGAGTGAATCTCAACAATGATACATCCGTCCCGACTGCGCGAGAGCAAAATACAGGATGCGCCTTTGAGATTGGTTCGCCGCGCGGCATTGTGCGTGCGGCAACATTTTAATTGGCTCGCGCGGCAACACGGTGTCGATCACGCGCGGCAATGATCGCGGATTTTCCGCGCGTAAGCGATTACACAGCGATTAAGATGATAATAATAAATCTACAAAGATACAAATACTGCGCATCCGGGGGCGTGTCAACGTTTGTCATTCTTGACTGATGATGGCATATATCGCGGATGTTACAGGGCGACAGTGTCTACTTACCAGAAGCTGGACTGTCGGTTCGTCTGATACTTCCTTTGGATAAGTATTAGTGGTAACGGTTAATAACTTAGGTTCCATCGCACATCAGCAATGTGTCTAGAATGCTCGTATATGCCTCTGGCTATCTCTCGCCTTAAAACATTTATTTTTCATTTAATAAATAAACAGACTGAAAATACAAATTAGTTTACCATCTTTATTGTCGCCGTCCAAGTCACCAGCGTTAGCGACTGCGCTTCCAAATCGACCACCCTCCTTGTCGCCGTACAGAGTTTGATTTAATATTAGCATCTGCAATTAAAAAAAACCTAATGATAATTAGGTACATTATTTCACTTTACTGACTTTGGGATCTGATTTCTAAGAAGCAATAATTTACTGTCATTATATGCTGCAAGAATTTCTAAAATATTTTGATGTACAGTCAGCAACAAGGTAATTTATACCTATCGGTAGCCCTTTGGAGTGCATTAGCGTGCTGCTGACTGTACCTACATCGATCTTACGCTAGAAATGGTGTATTATATTTAATATTTTTTTAAGATCTCTACTTATGTAAATATCTGTAATCACCAAATCACTTAATTTAATCATTTTTATTTTACGTTCCCATTTTCGAATAAATTAGCTACGCACATCAGAAAATTAGTAGGTACTTATACTTTTATTATTGTCCGATTATCATAGGTAGAGCGCTGACAGTTTTATCTATTTATAATTCATTTTATGTAAACACCGTTTATTTCTTAAGTCATAAAACACAAAAAGAGAAAAAAATCGAATCGTAAAAAAAAAGAGAAAAAATATAGAGAAATATCGTCTTAAATAACTATCGAGTTGTAAAATGATTTGTACTACATTTATGATAAGATTTATGTCAGCTCCCATTATTCTTCCTATAATAACCGGACCATAGAAATGAAAATTTGTTACGATAAGATATTGATAACCACTATTGGTTTAGCAATACCAAGACATAATTTTGTTAATTTCAAAACGGTAAAATCGTGGTCCTTCCTCTTACAAAATTTGATTCTATACAAAAATTGTATAATACCATAGCTTATGTCTCTCGGCCGTGTGGTTGTGAGCCGGTTATAAAATGGCACAGCCCCATCTCTTCCTGCGTATGTCGTAAAAGGAGACTAAGGGATAACAAAGCGACCACCACAAGCCCTGAGGAAATACATCACTTCTTAAAGAGTGGACTCGCCAACCCACTTGGCTAGCGTGGCGTTTTAAGGCCATGTATCCCTCCTGCACAACACAATGTGTATTAGGAGGCCCATGCCGAACAGTGGATACTGAAAGGGCTGGTTGCATTGCATAATGTCTCTCCATTGCTGAAACACGGGCCTCTCCCACGGCCTGCCCCCATACTCGATCTGCTGCTCTTCTCATTCAACCAATAACGGCGACTATCTTTGATACATGGGCTCACCTTGTCAGAGACTACACTACTTTTCTACGTGATCTCCTCACGTGGTCACCAGATTACCGCCAATTAGTTAATAATGACTTCGGAGATTTAGGAATTAGGATTTGTAAAGAAAATTAGATGGAGAAAGAGAAGAGTTGAAGATCGCTGAAGATACAAGTTGATATTATAGTACGGTACAGTAAAGGACTGGGAAAATAAGGGGTACAACAGGTTAATGAGCTTTCTACATTACATTGTAATGCAACCAGCCCAGCCCTTTCAGGACTGCTGGACGTGGGCCTCCAAATGCACATTGCCTTGTGTACGAGAGTGTATGGCTTTAAAACGCCATGCTGGCCAAGCGGTTTGGCGAGTTCACTTTTTTAGAGGGAGTGTATTTCCTCAGGGCTTGTGTTAACCGCTTTGTTATTCCCTAGTCGCCTTTTACGACACCGCACGGCACTCATTACATTACATTACACTCTTATTAGATGTTATTATTCTCATTACAATGCACTCTTTTATTAGATGGGCTGGGATATGATAACTAAATTTTTAATTTGCACAGCCGAGCTGTTACGGTACATCCGGTAATTAATAAATAATAAAAGTAATTCCTATGCTTACATTTGGCATGTGAGCTGAATAAATATATACAGCACCGACATCATACGAGAGATTGAGATGCGAAGCGTACGCAGGCGCACCTACAAGTAGATCCGAGCGCTTCGTCGTGCTCAGCTTGGCGGAGCAGAGCGCACCACCGAACAGTGAGCCCAAATGCTGATCCACTATACTTTTACCCCTCTTCACTTCCAAATTGCCTTTTCTCAAAGTGAAGAATAAAATCTGGAAAATAAAATTTGGAATGTTATTTCTATTTAATTTTAATCATTTCGTCCTATATTTATCTACTTACACGGGTCTCAACGCGTATGTTTACCGTATTTATTTTACTTGACGTTTCGGTTCGGTTGTACCGACCATGGCGCATTCTTTAAGTGCATTATTTTAAAATCACTGGATTCCACACCGTGAAATTTTTTTATCCATCTTCTCAATTTAATTTTTAACTTGTTAACCATACGCATTGAGACCCGTTTAAATAGATAAATATATGTGAAAAACGAGAAAATCTCAAATGTTACTTTTTATCCCAAACAAATAACAAACAAATAAAGGCAGGCTTAACTAACACCTTGTTAAATGTTGATTAAATCAGAGAAGTTGTGAGAGCAATAGAAATCTAGCAATGTATTTATATTTTAAATAAAGCTATATATGTAAATAAATATAACCGTAACCGGGACTTTCTTGTCCACCGCTGGACATTGTCTTGTGCATGAGAGATGTATGACCTTAAAAAGTCACGTTGTGGGCTGGCGGCACGAATCCACTCTTGTAGAAGTGATAGAGTTCCTCAGAGCTTGTGGTAGCGAATTTGTGATCACTAAGTCGCCTTTTACGACACCCACGGGATGAGATTGGATGCTGTTATCATAAAACCAGCCGATATCACTCTGCCATATATAAATACCATATAAATAAATAAATATATGTCAGTTTAATTTCATATAGACTTCTTATAGAATTTAATGTGAGTATAATGAAAATTGAATCAAAATATAATAAAAGATATATTTAAATTATCCATGTCATACGAAAATATAAAAGTTGAAATAAACGAATACAAAATGAAGAATGTTACGTGGATAGACAATAAGGCATCCATTTGAAAGTTTCTTCTGTCACCCGGACAGAGGTGTAAGTACCTTCTGTAATTTACGATATGCATTACCTTTCCCTTCCCTATGTCTCCGTATGGTGAAGATATAGCGTACGTGGTGAAGCTACCAAAGAAATTCCCTGATGCAATGCTGTAGCCTGAAACGGTAAATACCAAGGTTGTATTATAAAATTACCAATGCTTAACACTATAAGATTAACAAGCGTCATTAACGATGAAAGAAATAACTAAGAAATATAAACGGTTGTTTATTATGCTAATAAGCACCAACTCGGGTTATAACCGCAGCGTTGAGTACAACGCTGATTTTCAGTTAAATGTAGTTTCTCTTTAGTGTTTCTCATACATTTTTCTTTCTATAACAATATGTAATATGGCTTATATTCACATCGGTTTGCGGTTTTAACGGAAAAACTGAAGTACTACACCTACGAGTATGTCGGTACAGAGGTTAATTTCGATTACTACTGGGTGACGTAATTTCTCAATTATTAAAACGTTAGATAAGCCAGGTAAAAAGTTATCGACAGGATTCCAATCGAATTAAGCCCTTCCATACATTATATAGTTAAATGATCGGTAATCGATATGCATAGACGCGTTATTAAATTCTAGTAACTTTTGATGACGATGTCGGTACAAACCGGTCGCACTATTCACGAAAAAATGTTCTCAAAGAGTACATACAGGACTATTAATTTGTCGGAAATATACGAATAACAAGAACAAACCCAGGACCTCACTGCAACTAAGGATACCATCAGACTATTCAGTTACCAAATGGCTACGGAAGAATTCACGAGTATTATTTAGATCTTACCAAAATTAAAACGGATAATATCGGAGGTTTGTGTGTGACCGTTAGTTAAAGATGGAGTCGCTTTAGGGTTTAAATACATCAGAACTCGTCCTGAAACAAAGCATTAATACAGATTACTGATATGTTTCCCATCGCATCTGTCCCATCAGTGGTACAGACCAGAGTTTCTATTTGAAATATGCTATTTAGGTATACCGAGATACTGGTTGCGAGGATTAGCAACGCTGCTGGAGAAGGGAAACCATAGACAAAATCACATAGAGAAGTTCAAATGTTGATAGTGAAAAATGGCTTCCGTTCGAATAGAGACACGATGCACGAACGGCGGCTAGTTTTTTTTTCGTATATGGTAATGGTGCAATTAGCACATTATGCCAGTGTCAAATTATCTTCGTAATAAACAATGTCAAAGTCTAAAACGTATCATGTCAATCGTTCCGTCGAATGCACGAGTCACTTAGTAAAGTTATTGAATACAGAAGTTATTGAATACACGAGTAGGTTTATTGAATACAGAAGAGGACTCATTGGAAGCACACGAAAGACTATTAAACCACAAAACGCACAATACACATTATTTTTAATAATAATATTTTTGTAATATTACAAACAAAAATTCAACATCAATTCTCGGGTTCCCGCCAAAAAGTCCACTTAAAAAGTTGTTTATCAATACTGTCCTCCTAAGAAGAAATACATAGTAACGGTTTAACCATAACAAAAATAACGTTATATTCAGAAATTAAAAATAAACATAGAGAACAAACAATTGTTAGTCCTTTTGTTTTATCTAAAACTGCAAGTTTCTAGCTTAATTTAAAATTAATAAAAGAAATAGCGAAAGTTTTTGCAGTTTTCTCGAATATCATCAAAATGTACTTGTGCCTTTTTTTCAAAGGAGGGCAGAATAGAGCATAGACAAGCAAAAAAGCCGAGATCTGTGCTAGTTAATTAAGTCTATAAATTTACCTGCGGACATTGCTGGGCTACCCACTAATGTGCTGTTGTTATCTATTTCCACACTCCATCCAAACGAGTTCGTTACATTTTCTGAAAGCAAAATAATGATTTCATTATTTAATAGTGTATACTGTACTTGTGTATGTAATAGTGTATGTTATGAGCCTGCCTTATTTATTTGCGACATGCGCCATTTTACGCATTTATGGACTTATGGTGTCACTTGTGGACGTTCTAAACCAAAAAAAAATACTGGACTTCATAGCGCTCTTTTATTGATTAATGTGATTTATATCTAATTTCTTTTATATAATTATTCTTTATTTGAATTGTACTAAAATTTTGTGTTTTTTATTTACAATATTTTACTAGTACGTGTCTAATAACCTATAGATAATTGTTTTTTATTGACTTTTAAAACTAATTTAATCTGTAATTAAGAACAGATTGAAAAAAATATGAAAGTTGCTTTCGATACCTTTTACCGCGCGAAACATTTTGTAAGTGTTGTAATTAGTTCCAAAATATAAAAAAATATGTAGGTAGTTATTTATATTTGTTTAAAATGGGTTTTATCAATTATTTTAATACCAGTAATTGTGATCATAATGAAGATTCGTCGACATGTATTTAAAATTATCTGAATGACGGTAAGTATCCATGATGGAAAAAAAAAATGATTAAAAACAGTTTAATAAATATACGATACAGCTAGGGATTGCAATCCCGCATTATTTGAGGGTCTGCGGGATCCCGCAACAACTATTCCGATCCGCGTGGATCCTGCAAACTTATAAAAAATAGCGCGAACGTGTGTCTGCGCAAAGGACAGTTATTAAAAGTGACAACAAAAATGTTGAAACTGCACTGGAGCTATTAAAACTGAAACTATATAAACCAACAAGCGTAGAGGCAGACATGGCCTTCTCGGCCGCTGGATACAAATGCAATGCAATGCCACCAGCTCTTTCAGTATCCACTGCTGGACGGCCGCTGGATATACCTACATATTATATGGAGTTCTTTAAAAATTAAGATGACGTACGAAACAATCGACACTATATTTTGTTTCTTAGGATTATTCTTTCAAAAGTAGAAAAGATGATTGATATAATAAAATCAATCCATTTTTTTTAAATAAGCGTATTAATTATGTTACAACCCAATGTGATCTACAATTACTGTATATAAACATAAGTTATATATAAGTTATCTTATATATAAACATACATATATAACTATAATACATACACATATTTCTTTAAACCGAAATATGTGATTTATTTATTTTTAGATTATTGTAATTTGATAACACATACAAACTGATGAAAACTATACTATGAAAATTAGTATGACTGATTAGAGATTAATTACCACTACTTGATTAAGTCTAAATTAAATTTAGGTAGGTACAATAAATAGTACAGAACTAAATAAATAATTAACATTTAAAAGTTCATTTACACAAAGTTATTTTAATGTATACTCTCCTTAATGTAACGTCTGTATGTTGATTTACTCGTATTAGTTATAAGAGTCTTAACATTTGATTCAAATTAATGTTATTTAGTTAACAGAAATATCTACTATTGTCGATTTTTATACAAAAATATTAAAGTTGGATTATAATTCCGCTATATTCAACTCGAATTATTCGTACCTACTCCACTCAAGGACTCAACATATTTTTGTAATCCCATCCCGCATCATCCAATCCTTTTTCCAAATACTGATTCCTATCTTTAAAGGTAGGCTGCTCATCTTCGGGTGTTACAACATTTTTCATTATTGAGTGATATTATCATGTGTCACATATTTGCATGGACGACAGCACTCACCACCAGGTGTACTGTCTGCTCGTCGGCCTGAAATAATAATCAGTAGAAAAAAATACTCAGTAAACTCTCTGGTGCTCTCTGTACGAGAAGAGGTTAGAACTTACCACGGCCTTTACCAAATGATAGTCAGTAATACTAAGTTCTAGGCTATTACAACATTATTTCTACAAAAAAATATTCTTACCAAAAACTGTCGCACCCTTGTTCATATCCTTCATCTTCACTTGAGTCATCATCGTCGGATCCGTCATCGCGTTGGGCGCTGAATAACACCTGGCGAACGTCGAGTACTGGGCAAACTTCAGTTCTCTTGCGGGAGCTGAAATATGTTGCTTATGAAGTAGGTATCAAAAGAATATCACAAGAATCAAGAGTACATCAAAAGAAGCGATTTTGTGTTGAAAACCAACGGTAGCGAAATGCACAGCTAGTATGCGCTGACGCAAGGTGCCGTTCCTACTTGTTTTTCTTTTATAGGGTCGTAGGCGGACGAGCAAGCGATAAATGTTACCGCCGCCCATGGACACATGCATTGCTAGGAGGTATGCGGGTACTCCGCCGACCTTGCAAAATCCTATTCACAGCCTTATTGAAGAACCCAATATCGTAGCGGAATGGAAAGACCTCTTGAGGCAGTTCATTCCACAGGCTACAGGTTCGCGGTATAAAATGGTTTTTGGACCGATCAGTATGTATCAAGGAAACACGGATGCACCGCACTTCTTTGACGGGAGATGCGGTTGTAGAAATCCGAGGTGGCAATTATGTTAAACAGTTATAGCATTCTCCATTGTACAGGCGGCAGAACACGCAGAGAGACTACGTATTTCCGAACGATGAGGGGTTCTAGACCTCCCGTGAGAGTGGAATTGTCGACAATTCGAACACCTCGTCGTTGGATGTAGTCAAATGGGTCCTCTGAGCTGTACTTATTCCATATGAGGCTACCCTGAGTTTTGAAGAACGTCAGAAATTATCCAGGGTTGAAGTACCGCTTCGCTACGTTCTATTCTTTCATTATGAGTATGTTGTGGTAATATGCCTTTATTGTACATCAAACATATGTACATATATAATAAACATATATAGTCAGGGGGAGAGTGCACGTTACAATCCAACAGCCGCTGGGCCCGCTCGACTGGCCACGTTACCCCTCTCTCACAGAAGACTACCTTGAAATGTACTGCATTTCCCACTTTATCTTATTTCCCTAATATACGTACGTGTTTCGGTAGTGAGTTAGATGTGCCAGAGCCCATTCCCATCCTATCCCTCCCCATTTTTCCAACCCTTTCTCCAAATCCATTCCTATATTTCCAAAGGTAGACAGCGCATCCGGAGTCCAGTCAACGTTTGTCATTTTGGACTAATGTTGGCATGTATCGCGGATGACTATGGGCGACAGTATCCACTTACCATCAGGTGGACTGTACGCTCGTCTGCCGCCTTCGTCCATAAAAAATAACAAAAAGATAAATCAAGTTAGTTATTAAAAAGTACAACAGGCGGCCTAATTGTCAAAACGATTTCTTCCATGGGACATTTGGGTGGTAAGATGAAAATTGACGACAAATAAAGGTGAATATATAATTTACACAGAAAATTTATTAAATCAATTAATTTTGATCGCAATCCCACAATATCATATGATTAAATTTCTTAACTACAATTTCTTACTTTAGTAAAAAAGGGATTTATTAAAAAAAAGTAAAATAGCTTAATTTTTATCGTTTCTTTCGACATCAAAGATACCCAAAAGCTGTGCTACTTCCAATTTGCGGACGCCAACGATACTACCCTTGTGTTACCCTGTTATGTTTACCCTGTGCACCAGTCATGACCATAATAAATTAGGGACTTACGTTCTCGATTTACTTCAACAAATCGCGGAGCGCAAACCTGTAAATAATTTAAATCAGTTTGTAATTCCTCAGCATAGATTTTGTTACAATTATTACTTTTCTTGTGAATAGAGTTTAATTATCAACATCATTGTCTTATCTGCTTTAGTTTAACTTTTGCAGCTGATTTTTTTATAGAAAAAGGCGGCAGACGAGAATACAGTCCACCCGATAGTAAATGGATACTGTAGCCCATGGACATCCGCGATACATGCCAACTTCAGTCCAGAATGACAAACGTTGACACGCCCCCGGGTTGTGCTGCCTACCTTGGGTTGGGAAAATGGGGAGGAATAGGATAGAATGGCATGGGAATGGGCTCTGGCATATCTCACCCACTACCGAAACACGTACTTACATTAGGGAAATACGATAAAGTAGGAAATGCAGTACATTTCAAGGTATTCTTCCGTGAGAGAGGTAACGTGGCCAGTCGAGTACGCACAGCAGCTGTGGGAATTCAGCGTGCACTCTCACCCTACATAATAGAATATATAGAATTTTTCTGTGAAACTTACATAGAACTTTGATAATTAACTCTTATAGTTTGATAAGAACTGGAGATACTATAGCTTGATGGCGGAGTTAGCTAAGAAAGTTTGGTGGGTGGCATTCCTATCTAACAATGTGATTCTAAGGAAATCGCAAATCTGTGGTGTTTCCGTCATTGAAATATTGAGTTTTATTGATATCACTTACCACATAAAAATGAGGACCAGTCTTCACGGTTGCTCCAAGCCAAATGTCGTGATTGCTGTAGTCAGATCCTTTGGTGTCAGCTGTAATTATTTATTATTTAGCAATACTCATCAGTCTTATAAACTAAACAAAATGAATTAATTTAAATGTAATTAAACGGACCTAGTGATTGGAAGAGATTCCCGTGGATGTCGTAAAAGACGACTAAGGGGTAACAAAGAACCACAAGCCCCGAGGAGTTCCTCGTTATGTGGTAGTTACCACCACCTGTAAAAGAGTGGACTTGCCAACCCGCTTGGCTAGCGTGGATTTTTAAGGCCCTACATCTCTAATGGTGCTTGCGGGCCCAAATGACAAAAAAGGGCTGCTTGCGGTTGAAACGGAAATATTAGGATTGCTATGTTTTGGCGCAAAATTTGTATGAAGCGCCACACTACGTCACTCAAGAATACTGGAATGTAACTACATTCTCACAATACACCACAGTACATGCCATACCATCAGCCAATGTCTCTCCACTGCTGGATAAAGGCCTCTCTCCAGGCTCGCCACCACACACGGTAGGTCGTGCTCTTTTCATCTATCCGCGACCTACAAATTTCTTCAAATGGTCAGTGTTCATGTGGCTGGAGGGCATTTCACAATGCGCTTCCCGGTAAGTGGCCAGAAAGTATTTGTATGTATATCGTATCGTATATCATAGAATATTGAAAATACACTAGATCGCAAAAATTCCGGGTCGCTAATAAAAACCGTGATATCTCCATAAATTATATACCTAGATCGCTCGAATAAATAATATGTAGTAAGGAGGTTACTAATGCTTGTTCTAAATCTCTAAAGAGGTTTCATTTGTACAAGTTACAGATTTAAAAAAAAATATTCTGCATTTTGAAAAATTTCAAAATTTAAAATTAGGAAAATAATATTTTTTCTGCTTTTGTTTCAAACGGAGCTGTCATTATAAATGGTTCCTTGGATTGATCAGAGTATTCAATGCAATATCATGTCGTTATCACCTGAAGAATGTACACGGATTATTACCATGGTACAAGAAGGAAGAAGTCAGCGTAGCACTGCTAGAACAGTAGGAGTATCTTTATCAACGGCCCAAAGAGTACTCCAGCGATTTCAAGAGACCGGCATGAACATCAGGAGACCAGGAAATGGCAGGCCAAGGTGCCAACTACACGAGAAGACCGATTCATCGTGAGCACTATGTTAAGAAATAGACATCTCACGGCTTGTCAGGTCCGAAGTCAGCCCCAAACTGCTCAGAGAACATCGAGTTGCCAGGTTACGGTTTGCTCGAGAACACATCCGATGGACAGATGAAGATTGGTCCAAGGTTATGTTTTCCGATGAGTCCAGATTTTGTTTATTTACGCACGACGGGAGACGAAGAGTATTTAGACGGCCAGGAGAACGGTATCATCAAGCGTGTTTTGAAGAAAAGGTGCCATTCGGCGGAGGATCAATAATGGTTTGGGCTGGGATATCTTCAGAGGATCGCACGGAGTTAGTGATCATAGAAAACGGTTCTCTGACTGCTGTCAGATACGTAGGAGAGATTTTAAATGAGCATGCTGGTCCATTCTTAGTGAATATGGGTGCAATTTCCATTCTTATGCACGATAATGCGCGACCACATACTGCTCATTTGGTCAATAACATATGTATATTCAAGACGTCGGTATTACCTGCATGGAGTGGCCAGCTCGCAGCCCAGACTTAAATCCCATAGAACATGCATGGGACGAGCTCGGGAGATGCGTGAGACAACGCTCTCCTGCTCCCGTTACCTTACACGAGTTAAAGAATGCGCTAGTGGAAGAATGGGCAAACATAGACCAAAATCGTATTAAAAATTTGGTTTACAGCATGCCACATCGTCTTATTGAAGTGATACGTGCTCGTGGAGGAAATACAAAGTATTAAATTGACAAAAAAAACTTTTATTTTTTAAGATTTCCTGCGAAGTGCATTTTTGTTGTCATAAGTTAGAAGCGAATTTTTCTTATTTTTTAGTATTTAATTAAAGTTATATAGTGTACAGAACGTGTTACACATTTTTTTATATATATATTTTATATATTTTTTTATATGTCAGTCATCTATAATATACTATAGTTTCGCAAATTAGTCTTATGTATTTAAGAAACTATCACGCCATTTATTAGCGACCCGGAATTTTTGCCATCCAGTTTATTTGATGAAAATTGTACTTACTTCTTCTGATAAGCGTAGAATTGAAAATGTAGATCTTCTTACATATTTGGTCATCGATGTTACAGTTGTATACATGACCGATTGTATCTGCCCTCGGTGCGCTCACTATCAAACTGAAAATAATATGTTAAGTTTCGTACACATCAGAATGTGTATGAAACAATTATATCAATTTATGCTAGGGCATAAATTGATATTTATAATTGTAATAATATAATTGATGTAATTATATATATAATTGTTTAGGCCGCCTAAACTTAGGTTTATCACTGAGTTCTACTTATGTACGGATTTAGAAAAACATAGTGAAGTTATTCACGTCCCCGAGACTAAAAAAATCGGTCTAGGTTTACGTTGTGGTTTATGAAACCCCCTCGCGACTGGGACATTATAGGCTGATATCGAGTAAATAGGTATTTGTAACCATCGTCAGATACATCTATCAAGACGTTAATTAAATATATAAAAGTGTTTAGGAATTACCGTCTGCTCTGCCGCTCATAGGCAATGCTGTACCCGAAGAAGGCATCCTCTCGAAGTTTGGTGGGCGGTCTGAACACTTGCGCAGACTTCTCGTGGTAGTAACATTGTCCGGAGAGGATCCATCTGCTCTGGAAAACGGCGAGGATCCAGAAAATAACTGAAAAAAGAATTGAATTGAATCTAATAGGCAGTATTTTTAAAATTAAAATTAAAATTTCAATGAATCTTACTTTTAGTAGCTATTGATTTGGGGGAGAGTGGACGCTGCATTCCCATAGCCGCAGGGCGCATTGGCCACGTTACCCCTCTCTCACAGAAGACCTATAAGACCTTGAAATGTACTGCATTTCCTACTTTATCGTATTTCCCCAATGTACGTACGTGTTTCGGTAGTGAGAGAGATATGCCAGAGCTCATTCCTATCCCATACTATCCCTCCCCATTTTCCCAATCCATTCCTTAACCTGCAAAGGTAGGCAGTGTATCCGGGGACGTGCCAACGTTTGTCATTCTGGACTGATGTTAGCATGTATCGCGGATGTCTATGGACGACAGTATCCACTTACCATCAGGTGGACTGTAAATTAAAAGTAATACATTAATTAAAAAAATAAAAAGAAGCTATTTTAGAAAAACTTTTTAGAAGTAGGTAGGTACATCTTTTTCACGAATAATTATAAATAGTCTTTCGTCCTTTTCATTGTATGTCCTACATATTTTCTGTTCTTTTCTTTTTCTGTAATTTGTTATTTCTCATTATTCATTAAAGTAACAAACGGCTGTCATTGAAAACGGTTTAGTTTTCCATGTATGTACCTGATTAATGTAATTGTGTTATATATGCTGATTTTAATGTATCAACTCTAATGTTTCTTCTTTTGTCTGCATGAACACTATTCCTGTCTTTTTTCCAAATAATAAAATAAATATGATAATTTAAGTGGAGCTAATAGGTATCAAGACATCGGATTCTTCAAGAAGACTCTGATAGGTCTTTACAATTACGGTAACGCATCCTGTCTTACAATTACGGGTATTGCAGAAGTATCCACGAACGGCAGTAGCCACATACCACATTGTCGGTCTAATGTTCCTCTGTCCTCTTTCTATGTATAAAAAACAAGGAATTATTTTACAAGGCGAGCAAAAACTATTCTTTTGTTTCTTTACAAAAAACAAAGCGATGAAGAAACGTTATTTATTTCACTTTAGTATCGATTCATATGAACAAATATCGAGTGAACTTTTTATTAGTTAAATAAATAACACAACGTTTAATAGATACTAGAAATCCATATGTCGCGGAGATACGTACAAAGACGAACACACTATTAAACAATCTTTTCCATTTTTCATTTAATTTAATTATATTTCAAAGAGAACCTCAGAGAAAAAAATGAAAAAATGATTTCAATATTTTTTTATCACAGTTAATAAAGTATTAAATAATAATAATAAAGCATGCATAAATATACTTTTACATGCAAAATAAGATAAATACTCACAATTCATCACGTACTTGATCACAACAACCACTAAATATACATTGAATCAAAAGTGAATATTAAGGAAATATTAATAAACCAATGATGTCAAAATAGGAAAATATATTTATATCACGTCTGTGGTTTAGCGCGGCGAATGTTCATTAATGATTCAGGACGACCTGTTTAATATATACATTTTGTACATCATTATTTTAACGGGTACCATTATATATTTATGCACCATTATCTATGTATAGAATGTATCTGAAATGATATTTTAGGTGGGATTAACAAGGTTTTGGTAATTTTCATAACTTTGTCAGATATAAAACCATCAAAATTTTTAAAAAGAAAAAAAAATGTTAATAATAAATAAATAATTAATAACAATCTATACAATATTCTATTGAGATAAAAGCATCGGAGGGGGACAGTGCACGCTGCAATCCAACAGCCGCTGGGCGCACTCGACTGGCCTCGTTATCCCTCTCTCACAGAATACTACCTTGAAATGTACGTGTTGCTGTAGTGAGTGAGATATGCCAGAGTCCATTCCCATTTTATCCCTACCCACGTCCCCAAACCCTTTCTCCAAATAAAGTCTTTCATCAACAAAGATAGGCAGCGCATCCGGGAGCGTGCCAAAGCTTGTCATTTTGGATGTATCGCGGATGTCTATGGACGACAGTATCCACTTACCACCAGGTGGACTGTATGTTCGTTTGCCATCTTCTTCCTATAATTTTTTTTTTATCCGAATACACCAATATATCAATGAAAGTAGACCCAGGACAACTTCAAATCAGAAGGTTTTGTCGAATGAACCGTATACGAGTATTACTATATATCATAGTAATATCTTGAGGTTCATTATAATAAGGCGATTTCTTGGGAGGTGTTTTTAGAATCACGATTCCTACTTGTATAATTATTATCACTTGATAATTACGAAATAATTCATCGTTCCAATGA
This sequence comes from Sesia bembeciformis, assembly GCA_943735995.1. Taxonomy (NCBI): domain Eukaryota; kingdom Metazoa; phylum Arthropoda; class Insecta; order Lepidoptera; family Sesiidae; genus Sesia; species Sesia bembeciformis. The sequence goes on along the minus strand of OX031028.1, from coordinate 4,073,003 downwards.
TAACGGTATTGTAACAAGTTCAATTCTTTTTGGAACATTTCCTCTAGTTCCACCTATTTTGGCAAATTAGTTATTTTCCGTTTATCTAGAAAATCTACACATCTCGTTAGAGTTCGTTCACGAATCTATGTTAGATAAAAACTATTAATGCGGCATATCAGGGGGCACGGTAGTGCTCCCGCCAAACTCGCTCATGTTTGATAGATGGAAGCGTTTAACAAATTTTGGAAAAGAAGAGGCTGATTGTTTGTTTGATTCCGTCCAATGAAACCTCGTGAAATTCTGGACCAATTTGGTGAAACTTATTAATGTGGGATTTTATGATTTCATTTTTAGAAAGCTGCATAGAAAATGAGAGAGATATGGACCGTCAGCAGCCCTTTTACCGTCCACTGCTGGACATGGGCCTCTTAATTTATATTGTCTTGTGCACGAGGGATATATGGCTTTAAAACACCACGCTGGATAAGTAGTTTGGGCAGTCCACTCTTTTAGTTTAGTTCCTCGGGGCTTGTAGGAGCAACTTTCTTATCCCACAGTCGCACTTTTACGACACCCACGAAAAGAAATGAGTGGTGCGGCGCTAGTCTGGTAGAGAAGATAGGTAAAGTTTGGTAGTTTAGGATAGGACGAGTTTAGGCATTAAACTCGTCTTTGTACGACTAAGTGCAATAAAGTTTTTTTAAATAAATAAATTCAAAATAGGCAAAACTATTTGAAATAATCAGTGGTTTTTGTAGAACACAATACATGTAATGTGCTCCTGCTCGAATAGCAATTGCAAGGATAACGAATGTTTGAATAGGTACTTACATAAATTCCTTGTTACTCATAACATATATAGGTAGCCTACGATCCCCGATGATGTAATTAACGTATTATTTGAACTTCATTTTGCCTGTTTACTCTTAGTAATTAAAACTGCCACACCGAACAACGCGTAAATGATCGAATACAGCTACACTGCAGCGATAATATTCGCATCCATTTTCCTCGTAGCTTATAAATCTTTAGTTTTATTTCAGTTTGTGACTGATTATCATGTATGGTGAGTACTTTTTTTTTATTTTTACATCATAATCAACAATCAAGTGTAAAATTTTCATTATAATTTTGTCTTTTTATTATTATTAAACATAATTTATTGCTAAATATTATTTTTGGTATTGACATGGGTAAATTTTTATTTGTTAGGTTTTGATAAAATATGACGCCGTCATCATTATACCACTTTTTTTTTACGTAGGCGGCAGACGGAGCTTACAGTCCACCTGATGGTAAGTGGCTACTGTCACCCATAGACATCCGCGATACATGCCAACATTAGTCCAAAATGACAAATGTTGGATGCGCTGCCTACCTTTGGGAGATACAGGAATGGATTTGGAGAAAGGGTTGGGAAAATGGGCAGGGATAGGATGGGATGGGAATGGGCTCTGGCACATCTCACTCACTACCGAAACACGTACGTACATTGGGGAAATACGATAAAGTGGGAAATGCAGTACATTTCAGGTAGTCTTCTGTGAGAGAGGGGTAACGTGGCCAGTCGAGCGCGCCCAGCGGCTGTTGGATTGCAGCGTGCACTCCCCCTCCATAATGCCTTATGCATTATGGATACTTATGCCACTTATGCTTATGCCCCCCACTTATGCCTACTATTTTTTGATGAAGATTTGAGATCATGGCTCGATCTCAATATGGGATTATTTATGCGATTAACCAATGAACTAACTAATTAATTATATACAGCAATTAAAAACGGTATAGATTTGAGACACTGTTTTTGATGGGGGAGAGTGCACGCTTGACGGGGAGAGTGCACGCTTTGAGGGGAAGAGTGCACACTTTGAGGGGGAGAGTTCTCGCTACAATCCAACAGCCACTGGGCGCACTCGACTGGCCACGTTACCCCTCTCTCACAGAAGACTACCTTGAAATGTACTGCATTTCCGACTTTAATCTTATTTCCTAATGTACGTACCTACGTGTTTCGGTAGTGAGTGGGATATGCCAGAGCCCATTCCCATCCTATCCCTCCCCATTTTCCCAACCCTTTCTTCAAATCCATTCCTATATCTCCAAAGGCAGGCAGCGCATCCAGAGGCGTGCCAACGTTTGTCCTTTTTTACTGATGTTGGCATGTATCCCGGATGTATAGGGGCGACAGTATCCACTTACCATCAGGTGGACTGTATGCTCGACTGCCGCCTTCGTACATAAAAAAAAATAACTATAGAATGAAAGCGAAACTCGTTTTGGCGAAGTCAAGGATATTAGGCAGGTATTGTTGTAATTGTAGTTACAATTACAATTGTAAATGTAGTTACAATTACAATTGTAAATGTAGTTACAATTACAATTGTAAATGTAGTTACAATTACAATTGTAAATGTAGTTACAATTATGTAAATGTAGTTACAATTATGTAAATGTAGTTACAATTACAATTGTAAATGTAGTTACAATTACAATTGTAAATGTAGTTACAATTACAATTGTAAATGTAGTAACAATTACAATTGTAAATGTAGTTACAATTACAATTGTAAATGTAGTTACAATTACAATTGTAAATGTAGTTACAATTACAATTGTAAATGTAGTTACAATTACAATTGTAAATGTAGTTACAATTACAATTGTAAATGTAGTTACAATTACAATTGTAAATGTAGTTACAATTACAATTGTAAATGTAGTTACAATTACAATTGTAAATGTAGTTACAATTACAATTGTAAATGTAGTTACAATTACAATTGTAAATGTAGTTACAATTACAATTGTAAATGTAGTTACAATTACAATTGTAAATTGTTACAATTACAATTGTAAATTGTTACAATTACAATTGTAAATTGTTACAAATCACATATAAGTAGTATAATTAATATTTTATTACTATTAGGATTCACTAAAAATTAAATGATGTACATCGACGACAACGAGTAGCGAATCAAATGCGGACACAGTTTCGTATCCAGACATTTTACTTTGAGATTATCTCTAGTGGTGACTCAGTTTAAAATATGTAGTTATTTTGACTATTTACGTGTATATGTAAATGGTATTTATTTTGAATTATTTCAGGAAAACTGCAGCTTTGCTGTTTAATAATCGCACAAACGCTACAGTTGGTGGTCATTAGCGGTCGCCTCTATCTACACGAGCCATCTTTTAAACATTTGAGATGTGCAGACACCAGCAAAAACTCCGATTTCGGTTACAGCATTACGTATCAAGATTCAAAGCAACCACACATTTGTATGATTTTTATTTAAATATTTTTCCTAACTTTTCGCCCTGTCTTCAGTCAGATGTAATTATTATGATGGCTATCGATCAAATATGATGGATTGTAATGTACATCAAACGTATTTTATACGTATGTATCCTACACGGAAATGACTGTACGTACACCAGTTAATGAGAAAATGAACAATGATGATGGCGCTACGAGAGAGTATGCTCCCTTCATGACATTTGCAAAAAACAATTATGTAAATCAATGAGCGAACACTGTTTATTATTGAGAAAAACTTTGTTATCAGAAATAATTTTGGTTTATTGACTTGGGCTCCTTTTTTTTAGAAGAATTGGCCTAATCGTATCACAAATATTGTGATTTCCTTGGTAAATATGGCTTATGTCCATCATTAGCTTCCTAAAGAATTTTCAAACCAGTTCAGTTATTTTTGAGTTTCCCTCCCGACTGACTAACTGACACATCAACGCCGAGTCGAACACATGTAATTTGGACAGTAGCTTCCTTTTATGACGTAAAGACTTATTAAGAGGGGATTTTTCGAAATTTAAAGAGGCGAAATGGGGCCGGGGTGACAAAGTTTCCAACTATTCCCATCACTAAAACTTACTCGTGACATGATACGCTTCGTTTCCATACAATTTCACCCAGTTGCGTTGTTCATCTATGAGTATGTCTAAGCCCTCGGTCCACGGGGTCCTAGTGGGCATCAATACTTTAAAGACCTCCCACTCAAGTGATTGACCTTTGACCTTTCATTGTTTTCTTTTATTTGTGTCTAAATGGTCCATGCAGTCGCATTCGGTTCGCCGGTCAACAGCATTGGTGATCCTGGAGCAATTATCTCGCATAACGCTGATGCATTGTGGAATGCTTGACGCCAAGCAATCCAGCGAAACAATGCTTCAGCATGCTGGATATCTTGCCACAGGGACCAGGGACTGGCATCTTTACTAAAAAAACACTTAGCATTTTTACCAAATTTATCAAAATAATTTGCTAAACAATACAAGCTTATAGATTAAAATAAAAGTTTATAGACTAAAATAAAAGTTTATAAAGTAAAAATTATTTCTTACAGTGATTGGTGCGCCCCATGACCACCCCATGGGAAATGTGTTTAAATGTGCCCTTGACGACCTGCTCTGTTCAAAAATCGATATCGACGTAGCTAAATTGGCGCCATCACAAGGAGGTAACATTCACTACCATATAATTCACTACGCAGACCTAAAACAAATTCGCATCCAGTGTATCCAGCAATCCGCATTGAGACTGCGTGGTGGTACGTGGACCCGAAACCTCCCTGTAATTTATTACATGTGGCATGTGCAGTGGAACGTTAAAAACTGATAACATGTCATCATATTAATGAATATCAGTAATCTCGATAGCTTCCGCTTGTACTTATGTCAGGTTTCATTTTTTGTTCAGGTTGATATCCACCACGCGGACCCAGACTCTTCCTCTCATGGCCCTACAAACCTTGCCGAATTCGGTCCGAATAACCATTCGGACCTAATCGTGGAAGGAATAGGTTGTACTTGCGAAAGCTCTTTCCGAAGCGCCCTTTCTTGAATCTTTACACATTCTTATAGGGTCCATTCTCTTTTATTCGACGGTCCTCTTTCTGGGGCGAGACTCCAGTGCCGAGCAGGTCCTTACTGCCACCTGCTAACGGTGTATGAACTCTCTTAGTGGTTGAGGTGCGCTGCCGAGTTGACGAGGTCCTGATAGTATACCGACCCCAATGCGTCTTGTACATAAACATATACCAGTATATATACCACAGACGAGGTATATGCAGTATCTAACTACATATACCACGTCTGTGGTATGTGGTCTTTCATGTAATTTTTGGGTTCGATGTTAACGATTAACGTCAAGATAGATAACTGAAAAATGTTTGGACAAAGCGTTTTAACTTTCGATTAGTACTACCGGTACATATCGTAGTAACATTTATTTTGTCAAAAATAAATTATAACATCATGTTTAATGAATCGTACATTGAATTAAATATCTTAAATACCTATTAATCAGCCCCTATTAAATGGTTCAGAGATAAATATAAAAAGTAGTCGATACTAAGCAGTGAACTAACAACCAACTAACTAACTAACTACACAAACAAACCAGTACTGTGAATGAAAAAGCTGTCAGATTATTGTTATCTTTTCAGATTTTGCTATGAACCGAAGTTCCTGTCTAGGCGCTTCTTTAATCGCTACTCCGAATTTCTTCGTGGTATGTTATTATTACATTATTTCCCTACATAATCCCAAAGGCTCATTCACAACGCTTGCAGGAATTGTAAACGAATACATGGAAAATTGGATATGACTTTTAACGACGCACGAATGAAATATATTACAATCCTCTTCACATCCCCACCGATATTTGTTTAATTTTCAAATGAATACTGAAAATTATTTTCAATATTGGTATTATCTCTAGATGACAAATTAAGAATACTAATATCAGGAAGTCTCCGGTATTGGTTGGATGAGAAGAGCAGAAGGCCGTGTATGGTGACGGTCTTCAGGAGAGACCTATATCCAGCAGTGGAGAGGCACAGGCTAATAGTATGGTATGGTAATATTAGGAACAGTTAACTGCCGTATTATTAGTCGAAAATTTGAATTGTTATGTTGTCTACTTTCTTGATTTTCTCAAATTATTTCATAGAAATTATTGGATCCTTTTCATACGTATAAAGATTTACGAAACTTTTCCATTTTATAGACTTGTGCGCCATTATGGACCACACAATATGATGAATATTTTGAAGAGATGACCGTTACTAAACAGAATGCTTTCGGTCGATGTTTCGTGTATGATACAAAGGCAAGGAGGTTGGAAGATCCTCTTGATTATTGTATGGATTGTAAGTAAGCATGTAATTTGATTAAAATATATTTACCGAAGTCTGTCTTTCAGAATTTCCAAAGTTCAACCGTTCGTAGAAAACTAAAAGATTTTTTTTTGAAAAGAAGATGTTAAGTGGCAGGTAAGATGCCGGTGGTAAATGGTAATGTCGTCCATGGCTATCAGTCCATGCCAACAATAGTCCAGCATGAAAAATATTGAGAAGGCGCAGATTGTGGTTGAGGGTTTGAAAATGGTTATTTGAGTAGGTATATTTCTTGGGGGGTCGAAATTTTGGGGGTTGAATTTGGACTAACCCGAGCTACCTACCTTTGAGACATTGGCATTAAATGCACCGTACTTCTGTGACGGGAGGTGCGATTGTAGAAGCCTGAGCTGGGAATTATGTTGAACAATTCTTCAGAGCATTCCCCATTGTATAGGCGGTAGAACACGCAGAGGGATGCAACGTCTCTCTGGCCGCTCATGCTATTACCATTTTTAGATATTTCGACTCTATAGACCTTTACATGATATCAGGGGCCGACTAACCATGTTCAGCGATTAAGGTAGATTTCAGGCGGCCCTGCCTGTTTCATAAAATACTTTCAGTGACCATTATACAGTACACAGTACTTCTCTGAAATATAATATGGACTAAAAATATTGTTTTAAAATGCTTTAAATGTTTTAGTGGAGGAGGTAGGAGTTACTTTTGAGGGGCATGATGGTGGAACTGGTTGGAATCTACATATGCAAGACGATGGCGTACTGATCTCTCAGTCAGCAAACAAAGGCGGCTTTTACAAAGTCACCAAAGACGAGAAACACGAATTGGTGGATAAGGACTCTTATATTGATTTCCAAATAGATACGGCGATATACAGGAACATAGGTACGTGGTATTTAATTGGTTAGTTACTTTAGAAGATTATTTCTTTTTACTAGTATCTAGATGAATATTTATTCTCCGTTCTGTTCTATTTTAGCTATCTATGCTCATACTTTTCCTTTTTCTTCTTATTATGCAAGTTTCTAGAAAGTTTTAATGAACATTTTAAATTTAAAAAAATTAACCAATTATTTAACCAATAGATTAAATAATTCGGTAATTTTACAAATATAGCTTGTTTGGTTTATAGGTTTTATGTTAGGTTACTATAGGTGTGGGATAACTCGACCAGTTCTGCCTTCCTTAGAAAAAATGCAGAAAATTAGAATTTTGATGACTTCGAGTAAAGTGCAAAAAAACATGGTAAAAATTTCATTAATTTAAAATGAAGCTAGAAAATTTTGGGAGATAAAAATGTAACTCACGCCTTTTCTTTTCAGTAAGACTGAGTTTGACTTGCTTGGTTTGTGGATGTGGGATGTATGATTTTTCTTATCCTTTCTTTTTTTTTTTCTATTCTAAATGTTCCATGTGAGCGGAGACGTAAGAATTAAATTCCAGTAGGAAATAAAAAAAAATTGGTTTCAGGACGAGTTTCAGCGTTTGGTGCTTTTTTAGGACATCTACCTTCCGATGGGACTTATGCTATAAGTATGACTGACAATAAAATGTTTGACTGTGTGAGTAGGTTTATTTTATAGTTGCTAATAATATGATAGATGTGAAAGTTACTTTGTTTGTTCTTAATAACTTCAAAAATCAACCAATAGCTACCAAATTTGTTACGCTACCTTACGTGTATCGCTTCGTTCGCTTAACTAGTCAAGAAATGACCTTTCATTGTTTGTCTATTGTAAGTGGGATGCAGGAATTCCAACACCGTCGCACTAGTTCAAAAAGAGAGAAAAAAAAAGTTTGGATGTACCTATATTAATTTATGTCTAATTACATTTGCAGGTGGGCATTTTTAACTCCAAGGCAAAATTATTAGTAGAACTTGAAGAGCGAATAGTAAATACTATGTTTGGTTCTGCACTCCACATGGATGACATTGATCAAAACAATTTCACTGATTTGCTGGTCGGTGCGCCTGCGCATCATGACGACGAATTTGGTTATGAAAAGGGTGCAGTACATATTTATTTAGGAGGTCATCCGGTAAGCATATTTAACAATTTGTAGTATTAGGGCCTTACCTATGAAATTGGCGTTTGTTCATAGTGGCTACTTTGAAGTTAGCTATCTTGCGTTTGACTTGGAATTCAAATTAATTTCAATTTAAAGCCATGATATTCTTTTTAAAACTCAGTTATTAATTTGTTTTTCCGTCAAACGACTTTTTGCTTCGATATAGTTGTATTATTGCGACCATGGAAAAGTTAAAATATAGCGTCATTTTCGAATATGAGTTCCGTCGTGGCAGCAACGCAGCACAGGCATTACGCAATATCAGCGATGTGTACGGATCAAACATGGCAAACGAACGCAAGAACAGCTGTGGGAATGCAGTGTGCACTCTCCACTAATGGACTACTTGATGATAATGACGAATTAAAAGTACTAGTGAAAGCTGATGCATCTCAAATCACATCTGAGTTAGCAGCAGCCTTCGGCGTAAGTGACGAAACGATATTGATTCATTTGCGCCAAATGAAGAAGCTCAGGAAGTGGGTATCGTATCAGATTAATGAAAGTCAGCTGCAAACACGCGTCGAAGCTTGCCTTACTTTGCTGAAGCGGCACAAAAATGCAGGGATTCTAAATCATATTGTCACTTGTGATGAGAAGTGGATCCTGTATGATAATCGTAAACGTTCGTCACAATGGTTGAATCCAGGAGACACAGCCAAACAGTGTCCCAAACATAAACTGAGTCTAAAGAAGCTCATGGTGGTATAGTCGTCCTGTGCCGGTATAATCCACTACAGTTTCTTGAGATCTGGCGCAACAATTAATGCAGATGTGTACTGTGAAGAACTGCAAACGATAATGGACAAGCTCGCTATCAAACAAGCGAGTCTGGTCAATCGCTTTAGTCCACTGCTTCTCCATGATAACGCTCGCCCACACACTGCACGATATACAGTCTCACAGTTACAGGAGCTTCGATTGGAAACTCTCCATCACCCATGGTACTCGCCAGACCTTGCCCCTACTGATTTTCATTTTTTTCTGAATTTGGATAACTTTTTGTAGGTGAAAAAATATTCAACTCCGATTAGGGAGTGAAAAACTCCTTCAGAGAATTCATTGATTCCCCGTTCCCAGGAGTTTTATAGCAAAGGCATCAATCAACTTCCATTAAAATGCCAAAAGTGCATTGATAATAATGAACAATACTTCGATTAATTGAATACATAATTTTTATACAAAAAAAATATTTGACAATAAAACAATTAACTTTATATATTTTTATAGAAACACTATGAACCAAAGAGGAGTACCATACTAGCGCTCAAAGACGGATCTCGGTTTGGTTCAGCAATTGCTACCAGCGATATGGATGGCGATGGATTACCAGGTAAAGTTTCTTCTAAAACCTTATTGTTTTTATATTAATATTTCATTATTCTTTTAATTTTAAAATTGACGTATTTCATAACAAATTCTTTGCTTTTACCCTAGAATTTCCTTCCCTTTATCAATTTAACATTTGGCTGTCAGATATTTCAATAAGCCTGGAATTTGATCTATCTAGTGTTCTTAATTAAGCCAGGACAAGCTACCCCGGGAAGATATGATAAAATTCATGATTCATGGTAAATCTTGCAGAGATATTCGTGAGTGCTCCGTATGAGGAATCTGGAACCGGAGCTTTATATATTCTTTCTGGATTGGAAATCAAACAGAAGCTTCTCGATGAATTCAAAACGATACTGTTGTCAGAGTTGACATTATCGCAAAGGATACATAATAAATATCTTAAGAGTTTCGGGTTCAGCCTTCAGCCAATACTAGATATAGACAAAAACGGATGCGGTGGTAAGGACTTAGACTATAATTGACTATTAGTTTATACGTTAATTGGTATAACGGATGTATTTAATTTTATGTTAATGTACAGTACAGTGTATTTCTTTTTTGAACCCTCATTACTGAATGTGAATGTGACATTCACATTCACTTCAATGTGACATACTTGAATGTGACATTATCAGAGAAAAGCGACCTTATTGTCGATTCTATTTTTCCAGATAATGAGACTAGTGGAATCTTAAGAAAGATGACGTACTTTTTATTGATTTACGTTAAGAGCATGCTAAAAGTAATTCCGAAATTCTAACCTGAAAATCAATAAGTCCATTGTAACAATAAGGTCCTTGTAACGATTTAAGGTTCAGTATTTAAGGTTCAGTATTTACGGTTCAGTATTTAAGGTTCAGTATTTAAGGTTCAGTATTTAAGGTTCAGTATTTAAGGTTCAGTATTTAAGGTTCAGTATTTAAGGTTCAGTATTTAAGGTTCAGTATTTAAGGTTCAGTATTTAAGGTTCAGTATTTATGGTTCAGTATTTAAGGTTCAGTATTTAAGGTTCAGTATTTAAGGTTCAGTATTTAAGGTTCAGTATTTAAGGTTCAGTATTTAAGGTTCAGTATTTAAGATTCAGTATTTAAGGTTCAGTATTTAAGGTTCAGTATTTAAGGTTCAGTATTTAAGGTTCAGTATTTAAGGTTCAGTATTGAGGTCAAATATATGTTGTTTTTGTTTAATTTGTGGCAATGGTGCAATGAGTTTTGAGTCTGAGTGCAAGGCACCGATTTTTGAAGGCATATTTTGGAACCTAATCAGCATTATCAAATAAAACCATACTACTTTATTATAATTTTTAAATTGTTACATTCTATAAATTAAAACTATGAATATAGACAGATAATAGATACACTTTGTTGTACACCAAAAACACACAGATAAATACAAAGTACAGTAAGTTAAGTAAGTAGTTAGTAATTAGAAGTATAATCGGCAGCCTTATAGCTGAAGCGATTTCTTCCTGACAAAGGTTGTCAGGTGGTAAGAAGTCTGTAGACGAAATAGAGGTATATGGTGCAAGAAAGTAGTATACATACATATAACATACATACCTTCATACATAGATACATATATATATATACGCACAGCATACACACGGACATATACAAAAACACACAAACGGCAATAATAATTGTAAGGTATTTAATAAGTTACGTAACAATGTATGTCTTGGAGATCTGTATTAGTTGGTTGTATGTTTGCATTGTTCATTTTCTTAATTCTATGGTACTAATTAGTCATTTAATTTCATATATACATACAGAAAGACCTAAGGAACTAAAAAGATAACGAAAAATAAGGAAAATAATTTGGGCTTAAGAGAAATATTAATCTGCGAGATAGTTTCTTATAAGTACTTATATGTAAACATCATACTATTTTCATATACTTATAAAAAACTTAAATACTAATCTAGTAAATCTATATATTAGTACAATTATAAATTAATAAAATATGTTTCAGAGGTAGTGATCGGATCCCCTGGAAGTGCCACTGTAACCTTATACAAATGTGTACCAACTGTTTATATAAACGTGACTGCCGAACGTATTGGTGAAGGGGTAAGTATTTAATAGGGGCCATTGGAGCGTGACCCCCCCCCCCCAAATATACATATTAATACGCGCATTGGTTATGAAACTTGGTAACCTGACTTGTCACTGAAATAACGCACAACCGCATGTCAATTAATCTATACATATAATAAAATCGTAACAGAGCCGTGTCTGTAGATGAAAAAAATTTCGAAAAAGAGATTGCGGTATAAAGTACCTATGATATAGATAGAGCCGGAAACAACAGTTTTTGGAATTCTTGTCTGACTGTCAACTGGCACTAAACTTCCGGGATTGTAGAAAATTGTGATATCTAAATTTTTCTTTTTATTCTAGACGCAAGGTTTCTTAGCAAGATTAATTCCTTACAACCTACACTATCAATTAACACAATAAAATAACGCGATTTTTTTCAAGGAAAATGAACGCGTGCGATTCCCGATTGTTTATGAGTTTTTTGAGAATGTTTGAATGCAGTTTTTCATAACTCTAAAGTCAACGCCATAGTTCCTTAGAACAGATTTCTCTATTTCTAATGGTTTCACATTTTTCCATACTAATCCGTTTCAAAAGACGCTGTATAATATTTGTTGCGAGAGCTCACGCGGCGCTCGTCTATTGTACGTGAAAATAAATTATTGTATTAACTCTCCAATATACTATATATCAATATTAAATACAAAAAGTATCATCTCCCTCCACAACGGTTCAAAAACAGTTACTGTTAATTAAATGCACATAAGCTCATAAATTTAACTATTTCCAGGCCGTCAAAGTAAATGACAAAAATTTCACCGTTCATGTATGTATGAATGTCGATTTTCGTTTTGTATATAAGCACTCGACTGCGCACGAAATATCAACACGTAAGTATATATACAATTTTTATTAAATATATCTATCTACACTGAATCATCCCCCTCCCATACCTACTAAAATTCCACTTGCACAAATAAACTACCTAATTGTGAACAGAAGTAAATTTTTAAAGAGATATTATCTAGTATTTTAATCCCTGTTTGTCTATCCGGGTCGATTTTCTGATGGACGTGGAAATCTCAGCGTATTTTGTACGGTGGATCGCATGAGACCCTGTGGTCCTTGGAACAACTTTAACATGGGAGCTAGGGGCTAGGTAGTACCAGGGGTAAGTGTAACACGCAGAAATGGGTTGATGGGCTACATTAGGTACATACCTACGCCACTATAAATTATAGTCACAGTCTCACCAGATGGCGCTGTAAGTAAACGTGGGTGAAAAAAACATGTTTCGTAAATTTTAATAATTATTTATCCGTTCTTTTCTTGTTGGCTGTCATTCATTCTTTGAAAAAGTGCCTTTGATAAAAAAAGATTGGATGAAATGCTTCATTTGTAAAATGTGGACACATGTTAAATATGTGAGAGAGGACACCGTATCATTTGGTCTGTGATTTCGATGAGAACTCACTTTTATTTTAAATGTTTATATACGTGTATTTTCATTATAAACCACTGGATATTGTTGATTGGATAGGTACCAACATTTACTAGAAATTTGTGACTGTAAATGTTGCCCAAACGTAAAACGTGACGTGGGAAGTAGGCGGATGCGCAAGCGGTCCCACATGATAGTAAGTGGCTACCGCTGCCCATGGACACCTGCAACACCAGGAGGTATGCGAGTACGCCGCCGATCTTGCAAAGTCGTATTTCCAGCTTTCTTGAAGAATTCTATATCGTAGTGTAATGGAAAGAGCTCTTGAGGCAGTTCGTTCTAAAGCCTACGGGTTCGCGGTATAAAATAGTTTTTGGAGCGAACAGTACGCGAAGCCCACACAACGGACAGCATACACATACGGAATACACCACAGCACACAGATGTACAAATATATTATTATACAAATCTAATGTTGGAACAAATGCAAAGTCCTTTGCTTGCCATTATAAAGTTATTCAACAGATGGCTTATTGGCTCCTACCGCAAATATAATGTTGCAGAACAAATACTGAAAGAATGATGAATATTGAAGAAGAAAGCATAAGAATACATAATAACTCTATTTATTCTTATAGTTTGGGTAATTAATATGACCTTTTAAATTGATTAAAATAATCCGTCTGAAATCTCCAAAAAAATGTTTGTAATTATACGAACGCTCGGTCAGCCAATACACATCACACTATACAACCAGCAAACCAGGTCAGCTATACAACCGATTAGGTTTATAGGTCGTTATTGTTTGTCTGTTTAAAAACAGAGACCTTCGCCACAATTCTCTGACTTTACTTGATCATGCTGACTGTGTAAGTATCGGCCTTTTTGTCCATTGTCGAAATTAGTCCGTTTTAACAATTGGACTCCACGCGCCGCCGCAATTTTGCTAAGTTTCACTTTTCATAAACCGACTGGTTTTGAAAAGGGCGCATTCATGTTACAATTCGTTATTTTGTGTTGTTTTTTTTTTTTTTAAGAATTGCAGTTGCGCTATTCAGTTATCGGGCCAAATGCTTATATACACGCAGATGAAAGTCTTAAGTTTATAGATTTCACAGAATTTATAAATGGCACGTATTGTGAGAACGTCAGCGTACTGTTTGTAAGTATTTGTGACTTTATTAATAAATAAAAGCTTGTAATATGAGAAATGGGAATTTATTGTCAGTTGTTGGGTTTTTGGTTCGACCGAAAACAAATACCTACGCCGCGGCATCGGTGGTAATGCGTTGGTTTCTTTGAATGTGGCACTGACAGTTAAAAAACGTGTGCGGTCAGGGGACCCCCGTCAGGAACGAAGATCCTCACGCATTCTTTAAAACTCCGAATGTAATTCGAAATAAAATCTGTATGTGCATACTGAAATTTACCGAATACCGACGAACTGACACGATCGCGAGAATCGCGACCATACCATGTCCGAGCGAGAGAAAGGCGAGAAAGAGACAGAGAAAGGCGTATGGAGGGGGTAAAAATCTTACGTGACGTTACATTTTCTCTCGAATCACACCTATCGCAAGCCGCGTAAAGGAACTTCGTTCCAAAAACAATTCGGTACGATCTGCGTTCGCGCCAAATATTCGGCATATTCAGCAGGCGAACCGAATATAGCGACTTTAAAGGCGATGGCTAAAATTAAAATCGACGATGATATATAGGTGGACAATTAATCTAAAACGGTATTCTATTTTGCATTTCATTTTTCTCTTCGCGCAGCGAACAATGGCTTTCTTTGCTCGGAGTTTCTTTGCGGGATAAGATCCGAAGCGAAGAGATACGCTAAAGAACTAGTCACTGTCGTAACTCAAAGAATCGGCATGCTGAAATGGCTATGGCCAGGTCATATTTGCCGCAGAACGGACAACCGATGGGGTAGACTAGTCCTCAAATGGACCTGGAAGCGCAGTGTGGGAGGCGCTCAGGCCAGGTGGACTGATCACTTTACATCCGACTCCTCTATGGTTTTATCAATTGTCGCTGGTCGTTGTTAAATTATCTCTATTTCTGTCGTCATATATTTTCTATAATAAATAAAGTAGTAATAATAATTGTTATAAATTATAGGGAAGTGAAGCAGCAAGCTCTTACAACTTCACGGTCGGTGTGAATGCTTTAAACGAGGATATAGAGGAAAAGGGTAAAATAAAATAATTTTTTTCTTTAATTTCTTATGCTTCTGTTGTGCAGTTTAGTACCTAAATATACTGTGTTGAAACAAATTCATACTATGCTTTATTTTTAAAGCTGATTTATGACGATTAATGGTTAAGCTATCCTCTTTTTTATGTTTACGAAAGATGATAAAATTAGGTAGCGTACATGTTATCGTTAAAACCGGATTAATTACAAGTTTTACACGCGTCATAACGCGCAAGATTCACATCGGAACTGCCGCGATTTTAAATCGCTTATTCATTCCATCAATTAATGAAATAAAGCTTCTTTTGTTTATCACGTCTAATTTTAGTTGATCAAGTAAAATATATTAAATTGCATGTGTGTCGTAGATTTTGACCCCAATTGGGTTATGTTAAGCACGGAAAGTATAACGACGACTTCATTGCAAGTAGAAAGAAAGTGCAGTGAAGATGGGAATTGTGTGCCAAAATTCACTGTGGATTTATCATGGACTGGAGGGTACGTAATAACAATTACATTTTAATTTATTATATGTTGGAGATGGACAAATCGAGCTGAAATTTTGAAAGGTTAATGCCATGAAAAGAATACAGACTATAAAACTAAAGTTTTCTTGTGATAGTGAGCACGTGGGCGAAGCCGCGTGCAAAAGTTAGTAATAGATATTAAGTTATTAATGATAAAGGATTCTGTAACATCGGCATCGCATCCACATCTCCCCTTACGCGATACAATCCAGTATGACATTCGTTATCAGTCAGAAGATTTTTTTATTTACTTGAGAATGTAAACAACCTTGAGACTTCGTGTACTTATAATTATTATGTTTTTATAACTTTTAACATTTTCTTTCTCACGCGTAATATACGTATATTTATTTTGCGGGTCGTAAACGCGGTTGTTTATCTTTCTTTTTATTATTGGGTTGGTTACACCAACCATGGTCACGAAGTGATTGAATAAAATAAAAAAAGATAAATATACGAGTTTAAGTACTTTTAATAATTAATTCTGATACGTTTTTGTTCAGATCATTGCCGTATTACGAAGTTGGACTATCGGAGAGAGAGAACTTGACAATAAAGGTGCACAATATAGGAATTTATGATGCGTACGAGAGCTGCGTTTCGGTGGCAGTCAGCGGCGCACTAGTCTACAACTCCGAATGCACGCACCAACTGGGCAGTTATTTATGCCCACTGCCGAAACCGTTGAAGAAAGATGCAGTCGTAAGTAACTCTATTTTTTAATATTTTATCACAACAAACAGTTTTTATCTATGTTATATGTATAATAGCTGTGCCCGCGACTTCGTACGCGTGGAATTTTAGTTATTAAAGTCTAAATTAGGATATTTTTTCTTCCTGTGAGCTGATTTCGATAAAACAAAGCCAATTCGAAGCGCGAAGCTAAGCTTAATTTACCTGTTGAAACCCCATGAACATCCGTGTAGTAGTTTTGGAGACTAGCGTGTTCGAACAGACTAACAGACAGACAGACAAAAAAATTCAAAATCGTCTTTTTGTATTCTGATACTCTTCCTTCATAATCAATTCTCCCCCAATCAGTTTTTGGTAAATATATTCAATGTACAGACACGCTGGTTCTACAGTTTTATTATATGTATACTTATAGATTCTGTTATAGGTGTCCATGATATTAATTGTTATTTACGAGTATGTCGGTACGTGTGTCTATAAATGTCAAGTTTCACGTTATTATTGTACAGTACGTTATTATTGTATAGTTATTATTGTTATTATTGTTATTATCATTATTATTGTACTATCCTCATATTATTGTACAGCCCTTTTATCATCAACTGGTGGACATGGGCTTCTCGTGCATGAGGAATGTATGGCCGAATAAGATACCTGGGGCCCTACCACCATCTTTTACAAAACAATATTGTTGCAGGAACGTTTTGTTTCAGGCTTAAAACAACATTACTCATATTCGTACCATGACCTCCACCAAAGTATTAATGCTTAGTGCAGAGAAAGAACGAATGATTTTAATTATTTGGCTATTCCCTGCTAAAAACAAAACGAGATAACGCTATATGAACTGTATAACGCCATTTCTTTCATACAACGTTCCGATTTGCACTACAGTATAAGCTATCGAATTGTGTTGACGTCACCAAAACTTCCTATTAAAACATTCATAAAATAAGCTTACATCAAGGACGCCGTGGTACGAAATTGAGAAGTAAAGTTAAAATAATACTGCTATAAGGAATGGTGGTAAGGCCCCTGTAGGAAGAAATGGGATGGTACTATGTATTCTAAAACGATACGACACCACACGGCCACATGTTCATCTGCCACCTATATTTATTCATTTTATTGTACTATTCCTGTATGTTATTATGTTATTCATGTTTATTGTAGCTAATCTGTAAGCTTAAGTAGCTTTTATATAAATACTACTAGCATTTTAGTCTGATATTTTCCGTTAATGTAGTCTATTAAATTAAAAAACCCAAATGACAGAGTAAATCAAACAATCTTTCTTGTTTTAGTATGAAATTAATATGCAACTAAAAATGACCAACTTGTCAAGCCATTATGACAATTTGTATGTGGAAGCCACAGCTTATGGTATCTGTAATCAGTATAACACTGCTATACCAACAAAAGCATTAAATCAAACATATTTATGGAGTGCCAAAGGTATAGAAATAATAAGGTAAGTAATCTTGAAAACTTGCAAACTATAAAATCTCGCTATCTATAAAGGAGATCTCGCTATTTTCCGTACAATAGTCGTGGATTTTCATGTACATACTCTACTCAACAATGTATTTGTATAGCTTACTACTTGTATGTATATGTTAGTATTAATTTTGTTTCGGTATTATTTAATATTCAAACCGTGTTTTTGGAACTGCTAAAATAATTCGACTTGTCTACCAACACAACTGAGATGTAGATTTAAAATATTTTTGTATAAAATTTCTTCTCAATCCGTTAAAAAAATCCTTATCACTATTGAGACCCTTAGTGTGGACGTAAAGATTTTTTTATTAAATTTAAAAGTAGCAATCTCTTCAAGTGGTATCTTCAAAATCTACCTAATAATAATTAGCTACTGACGCCCTAATATTACTTTACTAACGCGATATATCGCAGATGGCATGTGGTAATGGCCTTTGTTTTTTTTAATGCTTAGAAATAATATCAAACAGTGATGATCAAATTAATTAAAAACCATTGACAATATGGAACTCCCATGCTTGAGTGTCCGTAAAAAGAGACTTTATATCTATGGTTATAAAGTTATTATTTGCGTATACGGAAATTTATTATTCAGAAGCAAAGTTAACGTGCGCTGAGTTGCAAGAATTATATCGCGCTACATGACGCGACGCGACGCGACTTTAAAGGCTCATTTACATAAGTAGAGCTTTTCGAATGGTTCAGGCGAGAATATTGTATACGATTCTCGTACGCTGCATACAATTCACACCTACAACTGTTAAAATGATGATAAAAACTCGATGACAACACAGATAACAGTGAACAAATGATGATATTGATAACAGTTTTGATGATAATGATTATACTAGCTTTTGACGGATGTCGGACAAACTCGCGTTCGAGAAACTCTCCTTGTGTAAATAAGCCATAACTCTTCAAGACATTAATAAACTATGTATATCCTTAAGGCGTTTTAAAATTGCTGATAATATATTTACTGCGATAATATTTTTAACCTTTTTTTTCTTTATGGAAAAAAAAGGTGGCAGACGAGCATATAGCCCACCTGATGGTAAGTGAATTCTGTCGTCCATAGACATCCGCGATACATGCCAACATCAGAACTGACAAATGTTGGTACGCATCCGGATGCGCTGCCTACCTATGAAGATATAGGAATGGATTTGGAGACTGGGTTAGGAAAATGGGGAGGGATAGGATTGGATGGGATGGGAATGAGCTCTGGCATATCTCACTCACTACCGAAACACGAACATATATTGGGAAAATAGGATAAAATGTTAAATGCAGTACATATTGCATACAAATAGTTATTACATGTGCGTGCACATATCTTTAAATGACAGAATACTATAGGCGACCTTATCGCTAAGGCGATCTCTTCCAGGCCATCTTGGAATAGATAATTATTTTTATGAAATGTTTCAATTTCTATATAATTCAGCATCTGCTGAAGATATTTCTTAATAGGTTATTCTGGTTTTTTTATTCCAGAACATATCCTATGGATTACAATGTAACAGCGAAAGATTTCAAAGAGAGTACGATTAAATGTGTACATGAATACAAGGTGAGGTTTAAATCATCAATATACTGGGTAAAGAGATATATTCTACATGCGTCCATATGTAAAATAAATATAAAGTACATATTTGCATGTGCAAATTCATATTATTTGCATACACAGCGAATTATGGTTTTCTATATTTTAATTTTGTTAATTTTTCAGCTTGTTTTCTTTTATATTAACTTTATATTACCTATGTTTAATGTTTAAAATTAACATAGTTTAGTAATTATGCGTAATTACTGGTCATTATCCGGTTTTACATTTTTCAGATAATCAACAAATATTTCCTGATGTGGAAAAATGCTAATATAAAGATTGTGACCGGTAATGATATGTTTGTTACAATCACAGACATAAATGGGGTAAGTAAATTATATACAGTCGGCAACAGGTCAACCTACACCCTTGGGTATCTTGATGTTGTAGAAATGAGCGCTGAACGCTCATTCTACAACACCAAACATTAAAAAAGTCAAAGTTTTTAACATTATAGACCTTTATTTTTTTATTTTATATAATTTATTGTACACACAAATGATAAAAATAGTTACAAACGAAAATACATACAAAAGACGTGCTTTGCTTACCTTATACCCTTAGGAGATTTTTACCAGCAAACCTAGGAGAGCGGTAGGTAAGCAATGAAATGGGCATACACAGTGCGTACCTAAATACATTCCTATAAATACCACTTTTATAACACGATTGTTACATATTAATAATAATGGTAACTACAGCATTAAAGGTTCAAATCTAGTATTGTAAGAGCGATCGGTGAGCGCTCGACGCTCGAGCGTTGAGTGAGCGCTATAGAACCTTTAAGACTTCAACATTAAAAGCCAGTGAGCATCATAGTTCAAATTCTTAATGTTTGATGGTCTTGCTCAGACTTTAGAGGGGTTCTTAAGAAATTAATGACACCAAGTATTCATTCCAGCAATTGCTTTGTCAGTAAAACGATTAAAAATAAAAATAACATACAGCTTCACAAACATACAGCTACACGAAGCTATAGCGAAGTGTAATAAGATCGAAAATTAGACAGCATAATGAATCACAAAGCAATCGAGTGAAAGGGTTTGAAGAAAATTTGAATTTAGGTTTTTCATTAGCGGCCAGTGGTTAGAATTTAACAGGAAGTAGGTCGGTGAAGGACAATACTCGAAAGAGTATTGTTACAAAACCTTTGTAGCTAAAAGCTCGAGTGTTACACGGCTAAGGATTAACAGCGCTAATAGAGCGCGCCAGCGCTCGTTTTAACAATACTACTCGAATGCATAACGCTTACGAGCGTTGAATGCTTGAGTCTTAAATGTTCATTAGCGTTGACGTAACAACGCTCGATGCTTGAAGCTTAGTGCTCCCTTTTACCAAAGTCGTCAATTACCGTTGAAGTAGTTATTGATAAGTTACCGATTGTCCAAGCTCTTATAAATCTTGATAGATAGACTATAAATTAAATAATTGTGATGAAAAGCCTGTAAAGTAATGAATTATTTGAGATGTTGTAATAGTATTGAATTTGAATTGTA
Source organism: Sesia bembeciformis (assembly GCA_943735995.1). NCBI lineage: Eukaryota > Metazoa > Arthropoda > Insecta > Lepidoptera > Sesiidae > Sesia > Sesia bembeciformis. The sequence continues at coordinate 4,051,948 of OX031028.1, read as the reverse complement.
TTGTAATTAATAACTATTATTTGTCAGGAATCATCAAAAGTATGTGTGAAGCATTATAATGAGAAAGTTAGCAATTTTGTGTCGAAATGCACCGTCGATTTGATGTCGAGTACTGCCACAGTAATAAACGTTATACAAGTAATTACCGATAAGCAAATAGGTAAAGTAAATAATTTAATTTAACGTACAATGTTTTTTTTATGTTTTTTTAGTGGTTGTCTTATATTTATAATAGCTGTGAAACTTTGTTTCGAGGAACCATGGATGGGATCCTTTAAAAAAAAATGCATTTTTTAATTTTTGTAGTTTATGTCAATAATATAGTTTTTGAACTTTTGTATATCCGATTGTATATCTTATAGCTAATAAGAAATATATATTAAATATATAAATATATATTAAACACATTATATTTGTTAGATTTATTTATTTATTTATTAAACACATTATATTTGTTAGATTTATTTATTTATTTATTAAACACATTATATTTGTTTTTTTTTGTTTACATTGAAAATAAGTATTTTGTTCCCTATAAAAACATCCTTAAACAATTTATATTGTAAATCGGGTCTGAATGCGTAAAATTAAAAGTAAAATTACTCGTGACCACGGCTCGTGACCACGTGACCACTCGTGCCGAAACGTCGAATAGAAATGAAAGGTAAACAAAAACCTTTAATTTTACGCGTTCAGACCACATTTACAAAATAAAATGAGACAATTTTTTTTCTCTAATTTTAATTTTATTCTTATTATTGCCTAAATTACTTTATTTATTGTACGTTACTTGTTGTAGGTTATTACTTTATGTTTATTTATGTATACTCCTTTATTTATTGTAGGTGCAGTAGGCTCCAAGTTAAATATAACATCCGACTTATTTCTTCATTTAAAAACGGAAGAAAATAACCGACCAGATATGATCAGACATGAAAGGTATTTAGAAGTATTTATAAATTTAAACCATTTGGAAGTCACCGTATTTTCGGAACGGAGTTCAGATTCGGAGTTCGGAACTTCTGTTAAAATTTATAACTTAAATTTTCATTGTTTCAAGATTTTATCAAATACTTAAACACGATTCATTATGGCACGAGATAAAAGGTGAACAAAGGTGAACAAACAAAGGTAATGTTAAAGCTTAATTCCTATCACTAGCATTTTCCTGGGGTCAAACTTGCATCATATAACCCATATGTTACAAAGAACCTAAATAAGAGACTAAAAACTCAGTCTAAGCTCTAATTTAAATAAAACGAAGTGATTTCTATTAAACTTTTGCTTACCTATTGTGTTATGCGTCAATGAATAGAGTATAGGTAAAAACTGCTAATAAAAATTAAAAAATCCATTAAAAAAAAATCTATTCATCTGCTCGTAACGCGCCCATACTGCACTTCCCGGTACATGTGTATCCAGTAGTGAAGAAGTCTGTATCCAAGAGTGAATAGACATATAGTCCGTTCCATTCTAATTTGCCGAAAACAAAACCAATTCAATGGAATATCTGTACATTAGCTTTACATTTAGTTTCTCATTGAATCAAATCATGGATATGTAAACTATCACCGTACTATCTAATTTAAGGTCTTTTCAGTTACCTCAGGCCGCCATGTTGGTTTACATTTTGAAGAAATTGGATTGGAACGGACTATAAGTTGATGGCGGGATATGGCTGCGTGCGATGTTGTCATCAGTTGCTGTTGCTAATAGTTTTTTGTAGATAATTTAACTGATCTTTATTATTAACAATATTTTCAGTATAACATCAATTTATACTTTCCAAGAAGACGGTGGGATTTGGGAAGATAAATCTCTAGTGTTCCTCATTGCTATAATAATAGCTTTACTAGTCTTAGCAATTATTATATTTATTCTGTGTAAGGTACGTAAAATATACTTTCTTCATTTTTTATAGAATAGATAGCAGACGAGCTGGCGGACCACGTGATGGTAAGTGGTCACCGCCGGTCATGGGCACCTCCAACACCAGGGGGCTTGCCAGTGCCTTGCCGATCTTGCAGAATCCTGTTCATAGCTCTCTTGAAGAGCCCCATGTCGTAGCGTAACGGAAATACCTCAGCTGGCAGTTCATTCTACAACTTTTGGTTTCGCGGTATAAAGTTTGACCGCTTATTTGACAGCACTGTACGCAGCGCGTATAATCAATAATTAATTAATTCTTTAAACCCATGTCTTAGGAAGCCCTTTCGTATGTTATTGCCCTTTAATAATGCCATCTTAGTCTCAGAATATTGAACTTAAAATTGAACTTAAATTTAAGATCTGATTTTTGGCCTTGAATTGTTCTCTTTGGTATTAGTGTCCCCCAACAAGCCAAGCAGCGGTTTATTGATCTAATTTGCTTATATTGCAAAAAAAACCAATATTATTTCATTTCGCTTCAATCAAAACTGCAGATCAGTACTTCTTATTTCTTTCTTGCTATAAAGGCAGTACAAGAGCAGACAGTTATCCCGATGATAAGTATTCGCTTATCATCAGGATAAGGGTAAGTATTCATGGACAGATGTCCGTGTTTGTTTATAACGCAGATGCGTTACGAGCCAAAACTAGTGTTACTAAATAATGATGAAAGTTGGCACGTCTGCAGATTTGCTGTGTGACTTTTGACGACTAGATTTACGCTGATTAACAATCAGCTAGTATTTTATAATAATCAAAATTAAGTCCTCATTAATTTTAACGCTAGTCGCGATCGAAGAAGCAGATTTTATTTAATAATGATTTAACTATATATATACGCTAACTACCTTTGCTGATTAAGGAATGGATTGGGAAAATGGGGAGGGATAGGATGAAATGTGAATGGGCTCGGGCACACCTCACTCACTACCGAAACACGTACGTACATTGGGGAAATACGATAAAGTAGGAAATGCAGTAGTACATTTCAAGGTAGTCTTCTGTGAGAGAAGGGTATAGTGGCCAGTCGAGTGCGCCCAGCGGCTGTGAAAATACACTGTGCACTCTCCCCCTACATCTACTACATAGGCGTTTTAAGGCCCCCATTTCACAATACATTACTGACCGTTCAGTGACATAATGTAGTAAATCTATGCAGCATGCACTATCCCCCCTTTACATTATTATAATACTAATAATTCCATGAATTTTTAGCTCGGCTTCTTTAAAAGAAAGAGGAAAACTCAATTGAAGGAACTTAGACAGCAGAGTATTGTGAGTATATAATTTTTATGCTAAATATTTGTAGTTCTGTGTTATAAATAAAAATATAAATAAATGAGTTATTGTCGCCAGTGAATAAACAAAGGGGCATACAAAATCCCAAGCAGAATCGAATTAAGATTTCTAACAATAAAAAAGCAAAATAACTAGATTGCTTGTTCAATAGTTTCTTGTTCTTTATGTTTTTGTTCAATCGAAACTATACTAAGAACTTTTTAGAAATCGCATAAGATTTCTAGCTTTGCAAATAATATGTAGGTGAACTCGTTGTTTTCATTTTATATGAATTTATTTTTATTCTCAACAATCGTAGAAAAAATAAGTTTTAATGACAATTTTCTTAACATATAATATACAATGTTAAATTAAGATAATAATATTATATAATTATTTTATTATCTAAATATATAATTTAATTTAGAAATAATTAGTTCTACTTAAAATTTCAGCGACGAAGAGAGTCCCTGAACCACAAATCTGCAGGTGACTCGGCTGTTGGTGAAAGCGATAACGTAAGGGGAAACATTGTAGATAAACAGTGTCCTGAATTCTAACAGTTAGTGTCATAAGTTACTGACGCGATATGTCGTGCGCGATATATCGCAGACGATTATCATTTTCAGACTTTGCACTGTTGTAAATGTGTTGATGCGGCATGACGCGCGCGATTAAAATCTTGTTCACACATTTATCATAATGCTCATGTCGCGCGCGGTGTATCGCGTCGGTCGGTTGTTTATAACACTCTATAGAAAACAAAAGTATACCAAAGGTGAGAAATATTGCTATGGGGTCATAAAATATTTTAAAGCAAAAAAGCCTATTTATTTTGGACTAGAAAAGTAAGAAAAGGAATAAGGTACTCTTTCTCTTTCAAGGAAAGAGTACTTAGTCCTACGAGTTTTATAAACCACTAGCGACCCGCCCTAGCTTTGCTTCGGTTTATAAGTTGTTTTTTTTTATATATATTTTTTTCAAAATTTCAAAATAAAATATAGCCCATATTAAACACGGATAATGTAGCTTCCTACTTGTGAAATAATTTTTGAAATCGGTTCAGTAGTTCCAAAGATTACCCCCAACATACCCACAAACAAACACACAATTTTACCTTTTTATTATGTTAGTATAGATTACATAATCATGCTATTTGTCACATCTGTTTCATTTCCTTTTTAGCGCTGAGCGTTCTACGCTCGAGCACTGAGCGGCCGCTAACAAACATTTAAAACTAGAACATTAAACGCTAGTGAGCGTTATAGTTCAAATTGTTAACGTTTGGCGGTATTCACCTCTATGGTTGAAAGATCGAGTCAAAAACTGTTATGGTTAAAGTTCATTAGCGCTAGCTTAATTTTTTTATTCTTTCTGTCTATAGCTTTATTCATTACGAAAGTTGATACACTTACAAAATTAAAACAATGCTATTTTATATGAAACTAGAGAAAGCAAGTAGATGCTTTAGATTTGTTGTAATACCGTTTCGTTCTTATGATGATTTTATTACTGTACTTGTATTACACGTGTTGTGTAGTACAGGGCACATGGCACGAGGCCTCAGCGGTTTTCAGACCATAATAACCATAACATCCGACTCCAAAGCGAATTGTTGGACTCTATGTTTCTAATAACACAGATTCAAATGATTTCAGGTGGACTTAGTTATTGAAGAAATGTGTGAGCCACAGAATACGCCTGTTTATGAAAGGAAATTGTAAAATTGCTACTTTGTTATGTATCCTTGCGTTTACAATATGTCACCCGATAGACCGATGTTACGGCAATTATTTTAAGGCAGATTCTATAGATTTTTACGTATATACAAATCATATATAGACTGTGTATTCCGGATGCGTATTTTTGTTAAAATATTGTCGGTATTCGCTTAAAATTATGAAAGCACTTGATATAAGTTTGCTAATCACTCGCATATCGATGAGTCCTATATACAAGTATATATAAAGGCCACAGAATCAATCTGGCACTTTTCTGATCTCTAGTTCCAGCGCTATGTGAAATGGTGTTCAATATGAAATTATATTTTTTTAAATATTTTATTAATAAAGAAAAGTTAAAAAATATCTATTTTCTATATATTACAGTCTTTTAAAGAATGATTAAACTTTAAAAACTTTTAATGAAAAAGTATACCTAAGGGTTTATTTGACCATTAATAAGTATATGTTTTTATAACGTTTCATAACACCAATCAGCTAAAAAAAGTAGTCTACATGGAACCCACTGATACTAGTATCGAGTCACATCACGTCGCGTCACACCATGTGTATTATTTATCGCGTGTATCTTTTTTTTTTTTAAATTATATGCCAATAATAATTTGTTTATCTAGTGTTAAGTTTATTATGTATGTCTAAGAAAAAGTCGTTTTACTATTACCCGCTATTTTATTTTTTGTTTAATTGAACTAGTGAGACTACCTATACTGGCTATTTCCAATTGTTCAATCGTTAATATTTTCAACAATTTCAATCTGTGATTCCCACTAGATTGATTGAATTGATCAATTGAAACTACTGGGAATGGACCTACAAAAGTGTTATTGTAACTAGTAAACTATATATAAATTTTGTAAACTACGAATTAACTAAGTACTCAATTGGTGTATAGATAAGTATTGTTTATCGAGTAAAGGTTTTTTTTTAAATAAATGTTATGAAAGTTGAAAATAATTATTTATATAAATTTTTATTTCATTTATTTTACTTATAATTTAATTAGCTTCTTTCAGAAACTATTTTTTTTTTTGCCTACTCGAGAAAAGCGGAAGACCGAGGATAGTGGCGTGCCGTTGCAGACGCCCATATCCAGCCCATACCCATATCATAGTGAAAAGACATTAATAGTAGTATATGGAAAGGGAATGGAATAGCTTCTCTTTTTCATTTTAATAATGACGAGGCGTAATAATGACATATATGTTTTGTTCTCAAATGAGCGGGTTCTGACCAGGTATGCTGTGGAATTCTTAGAGAAATCGTTGTACAGAATGTATGTATCTATGCATAGGTTTTCATAAACTGAAATGTAACTTCTGGTATGTTTAAATAAATAAAAATGCAGAAGAAATTCGGGATAAAATGAGTATTATTTAAGACAATCAGAAATTAATAGGACATTATTTATTGTAGATAACAATATTTTATTCAGTAAGAACAAAGAATTCTATAATTATTATGTTCAAAAACATAATAACTTAAATACTTAATAATAACCTAATTTCCGTGCTTCAGTAGCCAGCCCCAGCAACATCTGCGTGACCTCGTCTCCCTGCTGGTAGATCTGTGACGGCGGCCAGTGGAAGTAGTACCCTCTAAGTTCGTAGGTGTAGACCAGCCTTGTGCCCAGAGCATGGCGCACCCAGTCCATGCTACCACCTGATACTTTGTCTGGAAAAATAGCTGTCTTAGTCATTCGTTGCTGTAGCGTCTTTTGCAAATTTTGCAAAATCTCCAAGGGTAGGAAACTTTTTAAAAGATTTTAAAGTTTTGTTATCGTGGTTGAATATAATAAATGTTATGTTATGACCGTTTCTTTCTTCGTCATTAACTGACTTAGTCTATCACGCTTCAATTCATTGTACCAAGGAATGTTTAGGTTTTAAACAACATTTGAAATCATACAAAATTATGCCGAGGAAATGTTCTCGTCGAATATCTATTTTTTAATGAGACACGATATTTTGATTAAGCTCGTAAACATATGGAGGGAAATTTAAATTTGGATTTTTTTTTGTTATAGATAGTGCTAGTTTTAATTGACACCAGTTTTAATTAAAACCAGTCAGTGTTCCATAGGCAAGAATCTTTGTTTCAAAACATTCTGAGTAGCCTGGTATTATGTTCAACTGCGATAAAATTATGTTATAAACCACATTTTTATTTTATTTTGTAATGCCGATATAAATATAGAAACTAAATGAATCTCAAGTAACCCGTTTACTTAATTTATTACGGTCTACGTTTGTCACTCTAGACCAGGGGTCTCCAAACTTTCCAGCCTTAGGGCCATACTGATTACTCCAGTAAGTTCCGAGGGCTATTAATAATTATTCAACATAAAATTAGAATACTTCAGTAAACTAAATTTAATTTGCTATAAAAAATATGTTCTCTAAAAGGAGTTTTCAAGTATGCTAGCTCTCCGCGGGCCGGACAAAATCTGTCCGCGGGCCGGATCCGGCCCGCGGGCCGTAGTTTGGAGACCCCTGCTCTAGACCATCGATATATCGATACACAGATATCGATTTTCTATACACATGTATCGCGGATTCAATCCAACAATGTATAATGTACGCGGAGGCGACAGTATATAATTCACTCACTACAATGTGAACTGTCCACTCGACTGCCGCTATCTTTCTACAAAAGAAATCAAAATCCTAGAAATGAGCTCTCTTATGAAGACTTGTAGTACACGTATACTAGAAATATGTCAATATCGGCCATTTTTGACCTATGTTTATGTCTATACAATATACAATATAACATACTAGAACCTCCTATTAACACAAACAGAAACTTCATCTGCCTCGACAATCAAGCTCTTTTTAACAATGCCCTTTTACACCTCATAGTGAAACTTGGCATCTGCTTGGTTTTTTTTAATGTCCGGTGACTCTTGAAAGGTCATTAAGGCCACATTTAGCCATTCCGAAAAAAGCTTGGTTTTATATTTAGTTAGCTACGTACAAATCTTACATAATATTTCAGCAGCTGTCCCTGGTCCATCGTACCGCGCTCCATTAACTTTGTATCCATAGTTTAGCGACGTTTTACCTATTTTATCCTGAAGAAAAGCGAAATTAATGTAATAAAGATTGATTCTACAATCTTGATTTGATTTTAAAGAAGGTTATATGGCTAAATGTCTTCGGCCAGGTAGATTTGAAGTGGAAGAGTGGAAGTGGAAAATCGTATCCGGTGGTGAGCCTTAGGAGATGTCTATATGCACCAGTAGAGATACATAGACTGATGGTATGGTATATGGTAATATAAAACTTTCTAAGCTCGTGTATTATTAGCTAGTTACAGACATCATACATATCTGCCTAAGTCTCTCCACTGCTGGATATAGAATATAGGCTCGCCACCACACACCATTATCCGCTTCTCTCATCCAGCCACTATCGGTAAACTTCTTTAACTCGTCGATTCACCTGGCTGGAGGACGTCCCACGCTGCGCTTCGCCGTACGTGGTCTTCTTTCAAGTACTCGTCTACCTCAGCCGCTGTCGATCCTGTGCCAGATAGGACCCTCCCATTGCCACATCAGCATATTAATTCTTTGAGTCGGTAACTTTCTTCTTTGTCGAATCTGTTCGAATATTTCGGATCTTATCCCGCAAAGATACTTCGATTTTAAACATGGATCAGGCTAATCGTTTCAGCACCGTAAGTCATAAAATGAACCGTAATTGTATAACTTACAGTTACATGTATTGAGGGGTTTAACTAATGTAAGTTATTTGCAACGCCTTGGTTCATTACTGTACAAATGTTACAAAAATAAAAAAAAACGATTATATAAATATGAGATGGGCGCTTCTGAATACAGGAGGAATTTGCTGATGAATAACCAAATACATACCAAATCATCAGAATTATCCACATGTTCAACAGAATCGGAGTATGGCAGTAATAGACACTGCGCGTCAGAATGGAAAGCGATATAGGCTAGCAGGTTCTCAATGCCAGCAATGTAGGAGGATAGAGTCCGTGTTTCCGTTTCGGAAAATGGATGTGCACCGGCGTAGGTCTGGTAATCGCAGGGATTATTGGAAGAACCGTACTCTGAAAGATGCAACGAAGACCCATGGTAGCGTCATTGCTATGTTTTAGAAAAAAAGTGTTTATACAAAAGTTGTAAACCTATCTAATGACATAGTTTGCTAGTCTAAACGATGAAATTCTTTATAAGGGAATATTTGAAATTTTATACTGTTATAATTTTGGAACTATCGAAACGATTTGGCTCATCTTCAAAAACCGAGATATAGAATCAAACTATTTTTCTGCAAAATTTATATCGACAATAGGTACAGTTCTTGAAATCATCATAAAATTTAATTAAACAGCTTTTGAATACATATAAAAATATTGTGAGATATAGTTTGACAATACACACGTGTCATAACGAAATATTCAAGAGCTGAAATATGTGAATATTGTCAGTAGCTATATGTGTTTACTAGTAGTGTATTTTCGTGGATGACGGGTGTAAGTTGATAAGTCTAACTAAATCAACTGTTTCTCAAAGGCACAGTCATTTTTTATACTGTGTCTATATACCACTGTTGACGCTGAAATCGATTTCTCTGAGGCTATTGAAAGATAAAAACTTTTTATTCTAAATTCTAAGTGATACAGCGTAGAACCTGTTATTTAAAATCTATATTTTAATTTTAAACATATCGTGAAATCTCCGGTCATCGTCTTATTCTTGCCTTGCACGAATTTATACAATACAGTGTTCATACGAGTAACTCACTTCCCCAATTATAATCCCAGTTGCGGTTGGGGTCTGCCCCGTAGCAGCCATTGACAGATTTTGACCGCGTTTTCCTCCACATACGATCCTAAAAACGAAAATTATCAAACAATCAATCTACTGAATTTGCGCTCTCTTAGATATGGGCTCGATTACAGTTTATAGGCGGATGAATTAACGCCTCAATAAGAAGCAACTTTGTTGATGCACATCGATAGAATAGTTTATAAAAACACCCGAGATTATTTTAGATATAAATAAAACCCCTTGACAACGCCTTTATACAGAAACTTCGGTAGCCGAAGTAATGTACTATTTGTAACCTCGTGGAAACTTGTAGTGCACAAATTTGCCGCCAGATGTCGCTAATTGTCCCAAGTTGTATTAATGGAGTAAATTTAAGGTTTTAAATGACAATAAATTGCTTATGTAAGAAGCAAATTACACGTACTTCGTATGAGTAACGATTAGAGGTTTCACCGGTTACCATATTATCATTATATTTTATTTTATTTTTCTGGGAACTTATAAACTATTGTGATTACATATTTAATCTATATGCGTGATCGATAAAGTTAATAGCTTAAACAAAGCTGCTACAATTAGAAAATAAATAACAATTTGCACAACACTGCGAGATCACAACTTAGTATTTAGTCGCATAGCAGTAAGAGTACGCTTAATTGCATTTATACCATTAAAAACATGTCGATCCGTTCATCTTCGCCACCCAAATCATTGAATGCAGAACAGGCCCTTAATAAAAAGCTTATCTTTTACGATGGTTTGTGTGAACAGTGGAGACGTGAAATACTTTATACGAGCGAGAGTAATTAGAAGTAATGCTAAAAGTAAGCCTACTTAACAATTCTGGAATGTCAGTAATTCCCTTAGCAACCTTCATTCAGAATATAATAGGTATCAGCTATGGTAGTATGGTACGATCGTATCAGTTATGATAGTAACAAATACACGAATATGGGTATACCGTGGTATAATAATCTCTGTGATTATATGAAACTGTGACTTTTAAAATAAAAAATATTGCATTAATGAGGCCACAATTGATAGCGATTCGATAAAAAAAAGATACCTAGCGAAATATGTAGCAAATTAACGCATCTTTACATAATTAGTGCATTTCATAAGGAGTTTATGCATAGAACGCCTGATTCAATACATTATAGGGGAATTTAATCACGCACCACGCAAAAACCATTGGACGGATTTTAATGAAACTTGCCATAATTAAGTATAGAGTCGTGTGGTGTCCGTGGGTTTTAAAATAGCACCGCCTCTTCTCTTCCTGTGGGTGTTATGAGTGTTGTGAAAGGCGACTAAAGGATAACAAATCCTCTACCGCAAGCGGAGAGAAACTACTACACCTCTAAAAGAGTGAACTCGCCAACCCTAGCCTTTTATAGCCATACATCTCTTGTGCACAAGACAAGATGCATAAGGAGGTCTACGTCCAGGATTGGACTATAAAAAGGCTGTATACGGTTACGCCATAGTTATATCTTATAAGCCAGGTCAATAGTTAGGGTACTTTTTATCCAAATTAATAATAGAATTCCCACGGGAATCAAACTAACCAAACATACTCTAACATTTCAGCGCACTAATTCGCGGGTACTGCTAATTACAACATATACTCCAATACCAACCACATTATAGCTGTAATGATATCCATCAGGGTTGACAGTGGGGAAGATACGCCAGTCGAATTGCTCCCTTAGCACCGATATATGCGGGTCATCGCTAGTCAATAACTGATTGATGAAGTACGTTGTGGTAGCTGGTGTGATCCATTCCCTAGCGTGAATACCTAGAAAAAAGGTGTCGTTATATTTACAAATAAACTCGAGTCGAAGGTCGAGTTTTGTTAGATTATTATGAAACATGTATTTTGTGGATTTTGTGCTTTAATAATTCATCGAACTCTAAAGTGGGTAATATTTGTGATAATCAAATAAAAGCATAAGACTGAGTTTCACGTGTACTTGACGTCACAAGCTACTTGATCATGGCGATATTTAACTTTGTCATTTTTAAAGTCAACATAAAAAATAAAATTTTTTGATAATTCTCAAATCTTTATTTGGGTATTTATGTATCAGCTTATAATGTCCCACTGCATGTCACAGGCCTCCCTTGGTAAGTCAGTGGGGAGTTTCGAGCTGTAATCCAGCAAGCGGGCCCAGTGCGTATTGGTGGATCACATACTCCAGATTTTTTTTATTTTATTTCTGGAGCATGCGAGTTTCCTCACAATATATTCCCTCACCACCGAGCTAGTGACAATTTTTAAAAATCCGTACTTAAGTATAAAACTGTGGTATATTTGGGTAAGAAATAAAACAAAAGGAAAACCTCTCCATTATAACCTTCTAGAAAATAGTCCTTATTTACCTCATTGGTTACTACCCGAGGTAGTGAATACGCAAGGCACATACCTACCTGATTCTATAAATATAACAGGTTTGTCGTTTCCATTCGCTTCGGGTGTGTTGATCCGCAAGCCCAGGATCTGGCGGCCTTCGTAACTTTCCCCGCCCACGATCAGCTGCGTCCACTGCTTGTATGTCTCACTGGTGTTTTTAAGGTAGCCGTAAATCTGTAACAAATTAACTTGTAATGTAATATAATGTATGTAGTGTAATGTAATGTCGTATGTAATGGTAACTCGTATTCAGAGGACTAGTTGTACAGAGTTTTTTAATTTACAGTAAATGCATTTGAATATTTGATAGGTTTGCGTTTAGCAGCTCATGTCTACTCAACTGGAGACGCGATTTTAGAAGATATTTTAATATTGTTTGTAATAAGTCGACTTATTATACCGATAAACGCGCATCGTATAATATGTATACAGATGAAGTGTTGGATTCATTTTGGAAACCAGAATATTTATTGATTTATTTATTTATTGTACGTTGTAGGTACTACATTAAACGTGCGTGTCTAATAATGATATACAACACACTGCAAGGACACAACAATTAAAAAAAAAAAATCAAACGGTGCATTATTAAATTACTTTACATATTGTATCAATAACCAACATTTGGTAAGTGTACAGTAAGTGATTTTTTTATTTACTTACCAACAGTAAGTGAGGAAACTTACTAGTAAACTATCTTTCTAAATGCAATTTTATTATATTAAAACATTACTTACTTTATCAACATCGTAATAGGCAGTCCAAGAGAATTCTTTATTACGTAGTGGCATTATCTTCTCAACTTGTATTAACCTACAAAATATATAAAAAACGAAGTATATAATAGAGAGACAATAAGAAAAATTATTTAAATTATTTGCCATTTTTAAGAAGAAAAGTTGACAGTTGTTCTGTTTACTTAAAATTCCAATTATATGCAACTGCAAGGTAGTGTACCTCAAGTATGCTATGATACGGTGTGAAGTGATTTTAAAGAGGCTTACTCAGAAAAGTCGTTTATTAAAAGTTTCGCCTTTAATCGCTTGTTGGCAATAATTTTCTCAAAAACTGGCAAGTGTTCTGGCGCCACCAAAATTCCAGTTCCGTTTTTATGGCTCTCGTAATTGAACGATGTCTGTAAAATAGAAGTGTGAGGGTATTTATTCCAGAAGATTTAAATATTTTCATCAAAGACGATTCAGTATTTACGAAAATGGTTACAGCGGGTTTTGTACGATACCTTTATTATTATTATTATGTTTAAATTAGATAATATACCTTAATAAGTTACGCAATACTATTTTTTTTTTTTTTTTTTTTATAGTCTAGTGGGCGGACGAGCAGGCGGTCCCACGTGATGGTAAGTGTTACCGCCGCCCATGGACACCTGCAACACCAGGGGGTATGCGGGCGCGCCGCCGACCTTGCAAAGTCCTATTCACAGCTCTCTTGAAGAACCCCATATCGTAGCTTAATGGAAAGACCTCTTGAGGCAGTTCGTTCCACAACCTACGGGTTCGCGGTATAAAGTAATTTTTGGACCGAACAGTGCGCGACACCTCCGTATCGAGGAAATGCGGATGGACCGCACTTCTGTGACGGGAGGTGCGGTTATAGAAACCCGAGGTGGGAATTATATTGAACAATTCTTCAGAGCATTCCCCATTGTACAGGCGGTAGAACACGCAGAGAGACGCAACGTCTCTCCGAATGCTGAGGGGTTCTAAACCGCCCGTGAGAGTGGGATCGTCGACAATACGAACAGCACGTCGTTGTATGGAGTCACTATTAAGTGATATATAGTGACATATAGTGACTTAATAGTGACATATTATAATTTATGTCACTATTAAGTTAAATTATATAATTGAGCAGTTTAGATAATAAAACTACTGAGTTTCTACTTATGTAGGTACGGACGTTTTAAATATTATCACGGGCTCGTTGGTGAAGGCAAACATTGTGAGGAATCCCCCATAAAAAACTGGAGTATGTGTATTTACCGCATCGGGTCCGCGTGGTGAAATATGACCCAAATCTCCATACCCAACTAGGGGGTGCGGATGGGGGGGGGGGGGACTGTGCCCTGCAATCGGACGATTAGAAAGATTGACATAACATGGCGTGCTGTGGTAGTTCGTTCCGAGATATAATACGTACGTCCAGCTCCTTCATAACATCAATCACGTTTTTCACATCGCTTTTATCACCTTTTACTTCAAATATCTTGTAATTTTCATACGTTTTATATTCGTATGAATATGAGAAATGTAAGAACAAATAGAAGAATAAAAATTTACGGAAATAATCCATTTTTACAGTTTCACACCGCTCCTTATCGATACAATTTATTCTCTAATAGATAACTAAAGCCCGCATACCAGCTTTTATACTATTGTTTCACTAAGTACCCGTCCAAGTGTTATGGTGAAAATAGAAATAGTAGTTTATGTAATTTTGTGTGTTAGTATGTCAGTTAGTGTTAGTAGTCATATTATAATGAGAAACAACAAATACGAGTTCCTTCAACTCATTAAACAAGGCAAGATCCAGGGTAGGAAACCCGGAAAGCGAAGACCATACACTGCTGAAGATCGCACGCCAGTGGTACGGTAAGAACATTCGGTTACTATTCCGTGCTGCAGTTTCTGAAGTACAAATAGCCAGGATGATTGCCAACCTTCGTTAGAAGACGACACTCCAAGAAGATGTCAGTAAACACTCCTCTTATTCTAATTATTTTATTAAATAATTTTACTACTACAATTTTACTACTTAATTAATAAATTTTACTACTTTATATTTGTTGCATATAGTGTGTTTGTATATTGATATGTAATTATAGATACTGTACACCAGTGATTGAAATATTTATTTCCTTTCTACTCAAAAGTTATCTGGGAGAGATCGCTATTGTGCCTTTTGAAAACAAAATTTATTAAAATTATCTGTCAAGTTATACCAATATTAAAAATATTTTGTGTTTAAAAATCTACAGTTCACATGTTTCCATTCTTTACTCAAATAGGTAAATCCGTAAACAAATCACTGTATAGATATAAACTATTTACAATAAGTATGTTTTTGTCATTTAATCAGTAACATGTTAATGACACGTGCAGTGATTTGAAGTATTTGTGACAAGTGCGGGTAATTAACTCATCGTTTCAATGTCCAATGAATTTCTGTAAATAAAATTTATTATAATTTGTTTCTGTAATAAATTGTGAATTTGTGTAAATAAAATTTGTGTAAAACATTTTTTTCTTCCACTGCTGGATATGGGCCTCTAAACGTATTGTCTTAAGGGACATATGGGCTTAAAATGCCAAGCTGGCCAAGCGGGATGGCGAATCCGCTGTTTTATAGGTAGTGTAGTTCCTCAGAGCTTGTAATTAGAGGTTTTGCTATCCCTTAGTCGGCCAGCGACTCCCGCGAAAAGAGACGACGACTATTCTAAAGCTGTCCACCACCGAAACATCACACGGCCACCTATCATTGATATCTTAGAAATGTTTTAAATTATAATTGCACAGAAATTTTCCTGAATCATACGTGAGTGTCGTCAAATAATTATAAGAATTTGTTTAAATGTTTAAATGTTCTCAAGTTGGTTTATGGCATTACCCTACATTATTATTCGGGTAATGTGTGGAATTATTTTGCGGTAAGAGCTTTGATTAAGCCGTGTAATGTCGTCTGTTTTAGAATAGCACCATTCCATCTCATCGACTAAGGGATGACAAAGTCCACAAGTCCAGAGAAATTGCACCTAAACGATTGGACTCGACAAACCGCTTGGTCAACGTGTCGTTTTAAAGCCATACATCCTTCATGCACGAGACAACGTGCGTGAGGAGGGCCCATTTCCAGGAGCGGATTTTAAAAGGCTGTTGACGGTAACGGACGACGGAAGAGCCTCGAAGTTTAAATGACTCAAAAGTAACAATTAAGAAGAACGTTTCGCGTGGGCACGTAGCTTTACTATTGTTAAGTATTAGTCATGACCTACTCTGAAACAATTTGAGATTATTAACACCAAAATAATTAAGGTGGTTATATAATCTATAAAGTAATAAGTACAGGTAAGAAAACGCCATTAAACTTCAGTCTTCTAACAGCTTTTGTCACGTTTTCAATAAACAGGCTTCGTGAGGTTTTGTGTAAAATTTTCATTTCAAAGTTACAGTGGAATCTTGTACTGTCTGCAAAGTTTCTTCACAGAGCAACATTAATATAAAGGAACAAAGGTTGTAATTACTAACCGACTATTATGCGAGGTAAATAATATAGAGACCTTAGGGACTTCTCTCAATAATAGGGCACGAGATTTATTATATTAATTATGATGACACTTGTATATATTTTAATAAGGTCACTTCTTTATTTTGAACATTACCTTGTTCTAAACCATTCAAACTATAAAGCAGTGTTCTCCCGATCTTTCTTTTGCTGCCACACGTTTCAAATTTAATTAGATTTTAGTTTAGTCTTACTTAGTTAGTCTTAACGATACATCAGAAATTTCAGGTCAATAAATTACAAATTTTACACATATTTTGTATAATATAATGTTTTAAGACGCGAGCTATGCCAATGAGAGCCACTAACACTTACGAATTAATAGGTAAGTATTTCGATCTAAATTTGTACATAGACGTGGTACAGGCCTGTTACAAATGCTATAGTTGGTTTGTTTCTTATCTAATAAATCTGGTTGCATTAAATCAACGGAACTTCATTAAATCTGGCATACGCCTACATATAGTTCGTCGGGCATACATATAGGATAGTTTAAAAATAGGCTTTAATTCTAATAATCCACGCCTCCTCTGCATAATTACTAAATGTTTGACGTAAATTACAGGATAACAATGTTATGTTTACAAATAACTATCTGAACACAAAGCGAAGAATTAGTACCGCGTATTCGGAGCTACCGGACTTATTTCTCAATCCTCTTGAACACTATTTGCGGTACATCTGTCAACATTCTGTGTTTACTGAGGAAATGACACGAGAAAGCCAGAATAAACATCAATTCTACTGCTCCACGTTTGATCGAAACACAAGGGGGAAATAATTGCTATCGGCCTGATACGGTTGGATGTGGAATGGTTTCTTATTGTCTACCGTGGTTTGAATTCTACTCGTATTTATTTATATAAAAAACTTTATTGCACGTTATGGTACGAAAGGCTACCAGCATTATCTACCAGCTGACCCCTAGGCTGATCAGAGAGATACATTGGGAGGTGCGATCAGAGGTATACCTAAAATAAAAGTGAAACTAAAATACTTTATAGTTACGATTTTTTTCATATTATCTTTTTTCTATTTCTTATCAGCCTGTAACGTCCTACTGTAGATCACAGGTCCCTTTTTGCAATCTCGAGTCAGTTTTGGGTCATAATCGAGCAGCTATATTACACATGCCCCGATTTTTTTTCTAATTTATTCAGCACGCAATTTTCTCACGATGTTTTCCTTTACCGTCAATGTCGTAATAACTAAAAAATCCGTTCTTAACCAATTCAGTACGGGCTTAGGGTATAAATACGGGTTAAGTCGTTTCAATTAAGGATTTCTAACCTTAAGAATGTGAGTCGAGATAGATACTCCCAGGTTATCATCGCTGGTAGAAGTAAGTGGGTTCCAAGTCTTAAGGACACTCATCGGTCACCTTACATTTAACATGTCTGCGCGCCCACAGTATGGCAAGGTCTTTTCACATGATTGAGCTGCATCCTCTTACGCGGCTATATATGGAACTCCAGCTGCCACCACCGGACGTGACATATAAATCACCGCTTCTGTCTGTTCGCTCACTGGACTCTACTGGGGATCGAACTGGTTGACTTCATCTTCCATTCTCAGAAATTCTACCCCTTGTGAGGGGTGAGCGCGATGGCCCCAAGCTCTTAACAACACTGGCAGTATCTCCTAGTGTCTAGTCGCTAGTGTCTTCCAATAGATAGATAGATGCACTTTATTGTACACCAAAAACAGTACAAGTAATTAGAAGTACAACCAATATGAGTTAGTGGAATGTGGTGAGTCCAAATAAGTGGAATGTTTTTCGTAAACGGTCAAGTCAAAAACGTGGGAACAGTAACACACATAATTATTTCGGACATTGCCCTAATATATTTCGAATGTGAATTTAAAAATCCATGGCAATACATGACATTTGTATTCAAAGGCGCATCTCGTCAAACAATTCCCGAAAATCTGTGAAAGCCGTTCTCTGTAATTCAGTAATGGCACCGCAGTTACTTACAAATGGTACGCGTGGGGTTTGAAAATAATTCGTACCAAAATTATAATGGTATGTAGAGGTATGTGCTTTTATTTCAGATTCCTTTCATCCTGTTTTGGTTGATTCTTTCTGCTGCTGTCTGTGGATTATTTCAATAGCCCCGTAAAATCACTTTGACTTCAATATGATAAGTAAGCTATGCTATGGATAGTTTGCGCCGATTGTTTAATAAAACAAGTAATGGCGCGAGGACCTCAGCTGTAAAACGAGATCATCACTGAAGAGATTACCCTATCTTTCCCTCAAATATTGATGAAAATAAAAATCAATTCTTCGTTCATAAAAAATCTAGACGCTATAAATTCTAAAATAATATTAAAATATATATATATATATGTATATTTATAGATCATTTTGGATGCAGTATCCGTTTCCGTTTGAACAACCTTTATAGGTATATAATACAAGGTTGAGAAGTGAAATAATTGAGATATCACTTTTAAGACTCACGTGTGTATTTTATTTAACTCGGCTATTTTACTTAAGTGAGAGTAGGTATGATTTGTGCAAAAGAAACATAGTATTCAGATAGTTTATTTGTAGGTAGGTATAACAGTATTCAAAATAATGTATCGAGTAATAATTTTTCTGCGGTAAATTTGGTAAGTTACAAAATAAAATTTTATTTAATATTTATTAATATTTTTCTACGAATTTTAAAAGATTAGATATTTCAAATGGTTTAAAAATTGGACAGATATGACGACGACAGCACTTTTGAGTGAAGTTAAAGGAAGAAAAATACGAATCTAGATCTCAACTTTAATCATCTTGAAATCAAATTAAAAAATAGGTCCATTGGAGGGTAGGAAAGCGTTTTTATAATGCCCTGAGTTCTCGCCAAAGCACGTACGACAGAAGTACTGAATTCAGTATGGAATACGCAGTAAGGTATCTTTGTAATGCTCGCAATGTGGTGCAGGCACACAGACACATCCAATGCAAAGTGGTGCAGGCACACAGACACATCCAATGCAATGTGGTGCAGGCACAGAGACACATCCAATACAATGTGGTGAAGGCACACAGACACATCCAATGCAATGTGGTGCAGGCACACAGACACATTCAATACAATGTGGTGAAGGCACACAGACACATCCAATGCAATGGTGCCGCACCTACACATTCAGTAGTTCACTTAAAGTTTACAGAACTGACATCATGCCTGAGAGTGAGAGTTGGAAAAGTTTGGAGTGAGAGTGAGAGTTGAGAGTGAGAATTAATAGACTGAGAGTTGCAGTTTTTAGTGCTTTCCAAGCTCGTCTTAGCGAAGAAACGAGAAAAATTTAAGTAATTCTTAAATGAAAGAATGGTTTAATTTGAAATATTCAGATTATTTACCTATTATTCAAAAAATATGAATTTACAGTATGTGTATAATTCATAAAATTAAGGTAATAAAGTAATTATGAATTAGCAAGAAAACCTATACTTTACATATATTTTAGTTCATTTTCACGTAATCAAGTACTGGCTATAAAGTCATTCAAATTCGTCTGTTTCGAGTTCTCTCAGACCCGTGTACTATTTGTATAGTACAGTATTCTGTATGATAGTATTATCCT
Organism: Sesia bembeciformis; assembly: GCA_943735995.1. NCBI lineage: Eukaryota > Metazoa > Arthropoda > Insecta > Lepidoptera > Sesiidae > Sesia > Sesia bembeciformis. The sequence continues at coordinate 4,031,898 of OX031028.1, read as the reverse complement.
GTAGTATTATTGTTTAAATTTGTAATCATTTAAATTTGTACGTTTATATTTATATATTTGTATAAACATTTATATTTGTACTATTTCTTCTGTGCGCTCTGTTTTCCTAATTGATGTGACGATTTCATACTGTCTCTCTTCATACTGTACTTACTTATAGTTAACAGTATTATCCACATCAGAGCAATTTAATCTGCGCAGCGGTTGGAACGAGGAAATTGAGGAAATGTGGGACAATCAGGAGCAGGGAGTTTTGTAAAGTTTTTATCAGGAATCTCTGGGGGCCACGCTATCTTGGGCATGTTTGTGGTGGTAGATAACAGTATGAAGTAGATATGTTGCGGAATGCTTGGAATACGGGCTTTATCTGTAAACAGGTAGGTGCAGTTAGTTTAATGTGTAACCTACTTTGTTTGATTTAAAAAAACGAACGTTATGTCAGATGACAGATGTCACTTGGGTGAGGTCGTAGGGAGGGCGCAACTGTTAGTGTGATTTTCGAGGGGTGAGTTGGTGAAGAAAGACTTGGCTTAGAGAGACTGTGCCGATGCCGGTCGGTTGTGCGTCGCTCCCCATGAACTCGACACGTAACGTTTGAATCTGTCTGCATCTCGCGCATCTCGTTGTATTTCATTGTACTATTTTAGTGCTACAATTTAACACGAGTGAAGGCGTTGTTATTTTGTCGTGAGCCCACTAGTGTCCCCACTTTTATCCGTAATGTGCCCAGAGAGTCCAACAAGAGTGTCGTAATGTGTCCGAGAAGTAAAATAACACTTGCTTTAGTCGAAGGCACACTGAAAAATTTTTGAACCTTCATCGTCCGAACCAAAATTATACTACAACAGTAATGGCTCCAGCACTCGTAAAGCGTTAAAAATTGTCGAAAAGTGACGATAATGACCTACTTACATTAAAGCTTTCGCTGTTTAGATAGGGAAGATGTCAAGGCCATTTTTTGGAACATTTTTGGGCCGTTATACCAGAATTTTATTTTACACCAGGGAGGTGGAATACGCACTTGCGAAATTGCTTTGCTCCAAAATTTTACAACGCTTTGTGGCAGTTTGTGCGTTTATACGTTAGCGAAAATACGGTACAACAATCCCGGTTTAATTTTATTGCTTGGAATTATTGCGCTGTAATTCGAATATGTAGATACATTTTGTAAGTCAGTGATCCAATGTAGGTACATTTTGTAAGTGAATGCTTTTAGAGTTTTTGCCATTTTCAATGAGTTTTCAGGCTCCCGTCCTGGGGCTGGATTCTGTTAACATTGGCGACTGACCCATAATAAGCTGACCAATAAGCTGACAAATAAGCTGCCCCGTAGCGTCAACATTTTTAAGTATCTTTTTTTTATAGAAAGAAGGTGGCAGACGAGCATCTGTTGTCTACCCTACGGGGGCTAACTTGGGGTGGACAACAGGAATAATCCGAGCACAGAGTCCACTTTGTGATAAGTGTATACTGTCGCTCATGGACATTCGCTATACATTCCAACATAAGTCCAGAAAACCAAAAGTTGGCATGCATTATTTAGCTTTGGGGATTTACTAATGGATTTGGAGAAAGGTTAAGAAAATGGGGAGGGATAGGATAGGATGGAATGAGAATAAGCTCTGGCATATCTTTATCACAGCCGAAATACGTATATAAATTGGCGGAATTGATTTAAGAGTACATTTTACATTTAGAACATATATGTTACATATGGTTACACATGGTAGGTACTGTGGCATTTAAACGTGCAACCGCCCTCTCCCAAAACCTTCGTAATGAACGAAGTGGTAAAGCCTTATAAAAATATTAATAAGGCTTTACGCAAACAAAAAAGAATTACTATAAAAGCAGAAACTTCAGGTGAAAAACAACAGGTATACATAAAGTGCTAGTGATGCCATATTTTCGATAGCGCCTTATCCGAACAACATCAAACGTGTTTCAGCACCGAAAACATTCCTTTGTAGGCATCGCCTTCTAGGATACCGCGGGATATAAACAAGAAGCGTTAAAATAGCGCTTTTATTTAAAGGAAGGCAGATTTTTTAGTCATATAGCCGTTCAACTCATAAACGTCCGTAGTTGCGCCAGTTGGGTGAAGGAATGATATTTCTTGATTTGAACTTCTTGATATTTCTCTTCTTGATTTTACGGTCACATACAATTATTTTTGCCAGAAATGTTTCGTAAAAAGGTATGTCTAATTTATTGTTGGAAATTATCATTATGGCATCAGTATATTTAATATGCATATGAAATACTAAGTCATATGTAAACTTATTAAAAGAAATTTTAATAATAAGTCATTCCCCATGTAACTGCCAATTGCCATTTCGATTCAATGTAATTCATATTAATTTCATTAAATAGATATAATTTTTCACTTATATTTTTCATAGTGAGTTGAGTATCCTATTAAAGTCAGTTAAATAATTCTCAAGTTATTCTTTGATATCTCTACTGCAAGGGTTGGGAGAAAGGATCCCATTCCATTTCTTAGTCTGCAAAGGTAAGCAGCGCATCGGGGGACGTGTCAACGTTTGTCATTCTAGTCTGAAGTTGGCACGTACCGCAGATGTCCATGGGAATCTGCGGTACCACCAGGTGCACTGTATGCTCGTCTGCCGCCTTTTTTCTATCAAAAAAGCGGTACTGAAAGATTTTGTGGTACATTACACAATTTTGTGTAATTGTGTAATGTGTAAGGGTCCGAAAACGAAAACAAACAAAAAGTTATCTATCAATCATAAATAAGTATAATAACACTATGTTTCAGATCAGATCGTTCAACTCTTGGTCTATACCTAGACAAAGAGACTTTAAGATTCGTTCGCATGAACTGAACAAAGCATGCCTTGAAAAAAAAGCGTGTATATAAAAGAGAACATTAGCGCTTTCAATGCTCAGCTCTTTGGCGGATTATTAAGAGTTGTTGCTTAGAGAATAGGGTATTAAGCAATATGAGCTATTTTTGTGTACCAGCGCTCATGTAAATGAAGCCTCAAAGAGCTAGGAAAATAACGAGTAAGAATCAGAATGTATTTAATGTGAATTACAGCAATGTAGGTCCATAAATATCAATATCGCGCACACAACGTTCAGTTCAAATTACATTATATCTTACAGCATTATATTATATCTTAGTTACAAATTACATTATATAATACCTTTTAACCTAATTTTTAGTCTAATATTCTGGTCAATTATTATGACACATATCATTGTCAATTAACTAATGGAATTACGTTCAAAGCGCCATTTTAGCGGCCACGAGGTCACGCACACCTGAGCTCAGAACTTTTTGCATAATTTGTTGAATCGGATGCTGCCCACGGGAGGGAAGACCTGGAGAACTTTTCTTGTTTCTCTGCCGCTGCCGTGCGAAATAAATGTTTATACCTTAAACTTTGCTTTAAATTATACTTTCCCATTTCTTTATTACGTTTTGGAGTAATTCGATTCCTGAGGTAAATGCAATGCCGTACGATTAAGTAGACATATTTATTTTAGGAAACTTCCGATAAGGCTTATTTACACAAAGAGTTTCACGATCGCGAGCACGAAGGAAATTCGCTCAAAAGGTATTTTTATTAAGATATATATATCTATTAAGTAAAAAAAAATTAAAAATGGTAATCATAAAAAAGCATCAAAATCGTTATAATATCTTCTAAAATCCATTTCCCCACAAATATTTTAAAGCTCATCTTAAATAAACACACACACACTCACACTGGGACACACACACACACGCACAACACGGGTACACCAATGCTAACACAAATCAGCATGTATTATTGATAAAAAAATCACCTGTTACTTGCCCACAATCTATTAATTTTTTTTTATGGACGAAGGCGGCAGACGAACATACAGTCCACCTGATGGTAAGTGAATACTGTCGTCCATAGACATCCGCGATACATGCCAACATCAGTCCAGAATGACAAACGTTGGCACGCCTCCGGATACGCTGCCTACCTTTGGAGATATAGAAATGGATTTGGAGAAAGGGTTGGGAAAATGGGGAGGGATAGGATGGGAATGGGCTCTGGCACATCTCACTCACTACCGAAAAACGTACGTACATTGGGGAAATAAGATAAAGTGGGAAATGCAGTACATTTCAAGGTAGTCTTATATTAGAGAGCGGTAACGTGGCCAGTCGAGTGCGCCAAGCAGCTGTTGGATTGCATCGTGCACTGTCCCCCTCAACTGTGTAATACTGTACTGTATATAATATCAGTACTGTACTGTAAATCTGTTTTTGGCCATTAGCACAAGCAACATATTTTTTAAATAAGTTACATAAAAAGCACACATACATACATACACACATACACATATACACACAGACACACATACACCCTTGCACACATACATAAATACACACATAAACACACATACCCAAACACACACACACACACACATACACACATACACACATACACACATAAATACATACATACATAAAAAATGCTAATATAAACAACTGTTCTTACTGGTGAACACTGTATCATGTGATCTCTGTTCTTACTGGTGAGCACTGTATCATGTGATCTCTGTTCTTTCTGGTTATCATCGAGTTTTTACTATCTTGTAAACAGTTACAGACGAGAATTCTTTGAACTTTAGTCGCATACGAGAATGGTACAGATACATTTCGGAAACGAGATGGCTAATCCGGAAACACGCGAACGTGGTATCCACGCCAATGCAATATTGCAATAAAATAATAAAATATCTCGTATAAAGTATGCAATTAGAGAGGTGAGGTAATTCATAGTTCATAGGATTAATTAATTAATTCATAGGATGACGCGTTCGGGTGTTTCCGGATTAGCCAATGGGCAATGTTTCCGAAATGTATCTGTATACAATATTCTCGCCCGAACCGTCATTATATGATCAGTAAATATATTTAATTTCATTTCAAGCAATCTTACGGTCGTCATATTTGTAAACAAGATGTTACTTAACTGATACCTTTTCTGTTTACGTAAAAATAAATTACAGTTGTTTACTAAAAGTTATATGGTACTAAAAAATTATGTAATGGGTCTTAATAGTTCGCTAAAGTACATAGACACTTTTATAGATCTTAAATATACTGTAATGTGACGCAGTTAATATCTAAATGCCTAGATACGTAAAATAGGGATCCTAATTAAACTTGGTGCTCAGTTAAGTATTTCGGCACTAACTACACTTTTATAACTTTTAATGTTTTTGAACCCAAGACCAATTGGGGTCGCAATACACATAAATCTTGAAACTTAAGGCTTGTTTACACAGAATCCAGGTGCGTGGCAACGTTTGTCATTGTGGATTGAAGTTGGCATGTTCCGTTTGTTTTTTTATAAAAAAAAAACATATCCTAAGTAATAATGTAACTTTACTAGGTGCGGCGCAAGTAAACGCAAAAGTAGACTTACGTAAGTAATCTCCTCCTCTGACATAACCCACGTTGGTTAACTTATATTATTCTTTGTTTTCTTTTCTTTTATATTCTAGCAAGAGCGAAGCTCCCGACGTAACAATTGTCCTCCCAAATGAAATTCTCACAATTGTTTACAGAATGTATGAAATTCTAGAATACGAAGTGTTTATTAGACACGCCTTAATCCCGTGCGTGAGCAATATTTCTGAAGTATTCAAAATTGGTTTCTTCAATTTGCGAAATATTATTGTCTTAATGTTCTGGTACTTGAATTAGCCTTTAATATTCCACTGCAGAACACAGATCTCCTCTAGTAAATCACAGTGGTCGATACACATTCTCCAGGTTTTTCTCTGTCTCTTTTTTTTATTTTCTTAATATAGATAGGTATATTTTTGACGAGTATTTTGTAACGGTGTGCTATTTTTAATGTTGTTATTTTCTTTTTTTAGGTGGGTAGGAAAAGTAAAAAGCAAATTCATCAGCTGCCTTGCCACGGATTTGTGTGAGCGCGCTCATAAATCGTGCCTCCCGCACATCAAGGGACTGGCGTCGCTGCACGCGCCCACTAGATGGCAAGGCCTTTCCGCACAACCTGGTCGCACCCAAATAGGGTGCAACTTCACTTAGGACTTGACAGCTCACCACCGGACTTGACACCTAAGTCGCCGCCCGCGCCGGGTCGCTCACTGGATTTTCCACAAGCAGAATCCATCCAGTAAATAATAATAATAAATAATAATATAATAAAGTTTCGTTATTTCATTTTGATTAGTATTTATTTACTAAGTAGATGAATAGATGATAGATGATGGATAGTAGATGAATTAACTTTCTTTCGTTACCTGTATTAAGGACAACGTTTTCCTGTTTTTTTGGTATATATTCGCTTTGATTGATTTGAGAATACATACTGGATACGTTATAAGACTAGTGCTTTTAACTTTAAGGGTTTAAGACTTGTATTATAACGTTCATGAGCATTGAATGTTAGATCGTTGAGCTCAGTGCCTATTCTTACAACACTAGTCAAAATTTTGTGAAGCCTATATATTTGTGAAGCCTATATATTTGTGAAGCCTATATATTTGTGAAGCCTATATATTTGTGAAGCCTATATATTTGTGAAGCCTATATATTTTGGCATTACTAAACAATACCAACCAACAATGAAAACAACAATTTTGATTTTTTAAATAGCCTATATACTTCTAATGTCTCTAACCCACTGTTGGGCAATTCGTACCTTGGCGTCTGTGTCCGTCCAGTGGGCTCCATTGAAAAGTAATTATTCCTCATCTCTGAATTATTAAAGCTACGGAATTCATATTGTGTAATTACTGAACCGTAAGCTTGAAAATAAAGTAACTTAAAACCTGCGTCATTTCGGTTTGAATTAAATGTTTTAACTTTGTTTCTTTGTTGTGGTTAAAATCACGTTTTATCAGATGATAAAATTGACTTTTAAACAAAGAAGATTGCGTTGTCAATCAGTTTTCTAATTAAATAGCTGTTGATCTACTTTGACTTACACACAGCAGAGTTCAAACCCATATTTAACGGTACAAAGTTTGTCATCACCTAAATTTCCCCACAGAAACCACCAGAAGAGGCAAAGGAACTAAAATTTGTCAGCAATACGCGATACGATGTACTCAGGACTTTGTTTCTCCTATCAAAGAGACTCGGTCTAATTAAGGCAAAGTACACAAAAGTTACAAGTAACATCTACTTAGACCTTAGAGCGATCGCTGGCGGGTTGAGATTCTGAGCACATATAGGCATTTTAAAAGCAAAACAGTTGCTATAAATTACGGAGTCGTGGTTATTTAGTACATTTCTTCGGTACTTTGATATACTCGTAGGGTTGCCAACTTTTTAGGCCGAATATAGTATTTTCAAACCTAGCACCCATAAAAATATAGGAAAATTATAAATACTATAGTATGCTTCAAAATTACATTTTATTTCTTAAGGTAATAAGTATTTATTTATATTTTATTTTTAAATGAGTAATTTTAGAGTTTAAAAGTAGAATACTCTATTTCGTCTACTGACTTCTCTTCACCACCCAAAGGTTGCCGGGAAGAAATCGCTTTGGCGATAAGGCCGCCATTGTACTTCTAATTACTTTGTACTTTGTATCAAAAAATTGTATGTTTTTGATGTACAATAAAGTGTATCTATATAGATAGATTATCTATATAGAAGTAAATGCCATGTAATGGACGATTCTTCAAAGCAGTCCATAAATCACAAACTTTTTTATGTATTTTCCTTGTATTTCAGTTTATTTATGTTAGTAGAATATTATTCTTCATTGAGCCTATGTTAATCAAATTTTTATGCATTGAATATAAATCAATAGCGATGGCATATATGTATGTATGTATGTTACTATTGTAGCTAAGTATAAAGTTAAGAACCCCTGATGTATTGATATTAATGCGGCCTTGAGAACACTCGATATTTCAACTTTGACAATTGTCGATTTTAGACTGTATCGATGTTGCATCGCATTTTGTTGACTCTCAGCGCGGGTCAGTATTATCATAATCGCGCGCTTTTGCGATTGCATCGATGCTGTAACGCGATTAACTTGCGCGCGCTAGGTATACGGGAGGTAGGAGAAGCGGTGAAACCGTAGACAGACTATTCGTATGTGGGGGAAACACATTTTGTAGCCGTGTTTTGGATCTAGAAATAGTTACCTAGTTATTCACAACTACAATGATTACTTGCAACTACAATTGTTATTCGCAACTGAATAATTTATAATACTCGTAATTATGATGAATAATTCGATAACTATCGAATCATATATTTCTTTGAATAATGCGATGTAAAGTCAGATAGACAGATGTGGTCGTTTTGTAGATATAACTATTTTTACAAAACAAAAATTGCCTTGTAAAAGGAGCCAACTTATACGTACTACTAACACAAGAATTAACCCACTTTTCTCGAGAGTCTTGTCGACCGTAATATTACTAAGTACACGTGACATAGTAAGAAAGTAACAGTAGTTTAACTCCTGCCCCATTCGTCGAGATATAATTACGTATTTTCAATTTACATTGAATATTTGAGCAACGTCGATTGTGGTATACAGTACGTGTCGTCCGCTGCATGAGGGATGTATTGCATTAAAACGAAGTAACCTACTGTTATATATTTACTATGCCAGTGGTGACAAGTCGCCTCATCAAGATTGCGAAATAACATTAACAGAAGTGGGCGATGTTTCACGCAGTCGAGACCGGCTTGACGAATGTACTGTACTCGACTGTTTATAATTAACGAGTAGCATGATTTCGACTGTATCTTTACAACAATTTTATTACAAATTATGTAGTATGTCGTATTATGTCGTCAACGCGATCATACGAGTTAGCATGTGTGTGTATAGGCCCTATTTTATCGTCGCCTTCATTATGAGTTTAACCGCGTCACATTAGAGAAAACTGAAGTTGCGAACTCAGATAATTATAAGTGTTAACGCGATGAAGTTACCATGTCGACAATTACACAGAGCTTCGTAACAAAATGTTGTTAACGAGAAACACCTATTTATATTACATAAGTTATTATGTAAGTAGGTGAAGGTACTGTAGCGTTGTAATTATTGTTTTAACTATGATTTTAAAGAAAATAAGTAAGCGGTTAATGTGTCATACGAAAACTATATTTAGAATGACATTTCAATAATGATACACAAGTTTTACACTAGGTGTCTATACTTTATAGGTACTATAACAGAGACGTAAGTACTGTTTACTACAGGTAAACGAGAAGTATTTATTCTGGACTTATATTTACGAGGAATGGAAACTGTCGGCCGGGTTTAGAATTGCAATAGTAGGCTGACATATTTAAAACAAAAAAAATGTTATTTTAGTATATATTTGTAGATAAAAGTTATATATTATATGGACCTTTGATGCTTCATATAAACTAGACAAAATATCTGTTTATTTATTAAAACTCCGTGGTTATACAAGAATCTAATGTGACAAAAATCAATGCATGACCATTATTCTTAAACGAGATTACCATAATTAATAAGAAACTCCATAATAAAAATGGCATACGAATACATGCACACTAGTAATAAAAAGGCCCGAGTTAGGCCAAATTCTTAATTGGAAGCAGTTGACCTGAATTAATTTCTCAAATTGTTACTTAGGATACTTTGTTTAGGTTGAACGCCCGGCTTATATTCTGCGGGGAGCAATCGAGACGATGCTTGCGTGTGTAACTTTTAGAACTCGATGTAAACAAAATTTTGTAGCGAGAGCAGAAATCTTTAAAATGAAGTGTTAGGTGGGTTTGTTCATAAAGTTAATAATGGTTTAGGAGGTTAGTTGCAATATATTAGAATTCCATTGACGGAGTACGTGACTGGCGTATGACTTGGAATTTTATGAAATAAATACAACTTGAAATAGTTACAAAGGACAACTAGCTAACAAAACAGACAAATAGTCCCTTTGTCTGTTTTGTTAGCACTGATTTCGTGAGTTATTGGTCTCAATTTTCAGTTCATTTCCTTTCATCTACTCAGTTCATTTACACCAATTGAGCCGAACCTTCTAAAAGGTTATCATTCCTAAAGTGTATATTTAACAGAAATTAATACCAACATAAATTTTTGTCACATTGTATTTTTAGATCGATTCTAAGCTTTAGTTACAAGTGTAGTGGTTTTCTCACCGACTTATTTAGGGATTAAACATATATGGTCTTTGAAATTTAATCCCTATGTGGCCTTTTTGTGCCAAGTTGAGCTTAATTGGTCTAAAAAGTAAAACATTACTTTCATGTGACAGCAGCTTTAACAGGTTCGCGGTGTCCTTTGGCCTAGCTACGCCCAAGACGTATATTTCGATGCAATAAAATGTATATTTTAAGAATTATTGTAAATTCATAACAAGATTAACAATAATTAACAGTGTCTCCCCACATCTGGCTTTAATTGCTAGAATTAAGAAGCACTAAAATGAAACAAACAAATTAATTAGTGTAGACAATTAACTAAACAGATATTAAAGACGGTGCGGTACAGTGGATAACATATTCCTGCAAGCGATTGTCACATTTAATAATAATAACATTTAATTCAACGGCTTAAACTTATACAATAGCAATATTTATACCAAAATAAAATTATAGATATATCAAACTAAGGTGCTTTGGTTGCTTGTATGTGAACACTCGGTCCTCTCCTCAATAAAAGTCCACACTCAGGAACAACACTTTATATTAAATATGAAGGCAAAATTTACATAAATATTATAGATAAAGAAAAGAGCATGAAAAATTAAACCTTAAAATAAATCGATTGTAAAAGCAAAAGAAGAATAAAAAACAAAAGACAACAAAAATGGCAGACGTCATGACCAACTAGATGTCGATCTAGTTGGCTTCGGCCAGCGGGTTCCTACAAAACCATTATAAATATACACTTACATATATACTTATATCTATTTAATTTCATGGTAATTGAGCATTTTTTAATACGTTATCACGCAATACGACACCTTCAATACAGCAAAACGATATATCTTCATCTGAAATGGATAATATCCCATGGGATTGCGGTTTCGTGACAATCCGTAAAATTAACTTGGAAAACTTTCTCCCGTTTTAATAATTTATTTATTGTTTTAAAACATTTGTCGCGAATAGCAGTTAGCGGTTTGTTCATCTCAGTGGAACCATTTGTGGAAGAAGAATTACGAGAACGAGTTGAGGGTAAACGTGACTGTCTACAGTGAGTTTACCTTAATAATTAAGTTTATTAATAAGTAAATATTACTATGCACCTTATTTTGAGTTTGTAAAACGTATAAAGTTCGAGAGCAAAAAAACGTAATTATTTTGCAGTCAACATTTTACTTAATTTTTGACGTTTCTCTAATCTACAATTAGCAAGCGACGATGTCAAAAGACTTAACAGTGATTATGCCCGACATTAAGGTGTCGACACGATGTCCAATAACTCGAAATCAGTTGCACTATTCGAAGCCAACATCAAGGATTCGTAGGACATCCGAGTACAATGAAACATACGTCTCATATGTGAGATTATGACTGTTTCCTCCCGCTTAAAACATACACACGAGCACACACACACTCATACAGACACAAGAGAGCAAGAAAGGCGAAGATCAGAAAAACAGCGTTTTTTTCTGATTAAAATTAATTATGTTAACAGCTTAATTTGTTTTTTTTTTTTTTGTAATTTAACACTCTTTCTTGTGCTATATTTAATTTGTCAGACTATGTGAATAATAAGTATACATTAGTACCTACGGATATTGGTATAATTACACTGCCATCTCGTAATTTCCCTGCCGTCGACGCGGCCGGCAGCGTACGTGATCACGGTAATTATAGCGCTAGGCAGGGGCTAGTGTTGTATTTGTAATCGAATCAGTCGAAGAATCGAAACAAATGATTCGTTCATTATTCGAATCATACTTTATATGACTTTAAAAACTTTATGGTTTTTATAGTGTTTTCATCTTCATATGTGTGTACCCACGACACGAGTAATCCTATAGACTATAGACCAACGATTCTCAAACTTTGCAGTGTCGCGATCCCCTGAAAAGGTAAAAAAAAGTAAATAACCTCACGACCCCCTTACTATTAATTAGGCTCTAAATGACTAATTAATTAATCATTAATAATAAAAGGTTTTTTCTTACATCCTGATCAACTGCGGCCCCCTGTGTATGGGATCGCGACCCCCAGGTTCAGAAATGAGGCATAGACAAACAGAATCCTCTAGAAAAACAAAATTCACTTGTTTTGTGCATCGGTAGTACCAATGAGGCATTGAATGTGGCGTCAAAGAAAAAAATGCAATAAAGGGAATTCTTTATTCCATTATACTCTTTAATCCTCATCCTGTTATATTTTCTATTTCCCATTCTTCCCAATCATTTTTCCAAATGTCCTCCCAAATTTCCAACTGTCTCTGCCACCTTGTTTCTTTATGAAAATAGGTCATTCATCAATCATCCGATCGAAAATTCGGAACGCAAATATTTGTAATCAAATAAATCGACTGTGGGCTCTTCTCTAAATTTTTCGCTTAACGTCTAAAAAAGACGTGTTTTCTTTCACAATATTCTTGGTACGGTACTAATCAGTGATGTATAAATAAGTATTGTGGGTGATTATTCGTAATATTAAGTTCGTGAATTATATATTAAGATACTACCTAGCATAAGTGGACACCGGTGGACTTACCATCAGGTGGACTGTCTGCTTGTCTGACGCCTTCTTACTGTAAAATATATACATATTTATTTACTCTTTATGCACTATATTGTACAGAGGCGGACTTAATGCCTTAGGGCATTTTCTACCATATTATATATATATACTCTAAAATATTATTACTATAAATAAATAAAAATAGAAATACCATAAAATATAGGATTATATGTGCTTCATTTAAATATTGCGTGACTACTGTACATATGCTACAATTGCTTATGGCCAAAGACGTAGCACAAAAAAATCTCTCTCAAGTGTGCGTGATGTGTTCAATGTGTGTGACAGAGCTTACTAAAGCACTTATAAGGCGCTTCGTAATAAATCATATTGCGAATTTATCAGGACTCCGAGTCTCTTGAATTAGTTGAAATCGTGTGCCGTTCAACAATCCGTTGTGACTCTTCCCCGCTCATTGCAAAAGTCCTACGATTTGAATTCTCGCTGTGAATGGTGACTACAATAAATATTTCAGAATGCCACTTTTCAAGGAACTGTGGGCTCTAGAGATCAAAAGATTTCTACGTCATTTTTCTGGGTTAGTTCTAAATACCGATGAAATATTATGTTTTGGGGCATCACCGCGATATATCATCGTATTATCTTGGCAATCGCCTCTGAGTTGTTTGTCATTGTACTGGGAATATCTTTTGGATAATGTTTTTCGTCTTTACATCACAACATACTATAGAAGGTCACCAATGAGGAAGTCCTGCGACGAGCAGATCAGAAACGCGAACTCTTGCAGACCGTCAAGTGCATACAAAATTTCGTTAGTAGGTACATACTGTATTAACACAATTCGGTTTTTGAATTATTCGAACCGTACGTTTTTTTTTTATAGAAAGAAGTTGGCAAACGAGCATACAGTCCACCTGATGGTAAGTGGATACTGTCGCCATAGATGTCCGCGATACATGCCACGTCAATCCAGAACGCCAAACTTTAGCACGACCCCTGATGAGCTAGAAACACGTACGTCCATTAGGGAATAGGGTAAAGGGGGAAATGCAGTACATTTCAAGGTAGTCTTTTATGAGAGAGGGGTAACGAGGTCAGTCGAGTGCGCCCAGCGGCTGTTGGATTGCACCGTGCACCAATAAGAAGCTTCGTAATGTCGTTAATGCTAAACTTCTACAAACTGTTTAAATCGTTCTCTGTCAATCTGTATTATACATATCTATATTGAAAGGAGCTGCAACAACTTACCTCATACATTTAGAAAGGGCTCAAAGGTCCATTTTAAAGGTTAGGTTAGGTTAGTTAAACTTTCAGAAAATTTAGGTTTCCACTTAGGTCAATATATTCTGCAAACTACTTACTGTACATCAACTATACATACTGAATTCTCTTCTTCATCCCCACAGTAGTTTTCCGTTCGATCTTACAAGTGCAGTGTAACAAACATGTTTTATCCGGCGACAGCGATGTTACCTTGTACCCTTTTTATACAATAAAATTAATGGACAGTAGACACCACCTACTGTACACCACCTGATTAGATATAAAACTAAAAACAACATCAAGAACAGGCAATTAAACCATGATTATAGATTATAATGACACCGAAGGCTATTAAACCATGATTATAGATTATAATGATACCGAAACCTTACTTATACCGATGCGCTAAATTATTCTTAACAACCTGTACTTAACATTTTTTCATCTGTACTCTTATTCACACACATATTGGCATATTGACTCTATGCTAATTTTTTCTAAAATCGGATATCTAAAACCACACTCCCACACATTCATATACTTACATAAAACACACACGACGTACATATTATATACAATAATTATCACCTGTATAAACTGTTTTCTTAAATTACTGTAACTTATAATATAATGTAACCTATAGTACTAAAAATAGATCTAAGGGAAGGAGCTGACAGCTGTAAAACAGATTATTCTCGTACGTAGATGTACGTCCTATGAATACCTATTTGTAAATATGATGTTTTTGTAAACTGCATTATAAGTGACAATTACGGTACCTATAGAAAATATGTAAATGTCTTAAATAAATAAGATTATTATTATTATTTGATATTATAATGTATGAATTATTCCATGTATCTAAGACCCGGTGTGACCCGGTGCTTTGGCGTTCGTGAGGATATGGCATGGCTCCAATACACACCCTTATCGTATCGGGACTTATTTTCAAATGCAATTTTAAATGCAAATTTTATTTAATTTTGCTATTGGATTGATTGGTTTACAATTATTTATTTTTCTTGTTATGATAAATAGATTGGACCTCTATCTCGGTTAAGCTTGAAAATGAGTCAACCGCTTTCGGGAAGCGACCCCGAAAGCTTTCGGGACAATAAAATCCCAAATAGTGATAAGTAGTTATTTTATTATTTTATTTGTCGATATTTGATGCCTGATGTAAACTAAAGAAATAAAAAATAACTGTGATGATGAAATTATTATATTACACAAACAAATTATATATCATTGACTTACACACTTTACGGGCTCGTAAAGTGTGTAAGTGACTTGTGTCTTTTCACTGTTTTTTTTCTAAAACGTACGGAAAATTGTGAAATGTACCTCTCCGAATGTTGGCGCCTGCCATCAGAGTTTTTTTTATTGAATTAGTATATAATTCCATTAATTCCATCTATCCCTACCGGCTTACCCTCTATGGTAGGGAAGAATTGAAGATTTTTCCACTTATTCAGGTAATTCATGAATAATCACTGAATCACGAAAATATTTTTATTCTTAATTTTTGAAATGAATACTCACAAAAGTGGCTTTAATTGACACTGGCCACCTAGAATCAGAGTCAATGAGCAAGAGACGTAAAACCTGTCACATCCTGAACGGTCACCTTCATCACGTGGGCCTCTCATTATTCCTCGTAATGGAGTGTTTACGAAGAGGCCTGTCTTTGGCACTCCATGAGTACCCTCAGTCTAGCTAGTTTGACAGAGGACGCGTTGAGTGGTCTTAGGACCCCTTCACACTAGCCATTTGCGAATGTGTGTCTATTTTGTAGGAGGAGAGTGCACGCTGCATTCCCACAGCTGCTGGGCGCACTCTACTATCCACGTTACCCCTCTCTCACAGAAGACTAGCGTATATCGTATTTCTCCAATATACGTACGTAGCACGTACGTTCCCTATTCACTTTAACTATTCACTAATGTACGCACGTGTTTTGGTACTAAGTGAGACATGCCAGAGCCCATTCCCATCCCATACTATTCTATCCCTCTCCATTTACCCAACCCTTTTTCCCAATCCATTCCTTAATCCGCAAAGGTAGGCAGCGCATCCCGGATCGTGCCAACGTTTGTCATTCTGAACTAAAGTTGGCATGTATCGCTAATGACCATGGGCTACAGTATCCACTTACCATCAGGTGGACTGTATGCTGGTCTTCCGCCTTTTTCTATAAAAAAAATAAATAACGAAGCGACCCATGCACGAGAAGGCGACGTGCTCGCAGCGAGTTCGTCGCGTGCGCACTACAAGCAGGCGATTGTCGCGGCGTTAATGCCGTGTCATCGTAACCGCCTTTTGTATCGACAGTCACAAAATGGACTCCAACGAGGACATATTTTTGGCTTTGTTACTTAAAATACGATTATACGATTAAATCGAAAGCGAAAACTGAGAAATCGTAAATTTTGGGAGAATCCTTCAGAGTCTGCAAGGTCATGACGCAATCGCTACATATGCTTTGAAATCGCGACGAATACGTTGCGTGCTCGTTCTTTACTCGCGTCACTGAACACACACTCGTGAATCGTCAGTGGGAAAGCTCCCTTATATGTACTTGTTCGTTAGGTTGACACACTTAATTCAACAGTCCATCGACGTTGTCATGTCTCTTATTGATTACACAACAGAAGTTATAATCTTTGCTTTGAAATGTCTGGAACAAAAAGTAGACTTTATAGTATTGGAATTCTGTCAGGCATTCAAGATATTAGTTTGAATTGACAATAGATCGAAAGTGCTTAACGTTGGATGTCTTGCAATTGAAGTTTGGAAATATTTATTTGATCATTCTAATGGGATTGTATAATAATTTAAATGGATATTTTTAAATAAATTATTATTTAATGGAAAATAAAATATTTCATTTTACACTAAAAACCTAGAATTTAAAACAAACTTCATGTAGGTACAATTCGGTTGAATGCACCTCACTGGAATGCGAACTTCTTTCACGCGAACGTGGGGTGTTAATCGGCGACGTGCCGAGTTAATTGAACTACGTACCACTCAGGAGAAAACTTTACAAAGACAATACAAGGGAAATATAGTTCGAGTATGTTTTGTAGTTTCTGATTGTTTTGTGACATGGCGGCAGATTAGGCAATTACGTCTTTTATTGTGGCGTTGTATTTTCCATTCGTATCTGATTCTTGTTTAAGAATTTTTCTAGTGTTTTATAATGTCAGACCTTATATATTCAGTCGCTGCTACGATCAGTATATTGTGCCTTCAGAGCATTCGTTTATCTCTCAAATAGTTTGCGCAAACAACGCCAATCTGGTGTGACTGTGACTGGTAAAGTTAAATTAGTTCTCCGTGTATGTTTAACAGTAAAACATGGCGTATCGCTGCAGTAATATTTATATTGTGGTATTTACTTGAGCTGTACAGCCAGGGAGTAATGCAACACAACAGGCTCCTGCTGGACATTGGCCTCCTGATGCACATTCCCTTGTGCATGAGTGCGCCACGCTGGCCACGCGGGTTGGCAGTTGGCGAAAAATGGGGAGGAATAGAATAGGATGGGATTTAAATGGACTCTGGTATATCTCACTCATTACCGAAACACGTATGTACATTGGGGGAATGTGATAAATTGAGAAATGCAATACATTTTTTTAAAGGGTTTTTAAATATCGAAAGTGAACAAAGCGAGCAAAAGACAGTATAAAAAGTACTTCTATATAAAATGTTACTGTTTCTTACATTAAAATTAAACCACACTTTATTCGTTTGTAATTGCCGAAAATTGTATTCAATTATAACGAAGTTAAACTTCATTTTATATTTGGTCATTCAGATTAATGCAGCACAAAATACCTTATAAATCCACATATTCAAGAGGCCAAGTTCCAATTTGTGGTTTGGACCGCATTTAACGTTTACGTTACTGAAGGATGTGTACAAAAACCACCCAAATTATTTCACTCAATGAAATAAAGTATAAATTATTATGTTTTATTATTTAATTGTAAGGGAATTTTTAATGGTATTGTATGGTACCTATTTCCCTAGATAGGTACTATACCACCAGCCTGTGTCTTTCCACTGCTGGATATAGTCATCTACAGCCACGTTACGTTTCCTGGTCTTATGTCGTCTCCATTCGAGGACTTGTCTCCATCATCGGTTATCGATACTATTTTAAAATTAAAATTCTATAATATATTAAATATATGTTTGTGCCGTATCTGGCTGAAGGGCGGGCGCACACGACCGTGTGCGAACTAATCTAACTTTTGTTTGCTATGAGGAGTACGAAACCAAGGGATTTAAAGCAATTATTATTTCAATAGGGTCTGGTTCCCAAAAGATGCTGGTAGGCCCAAAAGACTAAAGCTTGAAAAATAAAGAGCTGGTAGGAGAAAGGCCTTTAAAAGACCAGGAAGAATTCAGCCACTGATAGATAATAATAATAATAATGATAGTTGTATTACAATAATAATAATACTAATTTCACTCTATAGGTACGTGAATAAGTTTGAACGCATTCACTTATAATATAAAATGCTCGTATTATACAAATAATACTGGAGCTAAATAATACAATAATTACTGGAGCAATTTTGACAAATAAAATTGTTAATGTTTGTATAATTTATTGTAGACGAATAAAATTTGTCATGTTTGCATTAATTACTGCAACCAACATGATTGTTGCAACCAAGTGTTTAATTAGGTTCAAAATCTCATTGAGTGATTGAGCGTAAAAACGAAAAACACCTGGTTTTGATAAACCAAATTCGCATTATGGCTGTAACATAAAAGCTTAACAGCAGTTCTGGTAAGTGGTAAGTGGTAAAAATTAGGTGGTAAGCCATCTTCAGATGGTAGGCCAGTAACAGAAAAAATCTAAATTTTGGCCAACGTCGTGTTTGTTCCAAAGTAGTGGAAATATTAGATCTGTGATTTTAAATTAATCTGAATCAGATAACATATACTAGGGGTGGGGGGACACTTGTTTAGAACAGTGTTCTGCTTAAAAAAATTTAACCGCTTGCAATTGATTTAATTGTGCTTCACTGGGATGAATAAAACAAAAATTACATAACTTTTTATATGAATAATAATAATTTATTTCAGAGTAATGTCCATAAGTAAAATTAATATTAATAGGTAACAAACAAATAACGAGAAGTTTGAGCTTTCATTTCTTCTGTCAAATTAACATAATCAGGAGTATTAACATGTCTTTGGCGATGGACATGTTGATCATCCCTGATATAGACCATAGATGGACTGTCAAAAAACAAAATACTAAAGTAGCCGACGTAAGAATGTTAGAATGTTTAAAAACTTGACTATTGGTCGTATTGACTTCATAATACGTATATGAGTCGTGTGTACTGAGACTCTTCAATAATATTAGTTTCAGCCATCACGTCATCGAAAGGCGACGTTACGTTATTTTCATACGTCTGATACTCGCAACTGACATACGTAAACTGCTGTGGTAAAATTATACCAGTCATTTCCCTTCTATAGTTGCCAAAGTAGGTCCCATACGTTTCACGTAATGCATTAGTGATTGATATTGAACAATATGTAATATGTATAATGCGCGATTCTTGAGAAAATGAATAATTCACAAGAAGTCTGAGTCTGGGTTTGTTTATCCATTTTGGCAACTTCTACTCGATTTTTAGGCATCTTTTGGGCATTCTTCGGTATTTTACTCTTAAGAAAAATGTTTTTTTTATAGTATTAAACGTTTATTCCATCGATTTGAGAATACATATTAGATATGTTATACAAGCACTGTAGGGAAACCACCTTACAGTCTAATAGTGTTCTATGTTCAGAAGCTTAAATATTATTTCATTCATATGGGTTTTGAAAATGGAACGTTCTTATTACGTAGTACTACTTACGTTTCAAATTCGACTTTTTAATGAAACCCTCCTAATCTGCTTCACCCCCCCTAGAATTTCCCAAACAGGTTTCCTTGATAATTCTAGTCCATTCCCATATCGATGATTTATTCCTATTCTGCATTGTCCTGGTGTCCTCTCTGGTATTGCCGAAGTCCATGGGCGGCAAAGACTTACCATTCGGCGAGCTGCCGCTCGTCTGCCACCTCTTCTGTAATACATCTTCTCTAATACTCTGTAATAATCTTAATAATTTTGTGTAATACTTCTGTAATACCTGTATACATTTCTCTTATCTGTTTATTATTTTGTGAGGAGCACGCTGCATATCAAGTTGCAGGGGGCACTCGACTGCCTAAGTGACTCTCTCACAGAAGACTAATGTTAAATGTGCATTTTCTACTTTATCTTTCTCCCCCAATGTACGTACGTGTTTCAGTAGTGAGTGAGATATGGCAGAGCCCATTCTCAACCCATCCTATCTCGCATTTTCGCAACCCTTTATCCAAATGTAGACAGTACATCGGGGGCCCATACATTTTGTCGTTGATGTTGGCATGTATCGCGGATGTACATACGCCACAGACAGTATCCACTTACCACCAGCTATCTGCTCTTCTGTGTGAAAGAAAAGTTAACCATAAAATATCATTCGCATATGTCTCTTCACTGCTCGAAATTACAACATACGATCTCAGGCTCTTTTCATTCAGCTATTACCCGGGAACTTCTTTAAGTTCCCTGTTCTGTGCTTCCCAGTACGTAGTCTCCATTCTTGAATAGATGCTCAATGGTTACATAAGATTCTAAACTTTTGTTATCGTGGTTGAACATAATAATTGTTATGTGAACGAGTTACTCACGATTTATTATTCATTTACATGAGCCGTGGTCGCGGGGAGACTGCGGAGGCGGGTGAAGGTGTTGTTGCTATTGACAGACAAATCTGTCTACCCTCCGTCGTGTTTGTTTTTGATTCAGCTACCCACACTGAACTTGTTTTTAATGATTAAGTTCCTTGCACTCTATACTAACAATTTCACCACACTCACGCGAGTTTGTAAACGTATCCACTTTTCTCGGTTTGTAAAGTTCAGTCACTGGGTCCCATGTACGTGCCAACGTAATTTTTGCGATTGAAACAATGGTTGTAGGTCCTGGGCTAGATATCACCTATCCATGCACACGATCATCACTTCAGCATGCCTTATTTTATGAGCTATGTCGCTCATATAATCAGTGTGCTGATCAGTATCAGTATGGAATAGTCATTATCTAACCACAAATACTTATTTAGCTCGTCTGCCCAATGATTTCTACTTAATTAAATCAGCTTTGCTTGTACCGTCCGAAACGCATCCTATGTGGTCACTGTGGTCAGTCCCTTCAAGCTATAATTTACGGAATCCAACGTGGTCGCACTAATTACTAACTGTGCATTGATTGAGTCTGACGATGCACTTCGCAAAACCTAATTTTAGTATCTATTTGAATATTCCTTCCTATTCCTATTCCATCTCAATTAATTGCCTTTAATGAATTTCAACTTTATTATTTTTTTGTTTTTACCTATATTATACATATATTGGGAAATGGGAGGATGCACGATACAATCTCACAACCGCTGGGCGCACTTGACTGGCCAAGTTACCAGTCCTCCAGAGAAGACTACACACTTTAGCATATTTCTCTAATATACGTACGTATGTCAGTAGTGAATGAGATATGTCACGGCCCATTCCCATCCCATCCTGTCCTATCCCTCTCCATTTTCTAAACTTCTACTCAAAATCCAATTCAACAGCGTCAATCTTCGGCAGCATATCCGGGGGCGTGCATTTGACATTTTGGAGTAATTTTGATACGGATCGCGGATGTCCATAGGCGAGAGTAGCCACCACTTACCACCGGCTGGACTACATGATATTCTTTTCTTCTATAAAAAGATCTGCTGTGATAGTCTAGCGGTATTTATTTTCGAGCTGAAAAGTTGTAATGTCGTAAAGTTTGTAATGTCGGTCATGTATTCATACCATTGGTTTTCTACAAGTTTCGTAAAAATGAGTGCTGAGTGCTCGACGTACTAGCACTGAATCAGTGCTTATGAACCTTTAAGGTTTGAGCGCTAAACGCTCGTGAGCGTTATAGTCCATGTTTTTTTTTTAATTTAATGGTCTTAGAGCCCTGAGCGTTGAGCGTTGAAGGCTCGAGTCTAATGTTTACCTAATCTCTCTTTAAAATCTTATCACATTATGCAATCAAGGTAATGTTTACCTAACACTTGAACCATTATTTATCGTATAATTTGTTTACATACATTTGTTTACCCTGGATCGAAGAAAACCCATCAGTAACAGCGGCGCCTAGCAATTCCTTGGAGAAATCGACGAAATTCGCTATTCGCATACAGGAAAATTATCGACAAGATATATCATTTCAATTCGATACATTTTTTTGGCTCTTATATTAAACGTAGGAAATGAGATACTCAATATACTCACTGGGTGGGATTATATACATATATAATCCCCATCATGTAGTAAGATAAAAATTTAGTACACACGTTTATGTATATATGATCATACATTTTACACGACCCTGGTGCGACGCATCCATTATAATTATCATATTATACTCTTCATTCGGTAGGGTGGGAGGGGGTAAAATAGGATGGGATGGGATGGGAAATAGGGGTGGAGAATGGAGGTGGGATATTTAATGGGAGTTTTCTGTGAGAGAAGGGTAACTCTGTCAATAGGCGACTGAGTGATTAAGTAGAAAAGGCTCCGTTCGAAAGAGTTTTCGTTATTTTCAGTATGTTTTAGAAAATAGTTGTAAAACAGTATAGTTCAACGTATTGGCGTTGAATATTTTTTGCAACTTTTTGAAAAGTAATAATTTTGAAAGTATTAAACTGATTTGGATCATCTAGGAACATAACAAAAAAAAAATTTTTCGAAATGCACGTAATAATATTTATCATTAAACAAAATCCAGCCATTATTATTGTATAAATATTGTAAAAAGGGGCAGCAAATATCAATTGTATATTGTACAGGAAACACGCCAAGGATTATAGTCTCAGTTCATGGACTCGCTGCCGACTATCGAATAACATTTAATACTTCTGGTTAGCGTAGTACCCTTATAAATATGGAAATCCACGCGATTCCATCTATTATTCCAACGTCGGTCGTTCTAGTGTGAAATTCCGAAAATTTCTCGTTGCTGAAACTTTTGTGAATAGATGAATGGGTAAATCTCACGTGCAAACGTAATACTTACTGGAATGAAACAATTGATGTCACGTTGCATAACATAATTGTTTTCAAAGGCCTCGTGATTTGTCATTAGAATATTTTTGCTTCACGATTGTTTTCAAAGGGTTCGTAATTCTTCATTAGAACCTATTTTCCCAATGTACGTACAGTCACAATATGTAATTGTTGAGCCTTAATGATAATTCATGATAATAACTGTATGACGCTTTACGATAACTCGAGATGCCACGATATTGTCATTGTTTTTCTATAAATCAAGCTCTTACACAAACATTATTAAGCTGAAGTGGCAATGGGTCGGTCACATCTGTAGTAAGACAAATAACCGTTCGATAAAGTGACTGCTCGAATGAAGAAGACCTATGTCTACAATGTGGGATGTCTCTAGATTTTTGCCATAAGGTTTTTGCCATAGGTTCTCGCAAGTATGTTTTTATTTATAGTTCATAACACTCAGTCGACCTCGATTTGATCATTATTGTCCCAGCACTATTCGAGGCACTTTGACAGCTGTCATTCGAATCAAGCTACAGTTAAAAGAATCGAAAGAGTATCGGTGTTTTTTTATTTAAACAGGTATTTTTAACCACGTCAAAAATATTTAAAATAATTCTTTAATTAGTTAAAAATCGTTAAAATTAAATGTTTAATGTTATACTCAATCAGCTGAACATTTTGAATGAAATTAATCCCCGATATTTCAACTTTACAATTATTCAAAACCCGTTGACCAGTTTTTAAGAAAAAAGTTCGTATTGTTCAAATATATAACGGAAGACACAATAGTTAAATAGAGTAGAACCATGAATTACGTTCATGATTTTTTTTTTATTATTGGCAAGAACAAACAATTGTACATATTTATTTTAAATGTTACACATTAAGGTAGGTATGAGTATTAATATATGTACAATCCACACCGTTTTTCACATATAGGTTATAAACAACAGAAGCAATTAATTCAGTTAGTATAATGTGCTAATTTTAACAAGAATAATTTACATTTACTGTATTTTAAATGAATTTATTTTATTTTCCGTTAATTAACATGAAAAAATACCGATTTATTAAAATGAAATATTTTTGTTTTGTGATTCTTTTTATAGACGAAGGCGGCAAACGAGCATACAGTACACCTGACGGTAAGTGGATTCTGTCGTCTATGGACATCTGCGACACATGCCAACATTAGTCCGAAATGACAAACGTTAGCACGCCTCCCGATGCGCTGCCTGCCTTTGGAGATATAGGAAAGGATTTGGAGAAAGCTTTGAAAAAATGGGGAGGAATAAGATGGGATGGGAATGGGCTCTGACGTATCTCACTCACTACCGAAACACGTGCGTACATTGGTGAAATAGGATAAAGTGGAAAATGCAGTACATTTCAAGGTAGTCTTCTGTAACAGTTCTGTGACGTGGCCAGTCGAGCGCGCCCAGCGGGAGTGCAGCGTGCACTCTCCCTCTCAAATTGTGCTTAGCATATTACTTATTTATTTACTTATTCATATATACACTTCAAAGCACATTGTCGTACAAAAGGCGAGCTTAATGCCTTAAGGCATTCTCTGCCAGTCAAAATTTGGGTTCATCATATAAGTATAGCGTTACCAGTTATCATATAATATTTACTAGAAATAAAACAATGCAAAAAAATGGTGGTTCATGCCAATTCATTCAGATTCTTGAACGGAATCCATTATTTCAGTGTTCGAGAATACAATACTAAAAGCAAATAATAATTAAATTAAACTAAACGTAAGTCGCCGGTATTGAGTCTGTGTGTGCTGGCGAGTCTAAGGAGAAGCCTATATTCAGCACTGGAGAGACCTCATATACAGTTACTTTATTCTTAATTTGACAGTATTAAAGAGGCATTGACAACATAATACTTAATAATGAGCCCGTCCACTAGAATCCTCCAACAAAATCCCCACGGGGATTCGAATTACTATAATTCAATGACATCACGTCTTAGTCGTACCTACGTATCAAACATGACGGTATTAACTATAACACGGCAAAATTAAGAATAAAGCCTCAACAATTATTTTTTGCGACCGTACGTGATAATATGAAGTTTTTTTTTTAATTCTGTATTTTCAATTTGATATTTAAATAAAATATCTTCATAGGTATGAACAATTTATTAATAAACAGTATTTATTACGCTTCGTAAGCGAGGTATACCGCTAAACAAATAGTGAGCCATGTTTGAGTGACTGACGTCGCTGCGCCTCCCTGATGCAGCTCAGCTAGGCTCTCACCTGAAATTAAAAAAAAGGTTTTTATGTGCCAGGATATGTGCACATGTTTTTCTTTTTAGGTTACTGACAGTGGAAGAGTGTAATCCGATACTTTTCCATACCGTTATTGGAGGCGCTATCGATCTTGCAGAAATAATCGAACTATACTCGTACATATGGTGGTGACATCAGGGCTCCCTTGGATCGAGGAACCGGCTGTTTGGTATTTACCAGTAGAAAAAAGTAGTAAACCGGTAGAGAATTGGTTTCTTTCTACCTACTCGTATAGTCATATTCTTCTCAATATTAAATTTATCAACTACGTAATTTTCCGTATCGCCACCCTCGCCTCAGCCGTTTGCCTCCTACATATTCGTACATAATTAACACGGAAATTATCGCGTGATAAAATATGTTTCATAGAAAATCTATAATTATTATTATTCACATTTATCATGAGTCATTTTATTGAACTAGTTCTAAGCCGTACCTACATATTACAATATATGAAAAACCAATTTGATTTCAAGTTTCTCAGATAAAGAAACATTGCAAACAAATGCAATGCAACTCTTTCAGTATCCACTTCTGGATATAGGGGCCTCATACACATTACCTTGTGTATGAGGGATGTATGTCTTTAAAACGCCACGCTGGCCAAGCGGATTGGCGAGTCTACTCTTTTAAAGGTGGTGTAGTTCCTGAAGGGTTGTGGTAGCGGTTTAGTTATTCCTTAGTCGCCTTTTACGACACCCACAGGACAAGATTGTTGCGGTGTTATTCTTAAGCCGGCCTACACCACGTGGCACTAAAGAGACTACCAGATAGCCTATATCTCGCCACAGCTGAATATAAGCTTTTACCATGACTCGCCGCTATACACGGATCTTGGGTTTTTCTCATCCAAACACCATCAGCGAACTTCTTCAAGTCGTCGGTCCATGTGGCTGGAGCTCGTCATTTCCCAGCACGTGGACTCATCTGCCCCATCGGTTGGCGGACATAATGCAAATATGATCTGCCTACAAGCTACGTCGCGCGTCGGTGACTTTAGTTATTAATTTCTTCGTTTCGGATTAGAACATAGAGCATGGACATAGAGAGCTATAACTCTTTAAGTGGGTTGAACTTATGGATCGAGCTTACTAGAGGACACATTTCGGCACCATATGCCATAACCGGCAAGATGCACTGATTGAAAACTTTCCTTTTCTAGCATTGTGGTATTAGCGACGAGAAGAGTTGACACATTTTCCCAGATGCTACTCAGTCGTCTATCGATCTTCTTGCTGAAGTTAAACTTGCCTAGTTGGAGGGTTCACCTAAGGTAGACATCATGGTAAACAACTTCAAGCGTCACCCTTTCGATATTTACTCCCGGAAGAACATGTTCATTGAACATGATTTTAGGCAATTCTAAGTTCATAAATAAGAAATAATTTTATTAAAACTCTATTTGAACATATTCGTGAAGTAACGAAATTTTAAGTATCAAAATCGTAACCAAAGTTAATAGGTTCCCTTTACATCACATTTCAATTTTCATTATAAATGAAGGTCATATCTCTATGAACGTAGTTATAGCATACATTCAGTTGCCATATAACTTACGACCCGTTTGATGTGAAATCAGATGTTATAGCCCATCCTCGGCGGCTGTAAACGTGCCTTTGTACGATACTTATTCGTAGCCATTACTCATAATACGACGCTTATTCTCGTTCTAATGTAACACTTCTGAGAACGTAGATTGGACTCTTTATGATTTGTACATATTTACATTTACCTGAAGTATTTTTTTATGCAAATGACGGTAAAAATTCTCGGAAATATTTATACTTTGTCTTTTATTGTGCATATTTCATGAAATTGTACGTAATTTTATATATTTGTGATGTTGTCTGAGCAAAAGGGTCTTATTTTCGCAATGATCTTTTTAAAATTTGGGCAAGATATGGGAAGGGGAGAGTGCACGCTGCAATCTCACAGCTGCTGCGCGCACTGGACTGACCACGTTATTCCTCTCTCACAGAAGACTACCATAAAATTTACTGCATTTCTAACTTTAACCAATTCTCCGAATGTATGTACGAGTTTCGGTAGTAAGTAAGATATATCAGAGCTTATTTCCATCCCATTCTATCTTATCCCCCCTCATTTCCCCAACCCCTCCTCCTTGTCCATGCCTAGATTTCCAAAGGTAGAGAACATTTATTAAACGGGAATTCGAGCCATCGTCCGTCGTTGCCCCTAGCTATAACTTCGGCGCATTCATAAAAGACAGCATTGATGAACAGTAACAGCGGTAAACAGCGCCCATAGATCAGTAACCACGGGGTTATAATATATCGTTTAGCCCCACGCGCCGCATGGGAGCTAAACTGCTGACCCCGCATTGCCGCTAAGTTGGTCACATTGTTAGTTTTATGCTGTCGCCCCTTTTTTCACATATGATAAAAAGTCGTCACGACTTGTTACCATGTGTGTCAATTGAGACTATACGACTCCATCTTTTAATGTATTTCCCTTATATATATATATATATTCCATTTTCTGAGCTAGCCTGTAATGTAATGGTTATTGGTCTATGGTATGTATAGAATAATGTCAATCAATAAATTATATATCGTTCTAATTCCTAATTTCAGTTTATAACAGAACAGTAATTATTTTTGATAACATGAGCGCACCACTGCGAAGCCAATCATGTTTGCATGTGGTGTCGCCATCAGTGCGCAATTGCGGTGCCCATGATACAGACTTAACGCCATTTCGGTCATCACCTCTCTCGTCTCGTCTTGCCGTTGCCCACAATATTATCCAGAGATAAGTATAGAGATAACTATTGTTATTATGTAGTGGATATAGTACCTTTGATAACGTGTAAGATGACATGAGCGGGTGGTGGCGCGGGGGGTGGAGCTCGTGCAATGCTGCATGTGTAGCGGCCGGCGTCATCGCCACGTACTCGCGCCACGCGTAACACCGAGTTAGCGCCATTTTGACCAAATTCTGTGCGCACACTGCGAACAAGAAACATAATTATTGTGTGCTTGTGTATAAAATTAATGTGTGGTATTACATATATTTTATCTAACATTATTATTATTACCTATCGCGCTATCACACTGTAAATAACGTTGCGATATTATGTAGGTGTAAATTAATAAATAAATAATTGAGGGGGAGAGTGCACGCTGCAATCCAACAGCCGCTGTGCGCGCTCGACTATTACGTTACCCCTCTCTCACAGAACGTACCTTGAAATTTACTGCATTTACCATTTTATCTTATTTCCCTACTATACGTACGTGTTTCGGTAGCGAGTGAGATGTAACAGAGTCCATTCCCATTCTATCCCTCCCCATTTTCCCAACCCTTTCTCCAAATCCATTCCTATAGCTCCAAAGGTAGGCAGCGCATCCGGGGGCGTGAAAACAACGTTTGTCATTTTGGACTGATGTTAGCATGTATCGCGGATGTCCATGGGCGACAGTATCCACTTCCATCAGGTGGACTGTATGGTCGTCAGCCGCCTTCGTAAATTAAAAAAAATGTCTTTTCCGTGCTATTCTATAGCCGGCCATCACGACATGGCGACAAAAGATATTTTAGTGGCTATTAATGCATTTTAACGTCGTCATTCAACATCATCATTCTGTATTGAAAATATGCTGCGACCTAAATATTTTGTTTCATAGAGCTAGTTAGACACAATGTACAAAAAAAGTAACTTTTATAAATTATGCCTAAAAAGTTTTATAGTTATAAGTTATTTCAATGTTCGTCGTAAATTTGAAAGAAACAATCGAGTATTTTCATTTTCAGTCGTCCTCGTCAGTCGGCCAAAAGAGAAAAACTGTTACTAACCGTAACACGGCTTTGATATTAGTCATGACATTGTGTTGTAGCACTGCCGTCAGCTAACAATAGGTACCAGTACCAGTTGGTACGGGCTGTTTGATACACAACACCAAGTTTTTTTTTAAACGAACGAGCATGCGGTTCCTTCACAATGTTTTCCTTCACCGACGAGCTAATTGTCCTTTGGTTGATGTAAAAATAACGATCTCTGCTATAGTATAGATGTATCCTCTCGATTGACACTGATGTGCACTCGCACGCACACACATAATTTAACTAAGTCACTATAACACTCACTACAGCTGTCCAAACAATACGCGCATAAATTCATATACAGTTACGCGGACACAGGAACACACACATGCATATGTAAACCACAAATTGTTATTTTAACTAATTTCTAATTAGTGTAATTTTATAATATACTAGCAAAACCCCGCAAACGTTGTCCTGCAATAGAAGTTGATGTGCTGCAGCGCCATCTAGTGGCGAGTTATAGCAAAGTCAATAGCTCGAAAATATTCTCCGTGCTTAGATACCTAT
The DNA here is from genome assembly GCA_943735995.1 of Sesia bembeciformis. Lineage (NCBI taxonomy): Eukaryota > Metazoa > Arthropoda > Insecta > Lepidoptera > Sesiidae > Sesia > Sesia bembeciformis. The sequence continues at coordinate 4,002,117 of OX031028.1, read as the reverse complement.
GTATATAAAGTTTAATGGCGATCGGTTGAACGGTATAGAAGTTGATGTGCTGAAGCGCCATCTAGTGGCGAGTTGCAACAAAGTCGATAGCATAAAAACCGTCTCCATAAATAGATATATTATATGTTTAAACTTTCATGGTGATCGGTCAAACGGTGTCGAAGTCTAGTAACATCAGATATACCAACATCCTCTTATATATATATATATATAGATGTATTCGCATAAATTAACCTTATAAGCAGTGTATAATAATATATTGTATTTATATATACACAAAGATTTGTTTGTAATTTTAAAAATGTAGTTTTCTTTTTGCATTGTAATTGATTGTAGTTTAATGAAACTCATAAATAAAATATTTTACATGGAAATAGATAAATATGTTTTTACAGCAAAACCAAAACAAATTTCAATGCCGACTAACCTAATGCCTCCTCTGGTGGTGTCGTCATTGAGCAGCGCTTCCCTGCGGAACCACAGCAGGGAGGGTCCGCCTTCCATCCGCAGCCCTCTCACTTCACAGCGCAGCGTAACTGTGCTGCCGACTTCGCAAACTTGCTCCGAAACCTCCGCACTGGCGCCGTCCACTATCCGTACTGACACCTCTATACAGAAAATAATATAAAGATTATTGCAGGGTAGGGTGCATGCTACAATCCCAGTGACGCTGAGCGTACTCAACTGGCCACGTTCCCCTCCTTAGCTTACCGTTAAATGTATCCTGTACATTTCCCACTTTATCCTGTTTCCTCTAATGTACCTACGTAAAACGAGATATGCCAAAGCCTATTTCCATCTCATCCTGTCACATCCCTCCTCATTTTCCCAACCCTTTCTCCAAATCCATTCCCGAATCTCCAAAAGGTGGGAAGCGCATGCTCGTCTGTCGAATTTTTTTATGAAAATAAATATATAGGATGCACAAATTAATTCGTGGACTTATTAACACTTAATCAATCATATATTCATATCTTTTAGATTTATGACATCGCTGTATACGTACGTCAACAAGAGTTTGTATAAGTGTTTCTGAACAAGCTTGCATTTGCTGGAAAGGATACAAAAAGCAGGCCGCTGACACGGTCGTTCCAGGACTTCCACAATACATGCCAACATTGCCACATTTGCTCAGACGGTAGAGAGGTTCTTAGTAAATAAATGACAACAGTCTTCACTCCAGACATTTATTTATTGGGAACTTATTAAAGTAATGAAAAACAGCCCTTAACAAAGTGTATTTTTACAAATATAGGTATTGTCACAACATACAGTAACAGGCGCAGTTATAAGCGTTTTATGAAATATTCACAGACATACGGATACAGACGGCTTTACCGAAGTGTACTAAGCAAATTGTTTTTTCTTCATATATGGCAATGGCAATTAGCACATTCTGTCAGTGTCAAGTTGTCTTGATAATAAACAATTTGAAAGTTTAAGTTGTGAATGTCCAGTCCCGTCGGAGTGGGTCAGAAGTCGCTTAGTAAAATGATAGTACTCGTAGGTTTATTTAGGACAGAAGATGACTCGTTGGAAGCACACGAAAAACGCAGTCCCACGCTTTTATTTGATTATCACAAACACCACGAACGAAAAACACTTTGAAGTTTAATAACTATAACTATTAAACCACAAAACGCCTAATATACAATTTTTATAATAATTAATAAAAACAAAAACTCAGAATTAGACAGCAGAATGAATCAAAAAGCAATAGAGTCAAAGTGTTTGAAGAAAATTTGAATTTAGATTTTTCATTAGCGGCCAGTGGTTTAGATTTAGCAGCAAGAAGGTCGGGTGAAGAACAATACTTGAAGAGTATCGTTACAACATTAGTCCAAAATGACAAACGTTGGTTCCCGAATGCATCACCTACCTTTGGAGATTTAGGCTCCAACTACACGTACGAGTCTCTCGCGGCGATAATCTCGCTGTGCCACTAATTTCAATAGTAACTATATGAGCTATCGCCAAGGCCCTAGCTAATCTACATACGGCGATATCGCCGCGAGTGGGTCGCTCGTGTAGTTGGCGCCTTAGAATTGCCAATAAATATTACTGAAACAAGTTACAAAGTTAAATGGTTCCCACAATTTAAATAAGAAATTGCTAATACGTTTAAACTAACTTTGTAAATACCCCACCGCAAAGTTTCCTGCATCTGAACTTAGTAGATAAATTTCGCATTAACCGATTTAAAATGAGGTCAGACTAGAAGTTGTAATTGAGGTTAAGATTTTATTAAAATTAATGATTACAGACTATGGCCCGAGAAATAAATGATATTGCTATAAATTATAGGTAAAAACACATTTACATACTTGTATTGTATAGAAGATTTATACTGGCTGGATATACTCCATTCTTTTTTTTTTATAGACTAGTGGGCGGACGAGCAAGCGGTCCCACGTGATGGTAAGTGTTACCGCCACCCATGGACATCTGCAACACCAGAGGGTATGCGGGCGCGCCGCCGACCTAGCAAAATCCTATTCACAGCTCTCTTGAAGAACCCCATATCGTAGCTTAATGGAAAGACCTCTTGAGGCAGTTCGTTCCACAGCCTACGGGTTCGCGGTATAAAATAATTTTAAAGTATACATATAATTATTCTCCCAATTGATGAAGAATTCTCCCCAATTTCCCACATTATCTTATTCCCCCAACGTTCGAATCTGATTCGGTAGTAAGTGAGATATCAAACAGCTCAATCCCATCCCATCCTTTCTTAGCTCTCCTTGTTTTCTTAACCCTTTTTCCAAATCTATTCCTAGGCAGCGCATCCGGGGACGTGACAACATATTTTTTTGAGCTCTGGCATATCTCACTCGCTACTTGTTAAAATGCATTGCATTTCCAATTTTATCTTATTCCTCAATGTATGTAAGGTCTTCTGTGTGTCATTTGGACTAATGTTGGCATATTATTGTATCGCGGATGTCCGTCCATAGGTGACACTATCTAACCAAGTGGACTATTTATTTTTTTCGATATAGCTAAATTCTCGTGTCGGTAATGGCCTATCAAAAGTCACCGGACCTATATAATTTATGGCGAGCGCAGAATGCGTTCAGCAAGGAGACAACCAAGTGGACTGTTTGCTTGCATTCTACTATGGAATTATACCGTAATTAGCATTTATAATGACTAATCGAAGTACATCACTACCTGGACATGGACATTTTCTATAAAAATATTCGCGGGTCAATCATGTGTACAAAGTCCACATACATCGTCTTACCGTGCGAAGAATTTACATTATTTTTTATAATTCCTTAGCCACCCCACAACTTTTTGCTGTGGCCAAGAGGAACATGTTATTCTGTTATACACCTTAGGAGGGCTAACTTGGGGTGGACAACAGGAGTAATCCACTTTGATGCACATAGGTAGGATAACATTGTCCTGTTACCAAACGTACCTGGCACCCTGAGAGTGACGCGAGCTGTTCGCGGTGGATGCGCAGACAATTGGCAGTCGTAGTTGGCTGCGTCAGTTGGCCGCACCTCCTTCACCTCTAGCCTCCAAATGTCTGGAGGGATGAAGCGGGCTGAGTACCTACGGAATTATCAATTGCCACATGAATGAAACTGCATAAGGGCTAGAACTGATTACTTTAGGTATTGGGAAGCCGAGAGTCAAGATAGTATTTTTATGATCGATTACTCTGAATAGCGTATAGGGTTTCTTGATGATGACAAAGTTCAATTTAGATTCAGGTTCAAGTTTCCTATAGTATCATCATTCTGTATTGAAAATATGCTGCGACCTAAATATTTTGTTTCATAGAGCTAGTTAGACACAATGTACAAAAAAAGTAACTTTTATAAATTATGCCTAAAAAGTTTTATAGTTATAAGTTATTTCAATGTTCGTCGTAAATTTGAAAGAAACAATCGAGTATTTTCATTTTCAGTCGTCCTCGTCAGTCGGCCAAAAGAGAAAAACTGTTACTAACCGTAACACGGCTTTGATATTAGTCATGACATTGTGTTGTAGCACTGCCGTCAGCTAACAATAGGTACCAGTACCAGTTGGTACGGGCTGTTTGATACACAACACCAAGTTTTTTTTTAAACGAACGAGCATGCGGTTCCTTCACAATGTTTTCCTTCACCGACGAGCTAATTGTCCTTTGGTTGATGTAAAAATAACGATCTCTGCTATAGTATAGATGTATCCTAGCCTCCAAATGTCTGGAGGGATGAAGCGGGCTGAGTACCTACGGAATTATCAATTGCCACATGAATGAAACTGCATAAGGGCTAGAACTGATTACTTTAGGTATTGGGAAGCCGAGAGTCAAGATAGTATTTTTATGATCGATTACTCTGAATAGCGTATAGGGTTTCTTGATGATGACAAAGTTCAATTTAGATTCAGGTTCAAGTTTCCTATAGTATCTTTATATGAAGCGATAGATGAACAATGAGTCTTTACAAAAACCGCTAGATCACTTTCAAAACAGAAACAAGATGATAGAAAAAATCGTGACATCAAGAACGAGATAGCGATCTAATCGAGTGTCAATGCTGCAGTATATGCCGCAGCAGGGCATTCCTGTTAAAGTGACGCAAATATATTTATCTTTTTCTTTTTGTATGCTTTCTTTAGGCTTTAGCCTGTGATTCGTCACTTGAAATACACTGTACATTTCTTTCTTTCTGTCAACATATTTTTCAATAGTTTTTATTTAGAATACTAAAAGCAGCAGGTTTTTGGGGCAACTATTCCACATTCCAAAAGAAACCTTCACGTTCTTTATTAAAGTTCTAACTGGCACAAGAAGTCTTTCATTAGCGTTATGATTTGTAGGTATATACATAACTTTTATGTACTTAGCGACTAAACTTCTTAATATCAGTCATTTGAAAAGATGTTAAAACTGTAATTAATTTTATACATTAGTTCTTAGTTTTATCTTTTTATCCATTTTTATGGTGACGGAACTTAGCGTAGCTGTATATTTGTTCTTGATTGTACTTCTCTTATTCTGAAAATATGCTATTTCCAGAATATGAGATTTTGCAAACGAATGGATTAAACGATTAAACTGAATGGTCAGCCTGACGTATCTCGATCTCAGATGGAATAAGTTTCGCAGAATAAACGAAGTCGTAACGTCCTTGCTTCGTGTACACTGCTATTAAAGTTTGTAGCGAAGTAGTTTTTAAATGGATTTTCACGGAATGTTCTTGGCAGTTCCGTGAAAAACCGGTTTTTCACCTGTCATCGGCAGTGTACTGCTGAGTGCCCGTCGTAAGTAATTCCATTGGTTCCTCGTCGTTTTTCCGCCTCACCCACGAGACCTAGAAAATATTTTATGACGGTTGCACTTTGTTGATAAATTGAAGTGGAAGCAGTACTAAGAAAAAATTGGTTGAGTTATATCTTTGTGTGTGTGTTGTTTGAATATTTGTTTGCATGGTGCAATCCAACAGCCGCTTGGCGCACTCAACCTCTCTCTGACAGAAGACTACCTTGAAATGTAGTGCATTTCCCATTTATCCTATTTCCCAATGTTACATACGTGTTTCGGTAGCTTATTCCCATCCTACCCTATTCTCACCCTCCCCATTTTCCCAACTCTTTCTCCAAATCAATTCCTACATCTCCAAAGCATCCGGCAGAGCATCCGGAGGCGTATCAATGTTTGTCATTCTGGACTGATGTTAGCATGTACCGTGGATGTCCATAAGTGACACTATCCACTTACCACCAGGTGGACCGTGAAGTGTTTTTTACAATAAATCATTGAAGCGTTTTTACGTTTACATAGTTTTGCATATTAAGTATTTAATTAAATAAATTATATAATTCGACACAATGTTGATACTTTATTAATCATCGTTTAATAGTTTCTGTGTATTGGCAACACTCATCCTTTAACTACTTCGGTCTAAGAAAACTAGTTTATCCTGAAATCTGTTTTGCCCGGTAACAAATACAAAAGAAATTACAAGTATCTAGCTAGATGTTTATGTTACACTATAAACTGCAGAGATACTTCACTTTATTAGTCTTTGTAAGTAATATAGAACATTCGTCAAATCATTACAGTGGAACATACTTATTACCAGTTTATCATGAAGGGCATCCACTTTGCAGTCCAGATGTGCTGTCGACCCAACTAGAGCCTCTATTTCTGGCGCCGCGGCTGCGTAGATGCTATTGCCGTTGCCTGGCCTGGATAAAACAAAGCTTTATACTGTACTGATATATTCGCGGTACATGACAGAATAAGATGTTTCACTTATCACGCACCTACAATATAAGCAGAACGGTAGAAACAATTAAATAACCTTTACCACTGGTAAATTACCAGCCATTTTGTCGTCCACTACTGGACCACTGATTCACATTGTCTTATGCATGACTGATGTATACTTATTGAGGTACATACTTAGTCTATTATTATAAACCGCTCGCTCAAGCGAGCCCAAATACGTTTGTTTACCCGTCCCATTATTATGCAATGACACGAGTCAGTGAACAAATAGAGAACAACGTATTGTATGAAATTGCATGTACACAAACAGAAACCCATTTGAGGCCTCATCAATATTTTTATTATTTTATAATTAATACTTTTTTATTATATTCATAAAATCAAACGTTTTATTGTGTGTCTGTAATTCGAAAATAGATTTTATTTCAGTTTTTCTGTTACGTGAAACTTCTATCACCCCGGTGCTTTAGGTAAAATGTATACAATTAGGATGATCGAGTGATATACACCATAATATATCGCTTGCTTGCCATATGCCCACTGCCACGGTATGGTACAGGGCATAGAACTAACTTTTCTTTGAATAATCTTTAAAAAATAGAATCAATGAAAATCTTTTAATTATAATAAAATAAGACAAAGGAAACCGTCAAGAATAAAATAATTACTTGTCGGTCTGCTTAGCGACAGAAAGAAGCGAAAAGGTCTAAAACATTTATGTAAAATATTATATTTTTAAAACCGTTTAATACTTTTCGTTTCATCGTTTAAATCGTTTCAATCCAAGAAAGTTTGTTCTCGTTGGGTTCTTCATTCACTGACTGCTGAACAAAAACATGTTCGCGTGACATGGTGCAGGGAAAGGATTGTAAAATTCGAATATGAAGAGTGACGGAATATATGTAATATAATTTCTTGAGATGGGAGTTGCATCAAGTTGGATATTTCTAGACGAAGAACCTCTCATGAAGGTGAAACGTGAGCCCAATGTGGGCAAAAAAATGGTGGCAACATTCTTCTCTGCCATTAGCCACAATTTCTTTACACGCTCAAAAAACTGTTAATGCCTAATGGTACAGTGAAGTGTGTAAACTGTAATCGATGTGTTAAATCAAAAAGTCCTAAAACAGGTTTGAGAGGGCTTTTCTTGCATCATGACAATGCATCATCTCACAAAGCAAAACCCAAGAGTTAAAGTTTTTGAAGACCTCAGAGATCCAAGAATTGGGGTGGCTTAATAGACCTGATTTAGCTCCATCCTCATTTTTTTCTTTCTAAAAGTGAAGCTTGGACTCTGTGGAATTCTTTTCGACACCCCTGAGAACCCTGGGTATGCTTTTGTGGCAGCTTTTGAGGACCTCGCGAAAGAAGAGTATCGTCAGCGCTTTAAATTTTGGTTTAGACGAATGAATCGCTGTATAAAGACCAACGAAAAGTATTTTGAACAAGTGTAATAAAAAATTGTCTTGTATCCAAATATTTTTTTTGTATCTCAAAATTTACCTAATCACTCACGTTAAATGAACTATCGAACGTATGAGGTAACGTGGAATAACTGTCTGGCGTTGGAAGGGAGCACTTTATTTACTACGCCGTTCAACGTGACGCGTGGGTTGGCAGCAATCCAATGTTAGTACATTAACTAGTTGCTACCTATACTGTCGGTGATCTACAGCAAAAATGGAGCGGTAAGCGATTGACTAGGCTGGGTGGGAAAAAGACAACTTTTATTATAGGGAATTTATTGCACATACGCGTCTGCAGCACATACAAGAACAAATGCGCCTTGCTAATATGAAGTGTCATTACCCGATAAGTAGGTTCAAAATCACATGTCCGGTGAAATAGTAAAAAAAAAATAGGTGGTGGTGTGAAACTGTAATAGGTAGGTAAATTATTGGTGGTGTTCGCGGGGCATGGCGTGCCGGAAATAGTTTAGAAATAGTGGACTCGCCAATAACCAGCAATGTAAGCCCTTAAATCCTCTCGTGAATATAGGTGAAGCCTGCGTCCTGCAGCGGCAGTTTATACTCGTACGGTTGATATTGAAAACATCTAGAAGCAAGTTGGTGTTATTTGAGTAAAACAGGAAAAAAAAATAGATCTGGCGCTAGTTACACGAAGGTTCCATACTTTTTGTTAGTCGATGCCACATAATCAGAAGTACAAAATTTTTTCATTATATTTTTATTCAGTCCCAGCGCGCTCATCCGCGCGGTTATGTCGAAAATCTTATTAAGAAAAGCTCTGAGCCAATTTAGAACCATTTTACAATTTCAATAAATGCTTGTAATATTTAAACGGGTAGCAAAAAATACAATGCATGCCACTAGGTATAATTTTACTGACTGCAAAAAAATTAAATGCAAAATAAATGAACTTTCTACGTAGCCACCTGTCTCTGAGGCTACTAAACTTAATATTAATATTAGATATACTTAATATCTGCTAAATCATTTTCGAACAATTTCACGTTGAAGCAGTTCATTGTTTATAATACAAATACGAACCGTAAATATCCCGTAACAATATTTACTACGTCAAAATATTCGGCTGTTGTGGACTTTGCGGGAATTCGGTTAGTAAAGCAAACAGTACCGGGTTTTGTTACACGGTAGTTTCTTCATCAACACCCTGTATTAACCATTATTAATTTGTGTTTGTGCAAGGATTATGAAATTCTCCATTGTAAGTGCAACGCTTTTGTGCTGCAGGGGGATTTTTAACTGTAAATAATAACAACGGGTCGTCTTTTTTATAAATAAATGCTTTGTTTATATTTTACTATCCTTTGCAAATGGCTCATAACCGAAATTTCCAAAAACTTGTTTTTAAAAAAATCCAATCTTTATTGAACAGAAATTTTAAAAATATCCAATTTATGCATCGTTTCTGAGTGACTTCTTTGTTAAGACAACGTTACAAATAGTTTCAATTGATGATACATGTAGTTATATAAGACGCATAGTTAGATATCTAACTATGCGTCTCTAGATATCTATATCTGTATAATGATACAATGTTAGGTAAATCAAAAACAAAGAGATGCCTCCACGTTTTGCTGGTAAAACATTTCACGAGGAACTACAGAAATAAATGTAAGAGGGGAATGATACATAAAAGAGGAGTACGTGCGGCGATTACTGGTCGCACTTCATTCATTTTGATACTTGCTCAAAGAATCTCGTCAAGTGAATAGGTCATCAGAACTCTAATTTCAATATTATTGTATCAAGGTAGTTTAACTCACCTCTCATTTCTATGGTGATGTGTGTTCGAGTACGTATCGAAGATATAGTTGAGCAGTGGCGCACTCGAGCCAGTCTCCCCAGGCTTCCTCTTTCTCTCTGCCGTCATTGGAGGTGGACTCGGCAAAGAAATCGTTGTCACTTCGATCTTCTTCCTTGCATTAGTCGTAGTAACTTCTTCACCAACTTTCACAATCATTCCCCTTCTCCTTCTGTTCTTCTTCCTACTCCTTTCTTCGTTCATATTATTTACAACTACATTAGCACCTTTGTTAACAATATTTACATTATCACTTAAATGAAGACAACATTCAAGATCCGTATCGATAGAAGCAGAAGTTATATTGTTGTAGAAGTTAAAATTATGTGGTAGGATAATACTAGAGTAATTAAAGTTTGGCTCCAGTTTTGTTTGATTATGTACGTCGGAGCTTGTGTGTAGCATCTGATAAAGTTTGTTCAGAATTGGTTGCGCTCCCCGCTCGATTTTGTTGTGGGCGTTGTTCAATAACCTTGATGTGGTGTCGGCGTCAGTGCCTGGAAAAGAGAAGTGAGTATTAAAGAAAGTTTTGTTCTATTAATATATAGAGAGCGATGATAGCGATGATAGATAGGGGTTCGAATTGGAATTCATGTGACACGATCACAAATCATTTCAAATTTTCAAATCATCAGCTCGTACCATTGAGTTTCTACTTAAGTACGGATTAAAAAAATGACATTAACTCCGCGGTGAGGGAAAACATCGTGAGCAAACCCGTATACTCGAGAACTAAATAAAAAAAATCTGGACTATGTGATTATGGCTCGAAACCCTCCAGTGATTAACTAGGGGAGGCTTGTGCACCTGTAGTGGACCGATACAAGTACAAACATTTAGAGGCAAAAATGGAACGAGAACGAAAAGTATTGCATGTGTATGAACTGACGTAACTGCAGTGCAGTAAGTGGTTGGTATGAGAATATGCTGCCGCGGATTCTACATGCGGATTTTATTTTTTTAAGTTAAACTACAGATCTATAAAATACATCTCCTATAAGTATTAACACTTATTTGAATTATGCGTATTACTAAACAATACTTAATTTGCAATAAAATAGTAGAGGTTGGTTTGCATCCGTGCTAGGAGAATCCTACCACGCAAATAACATAAAACTAAATAAAGAGTAAGAAAAAAATACCCACTCAAATGAACATTACAATATTTTAAAACATAGTAAGTGTAGTATAGTATAGTTTTAAATAGTAAAGTATATAGTTGTAATTTTGTATCAACCTTTATGTGTTGTAATCAATGGTTATGTATTTTATAGCACAGATTGAAATTAACGCAAAAACGTTCGAACGAATCTCATACAAAAAGCAATTATGAGATTCAGTCGCTTCAATTAACATCGTTAAAAATTTAAGCAATCCTTGCGTTCATTTAAGACTGCCGTAAACTTTTCATCCCAAAGCAAATTGAAACTTTTCAGTTTGTTCCCAACTGGCCGGATTGTTCTAATCTGTTTGTGTTCTCGTTGTTTTTTGACAATTTTAAATCTGAACCATTAAATGTATTTGTTTTAACTTCGCACATTCTATTTTATTTAGCAACAGAATATGAAAACGCAAACAGAAAAGTTTAATACAATTCCATATCATTAGTACAAATTATATGATCCTAATCTGAAGCAGTCTAAAGCAGATCGTGAGTTCAAATCGTTGGCCCGTACCATGATTATACTTCGCCGTTGAAGGAAAAGTGAGGAAACCCACATGCTGGAGAAATAAAAAAATAATCTGAAATATGTGTATACATCAATCTGCACTGGCCCGCGTAGTGTATTATGGTCCGAAACCCCCTGTAATTTACTAAGGCAGGCTTGTGCTCTGCAGTGGGCCGTTATATGCTGATACAAGTACAAGTACAACCGTTAGTATTTTTTTCCAGTGCCGATACAAGCGTCACTAAAGGTTCGTCACACACGCTTTTCTCCTTCTCATTTAGCCAGCTACATATTTATTAACGCAATAATTTAATAACGTAGAGTAGCCACAAAAGCACTTTATTTAAAATCTCTCGCTAAATTAAAATATAAAAAGTACCTCAAGGAGTACAGACAACAGCCTTTCACAGATCTCAAATTAAATTTCTGCGAAGAGCGTTTATGTAAATAGGAAAATATTTTTAAATGGCAAACTGTTTACACAACTCTTCGGTTTTTGGAGTTGTTGTTTCAGTTTATTAGTAATTTATATTTTGATGAGAAACAGAGTGAAATACTATTCATGATGAAGGTGAAAATTTGGCTGTTACTTATAAATTTGCCCCGGAGTTCAATGGACTAAATTATTGCTTAAAAGTTAACTTGCAATTTGTCATTAAAGGACGAGAAAAAAAACGTCGTTTTAACCCACCGACATACATAGAATTGGTGACCATGTATTTGTGACGTTTGACACGTTGTCCCACTAATTTGACAGTATCTTGATCTTGATGGGTACAACCAGTGGTACAGTATCTTGATTTTGTGGGTTCGTGGTCCCGCTGCTCTGTAGTATTCAACATTAATTCGTAATCCTTACGACTCATCGTCCCATCAACTAGTGAAAGACAAGAAGTCAAAAAAGACGAACAAAGAAAAATTAATGTGAAACGAATTTTTTTTTTCTTCTGATAATTTTATTTAGGGGCTTTTACACTGTTATAATTTAAAAAGTTATAATTTCACTATCCATCTATCTGTCTTACTTATCTACATCTGTCTATAATATAATTACGTCTATCTGTCTATCTTACGTATCTATCTTAATTTATCTATGACTCTGATAGCGACTCGCAAATTCGCACAGAATGTTTGCAGCTTTCGATGTTGGCTCGGACAGAACTCTATAGAACATCCCTACATCACACCTGTTCAGATTTAGAGTCTCCATCAAAGCCATCCTCTCAGGTTCGTTCCGGGAATACTCCAACAACAAGTGTTGGACATCTTCAACTGTACCACAACAAGTATTTATTTATTAGCAATAATATCAAGCAGTGGGACTAGTGGGACCACGAGTAATGGTGGGACAATGTCGGTGGGACAATGAGTCAAAAATCGTATCGAAAATATCAATAATCGTATCTACCATAATCGTTATAAGCAATAGTAACTATTAAAGTGATAGATATTTTTTACTAAAAACAACTGCAACAATAGAAAATGCGGTTTATATTACAGTTCTCCTACGGTTTTGACATTAACATTAAAAGATGTATGAAATAAAAGCTTTCGTTTGAGGTTTATCCCAAAACGTGCAATTATAGTAAATTTACAGTCAGTGACGTTTCCAAACTAAACCGAGTGAATCCGGGGACCAATTCTACTAACATGTTTCGTTGTCTTCCAGTTTCAGTAGACGTTCAACTTTGATTTAATACCTTATCCTACGATTGATAACTATAAAGCGCAATAAAACTGAACTGTTCCCCAACAATTGCCGTTCAGTTACAAAAAGTGTGAAAGCCGCTTTTTGACAATCCAAATCATTCTATATTCCTTTTTTGTATTATGTGATCAGCCCTTTCAGTATCGGAAACCAACCGGGTTGTTGGCTGGCTCCGTTGTGCCTTAGTTTTGCTTTAGTTTTTCGACTGCATCGAAACTGAGTTGTTGTAATTAGTGGAATACGAAAGATAACATTTACTACAAATTACACTACAGTTCAGCTTACGTTCAGTCAGTTTTTTATTACTAGAATCGGCTCCATGGACCAAACGATTCAAGAGACGGTTACAAAACATTCTTTGACAATAAGTTTCGCACTGACAGGCATGAAAATTACCCCCCCCCCCCCCCCATGAGATGGAGGTTTATTTTATGTGACACTTCTGACAGTTCTTTTGACAGATCGTTCATATTGTCATATTAGTGAGATTAGGAATTTTCTCTGAACTTTATGCTCCAAAATAAAAAATAAATGTTCATCTAGTTTTCCCCTCGTGTTCTGCCAATTACGCGTTCGAGGCCCCGCAAACAATCAATTACAAATTGATTTACAATTACAAATCAAGTACTTATCATTTGATAAATTGCACAATTTTTTTATCACTTAGGATTCGCTCAATGATTGAACAAATTTCGGCAGTATATAATTAATTTTATAATATGTTTTATCTAATTTTTCATTGCGCTGTGTGAGACAGACATTTGCGCAGTATTGAAATTTTAATTATCAAATAATTTTTGAAGTTACATTCCTCTGTTCCTAAAGCCAGGTCTTTGTGAAAGTTTTCTTGATTATACGTCGCCCTTACCAATCTTTCAACCAGTGATGGTTTCGTATTTTATGTTTAGTCGCAAGTAGTAACGCGGCATTGGCAGCCAAATCTTTGACTTATATGTTGTCCAATCGTAAACATTGACGAATATGAGCCATGAATTTATTGCGTGTAAAACGATTCAATAATATCGTGCAATTATATTATTGATCAATTTTATTTTGGGTCTTGGCGACGCCGAAAAGATATGTTAATAACGTTGGGAACAAGAATGTTCCGTCGTATGTTTGTCTGATGCTCGTTACTGCTGTTTCAAAACCAACAGCGTCTGTCTCTCTCTATTTTCTTTTATTAGAATAAAAATCATACGTTTTGAAATACAGCCAAGTTTGCGTTATCTTACTTACCTCGACAAGGCAATGCGGCAAGCGCGGCGAGCAAGAGCGCCGCGGTCGCCGGCGCGCACATCGCTCCTACATCCTAGTGGTCACTGTAACAACGATATTAATGACATCAGTTGTTATAGTCATTAGAACAAAAAAGCGCATGTGAAGATGGTCTTGAAGATGGACTGGACAGAAGCAGATAATAATAAAAATAAGAATGAAAATAGGAGCTGCTCGACGCCAGACTGACCGTCATTGTATCGTCAAGCCCCAGAAGGAGGAGAGGCGAAAGGAGAAAGGAAACAGGACACGATTTTTTAGGGAGACAAGAAGGAGCACATTTGGTGCGCTTATCCTGTGATTAGGTCAGAATGGCTGCAAGGTTGGTATGGTAGGACCACGGTAAGACCAAGGTGGAGGGACATAAGGTCTCTCGTTCTTACCTGCATATTTGCATTAATTCGGTTTTTATGTTACATCGTGTAAACTAAATGATTAAATCAAATCAGATAGTGTAAATCAAATTATTGAAAGGCATAAAAAAATAGAAATCTTCTTAATCTGATTACGCTGGTACGGATATAATTTTTAAACTTCGTCGTATACGAATATTCTTGTATTTTTAAGTATGAAGAGATTTTGTGATAATTACGGCCGAGACCAAATTAGATCATATCGAAAAGTCCCTGTAGAAATTCAATTACTTTTCTTTCAAATTTTCGTGAAGAAAATTGTTCAGTTATCGATTTCAAGTCATCCTATATTATTTATCATTGAGGATTAGGGGCTCTCCGAGCTAATAATCTCGTGTCACTGCGTATAGATCTATTGCAATTGTTTTCTTTCTACTTCTCTGCCAAAGTCCATAACTTGCAGTTATCGTAGAATAATTTTAGCAGTCAACTCCTAATGAATCGCTCAGATATTAATTCACCATTGATTGAAGTACATTGTATGTGAGTGTACTTGCAAGCATAACATCAACGACCCACACTAAAATTCCTCGTGTCGCTGGGTCAAGGACACGTTTAAGTTGTGTCTTTTATTAGTATTGATATTATTATTTTAATAATAATAAATAATAATACAATGCACCTAGCATTGTATTATTATTTACAAAAACAAATAAAAAATAAATGGAAATCTGAAACAGGTGAAGACAAACGACACTGTGACAGTTAATCAATATCAAGTTAATACGAGTATGGGTAGACCAAGAGAGTTTAATTTTTTTTTTATTATAGAATAGTGGGCGGACGAGCAAGCGGTCCCACGTGATGGTAAGTGTTACCGCCGCCCATGGACACCTGCAACACCAGGGGGTATGCGGGCGCGCCGCCGACCTTGCAAAATCCTATTCACAGCTCTCTTGAAGAACCCCATTTGAAAGTATTTGAAATTGAATTTAACTATGCATAGACATAAAAATATCTAGTGAAAATATTATAAGCAATTGTATAGTAATTTCTGAACGCGCATTGGTTATAATTTTGTTCCCTCGATGTTTCTCTTTCATACTGCTAGGTATACAGTCATTCCATTCAAAAGCGTAGTCAGAATTTTATTTTAGGAGGGGCAAAGTAAACAATTTTCTAATATTTTTAAATAGAAATCGTGCAATGCAGAAATTTTGTCACTTATTCTTCCGTATGTCTACCCGTTAGGCTACCCTGCCCCACCGTGGCTACGCCCATGATTCCATTTAACTTTTATTTCTCTTATTATTAAAATGGAAAACTGAAAAAATGTTTTCATTGAAGACCCATTCATATAAACATAAATCTCATGTTCACCAAAACACAAACAGCTAAATGGTAAAATAAAAATAGTAGCTATGTAAAATGTTAACCAAAGGTCATCATAGATTTATAATGACTGTTGTTGACCCACATCGAAAAATTGCTCTATAACTAAACTTATATACTGGGTACTTATTTCTAAAAATATGATATGATTATTTTCTAAGAAAGTGAAGGAATTAGGCGAATGGATAGGAATAAAATTACTAATTCAATATTAACTTTGAGACGTGAACGTCAAAATTCATCATTGGCCCGGCCCGGCCCACCTCGGTTTAATTTTCAGCGGAATCGAAACGAATTTTAATAAAAAAATTACAAATTACAAAATTAAGCCTGAAAATATTGGTAGGTTGGATGATTTTACTGTTAAATGTCTAAATTAGCAACGAATATGACAGCCTTTTTTTATCCCCTAGTGATTATTAGAGCGCTTTGCGGTACGTCTTCCGGTCAGGTGACCAACAACTTGGGGACGTTCGCCGGTGGTGGTTAGATGAGAAGAGCCGAAGATTGTGTGTGGTGGCAAGTCTTGGGAGAGACTTATGTCTGGCAGTGGGGAGACATAGGCTGATGGTATTATTAGGGGAGGCCTGTGCCCTGCAATGGGGCGTTCAAAAGATTGACCTCATTAAAGTGTCTTTAATTTCTACCATGTCATCGTGTAACCGTGACCAGCCCTTTTATTCGCTCACTGCTGACCATGGGCCTCGTCATGCACAGTGTCATGTGCGTGAGGCTGCGCTAGTCAAACGGGTTGGCGAGTTCACTCTTTTGGAGGTGGTGCAGTTTCTCAGGGCTCGTGGTAGCGGCTGTGTTATTCCTTAGTTGCCCTTTACAACACCCATGGGAAGACATGAGGTGATGATATTCCAAAGCCATCCGACACCACATGGCAGGCTTTAGAATCTTGTACATAATTATTGTACATGTATATGCTTTTGGTACCTATCAAATAATAATGAAAATTATTATTGAAAATAAAATCATATTTGACTCTAGTCATATTGTGAGAGATTGAGATAGTGACAGATTATTTATATTCGGAGCTGATTAGAGCTGATTGATGCAAATACATTCGACAAAACGACGGTTTAACAAACTTCCCAATTAAAGTTTTATACAAATATTGAAACTTTCAAATCTTCAGCAATTAATATGATCTGCCAAACTTGGAATCTATATGTACAAGAAAATTACAAAACACCGTCTAAGAGTACATAAAAGGAAGTATTTCCTAAAGGAAGTACTAAAGGAAGTAGGAGATGGTATCTCCACCTCCAATCCCTATAAACAGTTTATATGAAACCATATAGTTAATGAGTGGAACCAGTCGCTAGATAATGTTATGGAGGCAGATTCAATATCAAATAGAAGCACAAGTGACAAAAACAAAATGGAGCGCATCAGCTTACGCTACCTAGCCTATAATAGGCTTATTAAGAAACCGATATGTGGGGCGTGACCTCAACTGAAATCATCCCAGTTCCCAATCGTCTTGTCCTTAAACGGGTCAATCCCCCGAGAGCGTTGCCTACCACGAGATCAATCTGAGGCTGTTGGGTTTCCGAGACGATGATTTAGAACCATATTTTAAATAATAGTATTAATAAAACGATAATTTGATTCAAACATTTTGATCATTTCGCATTAATACAATATCAAAATTGTTACCTGCTAGTTAGTATACCTACTCGTATATCACACTGAAATCTAGTTATTTATGTGGGTAATGAGTAATAACATTTCATGTTTGCCGAGATGAGGTGACATCAACATATTAACATGAAACTCATTTCGGTTTAGGGTAGGTACGATTTAGGTGAGGTAGGTAGGCACGTTCTGAGAATACAACGAACTTGTGTGGTGATTAGTCTCTTGTAGTATTTGAATATCAACAGTTAATACTGGTCATAAATTAAGGAGACTAAAAGTCTTCAGTGTTTGAAGACGAAAGTCTTGAATTAATGCGTTTTACGATTATTTTTTTTCATATATGGCAATGGTGAAATTAGCACATTCTGCCAGTGTCAAGTTTTTTGTCGTTACAAACAATTTCAAAGTCTGAAACGGATCATATCAATGTCTAGTTTCGTCGAAGCATGTCAGGAGTCGCTCAGTAAAACGATAGTAGGTTTACTGAGGACAGAACAGGACTCCTTGGAAGCACACGAAAAACGCAGTTCCACGCTTTTATTTGATTATCACAAAGACCACGCACGAAAACCAATTTGTATTTTATTAAACTATGATTATTAAAGCACAAAACGTCTAATAACGGAATCGAAACGTTGACTCTGACATAAAGGCTTATTTACACAAGGGGAGTTAATCAAACGCGTGTAGTACAGAACATTTGGTCAAGACTATAGTTCCTTTGTATGAACAACTGTTATCATCGAGGTTCTATCATCATGTGACCAGTTGCAGACGAGAATCGTATGAAGTTTGGTCGCATACGAGAATCATATACAATATTTATTTATTTATTTACTTTATTGCATATTATGGAACAAAAGGCGAACTTAATACCTTAAACCATTCTCTACCAGATAACCTTCGGGTAGATCACAGAGATTCATTAGGAGGTGCGATGAGAGGTATGAATATATAACTAAAACTACAAACAGTATATTCTCGGCCCAACTGTTCTAGAAATTCTCCTTGTGTATAAATGAGGCTTAAGTTGAATCCCTCAATGAGCAACGGATAAAACTATTCGTTTGTATGCTTGGAGTTTCTTTCTTCTAGTATAAACCGTAATATACAAACTACATGTATAATATAATGTATAAATAGATGTACATATATAATGCAAACTTTCTTATAAGGGAATAAAATTTTACCAAGTGGATTTTTTATAATTAAATTGAAAATAACCCTGCGGTTGCTTTAAGAATTTGACCCAGTAAAAGACCGCTTTAATTATAAATCCCGAACCTACACAAAAGCCATTATTTAAAACAATTCCAAATATCTGTGGCGAGGACCACAAAAGCCGCAGTCTTTTGAGATAAATTATTTAAAACATAACTCTGGACCATAAAACCACAATAAAGTTAAATAACCGTATTGGAATTTTATATAGACACTGCAAAGTCACACGCACCACAAATGCAGAGTCAACGCTATGCCAGTGTAGTGGTTAATTTTGAATAGTTACAGAAAGAAGGGGCTAATGGCTACACTGGCTGCTATACTTTTAAGTACGGAATATGTGCCGACGCATGTATGTATGTTGTATGTATGTATGCTCTTCTGGTCAAAATTAGTTAATCGCAAAACCAAGGTCCTGCTGCGCAAAACCGTGGTAAGGACCAGTTGTCACACACGTCTCTTCGAACTGGGCACTGAGTCAGAAAGAAGAGAGGAAGCTAGCGGTTTTCGAAAGAAAGGTGTTAATCACGAACTGGAGGCCTTGATCCAGAATGAGACGTTAGTTAGGTACTGTAGGGCATAACCATTAAGATAGGCTGGACATAAAGATAAAATGCCTGAGTCACGGCGAGGAAACCAAATTACGAAACGGGTCCCACAGCAGAGAAGACCAAGGGACAATCCGAAAAAAAGATAGACAGACGGAAGACTCTTTGGTCAGAAAAATTACAAAAGTATTTTCTACTGAACGCCATTACATTACATTACATATAACTGGACGGAAAAATAAATAATTAATCGTGATTAAGGGGGGAAATGGGTCGGAGATACAAAAAAACAAGCATATTTTTGTGATTTTTTTTTTTCACAGTTCCTTATTTATTAGATTTTTTTTAATTTGTCACATTATTAAGCATCATTCGAAGAATGTTCTGTTAAATTTTCATAAAAAATATCCAAAAATAAGCCCGTGGTAGTGGTGAGGAACGAGTCACTTTTAAAAAAAGTTTCCATGCGGTAGGCAGGATAACTTTTGATTGCTTCATCTGAAATCAAAAACCCAAAAAGATTTCGTTAGTACATAAGTTTATCTTGGATTTGAACGAAGGAATTAATAAAATATTCATTTTTGAATTTTTGGTGAAGGTGGAATCAAAAAACTCTGATTTTTGCCCAAAATTGCTCCCTTTATTCAATTAAAAAATAAGTTGTAATTGAACAAACAAAAAATCCTTCGTTCAGATCCGAGTATTTAGTATGTAAAAGAAGTGTGCAGAGTTTAGGCGAAATCGGTCGAAGGGTTTTCGAGAAATCTTGCCTACCGACTTAAAAAAAAAGTTCTGAGAAAAACGCGATTAAAGTTTGATACATGAAAAAATCAAGATATTTTTTTTTTCAAACTTACATCGAATCGTCGATTCCAGCTCCATAAAGCAACTCGCCTGCAGCTTCTGCATGATCCAAAGCATCCTTTTGCTCCATCCTACGACGAATTCTCTCCTCTCGAGTAGCAGCCTGGGTTTTGCGATTTGCTTTTGATATGCGGCACTCGTCTTCCCTCCGTGCATATTCATGGGCTATTTGACCAGGCTCCACATCGAAGCTATTTAAAAATAGCAACACAGCCAAAATCCCTTCGTTGAAAATGCCAGCAGCAACATTTGCTGCTATTTCCACTACTTTAGCACTAGCATGAAGGGTTTTTGGCGCTATTTTCCAAACAAGCTGATTATAACTTTCGTTATTGTTTTGCGTAAATCCGCCAACACAACGCTCCAAAAGAACATCGTTACTCAAATCTACGTACACAGGCCTCATGGCTTCCAAAACGTCGGTTGGCAGTGGATTGTAAGCATGCTGGAAAGATTCAAGTTCGTCAGTGGCCGCAGCTCGTTGCCAAGCACACCATGAGTTTTTACCACTTGTGCACTTTTCATGTTGAGGATTATTGTCCGAGGAGCTGTAATGCAGAAAAGTGGCCCAAATTGCGTCTCTCATTTTTTCTGCGGATTCTGAATTTCTCCTAATGGCTAGTCCGTAATAAACGATCAATTTGTCAATAAGTTTTGCCGTTAGCCGACCTTTACCGGAAAGTATTTTTTTTTTATTGTTTTGCCTTTGATCTTCTTGTCTTCAACAGTATTTTTTACCAATCCACGCAACCGTGTCCCCATTCTTTTTTGGACGTGACCGACGCACTCCTTTTTATTTATTTGATAATCTTGGCCATATGGTTGCGCCTCAATAACTTTTTAATAAACTTTAGCGTCACCGTCTCCGATATAATTATTATATTTCACCCCATATTTATCATGCGAGCGTTCGAACAACTTGAGTATTGCTTGCACTTCCATATTGCCAGATGGACCTTCGTGATTCGCGTTGCATTTATTACTCTCAACATGTTCGTTATACCACTCTTCAAATTCTGCTGTGGTACTTTTTTTTTTCCAGAACTCGCATTGATTGCAGTAAGAACTTTTGCAAAAAACGTCCAAGACTTTGCCAGAGTAGTATCCTATGACAGAAGTTACGCCGAACAAGGAAGTGAATCCACGTTTTTTCCACGTACCGTCACCTGAGACAGTCAAATCTGATGAATCAATACCCGTTTCAGTACACCTTTCATTTTTTTCGGCGTTGACAGCAAAAGAAAAAAGTTTATCTGTAACCGTACGCACACATTCAAGAATTTTGTTGATGTAACAATCGTAGACTGATTGGTTCAGGAAACTGCACGATAAGTCCATTAGACCACAAAATTTATTGCACCCTGCGAGACCTAGGCCTAACAAACGCATTACAAAAATAAATCGTCGATTTATTTCATACGATTGTCCTATTTTCTTGCCTGAGACAATGTACGTTGGATTACACTTTTTACAGCTCACTTTAATTGTAAAACCAAGTCCTTGTTTTTGGCATGTTGTAAAATTCACTTTGCCATTACAAATCTTTTTATCAATGATTTTAGAACACGTCACCAAATTAGAAATCGCAGTAAACACGATCATGAAGTCTATTATTTTATACTGAACAGCACTCTGTGGTACCTTGATTTCCTCATCAATTTTCAGTTTTTTTGCTGACGAGCTGGCGAAAGACTTTCCCACATTTTCGGCTCGGTTCAGGTTAAAATTCTGTTTTCTTTTTTTTGGTCTATCACTCCGAATACCTTTTGTCTGGTCATATCTTGTAATTTTACCCATTTTATCAATAATAAAATAAACTTATCGCGTAAATACTATATGTCCGTACAGCAAGACGAACGATGCCAAACTAATTGAAAAAAGCAGCCGCTACAAACCAATTGCCGCGCTAAAGGTCACGGGAGACTCGTGACGGTCAAGGGAGACCGAGCGCCCGGAGACTCATTTGCCTATAACTCGAAAAGTTTTGCTTCTAATGACTTCAAACTTGCTGACAATATTCCTTATGAGTTGTAGTATCAGAAAAAAAAATTAAAAAAAAATCGATTTTCCGACCCATTTCCCCCCTTATCCCCCCGTTTACATAAAAAATATTATGTACCACCACGATCACAAAAGTTTAAAACTTATTATGAAAGACCTCGCTAAATTAGAAATTAGAAAGAAAACTACCTGGAAGAGAGAGGCAAGGGACCGTAAAAATGGAGGAAAGTAGTGGAGGAGGCCAAGACCCACATAGGGTTGTAGCGCCGCAGGAAGCCTGTATGTATGTATAATAGATGACATGAGATAATCTGTTCAAAAAATATTTAACATTTTATACCTTTATAGGCATTTATACCTTTTGGCGTGGTTTACTCACATACTGGGTCTATACGTGACCGTTAATAAATAACATTTTGTTCAAGGTTAGCTACTGTAAAACAGCTATTTGTGACAAAATTCCTCCGTCTGAGGCGAGAGGATCTCGGTTACCATTCTTTTAAGCCTAAAAGACGCATTATACCTACTTAATCCCATTCACCTCCTGTGTATAATGAGGACTTATCCGCTTCGTAAGCCGACTCAAAGATACCGTTTTAAATTTTTAAGCGGTTTGCTTAAGACGACTTAAACGAATAGATTGAACGTGAAGCGATGCCTTTGCTGAATTCGTACGAAAAGCTCTACGGATGAACTCTTGACTTAGATGTATCTTAATATGAGATGTATGAGATCTATCAATACATATTAGATCCGAAAGGAGGGTTTAGGCCAGAAACGTCCTCATCATTATAAGGGAAGGCCGGGGTCGTTTGAAACGTTATATTGTTGTGTGGTAGAAATAAATAAAAGTATAAATACGAGTAAAATACAGTAGAGTAAAAATAAAAGGTATGCAATAATAATCACATATCCTTTAATTGTACTTAGCACGGTAGTGCCCCCGCCAAGACTTGTCACATAATCAGAATACCTACTATATAAATACCTATAAATTTAGTACAATTTAGTGAAAGTAGTCCATAAATATCTATAAATATCTATAAGTACCTAGTCTGGCCATAAATATCGTTACAATAAAGAAAAAAAAATACATTTGAATTTATAATCTGTCATTCTCACGATAAAAATTAATGTTTTTTCTTATTTTAACGCCAATCATTATTAATTATTGTACAAATATTAAAATGGAGTGGGGTGATAACGAAAACAGTATTGCTGTAGTTGCATTACACAAAGTAGGCATGGAGCCAAATGCCAATTTTTAAAACTCTCCATCCGCTTAGTATTAGCCGAATGTTTGTGTACCGGACTATTGTTAGGTACATTGAAACGTTAGTGACAGAAAAGGGTCCGACCGTCCACATACTATTCGTACTAAGCAGACAATTAAAGCTGTGCAGGAGAGAATCCGAAGAAATCCCGCCCGGAAGCAAAATATTTTATCCAGACTAATGAATATAGCACCCAGAACCGTGTCACGTATTTTGAAAGATAACTTAGGACTTGCTGCTGCAAAAGATGAACTGGTCATTTCTTAAATGATAATTTAAAGCAAAATAAGGTTGACAAATCAAAACAACTTCTTCGGTGGTACGCAAAGGGAGCTCACAGACAAATCTTATTTACGGGGGAGAAAATATTTAACAAGCAGAATAATCGAGTTTATAAATACTTATAACTCTATAGAAGCTGCTCAATTGGTTAAAAGGGTGCAACGTGGCCATTATCCGGTTTCAGTGATGGTTTGGTGGGGTGTTACCTATTAGGAGTGAATGAAATATATTTTTGTAAAAAAGGTATTAAAACGTCGGGTCAAGTGTATCAAAATACGATTCTTGAGAAGGTCGTAAAGCCTCTTAACAACACCCTGTTCCATAACTAAGAATGGTCATTTTAGCAAGACTCAGCACCGAATCATAAGGCTCGCTCAACACAAGCGTGGCTAGAAAGCAAAGCTCCCGAGTTCATTAGAGCTGAAGACTTGCCGTCATCTAGTCCCGATCTTAATTCGTTCGATTATAGTTTATGGTATGTTTTAGAGACCATGGCATGCTCTAAACGTCATGATAATATTGAATCCCTAAAATATTCCATAAGAGTGGCAGTTGCCATTTTTCCTATGGAAAGAGTGCGTGTTTCAATAAAAAACTGGCCACAACCTTCGAAATATTTTATAAAAGCAAATGGTGACCATTTAGAATAAGTGTTATATATATATACTAGCGACCCGCCCTCGCTTCGCTTCGGTTTATAGGTTTTATATTTATAACATTTTTTTTTCAAAATTTCCAAATAAAATATAGCCTATATTAGACACGGATAATGAAGCTTCCTATTTGTGGAAGAATTTTTGAAATTGGATTAGTAGTTTCGGAGATTACCTCCTACATGCAAACATACAAACTTTACCTGTTTATAATATTAGTGTAGATAAGTGTTATCCTTACCTATTTATTTCTAAAATAACACAAATACTTCCAATAAGATGATAATGTAAAAATAAAAATATCAATGTTTTCTCGGTAACGATATTTACGGCTAGACTAGGTATACTCGACTCACTCTGCAGTGGGACGTTATAGGCTGATACAAGTAATGAAATAGGTACATAAAGCCTGCAGCTTTTAATACAGAGTTATTAATTTATTAGATACTTCAATTCTGACGCATTTTTTAAAAAAAATATAATAAATAAAAGTAGCAGTACTCTTACTTTCCTTTCCTTACTTTCTTAAGACCTTACTTTCCTTTCATTGCGGACACAATAAATTATTTTGAATTATAAAAAATGGTTAAATAGTAATCAAATAATGGCGTCTATGTATTATTCATATTATGTTTACAAGTAGCCCTTTAGAATGATGCATGTAAATTTTATTACACCTTATATAAAAATGTCGCATTGATTTCCTATAACCATATACACTCGTGCTAACAATCGATATGGTAACAGAGAAGATAACAGACACATCATACGTTATTATCAAAGAAACTTGGTTGGCACCTTCTAGGGAGGGTGAAGCAGATGAGGAGGAGTTAAATTAAAAAGTCAAATTTGTAACTTACGAACTACCTAATAAGAATGATCCATTTTCAAAACACATGAATTACATAATTGGAGAGCTACTGAACATTGAACACTATTAGACTCTAACGTGTAAGATAATCTAACTTGTATAAGATATATAATATATATTCTTATATCGATGATACTAACAAAACGTATCGGATAGAACAATTCCAAGACTCGGCAAGCATCTGTCGTACGATAATAAGGGCAGTATATCACGGCTAGAAGCGAACAGGAGCCTGAGAAACGGGCGGATTACGTATTACCGGTGCCTTTTCAGTTGCATGTTATGCAATATTTTTTTAAAAATGGACGTTCGAGCGCCGAGTGAGCACTAACGATCCTTTAAGACTCGAGCTATAAACATTCGTAAACTTAATGTTAAAAGCTAGAATTTGCATCGGTTAAGATTGAGGTTCATAAGGTTCATTAGCGCTGACTCAGCATTCGAGCGCTCAACGCTCATTTTACAATATTATTTTAAAGCGGGCGCCACGAGCAGGAAGAATTTCGGTTATTGACATGAGATCAGCCAAGACTGCATGGACTAGATCCCTCATATTATTAAACCTTAATATGAGGGGTCTAGTAAAGTGGTCAGTGATCGATGATTTCATACAAATCTCTTTACCGTACAGTTTTGTTGATTTCCCCACTTCCGATATCCATTTTCGGTCAAACTATCGCTTGGGCTAGGAGAGCCAAATATCTTGAAGTCTCCATAAACTATCGACTGACCATCCGGGAACATATAAAAACTATCCGAAATTGAACCGCCTTTAGCTCGGTCGTCTCAACCCCCTTATAAGCGGGAGAAGTAAAATGTCGCCTAGAAATAAGCTTACATTTTACAAAACCTGCGTACGTCACACAATGATCTTCGCTAGCGTTGTCTTTGCACACGCAGCTCCCTCCAATATTAAAATACTCCAAACCCTCCAAAATAGATTCGTGCGTAAGGCCCTAGCTGCCCCATGGTACTCTCGCAATGTCGACCTCCACAAGGACTTGGAACTTCCCTTCATCGTCAAATACGTGAAAGACTCCTACGACAGAGTCCCTCACCATGCCAACCCCCTAGTAATTGACAGCCTAACCTATGTCCCCGATAGGAATGACCTTCCCCGTTGCCGTCGTCGTCGTCGTCCTCGGCACGTCTTAGACGAACCTGACGACCCAATTATTGCTGCCAATGTGGTTCTTACACTACACTCACACACTACACATATACACCGTCCCCACCGGCGAAGACGAGAACATCACCCTCGCTACATCGTGAACACACACCGGCCTTCAGCTAACTCTTTTACCAGGTATCGGCAATTTTTCACCGACTCGCGATCCCGCGGTACCCTCCCAAAGCAACGCCCTAAGCCGAGGTCCGTTCCTTCAGCCGGTATACCGGTGGGGGAGCCCTTAGATTCGTTGCTGCACACACTGTTTGCTCCTGGCTGAGAGCCTTCTGCGATCACACTAAACCACACATGTCCAGTGACTCTTGAAAGAACGTTAGGGCCACAAAAGTTTTGCCATTTCGAAAAATAAATGGAGGTCTTGTTGACCTCATGTCAGTGATCGAAATTCTTCCTGCTCGTGGCGCACGCTTTAGCATTCCTTGTTGGAACGAAGTTCCTTTACGCGGCTTGCGGTAGACAGACGGCTTGTGATTCGAGAGAAAATGTAACGTCACGTAAGATTTTTACCCCCTTCATACGCCTTTCTCTTTCTCGCCTTTCTCTCGCTCGGACACGGTATGGTCGCGATTCTCGCGATCGTGTCAGTTCGTCGGTATTCGGTAAATTTTGGTAGCGGGCCGATCGCTAGTTCTCTCTCTCATGCCTCGCTCGTTCCGAAACGAAAATATCCGATTCGACTACATCGCCATCGCTGATTCGCTAAATCGTATTGTTTTTCGTTGTTTTTCGATGTAATATATGGCATAGTGACATCGATGTTAGAATGATATCTATATTGAAAAATTCATCGATATTTGCAATACATCGATTGTTTTTAGAGTTTACTAACAATAAGATTATGGTTATAACATGCCTGAAAATGAAAGTATACGGATGCGTGAATTAAATTCGGAATTTAAAAAAATGCGTGAGGATCTTCGTTCCTGACCGCACACGTGTTTTTTTTTAATCCTTATGCCCTATTCTATCTTAAAGATTTAAAAAGTGGGTAAATACGCACGGGCGTGTGCTCTACATTGTTGGATATAGGGTCTCTTCCAACGTTCGCTACCACACAAGATATTCGTACCTATCATAAATGATCTCCTTCAGTCGTTAGCAGTGATTAAGTTTAAGTCATCAATTCAACTGGTCAGATAGCCATGGGTATTTTTTTCAGAGTACGTAAATAATTGTATAATTTTTTAGTATATTAATGTATATAAACAAGAATATAAGACTATAAAGTTTACTGTTAAAATATAAAATATACTTACAGTATGTAGGTTGATAATATGTACATATTGAAAACGTACCCTTGTGGCAATATATTTGAATGGCTAGACTGATGTGCTGCCAGTCCTGGGGTCGCTGGTGATGTCAAAGTGGCGCCTTAATAGGTTCTTTAATGGTGAGTGGACAATAGTTAATAGTTTCAATCTAAATTTCAATTTTATTTATTTGCAAATAAAAGTTGTAAAAATTTGGTCCTTGTGCAAGCCACCTGTAATCTAGCTTCACATATGGTCAGATCATCTACTATCGGTCAGATCATCACATTTACCAGTACCACCGATCAAATTAATCATAAACAAGTGATTTATTTTTTATTATAATTTATTTTTTATACGTTAGATATTTTATGCTCATCGGATGGTGCATGAGTCACCCTAAATCCCAGGGTGTAGTTGAACACCAGCGTTTGACCTTTTTGTCGACACAAATTACACTGCATATATCTCCCGTTCTGTAT
Source organism: Sesia bembeciformis (assembly GCA_943735995.1). NCBI lineage: Eukaryota > Metazoa > Arthropoda > Insecta > Lepidoptera > Sesiidae > Sesia > Sesia bembeciformis. Next base: position 3,973,911 of record OX031028.1, on the reverse strand, counting down.
GTTAAATTTGATGTATTATGGTGTTTTGTGTGTACAAATAAATGTTTTTCTTTCTTCCTTCTTTTTAAACAAAGACATAAATGTCATGATTGCAAAAAATATAATAATGTATCTCCACCATGCTAACAATAATTCAAACTTGCTTTATCACATTTGTCTATGTAAAACCGTCACCTAAAGCCACACCCGACACCTTATATGAATCCTGTCATCCGCAAGCAAATAAGTTATCATTTACGGGGCTCGAGGCCATTACTCATGATTTCGTATACCAAAAAAAAGCACTTCCCTCACACATTACGGTTTGTTCTTTGTTGGAGCCCTCATATTTATTAAGTACCTTATTACAGTTATGAATTTTGAAAAGCTAAGGAACTTTTACTGTATGGGTTTATCGTGTGTAATAACAACAGATTTAGATTTTTTGCCATCCACGAAGATAATTAATTAGGTATTTAAAAAACAGAAAACCCAACTGCATCCAACACCTTAATAAACTAAAATCCAAAAATAAGTTACATAATCATATTAATTATCCATTAATTGTATACAATATGTAATTGATTGATAGTTTTGTTTTATAAATTCCTTTACTATTTTGACAATTCAATATTAGACTCAAAGTAATTGGGAGCAAACTTATTGATTTTGTAATCAGGACCCGACTGCTTTGAATCTGATACTTTGTTTAAAACAAAACAGTGAAAACTATAATAGTTAGGTATGCGGTACATATGAAAACTTACTTTTTTTGTATTTTAGTTTATTTCAATAGGTATTGTTAAAGGAGTTGGACGCAGTACAGTTTATGTTTTTTTAGTTCACTGCAAATCAAGCGTGATATTTTTGTTAATTGATGTATGAACTCCCTCACGACTTCTAGAACATCTTTTATTAGCATTTGAACAAAATCTCGAGGGGTAAATAGCATACCATACCATTAAGCCTGTATGTCCTCTGCTGGATATAGACCTCGTCCAATGCTCACTGCCACACACGGCCCTTATAATTTTCTCATCTAGCCAGTACCGGCAAACTTCGTTAAGTTTGCCGCCTGGTAGAGTTCAGCCTCACAACGCCCCAATCGTGTTCCTCAACGGATGAGCTCAAGATGTAAAATTTCCGAACTAGATCCCAAATACGTTGGAATATACATTTAGAATGGTGGAATTAAAAGAACGTGAAGTCATTGTCAACCGTGAACGCGAGAAATAACGCAGAGGTCTATTTTTACAATGGTTATGACTGGTCCAGCTGTCAAATAAACCATAAAAGATGAATTTTAGGATGAGTGAAATACGCTATTGGATTTGTCTAGTGAAGAAACCGAGAAATGCAGGGTGGATTTAGGACTTGAAGACGTTTGCAGGCAGTGGCTGGATGAGAAGAGCGGCAAATCGTGTGTGGTAACATGCCTTGAGAGAAAGCCTTACATCCAGCAGTGAAGAGACATAGGCTTGCCTAAAAAATCCCTTCTGTGCCGTATCTACTAAGCATGATCTATGCTACACAAGAGCAGTCCTAAAACAACTGTCAGTTTGTTTGATATCCTTGAATTACAGCCTTTGAGCCAAGTTCTAAGCAAATACAATTTGGCCTTCCTTCCGTCGTGATCGTAATCAGGTTACGGGGGCGAACAAAGCTTCGATTTGAAATAATATTGTTCTTGCTTAATAAAATATTGTTTTAAGGGCTAATTTATATTATGTTATGCCTGAATCTTTAAACAAAACCATTGTTTTTAAGGAATTGAGGAAACTGAACAGATATTCGAAAAGGGCGTTGGCAAAGGATGGTCCAAATTTCGTTTAAGGTACGTAGCGCATTCGGTGGCGTGCTAAAGTATGGCAATCTGGATTGATGTTGGCATGGTATAGCGAATGTCCATAGGCAACAGCATCCACGTACCACCAGATAAAATACACGCTTGTATGCCGCCTTTTTTCTAAAATTTTTTTTTTTTTATTATTTAGGATTCATTATACTTTATATTTTTTTTATATAAATTAACTGTAAATGTTGTATTCGCAATGTATTCACGAATAGCCAATTTAGCCATTAGCTTAATACTGAGTTCTTAAGCCGAATACTCGAATTTAATATAAACTGTAACATTCTGTAATTAATAAGACCCTGAATAGACCTCCCCTAGTTCGTAACTTGAGGAGCGGGGAGGGGGAGAGGGGGTGTTAAACTCCAAATAACGAAGCGTGGCGTTTTAAGACCATACATACATCCTTCATGCACAAGATGTATAATGTATATCCTCATACAATATGCATAAAAAAGCCCATAGCCCATAAAAAACAGTGGGCGATTTTATTGCCCACTGTTGAATATGGGCTGGTTTTGATTATCGTATTAACATTTTTCATAGTATAATTAACAATATAGAGCTAGTGCAGCGTTCTATACCACCTGATGATGAAACACTGATGTTTCACTGATGAAACACCTGTTACGTCATATGTGCTGTGGTTGATTACACACGCAGACACGCACAAAGGATGTTTGGTAGAGAATGATTTAAGGCATTAAGGTCGCCTTTTGTACGATGTAGTGCAATGAAGTGTAAAAATAAATAACGTATTGATGCTGCAGGCTTTTGCGGAGTGCAGTAGGCACATTATCACGGATCAAGGGATGGATTACAAATGAGATTTTGAAATAAACTAAACTACATAAAAGTTAGTTTGCATATCTACTGCATACCTAACTGGTTTATTTAGAAACAAGAAGTTCAGTGATAGATAATGTTCAGAAGAGTATCAATACATTATGACCCCATTTCTTTCTAGTGAAAGGAAAATCACAAAGGAAACCTACAAGTTACTCGCATGAACCGAAACATGACACATACATTAAAAGGTACTAATCGAAAGTAATACATTTATTATGAAGAGGCCGACACAACATTGAGATAAATTTAGTGAACAAAAGAGGGTTTGGGAAAGGCATTTGATCCCATATTGCATGGATGGACGAATATTAAATACTTTGAAAACTGTTTGAAAAGTTTTGATCCAAAATAGGTCAGTCAGTCTGTGGTCTAGTTCATCGGCGAATGTACAAATAAAGGAAAAAAATATGTAAGAGAAAAAACGGAATTATGTTTTTTATTTTGTAAGAATCTAAGGAATTTGATTTTAGAACACGCCCAAGATTCGCAAAATATAAATGAAAGTTATACATACTTAGTCCCATAATATTGTATGTTACCGGCCAAACCTGATTTCGGGGAAAGCTAAATTTCTCTGTGCTGAAATAGTTTATTCGAAGCGTGTTAGGATCAACCAGTTTAGCCTAGGATAAAGTTTGTCCTGAAATCTGGTTTGGCCTGTAACATATATATAATTTTATGGTAACGGATTAAATTTTCAGTTTTGTCTAAAATCAAAAATGCATTGCAAAATAATGCATCAATTCGCTATGACATTGTGCATTATGTTTCCAATAAAATTTTGTCTCCTTTTCCAAATTCCACTCAATATTATCATAACAAAACTCAACACGGCTTCGGTTCAAAAAGGCGGGTCATTTTTCATATCATTCTCGCGACAGCAGAAGCTGTCGACCGATTACAACGATGTCAACCGCTTCACCGCTCTATTGAGCCGTATACGAGTGTGTCGTGATTGTGTCAGGACCGCTGTGGGGTAGGGATGTTCGATCCGATACGATACATTCCGGTATCGATACCAACATCATACGATACTTCGATGTTTTGAATCGATACAAACAAATACGATACAGGCTTGGATCGATACAATCGTACTGGTATGGGATCGAAACGATTACATGAATAATCGCATGCTCAGTCAGAATTTTTTTTATAGACTAGATTGCAGGTGTGCGGGCCAGCCACATGATGGTCAGTGGTCACCGCCGCCGATGGACACCTACAATGCGGATACACTGCCGACATTGTAGAATCCTATTCACAGCTCTCTTGAAAATCGTACCCATATCGTAGTGTAATGGACAAACCTCGGCTGGCAGTTCATTCCTCAATCATAAAAGTTGTTTACCTACATGCAGCAACTTACAACGGGAGAGGACGGGTAATTATATTTTCAAGGTGTATAGAATAAGGATAACATAAGAATAACACGCCCTTGATCTAAATACATCATTTATTATTTTTTCGCTATTGAATGCGGTAGCGATGCGATCTGTTTCTTATTTTTTTCTAATATTAATGTAAGATATTCAGATATTTACATCGGATCGCAACTATTCGATACGATCCTAGTATCACATCCGGATCGATCCGAGATATCGATACCTACAAAAAATATCGTGCATCATTAGTGTGAGGGTGTGCAGGTGAGTGTAATAGACGTGTGATTGTGTGGGTTATGTTTATTTCCACTTCAGCATGTCACGTCACAAACACACGTTTTTATAATGCTTCAGAGCTCTTCTTCGTTTATTTTGGGTTCATATGCGAAATCTAACAAAACATACTCGAATATACATGTGTAGCAAAATAGTATTTAACGACTCGGATGATTCTCATAAAGACGAATTCTCGTAAAGACAGATTCTTGAAAGTACATAATACTTAAGCAAAAAATGATAGAAAAGTGGCAGAAGAACTATAATAATTTTAAGTTATAATTAGTTTTCTGCCTTCAGAATTAAGCGCAATACGCTGTGTGCCCATTGAAGTCACTAATAATTAATTGATCATCCAAAAGCCATTCAAGACAATAGATAAAAATTCCAAGATTTTCTTAATACTTCCCCAAAAGCCTTCTCAAAATAATTTCAAACTCATCTCAACACTGTCCTTGTAAGAATCTATCTGACTTTTTGGCGAGAACTCAAAGAAATTATGTTGAGTTTTTGTTTGATTTTATTGTAAAAATTGTAATGATAGTTTATAAACTTCAAAGTTTTTTCGTGCGTGGTGTTTGTGATAACTGATAATTATAATCAAATGAAAGCGTGGGACTGCGTTTTCCGTGTGCTTGCAAGGAGACCTCTTCTGTTCTTAGTAAACCTATTATCGTCTTACTTAGCGACTCCTGACTTACTTCGACGGGACTGGACATTCATGTATACGTTTTAGACTTTGAAATTGTTTATATGATTTCATTGAATATATGTCATGAAATATATTCAATGAAATTATTGAAATTCAATGTCATGAAATATATTTCATGAAATAGAATATGTCTTTTTCAGAATCTGTTCTTGGAACGGTAGCATGCATTGCTTTTAAAACTTGATATATGGTACTTAGCGACCTAATGCATGTATAAAAAAATTAAAAATTGATTTTGATCAACTGAAAAATGTAAGGAGTAATCACAATATTTAGCGATCGTCTCCGACTTCGCCTGCGCTATAGTAAGTTCAGCGTGGATAAATATTAGTTAAATATAAAAGTTTTGCTTCGTTAAGCAGTTGCTAATATGCCCCTGTCTTGGATGTATGTATTTTTCGAATTTTTCAATTTTTTTAAAATAGACGTATGTGATTATAGCATGCGTCCGCATGCTATAATCGTATAGCCGCTGGGTGCGCCTGACTGACCGTTGTCATGTGACGCAATGCAAGGAAATAGACACACAGATAGACTAACGGACAGACAGATAGACCAACATACACGTCAAACGTCCCTCCTTTTTGTATCGAGGATTAAAAATAACGAAACTCTGTAATATAGACAACTAAATTAAATTAAAATAGCATTGAGTATGCTATGAAAACAACAAGCTCTTCGTTAAATAATTTATCAGTTTAGTAAGGACAATGCGTGTGGAATAGATAGGTTATTAGGTCGGTATTCATTATTCATTATACTTTGTAACGCAAAGCCGATTGTCATAACGTGATTCTGATTAATAAATACATAATAGTGTTAGTACGGTTTGGGAATTAGATTTTCTGTTGTGAATATGAATTAAAAATCACTGTAAGGCGCTACACGTACTGTTATCCACACGTACTGTTATCCGTGATACCTAAGCTTTGCATCTGTGAGAGTGGGTGCCAATTGTCCAATCCGATTGACGAAATAAGACATGAGCTTTGTATCTGACTGAGTGGGTGGCGAATTGTTCAATCCGATTGTCGAAATGGTTCGCACTGTACACTATCGGTGTGCACTCACACAAACATAATTAAAATAGCAAACGTAAAGCTCATGTTTCGTTGAGTTTCCTGTACCACAGCTTATATATTATAACTAACCGCTAGTTCACGTCACCGCAAATGAGACATTTTTTGTACCACATCAGATTTGACATTGTGAGTCTCATAATTTTAAATTTTTAGTGTAAACAAAGCCTTACCAGAAAGGAATAACGCTAACAGACTAAAGAAAGCCCTTTAATCACACTTACCACGCATTTAAATAGAGTATAATTTGAATTACAGTGATGTTCTATATTATGACAGATCCATCACCCAACCCTTTGACAGACACATTACACAGCGAGCCAAATGAATGTAGACTTCCCCCCTTCATTATCCAATACGAACAACTTTGCTACATTCGTAACAATGTCAAAATCAACCGAACTCTACGCTCTCTCTAAACATACGTCTTGTAATTAATTTATTCACATTTATTATTCTAGCTGTATGCAGCACATTGTTTGGCGGCAGCGCTGTTTAACTCGAGTAAAATTTTTACAGGATGTTTATTTAAAAGTCCTAAGACTCGTGAAAAATTGTAACAACTGACTAATGAGAAACATACTTTAGACTTACTATATAGAGAAACTTTTAAGTCCTTCAGATTGAGAATTAATTATTATTATTTATATTTTTCTTTACATAATAATTAATATGTTACTGTTGTATATAAACTTTTTAGTAATAATAATTGCATATGAATTTCTGTCTAGATTGAAGTTTTCTTTCTATGCCAATAAATATACATGCATTTTATTATTTTCAAATTTGGAAAATCAATGTGAACATACCTTTACTAGTGGTGAGTCACTGCATTTTTAACGCGAATAGATTATAATTTAACCCATCGATTGTCTGTCATACAGCAGAATATGACATGCCCTTGTCAGTTCAATTTGCTAATTCTACGAGCTACGTCGGACTTTACTTTTATTTTATAATGTTGAATGAAAGTTGAATATTGAATTGAAGCTGCCTGTATACTAAATTCTTCATCACCCGTACGAAAGCAGAAGGCAGTTGAAATTAATGAACCGCATTTTGTGTTGTAAGTGTTAAATGGCTGTATCCTGTTACGAATGAGAAATGAAAATTATGGAACGACATCTGTTATGTTTGAATTTATTATTGATTTGACGTTGAATGTTGAACCTTCGTGTTTTAAATATAATGAATTGCCATTTTGAATAACGCTTTCGTGGAGAAAATGTATTAAAAGAACATATATCCTACAATTTACATAAAACCCACAAAGATAACATTACCAAGGTGTGTTTTTTTATTTATTTCAATTTATTTATTTGCGTAAGAATGTGGGTACATATGAGTTTTATGCTAAGAAGTTGAACGGAGTTACTTAAAAGATAGGAAAAAAGATAAATTACAGTAAAGATGACCGAAAACTATGTGCAGCAGCAGGTCTTTGAAGAGATCTATGTACCTACATATGTACAGCAGTGGATAGACAGAGGCTGATGATATGGTGTGGTAAAGTTGATGATATGTTTAACGGTGATAGCATAATCCTCTCATTCGTGAGGTCGTGAGTATAAATTCTCAGCTCGTACCAACTTAAGTACTTACATATAGACTTAAAAATATCACTAATAAATCGGTAAAGGAAAATATCAGCAGAAAACCTGCATTTTCCAGAATTAAAAAATATCTGGAATATGTCTATATTTCCACTAATCCTGACTGGAGCCGCATGGTGGATTATGACCAGAAACCCCCTAGTGATTTATTAAGGGAGGACTGCAAGGGCATACCTTGGCATGTAGTGGGACGTTCCAGGCTGAAATTGAAAGGTTTAGCGAGTATGTTAATAGCTCTTGATTTTACTCTTGTTCCAAAAAGAAAAATATCTTTAAACAAATATAGTTCAAAACCTCGTACAAAAATCAATTTTCGAGTAGCCTTTTACTTCAGGATTGATATAGAAGTATGTTACGAAACTATATATGGTAGGTATATTGTCTCGACCTATCTTTCAACGAGATCTTGACTGAACGGTTGACCCAAAAAGGTGGCTTCACGTAGGACTGGATAACAGATGAATGTGTCAATTATTGTTATTGGAGACTAATGATTGGCGTTTATTGGTTAGATATAGTAATTACAGATGATGATAGCAAGTTCTATGGTCAATACGAGTAACAATACCTCAGGTGACTTTTCGGCGATAATAACTCTAGAAGTGAAGATGACTTTTTGTTTGATCATTATAAAAATTGTGTATTTTGTCGTTTAATAGTAAATGTATAGTGACAATTTATTAACTTCAAAATGTTTTTGAACGTAATGGATGTGATAATCAAATAAAATCATAAGAATTGGTTTTTTGTGTGTTTCCAATGTTTCCAACTCTTCTGATCTCAGTAAACCGAGTATCATATTTTACTGAGTGACTCGCTAACTTACTAAAACTGGTTTGACTAGATGCGGTTTGAATTTAAAATTGTTAATTACTAAGAAAACTTATTACTCTATATTTCTCTAATATAATTATGAGGACGAATTATGTTAACGTTAAATAGAGCCATTAAAAGTCAGTTGACTTAGCATATTGGATCCTGCAAGGTCGACGATGCAATCGAAACCCCCCTAGTGTTGCAGGTGTCAATGGGCGGCGGTTACCACTTACCGCCGTGTACCTGCCAACTACATGACGTTTTAATTAAGTTGTAATTGTAATTAAGATTTCTGTGTTAAGTTTTTTTCACCGTTATAACTATAAGCATACCCATGATAAGGAAATTTCAAAAAAATAAATAGTGGTCGAGTTTAAAAAAAATGTTAATGATCTCAACACCTTGAGAATATAAACAATTAAACAATGCATGCTGGAAGTCAAAAGGAATTTAATAATCATCTGAACAGTAAAACAAATAACTGTAAAACAATCAGAATATTCGATTGCTATTCGCAAACAGCTTACCGACAAACGTTTATATTGAGTGCTATAAATTGAAATATAAATAAAATTGTACAACCACTAGTGTTATCAAAATGAGCGCTCGAAGTTTGAGCACTGATCGAGCGCGAATGAAACTTGTAAGACTCGAGCGTTAACTATTACGATAGCGTTAACGTGAGCGTTATTGTTTAAATTTTAAACGTTTCGTGGTCTTAAACCCTTCAGGTTAAAAGCTCGGGTCGAAAACTGTTAAGGCTGAGGTTCTTAAGGTTCATTAGCGATGCCTGAGCGCTCAGCGCTCATTTCTACAACACTAACTACAGTGTTGTTTTTGCCATTGGCGTCAAGGAACCGTTAATTGAAAAAGTTTATAACGAGCAGCAAAAGGATTTGTAATAGTTCAGACACTTAATTGGCCAAGTGGAAAACATAGGAAATTTTCTTTTTAGATAATAGCAAAGAAAACGTGAGACAGATTTTCTTCGGCTTTCTGCTGAATAGAGATGCGGAAAAAGTATCAATACTTTTCAGTATCGAGTATTTTTATCGATAGTTTTGTACTCGGTACTTTTACTCATATGAGTACTTTATGACGGGTATCGTATCGAAATTAATATAAATATTCTTCTCTTTACGAGGATACGTTTAATCTGTACGATACTTTTTTTTTATATTACTTATGAGAACAGTATCTAAGACATTTCGATATCCCAAAGTACCGTACTTTGGGATATCGAAAAGTTTACGTTTTTTGTCCACTTCACTCCAACATGAACCTTGGAGTATCGATACTTTTGATTCGATACCGTATCCCTACTTCTGAACACTGTATATTTCTCAATATTAGCCGTTATATCTGAACTACTCAACATTTAGCGGAACATGTAGTTTCACGGAACGATCTTCAGGCCTTTCGGTCCTTCGGAACTACGGCCATCGTTACCAGAAGGTCGAAACAATATTTATGAGCGACTAGAAAAATAAAATGTACATTTTGTACAGGGAAACGTTTCTCATGCAATTTCATGCTTCGGAATTTAGGAAAGCACGACGTCATTTTCAGTAAATTATTTTTAGGGTTATTTTTTGTAAAGTTTATAACACTGAAGGGATAGATGTATAGATAGACTTTTGCATAAACACGAAAAGTTCAACAGGCGGCCTTATTGCCCAAGCGATCACTTCCAGGCAACCTTTGTGATGAAACAAGTTGTAGAGTTTGTTGTCGTATTCATAGGCTCTTTCAGTATGTGACGCATAAGGTGCACTTGGTGAAAAGTTCAGAGGTCAGGCCTGATACCGCATTAATATTCGCCTAATATGACTTCGGCGTATCTTCTCAGCCTTCAGTACAAAACCCCTGAAAATACCTTATATACCGCGGGAGGAATTGTAATTCCTTTATAGTTTGATCATACGTTTTTATCTCCCTTCTTAAAAATAGGTATAATTATACCCAGAAGCCACACATCTGGTTTTCAATATTTTAATTAAACCAATATTTTTCAGTTCTTGCCAGATTCTCTTAATTAAAAGGTATATTCTTCATTCTCTTAATTAAAATGTATATATATATATATATATATATATTGCTAACATTCATATATTACTAACCTTTTTGAAGGGGAGAGTGCACGCTGCAATCCAACAGCCGCTGGGCGCGCTCGACTGGCAACGTTACCCCTCTCTCATAGAAGACTACCTTGAAATGAACTGCATTTCCCATTTTATCGTATTTCCCCAATGTACGTACGTGTTTCGGTAGTAAGTGAGATGTGCCAGAGCCCATTCCAATCCCATCCTATCCCTCCCCATTTTCTCAACCCTTTCTCCAAATCCATTCCTATATCTCAGAAGGTAGGCAGCGCAGCGCATCCGGGGGCATGCCAACGTTTCTCATTTTGGACTAATGTTGACATGTATCGCGGATGTCTATGGGCGACAGTATCCACTTACCATCAGGTGGACTGTCAGCCGCCTTCGTACATATAAAAAAAAAACCTTCATATAACTATTGCCGACCGAAAACGAATTTCACCTCATACTTTCTATTGAAAATGTATTACGCAATTAGTACATTTGCATATTTGGCATGTGACCGCTTAGTCTACCATCGGATACGATACTGAATAAATTATTGTATAAATTAATTCATAGCGAAACTCTACAAATTAACTCTATCTATAAATTAATTCAACATAACGTATTACTCCAAAAATGTATGGATGGAAGATTAGGGGATATACGTGTGAGAGATATGCTGCGACATGGACAAAACACGCTGTACATATAGTTGCCCAGAATCATTAGTGTCTAGTTCATTCGCACATTGACACACACATATGTACAAAAAATGTACATACACATTACAATATTTATTAAAATGTACATACTACTTACATATTTTTCACAGCCTTAAATATATTAATTACAAACTTTTAAGTGAAATTGTCACATAAAATTGATATAAGGTATCTTTATCGGTAAATGTGACCGGCCATTTTATTTCAACTATTCTAAAGTGGATTTTTTATTCGAGTGGGGGGTATGACAAGTAGAAACGTCAAACCTACGTACAAATTTCACATATACATCGTTGTCGTTATGTATTTGTACTTGTATCAGTCTATAACGCCCCACTGCAGGACACAGGCCTCCCCTTAGTAAATCACTGGGGGTTCCGGGTCGTAATCCACTACGCGGGCTTAGTGAGGATTGGTGGATCAAATAATCCAGTTTTTTTTATTTATTTCTGGAGCATGCGGGTTTCCCTCACCGTCGTCTTGTGATAATTTTTAAAAATCCGTTGTATATAGTATACATCGGTATAGAATTCAACTCATAGCAGGTAATTTTGCTGTACCTGCTCATATTACCTTCACAAAACCTTAATATTAACTCGGTCAGCATTTTCTTAGCAACAAGGCAGTTTTAATATCGCAAGAGGCGTGGCACAAACTTCAGAGCTGTCACTCATGCAGACGAGCCTGTTGAAAGTATTAATCTATGCTCCAATTTTTCACAAAATTTCACTTTCATATTTAATAAAACTTATTTATCAGTTTTGTGTTGTGAACGCTGAAGGAGACGCGATAAATTTAAAAAAATCTCTTTTAAAACGTGTTTTCTTTTAACCTGACATAAATCTTCGGTGTATTTAAAATATTATTGATCAATCTGAATCTTAAAGATTTTTTTTAGTAATAACTAGTAGTTCGAATATCTGTAAATAACAGAGAGAAAGGGGGAGACTAGTCACCGATCAGTCACTTTTTCAATCCGATGTCGCCATCCCAGATCAGTGATTTTCTGATTTCTTCCAGTATTTTAACAAAGGAAGGACATAATATTGTATTTCATTAGGTCCAGGGAATAGCTGATTTATACGAACAACAAAATGGGACCATGGATATGTCAAGACAAGTCAAATTCTAATACACATACTAAAGTACTCAAGCAAAGCCTATCTCTTCCCGTGGGTGTCGTAGAAGGCGACTACAAGATAACTAAGCCACAATCACAAGTCCTAAGGAACTACACCACCTCTAAAAGAGTGGACTCGCCAATTAGCTTGGCTAGCGTGGCGTTTTAAGGCAATGTACATGAGGAGGCCCATGGTTACGGTTACTCAAGTAAATTTGACTTACTATTATAAATTTAGGCGACAAGAAGAACGGACAGGCAGCAAATTGTAATCAAATTTAAATAAATTTATAACCTAACTGCTATAATTATTTTAATTAATAATATATTTCCCACGATAAAATTAAGATAAAGCAAATTTTAAAAAGACCTTTGTAATTATGTTTCAGTTCGTTTTAGTGTCTATACAAACGTTTACGCTTTTTAATTATCTGGTTATAATTTAATTAATCTGTTTTTCTATCTTTTTTCGTCCTAAAATTTCGTAAAAAAATATGTATTAAAGAAAATTCAGAAGTTGAAATATATTTATAAATTGACTTAATAAGACCGACGAGAGAATATGATCTGAGCTGTAATGAAGCGTGTCTTAAGTGGTGGTTCTCGTGACCATGGTTGGTGGAACCCAATCGAAACGTCGAGTAAAAGAAATAAGGTAAACATACGCGTCGAGACCCGTTCAAATAAATAAATACATTTTTCTTTTTTTTTAAATTGAACGATATCCATTCGGTCATATTTTGGTATTCCACATTCACAGTTATGCAATACGCGTTATTTTACAAACTGACGCGTGTAAAGTCATATTTTAAGGTGGAAATCCTATGTATACACGCAGTTTATATACATATAATAATATATACGTATGTTTATATGACTTAAAATGTATTAACTCTGCTGTCAGCTGTAATTGAACACAGAGTATAAACGTTACAAATAATAACACTGCGGATTTACATTGCGTTTATATGTACAAAGGGAATAAAAAAGGAACTGTTTTTATTCAAAAAGCGATTTATAAATCTATTTGTCTATCAGTTAAATAACTTTTTGTTTTAAAACGCAGTCACGTCATTTTAAACAATACTTCAATAATTTGTCTCTGTACGTATGTACTTAGTCAAGATAGTCTTTAGACAGCTGATTAACAATGAGTCGTTAACTACACGAGCGAGTCTCTCGCAGCATATCTCGGGCGAGATTATCGCTCGCGTAGTCGGCTCGCTGATAGCTCATATTACTACTATTACTCTGCGAAGATATCGCTGCGAGAGACTCGCTCGTGAGGTTTTAGTTTTTGCTAAATTTTTGCTTAAGGTAGGGACTACTGTAGGGACACAGTGTTGACACAGTGCACGTAGAACGCCCACGGTGTTTTACGATGTGGTAGAACAATTTGTAGCTGAGCTTTACCGTCTACACTATACACGCAAGTCGCCTCCCGTACACCATACTGGATTGTGTACTTTTAATTCATCGAATAATATGGAAGACAATAGTAGTTCATTTACATAACCGTCATATGTTGCCCACCGTACTCTTAAAATTAGTACTTCCACAACGGTTAAAGACATGCACACATTTATGTCTAGACAAAGGTGTTTTTACATATCCTCTTATTTATAGTTTGTAACAAGACAAGACTGTCTTAGTGTCTTGTCAAATATCAAATGAGTAAACATTACGATTTATTACACTGATAATACCGGTACAAACACACATTCATGGACTAAGTCAACGTTCTCAAATACCACTCGTTAACAATACTCGTTACTAACATACCCACACAAGAACATTGTTATAAGACTTCTGTTGAATACTGAATAGGTAATAATAATAATTATAATACAGACACGTTGCCACCGTGCCGATATCAGCGTGATCATAACCAAATTCGCTTCCAAATTATATTATGTTCTACGTACAGAGAGGAAGCCACGTTTACGAGTAGCATAACATTTAATTTGACTAGTCAATCGCGTTCGGATTCACAATTCAAAAACAATAATCAATGCACTGATTTTAATTAAACTTACCTTTACACGTGTGAGGCCTGGTAATGTCGACAAGTAATGATTAGTGATTAGGCGATTAACTAGTAACGAGCATTGTGAAACATGTGGAAAATTAGATGATATTTATCATCGGCTGATGGAACGTGAGCAGAACAGAAATAACAGATTATTTTTTAATTCCCAAATTTAAAGTTGATATCGTGGATGTGGGGTATGCTGTGCAGCATCTTAAAGGAGCCATTTTCAGATGCGACTAAAATGTTGTACGGCTTAGATAAATAAACTTATAAACTGCGTCTAAATAGGGCTGTTAGTATGGGGATTGACATGTCCGAATATGAATAAAGACCGAGTCTAGTATAGCAACTATTAACAAGGTACAAGTGTGCAGTAATGAAATTCATTGGGGGTAGGAATCCTCAGTAAAAAGTCTCCTATTTATATAATTTTCAGGAATTTAATATCAAACAAAAAAGACCGTACTGAAGTGTTATATATACAGAGTTAAATGAAAAACATCGCCATTGAATTTCTTTAGTAAAAACTAATAAGTTTTTATTTTACGACTTCTAAAATTCAGTACTATTTTTCACACAAACCATTCCCTGGCGTCGCTTAAGTACACTCACACCCTTTTACATAAATGTAGGTATCTAGCAGCGGTTCCATTAATTGGTGTTTATGAAAGTAGTATGCGGCGTTGCCGTTCGTTTCAGTTTCTTTTTAAAAAAAACCTATAAAGGACAATATCAAGCTCAGAAAAAAAAGTCTTAGAACAAATTATAGTAGGTATTTTTTATTTAATCCAGTTTATTCCATAGTATAGAAAATGCAGCATCCTGCATAAATAAGCGATGCATAAGCTATTGTAAGTTATATTATACCATCAGCCTGTATCTCTCCACAGTTGGGTATAGGCCTGTCCCAAGGACCGTCACCATACACGGTCTTCAGTACTGGAAAACGTAGGAAATTCTCCGGCCAGGTGGACTGACGGCATAAAGAAAGTCGGTGGATGAGAAGAGCAGAAGACCATGTGAGATATACAATGGTGGAATATACACATAAATGTATGGTAAATAATATATTGAAGTTCAGATTTATGAAGATGAAAGATTGTGAAGTTCAGTAGGCACGTGCACACAGATCAGACGATAGATAGAGTTAATGAGTGAGAGAGAGGGTCAGACATTTGATGATTCGAGCGAATTTCAAAGTTTGGACATCCGTAAAAAGGGTGTAGAATGGCTTAAATTTAAGTATTACGCGAACAACAACCGTTGGTCGATCAACAACAAAATACACTTTGCGTGTTCAGAGAGAATTTGAAAACCGCGTTGCTTGCGGTTGCTTCGGTAGGCCGTTTACGTACATATAATAAAATCGTGTGAAAGCCGTATCTGTACATTTCATATTTTTTTAAAGAAAATCACTGCATTGTACACTATACAGAGCGCAAAACAACCATTTTTGGAATGCGAAAATTAATTTAATAAGGTAATCCCGTTCAGTCATCGGAGGGAGTAATTCTTTTGAATACTCGTAACATAGCAACACCATAATAATAAATAATTATTATTATTATTCTTATTGGCTGACTATAGAATAGCATCACCCCATCCCTTCCCGCAGGTATCGTAAGAGGCGACTAAGGGATGACAAAGCCCTACCACAAGTGCTGAGGAACTACATCACCTCTGAAAGAGTAGATTGGCCAACCTGTTTGGTCAGCGTGGCGTTTAAAGGCCAAGTAAATACATGAAGAGGCTCATATCCTGTAGTGGATTCTGAAAGGATTGATTGCTTGGCTTTGCATGGCATAGCAACACTATGTGTCCGATGCCTAAAAACCAGTTGCGAACTTTGTCAACTCGGTATACTCATAAATAATTAAATCCCGCCATTCACGTCAAATAACTGTTGAAGCATGTAAGTGGGTCTACCAGATAAGTTGCGTTCATGTTTATGCAAAACTGCTTTACTTGGACCCTGCAACGTCAAGATAAGCCCTATGAATACTAACCGACCATCCGTCCGTGTTTGAAACGTATTCATGTCTGTTGAACACTCCAGCAATGGACAAAGGGTATTAAATTGTTTTAGGCGACGTATGTAAAATCACTGCGTATATATAAAGTTTCCGAAACGCATGTTTGTCTGTAGCAATAAACTAAAAAACTTCTCGACAAATTTTGTTTATTTAATAACTTTTGCTCACGGCTACGTCCGTGTACATTTCTTCTCTGAAAAAGTAATCTATGTACCTATTTCTTCGAATATTAGACTAAGTATCTCTCTTACAAATTTCAATAAAATCTGTTCAGTAATCAGCCTCCATTGGCTGTCGATGGCAATAAAATTATGATTAACTTATTATTAACAAAGCAATTTTGTCCTAACTGCCACCAGTGGTGGCGGTTTTGATGGTGGCCTTTGGGAATAATCCTTAAAGACCGCACACCCTGCAGAACGCCTTTGCCTTAGCCTTAGGTCTTCAGACCGCATTCGCTCACAACTACATTAAGTAAGTATTTCGTAAGATAATGTATACGTACGTATTTACAAGTACATTTGATGCGAACCCTTATCTGAGAAACCTTTCAAGTAAGTACAGACATGTATTTATTACATGGGTATATCAAATGTGAGAACATGTTTGTTGTGTACATATTCAGAATTTAAACTGAAAATTATGAAATTTACTTAGGTTACTGCAAACAATTCTGATGGCCGTAGGCGCGCCTATAGCTGCATATTTAATCAGATGTTTAAACTAAACTTATTTATGTTTGGGTTAAAAATTTATTAGTTTTGTACATTTGTTGGTTTGTTCATTTGAAAGATCAAAGTTCAATTAACAGTTTGTGATTTCTGAGCATGTTTTGAGAATGAATAATATATACCCAGAGCACAGAGTAGTGATAGCTTAGAGCCATTGACCATAGAGTTAATACTCGTAAGTCAATGCCTAGAGCAGTTAATTTATTGTTGTCGATCGATTATACTAATTTAGTTATTCTGTGCTAATGTCAACTTCCGAGGAAATGGCATTAGGACAAAACTAATTAGGTTTTTTAATGTAATTCGTAACTATAACATAATATGAAATGTAAATCTTAAATAAAAATGTGGTTCCCAAACTTTATCAATTAATTATCAACGCCCTTGCTGAATTTAGATATTTCAAGGCGTCCTTTGTTAAAATCTAACATGTACACTTTGAAAAATAACCAATATTTTTTGCTAGGGTTGGGCAAAAATATATAAATCGCTACTGATGTATTTTTAAACTATAAAAAAAAAATATTCGTTTCCGAGCCTGTGATAGTCAAAATTCAAATGATTTATGAATCACTTTGAAGAATCGCTTTAACACGTAGAACCCTATTTCTCCCAGTAAATCGTTATTATTAGATTACATACGAGTATTGTTATAAAACTAGCGATATTTTCAAAATGACAACCGATTTTGATAAAAAAAAGGGGCAGGTAGTTTTTATTTAGGCCTGTATAGTTTTATACAGGTTTAAATAATAAATACCTGGACCCCCAAAAGTTAATTTCTACCATAACTATTATCAACTTTTGTTGTACGACTTTTCTAAACTTGATATTTTACTGAAACAAAAGTTTTTTTTTTAAAGAAGTTTCTGACTTTGTTGCTCTGTACCATACACCACTACTAACGCTAATCATAAACAATTGCTAATCAAACTGCTACTATTAGAAACCCACATCTATGTAAATAGGTGCGAGTGTATCTGCAAGTGGTGACAACTGGGCCGCGGGTGAATTTATTATACCACTTTTTGAAATTACTAGTGGTCAATTGGCCCGGAAGCAATTCAAACAGTGAGCCAGTTTATACTACTTACAAAACAGATGCGGGGGGGGGGGGGAACTAGTTCAAACACACTTTTAAAGATTTTATTCTTACGTCTCGAGGACATTTAGAGAGAATGTCTATACTGACTAGGATAATGTGAAAGTAAATACAATTGTTCAATATTAGCAAAGTTAAAATTACGATAGTGAGATTTTTCAAAATTAAAAAGTCGTGACTTCTAATCAGGCAAATTAGATTTCTTGGAAAAGTGCCTAATACTCTAACAAAATTGGCCCAAGTTTCCGAAAACAGCGTAAACAAAGAAATGGATTGTTCAATAAGTGTTAATAAAAGATGTATGTATAATTAAATAGTAAGTGCTCTAAAGAAGTCTAAAAGTGAGTGAACAGATGGTGTCAAAAGTGTAAATGAATGAATGGTTAGATTTCATGTTTGTTTTTGTGAAATACGAATAGATTTGTGAATAATAGTTGTGAAGAATTAGATGTCAGTTCCATTTGGCAAATCCTTTTTTGAAGTGCATACGTTATTTTGAAAAGTTTTCGTTATTTTTGTAGACTAATTAAATAAGGCGATGGCCATCATTTTTCAAATCACATGGAGTCCTATTGAGCATCGACTCTAGGAATCTTGAGAACAGCAAAAAATCACTATTCGTGAATACGAATACGATTACAAATAGTACGCATTCACTTGTAAAATTTGTAAATAAGTAGGTAATTTATAGTTTAATTTAAAGTTAGTGTTATAAGATTTTTTGGGTTTGATCAATGAGTTTGGCTTAATCTACAGATAGGTACTTACCTAGTTTTAAATTAAACTAACAACTATTATACTTACTAATTAAACTAAAAAAACAGATCCGTAAATGATTTTCAAATAAACGTTTAATCTGATAAGCATTTCCGTTTGTAGAAAACTTCTTTTCCAACCATTTCCTACTACTTTCTGGTTGAACACTATTCGATTACTATTCACGTACTACTTCAAAATTGGCGAATATTCGCCAAAACGAATACGAATATTTGGAACATTCCTAATCGACTCCGACCGAATCCGAATATCCACAAAGAGGAAAAGCAATATATAAATACAAATAATAGAAAAGGAGATAGCACGGGAGATTTGGTAAAGACGCATTAATATTAATAAAAATAAACAAACTGTACCATATCATTCTTTTGTGACGTTATATAGGAAAAGAGACCTTATTGTCGCATCTAGTTTCTCTAGTATTTAAAAAAATATTGCTTTACCTTAAAGATGTTGGAGCAAATTTCTATTCAAATAGAATGTTGAAATAATGAATAACTTTATACATTATTGAATAATTCATTATTAATTTCGGTATTTACAGCATGTTTTTAAAAACAATGTCGACAGAAGTTATAGAGCTTCATAAGCTCCTATCATAACATAGTATGTTGAATAATATGTTTGAGACTTTGAAAATATTTTTCCATCCGAAGAACCTTTCGAATATGCTATGCTTATAGTGATACTCGTAAGTAGCTTCGACACCAGAGGTCACGCGAATGCCCATTTCCACAATGTAAAGCCTTACTCGCAGCTTTCCTAAATTTTATACCGGAGAAACCGCGCGTAAAAATTAGTATTTCGTACATCAGTAACGACCCTGTAATTTTAATGCGAGGAGTTTGTGACTTCCAACTTACACGAGCTGTCAAACTCGTCGACAAGTTTTCTGCGACAGTTTCTTTGGCTTTTTTTGGTGGGACGCTGATCGACGAGCGAACTTCTTTGAAGTACGTGAGTTGGGCGTATAATCTTGCGTATGTCAACCTAGCTGGATCAGCGTCAAACATACGTTCACGTGCTAATTTTTTTGTTTGTTTTAGAATGAAGGGGGGCAAACGAGCATACAGTCCACCTGGTGGGAAGTGGATACTGTCGCCCGTGGACACCCGCGATTCATGCTAACTTTAGCCCCAAACTTTGGCACGACTCCCTACCTTTGTTGGTGTAAGAATGAATTTGAAGCAATGGTTGAGGAAATGGTTGGTTGGTTAGGATAAGATGGGAATTGGCTCTGGCATATCTCACTCACTACCGAAACACGTACGTAAATTGGGAAATTTGATAAAGTGCGAAATGTACATTTCAAGGTAGTCTTCTGCGAGAGACGGGTAACGAGGCCAGTCGTGTGCGCCCAACGGCTGTTGGATTGCAGCGGGCACCCTCCCAATCCACGCCTTCGAGCTACAATATATAGTGACAGGATATTTTGTACCATGTCGTACGCATTTCTGTTTTAAAAGTATATTTAGATTATTATTAATGAACCGTAACCAGCTCTTATTTTGCGTGCACTGCTCCACACGGGCCTCTTCATGCACATTGAAGATGTATGTATGGATGTATGAAGGGATATATGGCCTTTAAACACCACGCTGGGCAAGCGGGTTAGTGAGTCTACTCTTTTAGATATGATGTTGTTCCTCAGCGCTAGTGGTGGCTTTGTTGATCACCTTTTATGACTCTCACGGGAGGAGATGGACTGGTGTTGTTCTAAAATAGGCCGACACCACACGGCCAAATTAGATTAATATTTTCTTAAATTCCGGAATGTATATTCCACAAAATCAGAATATCCATATTTGTGTTTTTCATTTAAGACGCATCAACTATATTTATAAAACAGATATAGTTTTATAAAACAGAAATTCTTAGAAGGAAGTCTTAATGGACTGCAGAAGATTGGGTATATAATGACAAGGCTGAAAATAGCATAGGAATAGCATGTGAAATAGCGCGCAATTGTGAATGAGCAAAATAAATTAATATTAATCAGTCTGACAACCGGAGTACTTGTATTGTATGGTACTGTGAATGTCTGTAGTTGTTGTCGATTGTTGACATTCGTCGCAACTAACAATCATCAATGCCCTTCGTGTAAAAAAGAAATATTTATGTTAAAATTATTATCTTCTGTGATATATCCCACAATGAAATGTTTTTAGACTAGTGTTGTAAAAACGGGCGCTGTGCGCTCTAACGCTAGTTAACCGAAATAATCTTAACTTTAACCTTTCACCATCCATTAAACTTTAAAGACCATCAAACTTTAAAAACTTGGACTAAACACTCACCAGCGTTTAAAGCTCGAGTCTTAAGGGCTCATTAGGGCTCATTCAGCCTTCGAGCTTCGAGCGTTTAGCAATTGATATTATTACACTATCCTAGAATTAGGACTCATAAATGTGATCAATAACGTAGTGGAAACCATCTGAGAATTAACCATAATTAACTCGTGCACATAAAATGTAACCTTTCCATTCGCTGGTTGACTTATATTGACTAGAAAGTGCAGCTTGGCCCAATAGGGCCACTAATACAAAAATAACAATCGGTGGTCAAAGATCATATAGCTTGATGGGTTATCTAGATTTTAGCATCCATCATAACATTATGGTGAGTGTCAATAGCTACCAGCGAACGTGAAATAATTTTGGTAGTGCACAACGCGTTTGGTTAAACTCAACATTAATTGGTAAATGTCGACATTCGCCTAACTTTAGACATTTACAGTAACATATACTTATTTCAGATCCTAGCAAGTCGTTCGGAAGAAATGCGTCCGTATAATTACAGGAGTTAACACGTAAGTATTTCCACGTAACAGACATTATAAATTGTCAACGGTACACGTGCGGAAAATGACGAGAGAAGTTGAAAATTGAAGTTTGGGAGTAGATGTCTTTTCGTTCAATGTTCTCTACGTGTCTGACGATTATCTGAGAATCAAATTTGAGCGGGATGAACGGTATTTTCGAAAATAAATAATCTCATTCATGACTTTTATTTGAAAACTTTAAATGTTTTAATGTCTGTTGTAATCATGTTTTTAGTAACACCTGGTCAGTAATAAGTAGCAAAACATAAATATTGATATATTTATGCAATGATTAATTAATGTAATTTGCATGAAATTATAACTAAAATTAACCAAAACTAATAATGTAAGTAGTTAGACAAAATCAAAATTATTTAATACTAGCGACTCGCTTCGCTTCGGTTCATAAGTTTTTTTATTCAATTTTTTTTTCAAAATTTCAAAATAAAATATAGCCCATATTAGACACGGATAATGTAGCTTCCTATTTGTGAAAGAATTTTTGAAATCGATTCAGTAGTTCCAGAGATTACCCCCAACATACATACAAACACACAATTTTACTTCTCTATTATATTAGTATAGTTCTCTATTATATTATAATAGTATAGATAAAATAATATATTTACCAGTATATAATGCTCCCACATAAATATATATGTTAAGTAATACACAGGTATATAGATAAATCTGGGAGAAAAAATTATGTCATTGACTAGAATAACCAACAAATTATTAGGTACAAGTATAATCTATTATAAAAAAATTAAATTAAATTCTCTCGCTTCTGGGTCACTATTTAAGTTATGCAATTTTAATCATTCATATTCATCGGGTTCTTTGACATATTTAACTATTTCTAATATTAGTTAGGTACTGATTAGTACAGAAGATTTTGGAAGACATCTTCATTAGTTGCGGACTTCGTTAAATGATTTTTTTACATGTACTTGATGCAGATATAATCAGTTGAATAATATTTGCCGTTGTCCGATCGAGCGCAGCGAATCGCGAAGGAAATTGGTCAGTGTTGAGATGTAAATTACAACGTGATATTTGAACATTAAAGTAATTTCTACAATAAAAAATATTACTGATTATAAAATTTCAATCTGTCGGTTAATTAACATTTTTCCGTATATTCATTACATTAGGTAAATGTATTTTTGATATGGCTTTGTGCTAGCTTTTTCCACTGCGTCGTCACGGCGAGAACTGAACCGAAATATCTGTTACAAAATTAATAAAAATCTTGAATATATATAATGTTGATTATTTTCACTCTTTAAGGATTGTCAAATGAAACTAACTATATTGTGTTGCTTCGGTATACAAAGAAACGACATATAGATAATGTTTATTCTTCAATCCTTTCTACAATCTATTATTTACAATAGTCTTACTGATCTTGACCTATTATACAATTTGACAGTTCGCACGATTGTCTTCACCTCACGTCATCCTATATCCTACCCTCTTTTACCGACACTATGATAGGTCTACCGACAGCGCGGAGCGCGGCAAAACTCAAATGAAAGAAATATATTTTCTTTACATATATATGCATATTTTTAATTAATTTATTTATTGCGTTTCGAAATTCGCATTTAAAACTTATACCTATTTGGTAGGGGGAGAGTGCACGCTGCATTACCACAGTCCTTGGCCCCACTCGACTGGCCACGTTTTACTCCTCTCTCAGAGAAGACTACCTTAAAATGTACTGCATTTCCTACCTTATCGTATTTCCCCAGTGTACATACGTGTTTCGGTAGTGAGTGAGGTATGCCAGAGCCCATTCCCATCCTATTCTCTCCCTCCCCATTTTCCCAATTCATTTCTTAATCTGCAAAGGTAGGCAGCGCATCCGGGGGAGGGCCAACGTTTGTCATTCTGGACTGATGTTGGCATGTATCGTGGATGTCTATGGACGAGAGTATCCACTTACTATCAGGTGCACTATATGATCGCCTGCCGCCATTTCTCTATATAAAAAAAAACTAAAACGGACCGTTATAGAAAAACGTATAAAGGTAATAAATACTAGAGAAACAGAATAAAGCTGAACAATGGGGTCGTTAAGAAAAGCTCAAAGTAATTATGATTAATTGTTTCGTCACAAAAGAGAAAAACAAATTGAAGAGAGATTCAAACGTTTCGTCTTCGAAATGAATTCATTTACATTCAATGTCCACGGAACATCGTCAATGGAATTTGAATGGAAATTGGTGAAAAAATCTCGACCAGAATGAGAGCTGTCAAGGATATGTCAATAACTAGTATTTTGCCCCGATCTCGCCCGTTTGGAACAAGATTTTTTTAGCACGGAAATTGTAATATAAGCAAGATAGGCAGCTCATGCGGAGGCGTGACGTTTGTCATTCTGAATTGATGTTGGCATGTATCGCGGATGTCTTTGGACGTCATATCCACTTAGCACCAGGTCGATTTCCTGTTCATCTATTCTCCTTTCTATAAAAAGAAATATGGTGAAATATTAATAGGAGTTGTGCTGTTAGTTTATCTAAGCAGCTGTAATCCAAGCTTGCTGAGCTATGCAGTGGTGATTATCATTTCAGAACAAATAAATTTGGTCCCGATTGCTTTAAGTCGAAATTGAATAATTGTCGAAATAGTAGAATAATTTATAAAGGAAAAGAAACA
Source organism: Sesia bembeciformis (assembly GCA_943735995.1). NCBI lineage: Eukaryota > Metazoa > Arthropoda > Insecta > Lepidoptera > Sesiidae > Sesia > Sesia bembeciformis. The sequence goes on along the minus strand of OX031028.1, from coordinate 3,949,264 downwards.
AGCCACTTAGTTTACGAAGTAATAATACAAAGTTACTTGTTTAATTTAATTTTAATTTATTTCAATATGTATAGATTCCCCGTAGTCCCCACGCTCGTAGCGGTATAGAATAAAAATTCTGATAGGTCCAGTTCCGATTCAGACGATAATAATAGGTAGTCGGAAAAGATCGCGGCCTTTTTGAAAGTATGACTGTTGCGTGCTATATCACTGGCAACACTGATCACGGGCGGGAAAGTGATATACCGTTTGACAGCAGACTTTAGTATTAAATTAGAGTTAACTTTAAATCTTTTCATATTTAGTAACAATTTTAAAATGGAAGTTAATAAGGAGAAAATTAGATATATTTTACAATATTTTTTCGACAAGCGTATGAATGCTTCTAGTGCTCGAAAAGAGATTTGTGGTGTTTACGGCGAAGATGCTTTATCTAAAACTACTGTAAAGGAATGGTTTAGTCGATTCAGGTCTGGTAATTTTATCTAATTTTGGTAATCAGTGGTCGTCCTATTAATGTAAATGTAGAAATGAAAAAATTGAAGCAGATCGACACATAAGCGGTCATCAAATTGTGGAAGAGCTCAGCATTCATCACTCAACAGTTTTGGATCACATATAATACATAAACTAAATTTTGTAAAAAGCTAGATGTTTGGGTGCCGCATGATTTAAATGACATAAACTTGGTGAATAGAATTTCATATGCGAGATGTTGCTAAAACGAAATGAAATCGATCCATGTCTGAAGAAATTGGTAAGAGGTGATGAGAAGTGGATCACCTACGATACCAATCTTCGAAAATTATTTTGATCTAAGCAAGGTGAGCCATCACAAATAGAACCCAAAGCTGAATCATTCAGAAAGTTATGTGTATTCAGAAAGTTAATGCCTATTCAAAGTCATGTTATGTGTATGGTTTATAGAGATGGGTTAATAGCTCTGCCATAAAAAGGGCGAAAGATACTCAAATTAAATGGACAATATTTTCAATAAATATTTATGTAATACGAAAGAAGTCTATATTATTTTCACTATAAAAAGACCGCGAACTTATCCGACTACCTAATATTATATTATTACTATGTGACTTTAGATATGAATAAAAACAAACATATTTTTAAATTTATTTTGTATTGATTTACTATCGATTGTCGATATGTTAATCTGGACGAGCGTACCGCACTAGCCGCATTCCGTGCGCCCGCCACGAACGTTGTCGCTAACTGTATGTATGAGGACGAATGTAGGTTTTTTGTTTTTAAATAATTAACATGTCTGTCTGTCTGAACGCGGATCACACAAAAAATACAGGACTGGTTTTAATGACATTTGGTATAGAACGTGGTGCATCTAAAATTTGCGTGTTTATGCGTGAGTTGTTATCATCACTATAAAAACACGTATGAGTGTGTGAGAGAGAGGTGTGTGTGTAACAAATTCTAAAATATAGGTACATGCACGAAGTCGCGGGCACTACTACTACAGAATAAAGGGAAAATGAATATTTCTGCGTAAGAACTATTTTAAGACCGTTAGTTTCAATTTAGCTACGATTACAACAATTCAACAAAGTTTGGTTTATTATTTATTAGCCTTAAGTCGTACGCGTAATGAGTGGAAAATTACCGTTCTAGCAAGTTTTGAAGCAATTTGCGGTTGTCGAAGCTGGCTATATCGGAACTAATTTGACGTCTATTTCAATGTAAATTAAAGGTTGTTTTGGCTTAATTAAACTCTTTGACGAAAAACGGCAATTTACCTTTGTTAGGAAGGTTGAGGTTAAACTTAGGAAAGGGTATATACAATAAATATACAGTACACTGAACACTAGAAAATACTTTTTTAGGTTGTTTTAATTTCTGGCTTTGAGTGTATTTTTTTTAATTTCAATTCGTGGGTTGATAAATTAGTCTAAAATAGGAAAAAAATAATGATCAAAAAAATATTAAATGAACTATTATAAATCATGATAGAACCTATTTTTGAATAACTAAAGTAAATAATTTTAAATTACTGAGAAAATCATCGTATAATATCTAAATCTAACTCACCTCTAAATTTTTCTACCATCGATTTTCTACTAATTCAGAATTATTCTGTTGTTCACTAAATTATTTATCACATTAATACTTAAAGATTGGAACTCATATTTTTTCTTCATATATGGCAATGGTGCAATTAGCACATTCTGCCAGTGCCAAGTTTTTTCGTGATAAACAATTTAAAAGTCTGAAATGTATTCTGTCAATGTCTAATGCCGTCGAAGTAACTCAGTAAAGCGGTAGTAGGTTTACTAAGGACAGGAGAGGACTCCTTGGAAGCACACGAAATACGCAGTCCCACACTTTTATGTAATAATCACAAACGCTACGCACGATTAACACTTTGAAGTTTAATAAACTGTTAAACCACAAAACGCATAATGCACATTTTTTACAGTAATCAAACAAAAACTAAACATCACTTTTCGAATTCGCGCCAAAAAAATCCAATTAGGACTTATTTGTACTGAAAAAGAGTGAGATATTGTGAACTGAAATCTTCTCAAAACGAGTGTTCAGATCTTATTAAGTGTTAAGATTCAGATCTTTAAGCAAATCTCACGAATCTTGAACCTATGCGAGCATATACACCAATGCAGGCAGAAGCATTACCAACCGTTATTTAAATTTAAAAATAAAAGATTTCAATGATTTGCATTCTTGCCTTAAAAACAATGTCATGAAAGTCGTTAGAATTGAATAACTGTTTACTCAGTATTATTTATAGCTGCGATCGAAACTGAGAACAAATTGTAGAGCGTACCATTGACATTTCAAGGATGTGATCCGCGTTTATTCCAGTTTCAACTGTTGAATTTAATATATCCCTAGTGGACTCGACAACCCACTTGTCCAGCGTGGCGTTTTAAGGCCATTCATCCCTCATGCACAAGACAATGCGCGTGAAGAGGCCCATGTAAATCAGTGGATACTGAAAGGGCTGGTTGCGTTGCATTATTATTAATAATAATTATTACTCGAGTAGTTTTCGAGCACACTCGAGCACATTATTAAATAACGTCAATAATGATCGGCTTTATAAATTTTCACATAATATTATTTTCACGTCGGTTTTTTTTCGAATTTGGAATATTCTTACAACAGAGGGAAAGAAGTTATGACAAACAAAATTTTTTCAGAAGCTTTATTTCGTATTATATAGTGACATGTATAATAAAATGGTAACAAAGCGGTGTCTGTACATTAATTTTTGTTTGAAATTATAAATGTACGGTCTCACGCAGTACAGTAGTTGTTCAGAACTGTTGTTATATATATATGTAGGGAGCTTTCGGTCGGGCTCTCCGACAATTACGTTTTGCCTCAAGGGTGTTAAGACACATGTCTTCGAAGTTTTTCAAACCATCCCTGACTGAGACACGCCACTTTGTCCACTTTGGCAAGCACCTCCCAACGATTACAGTATATAACCACATGCATTTACATGACGCATCAGCACGTCTTTGTAGCGCAGATATTGAAAGCCCTGTCTCCGCCTTCCCATGGCAAGCTCCGAAATATACACTATATATAGCGCCCTATGAAGTAGGTATATAGAGCCCAAAGCAACAATTTTAGAATTTTGTCTTTCTGTCTGTCAGTCAGACTTAGTGTCCGTCCGTCTGTCTTTCTGAATGCGAATCACGCAAAATCCACTGGATGAATTTTAATGAAATTTTACATAGTTATGTTATAGCTTACTAGCGACCTGGCCTCTCTTCGCTTCGGTTTAGAAGTTTTTTTTTTCAAAATTTTAGAAATATTTCCACCATACATTATATTCGTGTAACTCTTACGGTTTTTGCAGCGCACGCCAAAATAGCTCGCAGATGGCAGAGTTTTTTCCGACTTACTTGACACTTATCGTTATATTTTGGCCAATTTACACAATATCTTTATAAATTATTGCCTATGTTTTATTCTGATGTATGAGCTATATTATTGTAAAGTTTCATTAAAATCCATTTAGTTTCGGCGTGAAAGAGTAACAAACATCCATACATCCATCCTCACAAACTTTCGCGTTTATAATATTAAAATGGGATGTGCCTGGTTAACATTAAGAATACTTTTTATTCAAATCCATTATAAAATTCCCACGGGAAACAAGTACATGTACATGTATGCGCACGGACACTCCTACGTACTTCGCACAACATGACAGTGTTGGTGGGGTGTCACACGTCTAGTAAGAGACTAGGGGAACGTGTTTACCTTTACAAATTCTGTTTGTGTTTTATATAGAAGCAATTTCAAGTTGCAACTTGTTTTGAAAACACCGGTTGTTGTGGTAACCCGAAATTATTTTGCAAATAAAATCTACTAAGTTGAAAACTAGAAAAATAAGTGTGTTATATATATTTTAAAATTAACGTATCAAGTTATCGATATCACCCTGTTCCACAGGCTTCTGCGCTAGCAGATCACTAGCAGTTTCGAGGCATAATTCACCACGCGAGCCTGGTACGGATTGGTGGATGTGTACCACCGCGACAGTTTTTTTAATTGTGAGAATTAAAGTTAAAAATATTTCTTATCCGGTTATTCCCACCATATTTCTCCTTTATCGCCGAGCTAGTGATATTTAAAAAAAAATCGTACTTAAGTAGAAATTCAGTGACACGGTGATACAGTCTGCAGATTTGAACTCACGTCCTCACATATGAAAGTTGAGAATACCGGCTATCGCCATTCAAGTTATATTACGTTCAATGTTCTTTTTCAATGTTCATATTGAAATATGACACGCTTGACTGGACGCATATTTTCAGGCAGTCCAATGCAAAAGCAAAGATTCGTCTGTAAAAAGTAATAAAATAGATATAATTCGAAAGATTCTTATTAGAAGGCTCTCTCGCTCGATCCAATGTCAAGTACGACAGTTATGTCATTTTGCATGAAGCATCTATTTATTAGCTTTGAAAAATCAAAATTCAGTTATATATCTATTCAGTTCCATTTATTTTAGCATTAAAATAAAGATTCCAAATTATATGTATTTTGAGACATTTATTTATTACTAAATACTCGTATATTTCGATCCTAATTTATTTGCCGTATCGTTAAAATCGGTGGAAATAATTGGCTGAAAAAATTGGTAAATATTTTCATAACTGAAATTGCAAATAGAACCGTGAAGCATAAAATGTAATACCGTTTTGAATGTTTTCAAAAGGGAATGTTTTACAATAGCTCGAATAATTAATAGTTTTATTCAATATGGATTCTGAGCTACATATGCCAAACTTTATTTGCCGACAATCTGATAGGTTCTACAATGTTCCTCGGTTTGTCGTACTCACTCGTATTTTACTCACGCTTATATTTGTCATACGTACGTCTATACTATGTATGTACAGGTTTCAAGACAATAGTCTTCAATCAGGCCTGCCCGTTATGATCGTTATCTCGGGAGGTCTAAGTCACAAATTCCAAGCGATGGAAAGAGCTATGCTTTGGAGTCTCTTTGCTGGACAAAATCCGTAACGAACAAATTCAACGAAGAACTAAAGTTGCCGACATACTCGTAGCTCAAAGGATCAGCAAGTTAAGTGGCAGTGGATAGGCCACATATACCGCAGGACCGATTACCGATGGAGGAGACTAGTATTCGAATGGAGATCACGTATCGGGAAACGTAGAATGGAACCCCCTCCGGCCATTTGGATTGACGACTTGAAAAAAGTCGCCGGTAGAGGCTGGATGAGAAGAGCAGAAGACCGTGTGTGGTGGCGGTTATTAGTAGAGGCCCATGTCCAGCAGTGGACTATAAAAGACCTGGTTACAATATAACTAACATGTTTTGTTTTGACACATTGTATTTAACTACATTTTATCATTTTTTTATTACCACTAGTTTTATTCTTAATCTGGAATAACAGAACGCAAACTTTTTAAACTCGGCAGTGTGCAAAAACTCTTAATATATATTCGTATTCTTCACTTTATCTGCTCAATAAAATTACGCAGATTAATTCGCTTAATAAAATAAAATAGCTTAATGAAATTTTAGACGAGACGAGATAAATTTTATTAAAACATTTTTATGATGAACGAGTTTTAGGCATTGCCAAAACAAACTACCTTTTAATTAAAAATTGTAATTACGTACGAAAAGTCTACCAATTCCTTATTTTTTCCCAGAATCGTGGCTTAGGTAATCAGACTAGGAAAACATCGCCGATCGAAGAATTTTCAGCCGGAATTGCAAAACCTTTATCTGATTTATATATGTATTCTACCAGAGCCCACGAATAAAATACCATCATTTAATATTTCTCAACTTTTAGATGGCGTACATGGTTTCTATAAAGGAGGGCGTACGTGGTCTCTATACCGGAGGGCGTACGTGGTCTCTATACCGGAGGGCGTACGTGGTCTCTATACCGGAGGGCGTACGTGGTATCTATACCAGAAGGCGCGCGTGATCTCTATACCGGAGGGCGTATGTGGTCTATATACTTGAGGGCGGGCGTATGTGGTCTCTATACCGGAGGGCATATGTGGTCTCTATACCCGAGGGCGTACTTGATCTTTATACCGGAGGGCGTAAATGGTCTATATACCTGAGGGCGTACGTGATTTCAATACCGGATAGCGTACGTGGTCTTTATACCGGATGGCGTACGTGGTCTGTATACCGGAGGGCGTACACTGCAATTCTCCCTACTTATTCTCTATACAAGTTCTCGTCCAGGTGTCATCAACTATCAGGTGTCGATCATACAACAGATATTTTATGCTACAATATAAAACACAACTTGTTCGTAATTGGTTTTGTTTTGATCAAGATTTCTAAACTGATTAAACTTCCAAATCCTTTCTTACGAGATAACTTATCATCGGCATTAAAATCGACAGCTAAACGTTTTATTTGATTGAAAAAATAAAAGATCGGCCCTACATTATTTTTATATGGGAGATTCAAAACTCTTTTAAACAAAAATTCTATTCAACCCAGTTTCGTTTGTAAATTTCGAAGGATGATGCTAATTTTATAATAGGATACTTAATAAATCTGCTAGTAGTCAAACGATGATGAAATTCAAAACAAAACAGAGATGAAATAATTCGGTTTTAAACAAAACAGAGGCGTGATTAAACATTAACATTTATTACAAGACCGTCATAAAACTCGAAGACATTTCGAAACTTTGAGAAACGTAAGATTAATTATGTTCCGCAGAGTATTGTGCCGGCGACACCATTAGTTATGACAATCAATTTGAGTACAGTCGCACAATAGTATACAATACAGAGTCCGTGCTGCTGATGACGGAGTGTGGAGTGACAGGAATATTTGTCTATCCTTAAAGTACATAAAACGGACAGCAGTGCAACTTAGAACTATTAGGTCCCAATTTTTCCCCTGCATAAAGTAATGCAAATTCCGAAAAAAAATGGAAACCAGTAGAGGCAAGGTCTCGCAGACTCGGTTGTCTGATAGCGAGCTTGTCCATCATCGTTTGCAGTTCTTCACAGTAAATATCTGCATTAATTATTGTGCCCGATCTAAGGAACCTGTAATGGATAATACCGGCACAGGACCACCATACAGTCACGATGAGCTTCCTTTGACTCAGTTTACGTTTGGAATATTGTTTAGCTGTGGCTCCTGGTTTCAACCATTGTGACGAACGTTTACGATTATCATACAGGATCCACTTCTCATCACAATACGATTCAGAATACCTTCGTTTTTAGGCCGGTTCAGCAAAGTAAGGCAAGCTTCGACGCGTGTTTGCAGTTGATTTTCATTAAGCTCATTCGGTACCCACTTTCCGAGCTTCTTCACTTTCCCGATTTGACGGAAATAAATCAATAACTTATTGTCACTTACGCAGAAGGCTGCTGCTAATTGAGACGTGGTTTGATATAAATCCGTTTCCACTATTGCTTTCAATTCGTCATTATTGACTTTAGTCTGCTGTCGTTCACGTTGCTTGTTCTTGAGGTCGAAATTTCCAGAACGGAAACGATCAAACCAAAAACGTACCGTGCGTTCGTTTGCGTTGTTTGTTCCGTACACATCGCTGATATTGTGTGCTGTCTGTGCTGCGTTGCTGTCACGACGGAAGTCACATTTGAAAATGATGCGTATTTATAACTTTTCCATGATCGCAATCACAACGATATCTAAGCAAAAATTCGTTGGACGAAAAAACAAACGAATAACTGATTTTTAAAAAGAATATCATAGCTTTAAATTGGCATTAATTCGAATTTGGAGTTCCAACCCAAACGCAAGATAACTAAGTTCAAGATCTTTTTGGCTGGAACTCGAGAAGTGAAGTATTATCGTAAAAATTGTGTATTAAGCATATTTGTGGTTTAACAGCGATAGTTTATTAAACTTCAAAGTGTTTTTCGTGCGTGGTGTTTGTGAAATGAGAGCGTGGGACTGCGTCTTTCGTGTGCTTCCAAGGAGTCCTCTTCTGTCCTCAGTAAACCTATTATCGCTTTACTGAGCGACTCCTGCCTTATTTCGATGGGCCTGGACATTGACGAGATGTGATTTGGTCTTAGAAGTTGTTTATTACAAAGAGATTTGAGAACTTGACTCTCGGGAAAATGTGATAATAACACCATGGACACATACGAAAAAAAAACTAAGTTCAAAGTGGCCACTATGAACAAACAGCAATTTCATAGGTAAGGCTCTAATATCTATGTAGATATTTAGTTAATATAGATATATCTTCTCGATTGCACATAGTTGTTCTAAAATTAAATATTAATCGATTAATAATCACCAATACATTAGTAATAATCACTATTGTAATAATTAACAATATTAAGAGACGTGAATCAGTAAGAAAACTGAGTCAAATTGTATATCATATTTCTTGTGTTATGTAATATATTAGTATGCATATATTTTCTTAAATATAGTATAGCATTAGTTTCAAAGGTATCGATACTCTATCGATAAATCAGAAACACAACCGCGTCAACGTCACTATTAACAATGAAGTATATATAAGTAATCATTTGTTTACCCGTCGCTACCAATATTTATGAAACTTGATAGGCGTGTAAACGTCAAAAGCGCCATGATAGAATGACCAAAATGTAAGCTGTCTTAAAAATCAATTCGCTTTATTGTACGTCATTTTGTACTTTATTGTAATGATTTTTTGTGTTCTGTAGCCAAATAGGGCGTACGTGGTCGTATTTACGTATTTACCAATGCAACGTATTTACCTCTGTTATAACCCTAATCTCCAAAACATTTGGACCTTGTTTGACATTATTCTGGTTAACAATTACTTTGTTAGTAGGATTTAAAAGTGAGATATGATTTACTGAAACAGCCATTATTATTATAAATCCTTTAATTATTTCAATAAGGTAATAACTTCTTTTTTCTTTATATAATAGCAAAGGATGCAATTAGCACGTTCTGCCATTATCAAGTTTTCTACTTAATAAACAATGTCAAAGTCTAAAACGTATCCTGTCAATGTTCAGTCCGGTCGGTGTAAGTCAGGAGTCGCTCATAAAGCGATAGTAGATTTACTGACGACAGAAGAGCACTACTTGGAAGCACACGAAAAACACAGTCCCATGCTTTTATTTGATTATCACAAACACCACGCACGAAAAGCACTTTGAAGTTTAATTAACTATTATGATTAACAATCAAATAAAAACTCAATTTCACTTCTCTAGTTCCCGTTAAAAAGTCCAAGACTTCATTAAGGACACAAAATCTAAATATTATCGCAAGGAGGTTTTTATATCAAGGGGGATACATTGTTATCATTTTACAATTTGGACATTCAGCTAATTGGATGTTTAATTATAACACCTTGTTTGCTATTTGGGAATACCTCGATTATGGACATGGTGATGTCCATAATCGATTATGGTGTGTCAGATGTTTTGATTTATGTCCCACTAGCTGACCCGACAGACTGTCCAAATTCAATAATACAATAATTTCAATAAGTTCATACAAAAATCCCATAGAAAAATTTACTTTCAGTTATTCCCGAATTTTCCAATTTTCCGGGAATTTTTTCCAATTTTTCTTTCCCTAAGAACCTTATTCGGACTATTACGAACATTTTTAAAAAAAATAGCCAAATCGGTCGAGCCGTTTTCAAGTGATGCGCTTACCAACGAACAGTACATATTTAATTTTTATTTATATAGATAGATTTAGCTACATAGGTACATTATATTATGACCACGCAAATTACAATCTCAGCGGATGCGATATCAATTTCATGATTAATACTTAATAATACTTTAATAAAGATCACAAGAACAAAGTGACTTCCCCTTAATACAGACAATAAGTAAAGTGTTATTGGACACGTTCTTAGTTTTACTCTACTTAGCAACTTGGGTCAAATTTAAATTACTCATTAGTCTTAGTATCACGGCTAGATCGTAATTTTAAATGTGATACCTCTTTATTAGGTATGTCATTATTAATTAAAAAATAATAATAATATTAATAATACTTAAACGAAATCAACCTCATTCTGAATGATAACTCCATATTTTCCTTAAATATAAATTATTGAAGCATAATGTCAAAATATATATTCAAAATATTGTATACAAGCATTTATTGATTAACATGTCAAGTAATACTTTTTTAAAACGTTTGATTGGTAACATTTTGATGGAAGGAAGCAGTTTATTAAATACATTACGAGATATGCACTCTTTTGTCTCAGTTTCAATTTGCAGCCCGGCAGCAGTAGATTGCTTTTATCAACATTAAGTCTGTTCCATGGTGCTATACACTCAGCTTTGTCAAATAAGTCTATACAGATGCGTATAAACTAAGATGATAGTTGAAGTTATTGATAACATCTGCAAAAGTGAATATAATGTTTTAGATGATCTACCGTTCTCTCCATGTGCTGCATCATTTGTCTGTCCGTGTCACGCGTCCACAGTGACGTCTCGTGACAAATCTGCACGACGAAATGCGGCTTGTGAACGCCACGCAACCTTTGTTCGCTGTCAACTACACTAGCGAACAGTTTAAAATATGTTTAAGCTGGCGTGAAGTTATTCTTATCAGTTACTTCTTGATAAGAACTGTTAGTGTAGGTCTAGTGGCTCGGGACTTGAAAAGAGATGCTTCTGACAAACGTTTGATATCATCGGTTAGTGTAGCTGACAAATGATGATCATATTTATGAAACTGGATAAATTATTTCTCTGATGAGCCTTCACTTGTGCTGCTTTCTTTCTGTCTAAGTAGTTTTTGAATTTATTCACTCCGTCTGATTTAACTACATATATTGAAGTTTCAGTGCTGTCGTCTGGAACATGAGGCCTCCGACAGTCACAAGTTGTTAAGAAGACATTTTTTTTTGTTGACGTGTGACAATATCCCTGCTTCATAGCCCAAAGGTTGACGGGGAGATAATGCTGTAAGGCATTAAATCCGCCTTTTGTATTATTTTACAAAAAAGAGTAAATAAATAAATAAAGCCCTGACTCTTCTATGTTTTTATTTATCATGTGCAGTATAGGTCGTGTGATCGAGTATTTTAAGCCATCAGCAGCACGATTACGCGTTCAGCCGCGTCCTTGGTCGACACGATCAGGCGATACTGTGTGCCCGACGCCTAAATCTTGGACTAAAAATTATATATTATATAAATAAATAAATTATATTCGTTCATACTTCATAAAATTTCCCTATTCCGAAATAAAGATTGTTTGTAAGGCTAACTTAAGAAGCACAAAAAATATTATTATTTTTAAGTAGAAATAGAATAACGAAAAATTTCATGTCTTTTATCTCAGAATCATGAACATAATCCATGTTTTAATCTTCGGGAGTATACAACGTTTAGTATTCTAGAGCATACAACGTTTAGTCTTCTGGAGTATACAACGTTTAGTCTTCGGGAGTATACAATATGTCACTAAAATAACGCAAAACTGAAATGGGTTGTTCAATATAGATAATACAATGGATTCCACCTGTTTTTGCAATAGGTTTTCTTTCTTAACTTATACTAGAAATGTACTTTTATTCTATGCAAGAAAATACACTCATTCCAATTATCGCCGGTGCTGACGACGCCCGGTCACTACACTGTACTGAGTAAAGAGCACTACAAACGTTTTAGATAGAACAACGAAACTTTACATACTTGTAACTTTTGATTATTATCTCAAATATCTCAAAACAATAAAATGAAACAAATAAATAACTAATGAATGTCGGCTCTTTGGTGCCCGAGAAGTGAATATGAGATTTTGTTTGGTCATTCTAAAATTGTGTATTATGGGATTTGTGGTCTAATATAGTTCATTAAGCTTCAAATTGCCTAGTGTCGATGGATAATGTTTGTGATAATTAAATAAATGCGTGAGACTGCATTTATCGTGTTTTACCATGGAGTCCATCGCTCTCCTCAATAAATCTAATATCACTTTATTGAGTGACTCCTAGTTCGACGGAACTGAACAATGACAATGATTGGACAATAAAAACAATGCTGTTTTTTTATTTGCTATGTGTATGGACCAATGGCTACGCCCGTGTCCAAATAAATTATAAAAAATAATAACTGATGAATCTCACTAAATTATTAAGTCACTAACATTTGTCAATTAAACATTTAAATAGTTTATATTTAAATAAAGTTGTATTAATTCCTTTAAAGGTGTCTTATTATATAATATATTTTGATAGCTTAACAGTATACATTGTTGCTATGCAATTTTATCCTTTGTGGAGGGACATATCATTTATTTTTGTTTTTATTATTATTTCTACTCCTTACATTTTTGTATCTATTCATGGTTCCTTTTGAAAAGGTTTGGATATTTTGCAACGAAAACACACCTTAAAATATGACAGGCCTTGGACCTTTATCGTATTATTATATTTATTATTACTCTGTATCCGCACGACTTCTACAATAAAAATAAATGTAAATTATATATTATCCGTTGAGTAACCGAAATTGTATTCCGTAATATACCAAATATAATGAATTCCACAAAATTTTACATAAATTGTATTATAATTACAAGTTATTTCACAAAACCAAAGCGCTAATAAAAAAATAAACTCAATAGCAAATAAACTCAATTACTGAAAGTATTTAAACGATAAATAGATTTCTGCTAATATATTAAACACAAATTCATTTCTACCGTACAGTTACATAATTTTGTCCATTTGAAAAATAAATAATGATGTTAATTAATCTGCAATCATCATTATCAAGGTTAATAAGACTTTAGGCCTTTTCCATTAACCGATATAGGTTTTTAAAGTTTACTGGCAATTGTCACAAAATCTCACAAGATTACTTTATCTCGAACCAATAACATAGCATTATATCATCGACGAATTTATCAATTTGAGTATATGACGTGAGTTGTATGTAAATATTAACTTTATATGTGTATCATAATAATTTTAATTTCAATTTAAAAAAGATAACTGACTTCTTATCGTAATTATGTAATAAATGAGTTTGAGTAACATTTTTGTTTCATAGAAAGTGAAACTGACTTCCAAGCGATTTTGGTAATTGGTATTACCTGTATTCGTCTACAAACTTCTTACTACACAAAGAAATCGCTTTAGCTATAGAGCCGCCGATTGTAGGTACTTCTAATTACTTTTATTTTAATGTTTCTCTTCTGTAATATGGAATCGTTGTGCGGTTCATCTGCACTTCCTTCAATCGCTACGTACCGTTCGGTCATCAAGATACGAAACCCGAAAGTTGTCTAATGAACTGAGATTTTTCCGCTGTGCTACGAAGGTTCTTCAAGTAAGCTGTGAATATGATTTTGTAAGATCCTGTGTCCATGCCGGTCTGCTATCTCTCGTGTAAAATAATTTATAAAAAGACCTCAAAACCAAATACCATTTTATGTGGCGAATATTTCAAGCTAAGTAGAAACATGTTTCCACCACATACGTTGAGGCCAATTTAAATTTAAATAAACATAAAATTGGCAACCAACGAGTAGCGAATACGTTCAAAGTTGGCACGAAAGAAAAAAGTGCGGCAGTTAAGAATTAAATTGCTCCTAAATTTTACATTCGGCTGAATCGAGTGCCATTATCTGAGACGTTGGCTCTAATGAGCTAAAATTAAGACACATGGCTCAATAAAGGTTGAGGTTGATGACTTTTTAATCATTAATAATTACTTTTAGATTTCAAATAAATGATCATAATGCGTAATTAAGGTCAGAGCCCAAATTAAGAAAGTTTGGCATAGGTATTTAACATTATACATATAAAGTCAAAAACTGTTAATTGTATATACTGTTTGCATGGATTTGTATATACTAAATCGGTTTTAAACCCGTGTTATTTACTTATTCTATACATATTTTACTCGACGATGCTGCATGATTGCAGTTAACAGATTCTACAATATGCTGTTGCATATTGTAGAATAACCTATACCTATACATATAACCTATACTATACATATACATATGTCAACATATACCCACAGGTACCTAAACGTGCTAGTAATAATGTACTAGAATCGAATGGTTTTGGGTACATTAGCGTGTTGCTGACAGTATGTTTTTAGTTTGTTATTGGTTTAATATTGATCGTGACGTTATATATAAATCACTTCATATATTTCTTGTATTTTTTTTATGGGAAAAAGTCGGTGGACGAGCATACAGTCCACCTGATGGTAAGTGGATACTGTAGCCTATGGACATCCGCGATACATGACAAAATCAGTACAGAATATCAAAGTTGACACACCCCCGGATGCGCTGCCTACGTTTTCGGATTAAGGATTAAGTAATGGAGAAAGGGTTGGCAAAATGGGGAGGGATTTGGATGGGACAAAATGGAGATGGGAATAGGCTCTGGCATATCTCACTCACTATCGAAATACGTACTGGGGAACGTATCGTGTGTATCGTAATGTATATATGTATGTATCGCATTTCAAGGTAGTCGAGGACGCCCAGCGGCTGTGGGAATGCAGCGCGCACTCTCCCTCTACTTTGTGCATGGTGCCTTACTAGACAATACGAATTTATTGACTTTGAAAATATAATATATTAGCTGTTCCCCGGTTGCTCACTATCTCACGGGAACTACCACACAGGCATCTTAGTTTTGTAACCTATATCCTTTTCGTGGTCGTCATCCATGCAAAATTTGAGCTCGATTCACCCACGCGCTATTGCATGAAAGCATTTCAAAACAAACAAACAGATATCGTTTCATTTTATATATTAGAATTACGATAACTTGCAAGAAAATTCACACATCTCCAATGAAAGCGGCTCCTCTGGGAACGTGTCAGTAGTTATCATTCTTGACTGTTATTAATATTATTTTCACTTTAATTTTAATTTAATTAATTAGAATTTAATTAAATTTCTTTATAAACAGTTTTCTACTAAAACGTGTTAAAATAATCTACGTAAACAATCTCGTCAGAAATTCGAAACAATCCTAGACTAGATTATAGGTAATAAGCAGAAGTAAGTGTTTCGTTTCCCGCTTAATTAAAATGTGGTACATTTCTTTCACTCAAAGCAGCGGGCGTTCGCCTAAACCTAGCAAATGTAATTGCTTAAATTACTGGCTCGAGTCTCCATTATTCTCCAAAACCACCCAGTAATGGAGTTGAAAGATGTTGGAGCCGATTCAGTCCACATTGAACAAAATGTTCATTATAAGCCTAAAGTCTCCTGTAATCCTACTGAATTGTATTGCCAACCAAATTCTATCAGCCAAAGAAAAACGACCCCCCACTTTTTTAATTTACCTACACTGTAGCTAAGGTAATAAAATTGTAGAAAGCGATTTTCCTTCAAACCATTAGCGTTCTTTTATAGCGGCCATTATTGAATATTATTTTAACTTGATTATTATGAGTTATTGTTATTTTTATGGACGGTGATGGGAGGGATGGGTGAATGGTTCGTAGGCAATAAAAACTGGGGTATTATCGTTTAAGAGACAGACAGGTGGAACTAAACTATGGTTTGTGATACAGGTTAAAAGCTCGTGCGTAACCTAGTGCCCTAAGCTGGTGCCTTAAGATAGCCTTAAGACAGCACGCTGGTCAATTGGGTTGAAGAGTCCACACTTTTAGAGGTGGTGTTTTAGAGCTTGTGGTAGCGGCTTTGTTATCGCTTATTGTGTGTGGAGGAATCTTAAAATCCTGTTTAAATTATTGAGGATGAGAGGCAATGCGAGTCAACAAAGTCTCGTAACAATGCGACCATTGTTGATCTATCGTAGCCTATACCCATTCTTGAAATTCGCTGCTAATGACGGTGGCATGCAGGTATCGCAAGACAATTTTAGCAGCAAGCTGTCGAACCTCTTGTAGTTTACATAGGTGAGCGCCCATATAAGTATTATTTGTTATACTGTACTATGATGTATGATAACTAATATGGAGGTATTATAAATAATTCCGTGGGTTATTTGTATATAGTATGTATATAAATATATAACATATACTTTATTGTGCATACAAATGATAAAAATAATTACAAAATAAAATACATACGAAAGGCGTGATTATCCCTTTTGTCAGGGGGAGAGTGTACGCAGCAATCCAAAAGTCGCTGGACGCGCTCGACTGGCCATGTTACCCCTCTCTCACAGAATACTACCTTAAAATGTACTGCATTTGCCACTTCACCTTATTTCACTACTGTACGTACGTGTTTCGGTAGTACGTACGTTGGTATGTGCCATACCCACTCCCATCCTATCCCTCCCCATTGTCCCAACTCTTTCTTCAAATCCATTCCTATATCTCCAAAAGTAGGGCGCATCCGGGGGCGTACCAACGTTTGTCGTTTTAGACTAATGTTGGCACGTATCGCGGATGTCTATGGGCGACAGTATCCACTTACCATCAGGTGGACTGTATGTTAGTCTGCTACCTTCGTCCATAAAAAAAAAACCTTAGGAGATTTCTACCAGCAAACCTTTGAGAGTGATAGGTGAGCTATGAAATGGGCAGACATAGTTACACATTTGTTTCTGGTAAATATAATATGAACACCATCTACCTAACGTTCATATATTCGCATACACCTCTTTCTTACCACCTAAAGGTTGCCTGGAAGAGATCGTTTTATCGATAAAGCGGGGGGTAGGGGGCCTTTTATCGATAAAACGAAGTATACCTCTTTATTTAAACTTTTTGTATAACTTTCACTTATTCTTTGGTGTGAAATAAAGTGTACTTCCTAAGTTTTCTTTCGTATATCAAAGGCCTACATTACCGAAGCATACGACTAGGCATCGTGGATAATTGAGCCTTAAAATCCCATTTCCATACAGCTCAAATTTCTTGAGCTAAAAACTAAAGTAAAGTAACTAAAGCTAAACAGCTAAAAGTGCTCAGGGAGAGGCGTCGCGTCCAAAAAGAAGGATTTTATCTCTAAACTAATCGTATTCTATGGTAACGCCCTGTTCTGGTAAAATCGGTAACATTTACATATTAATTGAATTTTTCTGAAAGTAGAATTAATTATATTTAAATGTGGGTGGGACCTATTGGACTTTCATTTTTTAATACCGTTGACTTATACAAGTATTGTATATTAAGTATAATAGTAAGTCTATGTTCGGTAGTACTTTATTTCAGAGACTTGCTTGCTATAGGTAAGAAATATAGATAAATGAGAATTATTAAAAAGACAAGTAATTGAATAAGCAGCAGAAAATACTGAATGGGCAGCAAATTGTGGGCAGCAAATTTAGGTAAATTTGCAATTTTTTTAATTTAATTTTAGATGGATATAGTTTTAGGTGGATCATGTTTATGTTTTCTGGTTACAATAAAGAAAGAGGAATCTATCGACTTGGTGACGGATTTCTTCTTTAGTAATTTAAATTCACTTATTTCAGTTATTCGAAAATTTGGTCGGGGAGAGTGCACGCTGCAATCCAACAGCCGCTGGGCTCACTCGACTGGCCTCGTTACCCCTCTCTCACAGAACACTACCTTGAAATGTACTGCATTTCCCACTTTATCATATCCCCAATGTATGTACGTATTTCGGTAGTGAGTGAGATATGCCAGAGCCCATTCCCATCGTATCCCTTCCCATGTCCTCAACCCTTTCTCCAAATCCATTCTTTAATCAACAAAGGTAGGAGCCCATCCGGGGGCGTCCCAAAGTTTGTCATTTTGGACTAATGTTGGCATGTATCACGGATGTCTATGGGCGACAGTATCCACTTACCACCAGGTGGACTGTATGTTCATCTGCCACCTTCTTTCTATAAACAAAAATGCATTTTTGAACATGATTTGCTCCTCGTTTAAATACAAGTTCATTTTTTTTTTGATAATTCTATTTTATAAAATAATTGTTTTAATTGTGTGTCATCACTTCATGACCATTATCAGTTGCTTCTTTACCATTACTGTAATGGTAAAAGAGGTTATCTTTGTATCTATCGAATTTTATGTAATCCATAAATATAAATTAAGAATTTCAACAAAAATATTGTTTATTACAAATAAATACCAGCAAGGATTTCCCAAGCATTCTTTATATCGAGATCCAAACAAATAATTTGCCTTTAAACACATGACATTATACCTTATTATATAAAATTGACATAAAATAAATTAATTTTGTTGATCATAAATTATTCCAAAAATATAATTATTTGACTGGTTTTTACCACAAATTCATCGTTTAATTCAAATTCTTTCTTTATTCATAAGTTATTTTACAGAATCCTGAATGTTAAAAAAAGTCTAAAATATTTAAGGTTGTAATTAAGATTAAATAAAACTTAAATAAAAAAATAAGAAAATAGATAATTATCTCCCAAATTCAGTAATATTAATTTAGATTTTAGGATTGTCGAATGTAATTCAACAATAAACAAATTAAATTTTAAACTAAAGATTTTAAAACAGCACTTAAATAAACTTTGTTTTCTAAATAACTTTTAATTTAAACACGACTTTCAATTAAATTATGTAAATTACCTATTAATATTACTTCAATATCTGCACATCAGAATGGTGACGTAAAATAAACACTTACCGCTACAATAAACACTTGAAACTACAATTCGCCCGCACTTCAGTACACAGTTTTCATTATAAATACTTTCAATGTTTACTTTTGCCCGCTTCAGATGAATTTCGTAGCTAGCGCTACGCCGAAACGGTGCTACGAGCTACGATCGCTACGGTTCTACGACGCGTGCTACCGACTACGCTACCGGTAAACGACTGGTAGCGGAGGCTTTTCCCACGTAGGACATAAGTTAGAAGCTTATATTACTAACTTTTGAAATAAAACCTTGAGATTTTAAAGTTTGGAAGTAGGGCTGATAAATAATCTAGTTTTAATGGCTTTACCACAATGAGCAACCTTATATTTTCTTCTCAATTTACACCCACTCTACACTCTACTCCTACCTTGTCTCTTGAACTACATGTTTTCTTCACTCGGAAATTTGAATTTAAACAGTAATTTTCTTATTCATTACTTTGACACATTCTTAGTAGTCATTTTCATTTTCAATGCTTTCATTTTTAGCAACAAATAAGTAAAATTTTCACGCTTAACCAGAAAATTATTACATTAACTTAACAGGATGAAACAGTCAATTCAATGAAATAAAATCCCTCGAAGTAGTTTTAGAAAAAAAAACATGAAAGAGAATACTTTTCCGAACCCCTGAAAATAAAATTATAGGGATGTTGTTTTTGTAACGAAAGGTGAAGTGAGGTGAGAGGGACCGTACAGTCTGTGTATGCTGTCTACAGCGGAAGGAGCTACTCCGAATCATTGTATTTTGGCTCTTATTACAATCACGTCAAAGTGCATATGTGTGTAAATTGACCTGTATCCCGACGTACTTTGGTTTGGCAAACACTTGATGATGTCTTAGTACATTTCTCACTTGTTTTTTCAGAGAAATTCGGACACGATGTACTGTAGAGTAATTTCGTTTCTCAAAATAGGGACGTGTTTAGTTCATGTTATTTATATGTCACTCAGGGAGGGAGACAGGTGAATGTAACCAGTTATAGTTAAAGAGTCTGTAATTCAAGAGGGACAGCAATTTGCTGACTTATAAATGTCGGGTAATTTGATAGTATTGCGACGTTTCTCAGACTGTAGAGGGGTTCGTAATGAAATAAATGACGCCCGGTCTTCACTCCAGTAATTTATTTATCAGTAAAAGTATGAAAGTAATAATAAAAACACTGAAAATGAAAGGCACTTATGAAACTGATTTTATAAATGTAAATTGAGTACGTAAAAATGGACCATTAAAAACTACTTACCCAAATATAACTAATGAAAAAAATACATTTTTTTTACAAATATACTATATTATTATGCAGCAGAATTTCAGCAACACGCGCAATTACAAGCGTTTTATGAGATATTTACAAACATACAGATACAGAAGGCTATATCGAGGAGTAATAGTCTTTACAGATAGAAAATTAGACAACAGAATTAATCAATAAGCAATAGAGTTTGAAGTTAATTTGAATTTAGGTTTTCAATTAGTGGCCAGTTTGTGAGGAGTTAGTAACAAGAAGGTCCGTAAAGGACAATACTCGAAAGAGTATTGATACGGTCAGCGAAGTTTTATTGGTAGTACGCTTATATTTTTAGAGATAAGGAACAGAAGTTCCATGGACACCTGCTACACTAGAAGGGAAGCAGGTTTTTTTTCTATTAAACTAAATGGACAGTCCCTGGGCTCATACAAGTTCAAGTACTAATACTAATTAGTTATGAGCAGAATAACTATCATTAGGTATATGCTGAAGGTATTAGGTAAAGTCTGAAATGCTGTAGGGGCAGAGTGTATGTTGTATTCCCACAGCCGCTGGGCGAACTCGACTGGCCACGTTACCCCCTCTCACAGAAGACTACCTTGAAATATCTACCATTCCCACTTAATCCAATTCCCTAATGTACGTACGTGTTTCGGTAGTGAGATATGTCAGAGCCCATTCCCATCTATTCTGTCCTATCCATCCGATTCTGTCTTATACTTTCCCGATTTCCCAATCCTTTCTTCAAATCTATTCCTTCATCTTGAAATAGCACATTCACAGTATGAATAAATTATGTTTCTCACTGAATCGCGACCCCGCGGTACCCTCCCAAAGCAACGCGCTAAACCGAGTTTCGTTCCTTCCACAGGTCCACCGGCGGGGGAGCGTTTAGGCTCATTGCTGCCTACACTTTTTACTCCTGCCTGAGCGCCTTCTGCACTTCCTATAGACCATACATGTCCGGTGACTCTTAAAAGGCCACCAGGGCTACAAGAATTTAGGCATTCCGAAAAATAAAGTAAGTGGATAATGGGCCGTATGGTGTCGGCTGGCTATAGAATAACACCACCCCATCTCATCCCGCGGGTGTCGAAAGAGGCAACTGATGGTTAACAAAGCTGCCACCACAAGTGCTGAGCAACTACACCACCTCTGAAAGAGTGAACTCGACAACCTGCTTGACCAGCGTGGCGTTTTAAGGCCATATATCCCACATGCACTAGATAAGGATCCCTCATACATCCCTCAGCGTAAGGAGACTCATGTGCAGCAGTGGATACTGAACGTGCTGATTGAATTGACATGGATATTGTAGCCTGTAGATGCCTGTAGGCGGCCTGTAGCCGCCAACATAAGTCAAGAATAACGAACGTTAGTACAACTCCGGCTACGCCATCTGCCTTAGAACATTTAGGAGTGAATTTGGCAAAAAAGTTTGTCAAATTTTTTCCATTCTTGTCAGTGCATTATTGTGTAGTGAAGGAGGTGATAAATAAAACATCGCATTCTGAGACATCGATGCAAATAACTTACCTTAAACCAACATTGTGACTTTAGAGAGATTTCTAAAAAATCATCTAATTGCGTAGATTACAACTTACCAATTTATGTAATACCTAAGTTTATGTACATAAATAATTACTTTCTTTTTTTTCATACAGCATTACTAAATACAAAGTCCAAAAATGCAAATGTTTTACAAAAAAAATAACTAAATTACTATGCCTGTGTATGTCCACAACTGGATAAAGGCTTCTTCCAAGGACTGCCACCACACACGGTCATTCTTTTTTTGGGCGAAGGGCGGCAGACGAGCATACAGTCCACGGTAAGTGGATACTGTCGCCCATAGACATCTGCGATACATGCCAACATTAGTCCAAAATGACAAACGTTGGACCGAACCCGGACGCGGCGCTCCCTACCTTTGTAGATATAAGAATGTATTTGGAGAAAGGGTTGGGTAAATGGGAAGGGATGGGATGGGAATGGGCTCTGGCACATCTCACGCACTACCGAAACACTGTAATTCATCGGACCACCTGGCCGGAGGACTTTCTACTCTGTTTCTCGGTGTGTGGTCTCCATCCGAGGGCTCGTCTCTCCCGTCGTCTATCGATCTTGCGGCTAAAATGGCCTGCCCATTGCCACTTTTGCTTTTTTATTATTTGAGTTATGTTGACAACTTTCAATACAATGTTGACAATTTTTTCGTTATGACGTATAGTGCTAACATGGTCTATGACGGTACTGAAATATATAGTTTGTATAGTAGGTATATGCTGGCGTAGTGTTCAGTAGCTAAGTACGATCAGGAGTGTCGGAAGAGCTCTTGTTTAGAGAAAGAGATGACTGAATTAAAAATGACATCTATTCTCTTTAAACACAAGTTAGATAATCCTCTTATAAACCTACTTACTCTGCATATAAAACTTTAATTGCTACATCAACATTACGCGCGTCACAATACCGCAGCTAGCTCGTCTGTCTAAATCCGCATATTACAGTAGCCTTGATTCAGAAGTTCAAAGTCGATCAGTGTGTGATGAAAAGAACTATGCTCCGAGTCTCATTGCTGGACTAAATCCAAAAACAATCATGAACAGAACACATGATTTCAGGCTTCAGGAAAGGTGTGGACACATCCTATATACAGAGTTAAATAAAGAAAACCTGAATTCTGTTAATCCTTTTATTAAAACTAACTTTTGTCCTATGACTTTGTTCTGAATTTGATAATTATTTACCCCATGTTTTTTTTAATTATTTCATAGCTTTTCGTCATGCTTCTTTTATATTTTTTCGCTTCACAGAAATAGATTACATTTTTAGGTAACATAAAAATGTTACCATTTTTGTATGAATGGAATGAATTTGTTTGAATTTTTAAAATATTTAGAGGGAGCAGATATTTTTTATTTAACCTTGTATAAATATGTGTAATATTTTATGGTACTACAGAAATTATGCCTATAAAAATATGACGCCCGAGTCTTAACACACGTTGGTAGATGGACTTCTACTGATAAACCAATACCAACCATTATCTTTTGAAAGCGTAGGATTTAAATTCAAAAGGTTAAGGGCAAATTATGAAACGATTCGTTTGAATTAACCACATTGTCTGTTCATTCATTAGGACAAGCGGCGGTGAGTTTGAGGCTCTATTTATAGGACCCTCGTGTGTAGGTGGCATAAATATCTGATTAAAATTCAACATGAACTATCCTTTGCCACTGGAATCGCTCGCGTGGATGCAGAAATCTTTATCCCAATGAATGTTTTATGGAGATTAAAAGAAGGTAAGTGGGTAGGTAATGTGGATATGTGACTAATTATTTTGAGGATAAGGGTGAGGGTGCATTGTGCAATTCCACAGCCGCTGAGCGCACTCGGCTGCTTAAAAATTACTTCTGTCTCACATACTACCAAAAATGCATTTCTTATTTTATCCTATTCCCAACGTACGTGTTTTGGTAGTCAGTGAAATATGCCAAAACCTATTCTCATCCCAACTTATCTTATCCCACCCCATTTTCCCAACCTTTGCGCCAAATTAACACCGCTTCGCAACGCACTCGAGGGCATGCCAACATTTGTCATTCTTGACTGATGTGGTATTCTGGACGGACGTTGCAAGGCGACAGTATGCACTTGCCATCATTTGGACTGTCAGCTCGTTTGCTACTTTCTTTCTATAAAAAAATTTTTGTTCATTTGTTATCTAATAATATATTATAATAAAATTGTATATAATTAAATAATAAAATGAAATAAATTTGAAGTAATAACAGATTGCTGTGCTCTAGCAGGATGTTGTTAGACATTAATTATGTACCTACTATAACTTTAAAAATAAATAAATCGATCAATCAATGAACTGCTACAAAATTTGAAATAAGATTAGCTCTTGAGATGGATTAGTAGAGGATAGTTTTTTGCCATATTTCCACGAGGGCGAAGTAGCGGGAATCAGCTGATATGGGCTCATCATGCTATTTGTATACTTGTGAAATATTCATAGATACATGACGTATCATATAGCAATATCATGTATATGATATGCCTATTTTATGCATTTTACAGTGTTACTTTTCGCGATTCCTATGAGAATTACCAACTTTAAAAGCCGTCAGATTAACTATTTACGATAATCTTCATGTGAAACTGGCAATAGAAAAGCCATATTTATGCTGGTATTAGACGGGCCTACATATTACAATATGAAAGACCTTCGTATAAATAACAGTCATTTTACGAAACAAGAACACGCAACGGATTCACTTGCTTAGTTTAATATAGCGTTAGTAGTTTCTTAGAAAAACTAAAAGTTTTTGCAATTTCTTTTGGTTTCCAGAGCTCAGACTGCGATACAAAGAAGACAATTGTTAATATTTTTTTGCAAAATCTACACGCGATTGTGAGCAGAGTACAAATAGGTAGGTAACGATAATACACTCGTTGGAACTTCATAGCTAGAGTTACGTACGTATTTTAGCTGCTACTGAAGAAAAGTGCGAAGAAGCAAGCTATGCCAATAGTCAGTCATACCATACTATCAGTTTACATATGTCTCGTGACCGAATGTAATACAATTTGAAGCGTAGAATGGGCAAAGTTGTATGTGTGATGTAGAAGCGCTTAGCGCTTTACATGTGTACGCGTGTTGGGTGCGGGGTGTGTGAGGGAACCATCGTCGAAGCGGAGTATGTACAATTTGTAAATCGCTGCATTCGCGCGCTTTTCAAGATCATCGGGTCCAAACATACGGAACACGCGCAGTGGACTGTCATTAGCTTGATATATTATATTTTTTCTATTTGGGTAAATTTTACCAAACCTACCGTATTTTGTACAATATATTGTTATGTCCATATAAGAAATACATCATCCCATACTTGTATACAAAATACTTGTATACAATAAAATACTATAAATTGTGTATTAACAAATATAAATTAATACAATTGTATACCGTAAAGATAAATAAATATGTTGTACTTTATTGTACACCAAAAACATATAGACAAATACAAACTATATGTAATTAAAAGTACAATATTTATCTATTTAAATGGGATCCATCGCGTATGTTTACTTTATTCATTTTACTCAACGTTTCGGTTGGGTTGTACCAACCATGGTCACGAGCTGAGCTAACTGCTGAGACGGATAGTCCACGGATAGTTGGCCATGTTTAAGTCTTGTGCAAATTAACTTCAAACCGACATTCAATACCTCACAAAATCGCTCGCTAGCCAATTAAAATATGTAAGTTTGTCTCCGTATTTAAAGATAATAACGCCACACTTAATGGCCCACACTAGGATTCATGTCGTGGGTCCAGAGACACATACGAATACAAAGTGACCAGAACAAACATTTGTCTTTAAATAATGAATTACACCAAAGGCAGCTATGCTACCAACTGGGATAATCGGTTGTTATAATGCCACAATCCCATTTGATTGCACAAGTCCGGCTCGGTACAATAAAAGGGGTAACTTGTAATAAATGCTTTTTTTATAGAAAGGAGGTGACAGACGAGCACACGAGGCTATCTGGTGGTAAGTGCATACTGTGACCCGTAGCGATTTGCAAACATTGGCACGCCCCCGAATCCGCTGCCTACTTTGAATTTGATGAAAGGGTTTTAAAATAAGAAGCGATTAAATAGGATGAAAATGGGCTCCGGCGCATCTCACTCACTACCGAAACACATATGTACTTTAGAGTCAGTACATTTTATCTTCTGTGAGAGAGAAGTAACTTGGTCAGTTGAGTACGTCCAATGGCTGCGGGGTTGCCGAGTACTCACCCTCACGAAAAAGGATTTATACGCCGTTTTATTCTGTCTAGTACAGACCAACAAGCTTTGCACACGATATTAGTGACTCCTAAGTACACGATAGGTCACTTAACACGCTAGGGTTACGCAACTATTAGATTATTCCGGCACAGTTGCCAATAGTTGGTTATTGTTAACAACTACTGGCCATATATCAGCCTCACAAAGGACCATGTTACAATGAGACCTCGCGAAGTTGCGAACTTTTGCAGGGCCTTCTATAAATATATAGAAAGCACTTCATAGCGGGATAACGTATATGGCCTATGAAACTATTTAGATATAGATCTTTCACGATAATATCTCATACGGTTCCAACTGCGCAATAAATTGAATGGTTTCGGAAATGCTTGTATTTAAATGGGCAACAACAAACAAACTATATTTAAATAACTTAAATAAACAATTTATAATTACTAAGATTACCAATACAAAGTCGACATAGATATAGTCAAAAGGTTAACCTAAACGTTGCGCAAAGCGACAAAAGGCGAACTTAATGTTTAGAAGCATTTTATCTCCCAGTCAACCTTTCGGGTATGCAGAGATGGCGCAGTTGGTACAATGGTAGGTAAGATTAAGTAAAATTAACTTAAACATATACATACATGCATACATACTTATATACATTACTCCTTAAATACTCACATTTACTCCTATTTTCTGCTGTATGTTGTATTTAATTATTTCCATTTTGTAAATGATTTTAAAAAAAAATCTGTTGAGGTGGAGATTGATAAATGTGAATGAATAGTCAATTTTGCAAAACAATATTTCCATATTTAGATTATTTTGGTAAAAATAAGTACAGCAGTGAAGCATAATTCAATGGCCTTACAGTTCAACGTTCGCATTATCATAAATAAAAAATAAAAAAATAAGTCTTCCAAATAGAAAAAATTAAAAGGTTGCAACAAGGAGTCAGCAAAGTCTTTTGGATAAAACAGTGGTCCCCAAAGTGGTGCCGATAAAAATTACACAATTTACTTATCATTTTTAATTCAATGAAGCGGAGCTGGGGTATATTTAGTTATATGTTAGGTATGACTTATTTTGGCCAGCGTGACGTTCTGCGGCCATACAACACTCATTCAGAAGGTCATGTGCATGAGAAGGCTCATGTCCATCAGTGGATACTGAAAGGGCTGATTGCAAAATAAATGAATCGGCCTCTACAAAGACTTGCCGCCATAAACGCTCATCTGCTTGTCTCATCCAGCCGCTACTGGAAAATTTCTTCTAAGCGTTGCATCGACATGATTAATTATTATTGTAAAATGGAAAAATCAGTTACTCGTTTATCGCTACTCGCCGCCAAAGAGACCAAGTCCTTATATAATTGGCATTACGAGAATCGAAAATGTATGAGTATTCATATGTATGAAGTTATGAAGACTATCCAATCTCATATCCATAATAATATATAATCCGTTTGGAGCGTACGAAATTAATCTAGAGTAGCAAGTTGGCGAGGCGTTGAACTACATATAGAATTTATATATCTATCGTATATATACGATCTCTACCGACCAATTTAGCAGAGTAGGTGTTTAATTAGTGTCGTAAAAATAAGCGCTGAGCGCTCAACCGTTGAAAAGTCTCGTGCAATAAACGCGGGCACGCATCCTGATGCGCTGCCTGCCTTCTGAGATGACTGATGACCAGAAACAGTTTGTCGGTAGCAGCTGGATAAGAAGAACGGAAGATCGTGCGTGGTGGCGAGCCTTGGGAGAGTTCTATGTCCAGGGAAACGACATAGGTTGATGGTATGTTCCAGTCGTCGAAATATATAAATGTTTTACTCTGTTGTTTATATAATAACATAGTATATGTACAAGTATAATATAGACATTTTTGTGTATGGATATTTATGTATAGATATAGTTATGTATACATACATATGTATACATCTACGTTATTAAATATGATTATTTTTAATGTCACTAGCACCGTCTCCTTTTCCTAGTTACATTTCCCTGTCGCAGGTTGCCTGGAATAGATTGTATAATTGCAATAAAACCGACATTGTTTTCGGTGTGCAATAAACAGTTTCATCTATCTATCCATGTTTGCTAATTATGTTGTTAGTTTATACAATAAGGAGAATTATTATTATTTATATTTCAACAGTTTGTACAAAGCCTTTATTAATCAAAATTGCTACAAATTCCAGTTGTCGCATATATTAATACTAATATACCTACATCCGAACTTCCTCTGATCGGACCCTACAGATTAGTACTCGTACAAGGCTACACCCGGTAGATAAGCCATAATTTACATATGATTTAACTCCTCTTTTTATACATAATCCTAAGTTATCTCTTTAGTTAACTGAATTATTCAAATATCCAGCATTTTAACTGAAACTGGTTTATTGTTGTTTTTTTATAAAAAAATATTAGGTACTCTTTATATAAAGGTGGGTATTATTCATCGTAGTTATAAGCGATGGTAAGTGGAAACGGACGGTAACGCAGCGATATTGTTTTTTTTTTGTGATGACTGAATAAACTGTTCGTTCTGTAAAATTAGTTTCATAAGGCTCTGACTTTAGGAATTTAATTTAATTGTAAAAATAAAATTTGTTGAAAATGATTTTTTTTAATTTGATTAGATTCGATTCAATTCAATTGAGTTCAGTTCATTCCATTTCAGTTCCATTCAATCAAATTTATTTGATACAAAGGTAATTTATCATTCTTGTTTAAAAATTGTAGGGACACAGTGCAAATACATTGCACGCAATACATGCACAGTGCTTTGCGTTGTCAGCAACTTGTGGTTGAATATTACTATACAGACTGTACCTGTCAGTCGTATTTTTAGTAAATTTATAGATACATGTCGTATCGTATTATTTAAATAGAGAGAGATTTGCACAGAGGCTCGGTATGAATTTATTAACATAGGTTAAGATTTTCTAACTTAAAATTTCTTTATATCATTATACTGTTTAAAAATAAACATATACTAACGTCTGATTTTTAAGATATCTCTTTTACATATATTGCATAAAATGAAGTATGATAGAATTACAAAATTATCGAACTTAGAACTTAAAAATAACTTTAATTATAAAATGCTTGATATGCAATGCAATCAGACATTTCAGAATCCACTGCGGGCCGTGGGCCTCCCCATGCACATTATCTTGTACATGAGGTATGTATGACCTTAAAACGTCACGCTGCCCAAGCAGATTGGCGAGTCCACTCTTTTAAGGGGGGTACACGGCACATTATATGTACTTAATATGTTAAATGCTCAATATATATACTTAATATATTGAAAATGTTATGTAAACTTGATCAGTGTGGAATAAAATACAACATTTTGGCAGATTAACATTGCTAGAACACGCGGCTTATCCTAGGGACATCTCAAGCCTAACGCTGTTATATCCAGTTGTACTTTCCTAATGAAACAAAGCGATCCTTCAACACTCACACTCATTTTCGAGTGTTTTCAATTACTAACGTTCCACGAATAAAAGCGTCCGTTATTGCGCCTCGCCGTGACGTTGTCGCTCAAAATGATATATATTATACACATTTTTTTTACATAAATTACTCTGTAATATTATGTATTCGTCTCGCGTAGCAACACGATAGCGACAACATTATAAAAATGTATATTTATAATTTATTTATTTCAAAATGTTTTTGTGTGAAATGTTTGTGATAAAAGCGTGAGCCTGCATTTATTGTGTGCTTCCAGAGAGTCCAACTCCTGTACCCCCAGTAATACTTTACTGAGCGACTCCGAAATTACGAAATTAATTGTTAATTACGACAAAAGCTCGACACAGGCACAATGTGCTCATTGCGCTATTGCCATATAGGTAAGGGAAGAAAATAAAAATGTTAGCACGGCGGCGTCTGCTACATTGAATAAACGTTTATTGGAGATATATTATTTTGCCACGAACTTACTGGGACATACTGTCGACCTATGTTTCATCGTATATTTCATTTGGATTCCTGTGTTTCATCTGGAACAAAATTTTCGGAATGCGCGTACATCTTAAAGAATAACTAAGTAATAAGTATTTTATATGATCTGTCGATACGGAGATAATAATTATGTAAATTCAAATTGGCCTTTTATTGTGAATTATTGTGAACAGAGTCTTAATAACAAGAAGATGAAAGACTAATTTAGGCTACTCGTAATTCATTATTTAAAAAGTCACTGGTTTAATAAATTTGAATATTTTTTGTGACTTTAGTATATCTGTAACTCCCTTTTCCGTCTATATTTTTTATCTTCACGGCTCAGCTCCTTTAACAGACCGATGAACAGATT
Organism: Sesia bembeciformis; assembly: GCA_943735995.1. Taxonomy (NCBI): domain Eukaryota; kingdom Metazoa; phylum Arthropoda; class Insecta; order Lepidoptera; family Sesiidae; genus Sesia; species Sesia bembeciformis. Next base: position 3,918,775 of record OX031028.1, on the reverse strand, counting down.
TTGAACCCTCTTCTTTGGAACCCGGGAACTACTTACAATAATAAATCATGAATAACGAAAAACGAGTCAGACGTGGGTCATTACCATCGATTTGAGAATACATACTAGATATGTTATAGAAGCACTCTAGGGCAGGCACATTACAGTTTAATAGTGTTCTATGTTCAGTAGCTATCCAATAATTCATGTGTTTTGAAAATGGAACATTCTTATTGCAGGCGGCTCTCCCCTGCTTTCAATGTTCTTTTTGTAGGGGGAGAGTGCACGCTGCATTCCCACAGCCGCTGGGCGCACTCGACTGGCCACGTTACCCTGCTCTCACAGAAGACTACCTTGAAATGTACTGTATTTCCTATTTTATCGTATTTCCCCAATGTACGTAGGTGTTTTGGTAGTGATTGAGATATGCCAGAGCCCATTCCCATCCCATCCTATTCCTCCCCATTTTCCCAACCCGTTCCTTAATCTCCAAAGGTAGGTAACGTATCCGGGGGTGTGTCAACGTTTGTCATTCTGGACTGATGTTGGCATGTATCGCGGATGTCTATGGACGACAGTATCCACTTCCCATCAGGTGGACTGTATGCTTGTCAGCCGCCTTTTATCTATAAAAAAACAGAGTACCTTACTTTTTTTTGCACCCCTCCTTATCTCTCCTTTATCAGTTCTATTTACTGGCAACAAGTTTATATACATTTAACTTTTCTTTAAAATTCAAATATTTGTTTTATCTACAGGTACTATTCTATTGACTATTATTTACTTATTTATATTTGCATCGCAAAGCAACATATCAAAGTAGAATTTAATATAGTTTGTATAGAAGTGTTAAATCTAATTGACATCTCAATGATCTGACGACAGCGTGATTATTGTTCACGATTATTGAAATATTGTTCAATAGAACATAGGTTGTATTTTATTGACGATTATTATTGACATAATAGCCATGTCCATATTCTCTATTTAAACAGTAAAAGAGGTAATTCTTGAATAGTTTGTGGCAATTTGTTGTGCAATATAATGGCCATACAGTAGGCGTTTCTTTAATAGTACATTACTGTCTAGGCCCGAAATAAAGCAATTGACGGCCGAGTAATATTGGAAGGACGAGGCGAAGCCGAGTCCTTGCGAAGTGATTTTAAAAAGACGAGCCGAAGCCGAGTTAACGAGGTCGTTAATTGCTATTTCGGCCGAGACTTGTATAGTATTTTTCTCTAATTTGTGAGAAAACAATAAACAAATTAATTCAAGAAACAGAAGTTTAAGTCATATTAAAAGTTACATTGCAGTTTTTTTAAACTTTTGAAAATAAATGCACATTCAGCCTTTATAATAATAAATATCGTGTATCTAAAGAAACCTAATTTATATTAGTGTGCACTAAAAATAACCTTGCTACTGTCCAGCAATCTCTATTATTGTCGTGTTGGAAATTGCTGGCGTGCGTACAGAAAAGAGCCGATTGACGTATTCCTTTTTTAAAATAATAAAGCCATTTCCGAGCAAGTAGGAGAAAAACACATTATTCTAGGACTAGGCAATAGTTTTTGCGCCTTCCCAGCCTTTTTGTTCCATCCCTCAGTTTTTCAAAATAATTCGGATAACAATATACGTGTATACATACATCTTTAATGTACATACAAGGTAGTGTTAAGATCTTTAATGATTGAAACAGTGGTTTACAACTATCACCTGGACAAGTCCTATATATTACCTTACCCCTTTTTGGGTTGTAAAAGCTCTGTTAACTTCAACAGAGTTTCCCCAGAGTATACTAATATATAATACATGCCGATGATGATGAAATTTGGTGCAAAATTAAAGAAGAGAAAGTGAAATTAAGTATCAAGTGATTAACTGGCTTGCATTGATATATAGTGATCCCGAATCATCCTTTTGAAAGACATCTTCCAAGTAGTCTTCCTGGTGTTAGTGGGGAGCTCGTTCCAGAGTTATAGCCTGAGCGGTGAAGGAGTTAGACATAACGACATTGCGGCAAGATAAGGGAAGTAAGAAGAGATCATCGTCTGAAAGAAAGTGAAAATCGTGAGTAAGTAGTACCCAGAAACCGAAACATACATTTCAGGTACTCTGGGACAAACGGATCACGTGGTAATTACAATAATATTAATATGGAAACGTTTCTAATTGTTCGCACTAGTGTATTGACGCGATTATTGACGAGGCTTTGAGCGTCGAGTGTCGACGTAGCGCTAACGTAACCAAGCCTGCATCAGTAATTATAATAATTGTACGGTAATTATCTTGTAATTACTTATACTGTCCTCACTGTCGAAAATGCCTGTGTAAAAACGATCGTATTGTATTCACAACCACGTGACTGTGACCATGATTATCGGTGATCGGTGTTTGAGTACAACTAGAAAAAACGGGTCCGCACTCGTTTGTTTGTAACTTCGAGTGTTTGTAACGCGAGAAGGTTTGTAACTTCTCTTTTTACGCCGTTTTGATGTAACTTTCTTTGCGTGTATAGAATGAGGAGTTTCGTGACATTTATTTTCGAATACTGCTAGCGTGTCAATGACCCTGCCACTTGTCAATCATTATAAAACAAGTGGACATGACTCTAAGCATATATTACGAAAGTAAAGATCCCAATGTATCCGCTAGTAGTTGCTCCTAGGTATGTCTATTTCTTGGCATGATGGTCGGAAGTGTTAGTCTGGCAAATGAAAGATGAGACTGGTAAAGCGCGGCAAATTAAAAAAGTCATCAATAAAAATCCATGTGGTCACTTTATGTGAAAGTGAGTATCACTAGCTATAATCACTAGCTCGCCGATAAGGACAAAGACCGCGTAGAAACCGGCATGCTCGAAAAATAAAACAAATCTCGAGTAAGTATATCCTCACTGGGTCTGCGTGGTAAATTGTGCAAACCCCCCCCCCCCTGATTCACTAGGCCCTGCAATGGGACGTGCCCATGGCCGTCTTGGGCCATGCCATGGGCACACAGAGTTTGGGGCCCTTTTAGAAAGCAGAAACATCAATGAACGAAAACATCAGAATTTACTTTTGTTTAGTGACTTTATTGGTTATTACGGTTAGCTTTATACAAATCAAATATAAGTGATGTGATTACTGTTTTGAGAATTGTACTTACGTTGATGTTAATGGTTTCTTTTGAGTTGGGTATCAAATGAAAAGATTCGATAAGCAGAATACGATAAAAACTTGTTTTTTTTTTAAAAATAATTCTACTTATTTATTGATAAATTGGATGAAAAATACATAGGCATTGGATTTCGGCATTTCGGGGCCCCCATCGGGCCTGAGGCCCTGAGCTCGTGCCCCACTTGCCCTTAGGGTATAGACGGAACTGGACGTGCCTAAACCCTGCAGTGGGACGTTTTAGGCAGATATCAAAAAATATTTTTTTGTCGCTATCAGAAATGTTGTGAACGGTCTGGTCTATTCATTTTATATTAGTAAACATCAACAGCAAGTGATATTGAATTATTTATGACAAGAAGGTCCTGGAGTTGATATATACGCAGGCGGGTTCCTTCCATCGTTCTTATTGCATTCTCGATCATCAATTCTATGAAAAATTCGCCTTTTTCACAAATAAAATCAGATTAATGTGCAAATTGACTGTCTATTTGCTCGGTATGCAATATTTTCTGAGCAAATGAAATTATTATAACCTCGATTCTGCTATAAACCAAAAATTATATAATAGATTCTTTTTCTACATTTTCGGTGCTGTAAAATAATGTCTACGTCTAGAGTTACGAACAGTTTTTTCAACTACCCGCATTTGGTCTTTCCAAATCCAAAAAGTTGCCACACACGAAATGTTTATGTTTTTATGTTTCTGGCTGTTTTTTTTTTATAAATTTCTTAATTTCAATCGTTTCACGCACATTTCTAGAGTAGGTAAGATTAGTAGTCAGTAGAGATTTTTTTAAACGAAGCCTCTGTGCTTGTTATTCTATACTATACGCTGCGCTACGAACGGCAACGCCGTGTACTCCATTCATAAACAGCTGCTAATCGAACAGTTATTATAGTCCGTTCGCGTTTAGAAAATAGTTCTAAGTCCTGGCCCCGACACTTCACCAGTGAGATTGCCGTAAATTAGAAAGCGTCCTTCACAGCGAACAGTTCCAAAGAGCATGAAATTAACTTGTTTTGTGGTTTTTATTTGTTTAAAAATTAATACCTCTAATCGGCTGCTCGTAAAAATAAAAAAGAATCTAATGGAAAGAGACTAGTAGTTTACAATGTTTTTAAGTATTGGTGTTCTTTTAATACTAATATTTTATTATTAGAATTTTCTATTCTCTTGATTTCCTATAATTCCCCTTTTCTCTCTCGCAAACTTGATGTAAGTATTGTAATTGTTTAAGAATTATAAGAAATTAGTCATATCTGCACAAATTTAGTTTTATTCAATATATATATTAACATGAGTAATTAAACAACGTAATTCCGGATTGGCCGACATATACGTTATCCACGTGAGGTAAATATATTTCAGGTTTTCGTCGTTTTTCCTCGCTGCTCATTAACTGTTCTGTAGCAAAAAGTTGTGATAAACATAATATCGTCAGAACACCTTTTTTATTTATCAGAGACTAGCGACCCGCCCTCGCTTCGCTTCGGTTTATAAGTTTTTTTTTTCAATTTTTTTTTACCATTTTTCAAAATAAAGTATAGCCTATATTAGACACGGATAATGTAGCTTCCAATGTGTGTAGAGAATTTTTGAAATCGGTTCTATAGTTCCATAGATTACCCCCTACCTACAAACACACAATTTTACCTCTTTATTATATTATAGTATAGAAATGTCATTATTAACATTAGCGTACTTTTCAAGTACGATATTTATTTTATCTTAATATTGACTCTTGACTTTAGTTACTCATCATTTATACACTGACAATTCTCTAGCGCGGGTAACATAATGACGGCAGACTGCGTTTTTGTTTTGTTCTGTGGCCTAACTACTAATAATCATTTATTTATTTTACTTTTATATAGCCTATTGTATATACAAATGATAAAAATAGCTGCAAAAGAAAAAAAATACAGGAGGCGTGTTTGTCCATTTTTTTGTTTTATTTGTTTATCATCTTCTCTTACTGCTGCCCGACGTCCGTGGACACTGTGATGGCTCCACTGAACACCAGCGTTGTGGTTCACTGCAGCTTATGCTGAGTTGGAGTCTATTTCCGGCATCGCATTACACCACGTGTATTGCGATTATATTTCCTACTGTACTGCGGCACTTATTCTGTGTATATTTTTACTTTTTTTTTTCACTTTATTTTTGATATTACAAATTCTTGTGTGTTGTGTTGTCATCAATAAAGTGTTGTCTATTGTCTACTTTGGTGTTTCCTTCGTTGCTATGTAATAACAAAGTAACATGTTGTTTCCATTACAAAGAGTGACAAAAGTACAGATAATTTACCTGATGGTGCGCATATATACATCTGCGATATTTGACAATATTATTCAAAAATGACAAATATGGACACATCCGCAAAGTCGCTATCTACCTTTGCAGCTTTCGCAATCACGATTTGGAGAAGGGAAGAATGTGCAACCAGCCGTTTCAGTATTCACTGCTGGACATGGACTTCTTCATGCATATTGTCTCGTGCGTGTGGGATATAAGGGTACAAAACGCCACGCTGGCCAAGCGTGTTGACGAGTCCACTTATTTAGAGGATGTTTCTTAGTCGCCTTTTATGACACCCACGTGAAGAGATGGGATAGTGATATTCTATAGCTGGTCGACTCTAATTAGATCTGTAATCTCTAATTAAGACTCTAATTAGGTATCATTATCTAATTAAATACTACACTCGCGAGCAAAAAATTGTCTTTCTTTTACTAACACATATGGAATGTTAATGATGTACGGTACTTTCCGAAAAAAAGGTATCTATTATTATTATTATTAAATGTAAAATTTAACCGTTTCAACAGTGGCACCATGTTTAGCATGTGTAGCTTCGGTAGCTACTTGCTACCGAAGCACGTACGAAGGTATAGGATAATGGGAGAAATGCTGTACATTTTGAAGAATGAATCAGTGATAATTTATTTGACATACACAAATGCAATACTACAACAATTACATTTTACAATGGTCTGTTGTGAAAGAGGCATAACTTAGGCAGTCTAGTGCACCCAGCGACTGGGGGGTTGCAGCGTGCAAGTACCTCCAAAATACCAATATTCTGGTATATGGTGGTACCCAATATATTCGTATATAGAGCAAGTATTAATGACTCAAGACTCCGATGGCACGCTATTACCCGGTTTCATATCACCAAGCACATATATGTATAAATAGTTGGTCGTTTATTACACCATACTTTAAATAATACGGTTTATTCCACTATAATCTTTAATCACTCATTAGTGTCTTCTGATCACTTACGAAGAAAGTCACCCATGTGAGTAAAGTCCGATATAAACAATGAAAAGTTGTCTGTTTGTTTGAGGTTATCAACGGATGGACGAATTTTTTTTTTACTTCAAATTTTTTCATTGTCGTAATTCCCGAGCATGCGGGTGTCCTCGCGATGTTTTTCTTCGCTCCCGAACTAGTGAAAATATTAAAAATCCCTTAAGTTAAAACTTAGTGGTACGGACCGAGGATTTGAACTCACGACTTGACGGATTGGAGACGAGAATAGATACCCCTATGTTATTATCACCACTGTCTCCAAGTGGCAGAATCTGAAGATTCATACTCCAAAGCGCATTCATTTTATAATTCAAAACTGTTATTCAATAAGCTTAGCAAGGCTGTCGCCAGCCAATGGGCCAGGAGGGGGGGGGGGGGGCAATATGAGAAATATGAATTGTAGGTACAAATATGTACGATGATTTTTTTTAAATTTCATATCCTCCCCTGCCCCTGCAACTGCGCTCCCCTGCCCCCCCTTGGCAACGCCCTTGAAACTTAGGTAACATCTGATGTGTCACACATCTTTACTCGTAGGACATGTTACGAGGCAGTGTGACGCACAGCCGCATAACGCAATGCGAATGACAATTTAGGTAACTCGTGCGAAAGAATTGGCATTATTAAACATAGTTCAAGGTTCTAATCCTAACGAGCGTAGTTCCAAGCTTGTCACGCTGTTTGATTTACGGCATTTGTTGTCGAGAATTGTCAATTATTGTTCGCCGAACAAGTATGGTTGGTTGCGGCTGCAGTGTTGGCGAAGGGGTTTCTTCTATATAGAAGAAAGGATACACAATCATTTATAGAACTTCGTTTTTTATAGAACAGCTGACAGACGGATGGATGACCGACCAGATGGTAAAGTCATAGCCATCTCCACGGATGTCTCCACGGGTCCACACCCATGCAACTCCAGGGGTACGGATGCAAGACCGATCTCACAGAACACTATACTGAACAAAACAAAGGAACTAAAGGAACAAAAGGGAGGATTCCCTGTTGTTCCTAAGTCTTAAAATGTAGTCATGCCAAAGTTTGTCATTCTTGATGTCAGCATGTATGGCGTATGACCATGTGCAACACTATTCATTTATAATCAGATGGACTTCCTACTTTCCTATTTTGGCTTTATACTTTCTTTCTATATAAATATATGGGGAAATATCTATATATTATACATTTAAACAAAGCTAGATTTTTTGTACGCTAAAGTACTCTTATTTTAAAGTACATGTGAGGGTAAATAAATTGTGAAAAACTGCAGTAAAACATCATCCATTCATCAGCCATGGATCCTATGAATTCAAATGGTATGCCATCAGTCTGTGGCGCTTCATTCTTGAATGTTAGGTTCCTCCCCAGGCACCACATAAATCAATTTATTCAAAGATCATAAACTAACCGTCTCTTCCCGTATCCGCTCTCATTGTGACCGTGGGCTTAGGCAAAGTTTTATGGCGGTTACAAAAAGACCTGCAAACTTTTTTAAGATTTTTCCATTAATAAAGGCCAATATTTTGGAAACATCTAAAGAAGGTTGTAACAGAAGCAATGACGTCTTATTTACTTCGTAATTGTAACAAGGACTGTATTTAGTTCCATTTGATATAAATTTACGGATGCTGTAATGCCCTCCCACTTGGATCAAAAAAGGATAGGATAGGACCATCGATTTGAGAATACATACTAGATATGTTATACAATATTACAATAATTACAATAATCAAATAAAAACTCAACTTATTTCTCGAGTTCCCGTCAACAAAACCTTATTATGTAGTACTTAAGTTTTAAATTTGACTTTTTAATGAACCCCCATCTGTTTCACATGTAATATATAAGTCGCTAACCAGGTTCCTTTTTAGACTATGCCCATAATTAAATCTTTGTATAATTTACTAAATTTGTAATGGAAGCGAATTTGATAAGAAAAGGTAAAGCCTGACCAGAAAAATTAAAGACTTGCTGTGGGGGCGGCACATTTGCTTTTTGCATAGCTAGTTAGTGTTGTCAGTAGAAGATATTACTTCTATTAGTTTTACGCATCAGAGCGAGGATTTTTTATTTTCTTGGTCAGGCTATAAATATTCAACGCAAAAGAAAACTTAACGGCTAGTTTTCCGTTTCACTTCGTGCAAATATTTTTAACGCGCTTGTAAACGTGCAAAATTAAAAAAAAAAACAATAAACAATCGATCACGTACCATGATTTATTTAGCTTTACCGTCCCCTTAAGACTTCATAATGGGATGTGCAAAACGTGCAGAGAAATTATTTCAGAAATAATTAAACTTCTACTTTTGTTTGTAGAATACAACAGAAGTAAAATAAACGTTCCGAAGTTTAGTTCAGGATCGATAACCGATGGGTTAGACGGGTTCTCGAATGGAGGCCAAGTACAGACTGATGCGTTGTACGAGGTACATTCCGCCCTTAGGACCTATTGTGGTTGTTAAAAAGGCGTCTTGATAGGTCTTTAAATAGGAAGTGAGCACTAGGACGCCATGGACCCAGAATTTCTACACTAAAAGAAACAAAATGCGTAATTTAAGAGTCTACCGCCTTTCTGCACTTTTTATCGATACCCTAGCCTTCTCGCAGGTTGCAGAGAAGTTATGTTATTCAATTATTATATAGAGAAGTATATACAATTACAGAGAAGTTATACCTCAAATACAACTCTCTTCTACAAGGTTGTCGGGAAGAAATTGCTATAATGCAATAAGACCACCTCGTTGTATTCTCTTCGTAAAATATTGTACCTTAATTATGTCATGATATTTAAATATTTTACACAATTAAGAGTTTTACTCGTCTATTTATAAGTGCTCGAGAAAATATCTCAAATACAAGCAAACTTTTAAATTTAATTTTAATTAATTAATTAATGGACGATTCATTTTCTTTGCGTTTATCCTATTAATTTCGTTGTCTAACATTGTTTTTGAACTCATTTCAACATATCTAAGCTATATTCAAGCCACTTACGAGTTACGAAGACATAATACAGGATGCCTTTGTAAAATCAAATGCCTTTTTCACTCCAAAAACCGGATTTAATTACAGAAACTTGTATCAGAGGGGATATACGGATAAATATAACCAGTAAGTCAACTTGAAAATTATTTCGCCGTTCACAATATAAAACGCACTATCTGCTGATGACAAAAAGACATCCTAAACGATAATGCAAAGAGAAGCAATTTGTATGAATGTTTAGGGTCTTCGTGTATTTGAGGAGAATATTACCTCTCAATAACATAGACTGTGTTCCAAAAACGTGTGAAAATTATTCAGATATTTATATCATTCCGTATTCATCTGTAGTTATTGTTATATTTAACAAGTATATTACTGTATTAATATTATACCGATACTCGTTTGTAAGTCATCATACCGTCTGTATAGGTATACTGCGTATCGGGGAATCGTAAAGTTCTTGTTTTTAATTAGACCCTATCTGACGGATATCTGCCTTTTGATTAAACTAAGATGCAGCCTGGACGAATTAATTGGTGTTAATTTGTACGAGTGCTAGTAAATTCGACTTATTCGGCAGTTAGTGCAGAACTTCAGAAATATTTGAACAAAAATTAGAATATGACGTCATTGTAATACCTACCTAATGACAATGCAATAGAATTCTTTGGAGGGAGCTCAAGAGGTGGGATTGAGTTTCTGTTAGATTATTATAAAAAAAAATGTGAACTTTATTAAAGTTAAAAATGTCATGTTTGTGCGTAAGGTTTTTTGATCTATACTAATATAATAAAGAGGGTGTGCGAATTTTGTGAGTTTCTGTGTATGTGGAGGGTAATCTCCGGAGCCACTGCCACCTATTTGAAAAATTCTTTCACCATTTGAAAGGTACATTATTCCGGATGGACATAGGCTATATATTATGTGCAAAAAATTGCCGTGCATGCAACGCATGCCATGCACAGCTATAATCAAATAAAAGCATAGTACTGCGTTTTTAATGTCCTTCCAAGGAGTTCAACTGTCGTCAGTAAACCTACCATCACTTTACTGAGCGACGCCATAATTACTGGAAATTAATTTACACGTGACATTGACACAATATTCGTCGCGCTTGAGTCGACGACTGATACTGCCATCAAAACAAAGAATAAGAAGAAGACAATTATATATTTATGACTATAATCATTGTATAATCATTGTATAATCGTTGTGTAATCGTTGTGTAATCGTTGTGTAATCGTTGTGTAATCGTTGTGTAATCGTTGTGTGATCGTTGTGTGATCGTTGTGTGATCGTTGTGTGATCGTTGTGTGATCGTTGTGTGATCGTTGTGTGATCGTTGTGTGATCGTTGTGTGATCGTTGTGTGATCGTTGTGTGATCGTTGTGTGATCGTTGTGTGATCGTTGTGTGATCGTTGTGTGATCGTTGTGTGATCGTTGTGTGATCGTTGTGTGATCGTTGTGTGATCGTTGTGTGATCGTTGTGTGATCGTTGTGTGATCGTTGTGTGATCGTTGTGTGATCGTTGTGTGATCGTTGTGTGATTGTTGTGTAATCGTTGTGTAATCGTTGTGTAATCGTTGTGTAATCGTTGTGTAATCGTTGTGTGATCGTTGTGTAATCGTTGTGTAATCATTGTATAATTTGTGACATATCTACCTGCTTTTTGTTATGATGTGTTGTGATTAAATTTAATGTTATGTTTGCTATGTGGCTAGCATAATTACTATGACTATATGGTATCGGACGGCTTCAAAACAGCACCAGTGCACCTCTTCCCGTAAGTGTCGTAAATGACGACTAAGGGATTAAGGGATATCGAATTCTCGAAAGAAAGAAAAACGAACTGGTTCACGGCTTACGTTTATTTCCAAAATTATGACACTGTAAACTTTTCGAAAAATCCAATAATATACAATCTGTGCGTACAAAATTGGTGGAAGAGCTATAAATTTTCTCTACTCACTTTTTTTCTCAAATGTACGGAAAATAACAAAATGGCTTTGTGTTTAAACGAGCCCCAAAACATATTAAATGTAGAGCAAATCATAATTAACAAAACAAACTATTTATTAAAGAGTAAAAGATGGACTTTTAAATTTCAAATTTGACTGAGAATGTCATCAGAAAGTCAACTATTAAATTAATATCACCAGAGAACCTAGGTAAACGTAAACCACCTTTTCATTAGCTACCATTTGCTGCCCATTCAGTATTTTCTACTGCTCATTAATAATTTCCCTAACTTAATCTCCCCTTCCGACTTCTTTCGGGCTTTTTTCAATCTGCACAAACAAGTTTTGTATATTTTTGAATCGCACTGAATTTAACTTCGGCAGTCTGTTATTTTATGATGATTAACAGTCCTTCAATTACGAAACTGTTATTTGTCCACCAAGACTATAATTATTAGACCGACACCATTTCGTTAAAACACCTCAGGCTATTTCTAAAACTGTCTTCATGTAATTGTTCTAGTAATTCTCAGACATTTTAGAATACCTTTGCATCAAAATGATCAATGGTTATTACAATATCGTTGAGAAAACTGTACTCCTTATTAATTACGACACGGGATAATGAGGGTAAAAGATGGGAAAGAAAATAATTAAATTTTAACGGAAAATTTTAAGGCTGTGATGTTGAGGCGATTTATTATTAAAACATCGTGTTGAATATTAATTAAAGTATACTCGTATTTATAAGGTTACAATACAATGAAAAGGTACACTAAGGCCCAATTTCCACCAACCGCACATCACAACAGCGGCGCGGTACATCAAGTTGGTTATTTATTATAAGTTCGGGTGCACAGCTGTTATTTTTATTTAACTTGTATGATGCATTTAATGTCAAGAAACTGACACAAATGCTTATTATTAAGGCACTTTGATGAAGAAATTAAATTAATAACGCCATTTTATAAACTGTTATTGTCACTTCCTGCTTTTGTTACCATGGGCACACTATAATAAAAACAGTATCGAATCTCACACTACAGCAATGACTTTTACATTCACACGGTGTTCGCGCCGTTTTATTGTTGCCGCCATGAACCGATAAGTTTATTGTTACCATAACGACTGACGCTGTCCGCGAGAAAATTCGCATATCATGATAAGCTCTCTTCGTCACGCGCGCTTTCGTTTTGTTTGCCATCCTCGGCCCCACTTTAAATCCCAGTGCATATCGTTATAAAGACAATTAATAAGTTCGCTAACCTAGTGAAGTGGTGACAGAAGTGAGTGACCACATCTTCGCCGGCTATTGGATGAGCTGCGCCTTGAATCTCCCGGGTACGTTGATATTTTCTATAATTAATCACTTCCTTATTTTCATCTTCATCGAACATCTTCATCTTCATTCATATGAAGTTAGTGCGAGGTGGGTACCAAACATTCTTTCGAGTGTGCAGCGAAGTGAACGAGTAGCGTGCTCAAAGGAAATCTTGGAGGCCTTTCAGAGAAACGAAAACGATTTTTTGGAGTCAATTATTACTGGGGATTAAACTAAGGGTCTTTACTATCTCCCCTTTCCAAAAAGGGTCGATGGAGTGGCGTCGTTCTGGTGAAGCACTGCCTAGAAAGGCAAAGGTGACTCAGTCCACCAAAAACAATATGTCTTGGATATTCTAGGATTGTCATGGAATATTGCGTATAGACATAAAAGAACGCAATACTACCGTGACTGGAAGCTATTATGCTAACCTTATAGAGCAATTATGAGAAGCAATCAACTAGAAACGTCCACGGAAAGATGTCCACGTCGCCGTAGTTTGCACAAGCTGCCGTTTCAAAGTGTGGCTTCACGGAAATTCGCCACCCACCCTATAGTCCTGACTTAACTACCAGTAATACAATTTGTTCTCAAAACTCAAGGTGGACTTAAGGGGTAGAAGATTTTCCACCGACGATGAAGTGACCGCTGCGGTTTTCGCCCATTTTGAACACAAAACTTCTGATTATTTTTATACTGGGGTAGAAATGCTATTTAAACGATCCGAAAAGTGTGTTCAAATAGATGGAGACTATATTGAAAAATAAAAATAGTTTCATGAACATGAGTGTCCTTTTTCTTTGTCAGGCCGGAAACTATTGGACCTCCCTGAAGAACCTTAGAATTCTTCATTGCTTCACAAGGTCCGGGGGCGTGATAACATTTGTCATTCTGGACTGATGTTGGCATGTATCGCGGATGTCCATGGGTAACAGTATCCACCTATCACCAGGTAAACTGTATGCTCGTCTGTCGCCTTTATTCTATAAAAAAAAATCTTAAAATCAAAATTTTTGAGTCCGTTCTGTTCGTACACTTTACTGTGCTAAAGAGAACAGTTACAATTTTATTGCCGCATTCTGCGTGAATTGTCTCATTGGATTGTGACGTAAAGTTACAAATAAATAGAATGATGTCGAAATTACTTCTCTTGTTTCCTTTGCGTTTGACTTTTTGATAAAAAAAATAGAATAGGTATCTATTGAATTCTTTTATAGTCCTTTTTATTCGTCAACTGTCTCCTCGTGCACATTGTCTTGTGCATGAGGGATATATGGCCTTAAAACGCCACGCTAGCCAAGGATATTTGCGAGTCCAATCTTTTAGAGGTTTTTAGGTTTTAGAGGCTTTGTTATCCCTTAGTCGCTTTTTACGACATCCACGAGAAGAGATGGGGTGATGCTCTTCTGAATCCGACCTACACCATACGATCACTCCAGGTGAATCATTTCTAGTAAACGTTCTAGTGTGTTCTAGTGAACACAATTAGACTGCGGTACACCTAACTTTACACAAAACAGTACTTGTTAAAAAAATAAATTTTGCGAAACTCCATATTCCGCCTGTGTCATAAATATGAAAATATAGAATACAAAATTAACATTAACAGAGTTTTAAACAAAGCAATTTCCGACATGCAAAAATGCATTTGTAACTCGGCGGGGGATCGTAAAATATAAACGACGAAGTAGACGACGACGTTTGAAAAACGGCGACACGAAGTCGAGTTCCAATTGAAGGAGATTGTTTTTTTTTTAAATAGACTGCATCTGAAAATATAATTGAAAGACTAGTACAATTTATTTTATTTTATTACCAATTTATTGCACTTTGTAAGTACAAAAGGCAAGTTTAATACCTTAATATATCCTCTACCAGTTACCTTTAACTAACATAAGAGATACATTGGGAAGTGCGATGTGAGGTATACATTTATAACTTAACAAAACGACAACAGTATATATAATTTCCTCAAATATACCTAATGAATATATAACATTATACTTATAATACGCAAATTTATATACCTATACATACAGATACAAATAATAAAATATACATACATATACAGTAGTACGTTACATATACAACACCAGTATTGCGATCATGCGATTGAATTTGTAATCGTTTGTTTAGTCGATTGAACAACAATCGAAACAAAATTCTTAATAAGGATTACTTTTGAGTATAGTTACTTAGACGTGTTATTATTAAAAAAAAACTCTGTAACTCAGTGGTATATGCAGGGGTTTGAACTCACAACCTTTCAAATAAGAATTAAGAATAGATACCACAAGGCTATCATAGTAAAATATGTCTTTAAGACTTGTTTAATATACGAGTATGTATCATGTTTTTATAACAGGCAGACGAGCCGATAATCCCCTGCGACTACTGCTATTTAATATGTCAACACCAGTCTAGAATGACAAATGTTGGCACGGCCCATTATGTGTTCAAAACGTATGCAAAACGCGTCAATTTCAAATATACACGTTTTCAATTCAATTCAAACCAAAAAGCAGAATCGCTCTAAAGATAATCGATGGAATTTCGTCCAAATGTCGACGTTGCGTAACCATTACGTGTCTAAACTGAGCTCCAGCTCAGCAAATGCAAATATTTTGAATGTTCCAATAAAATGCTAATTTTGTAAATAATGGAGCAATAAAGCAATATTGGCGCGAAATGTACGGACTCCGATATCTGTATTCCGTCGGTGTTTGAAGGAAATATCGAGAAGGCGTGTTCGTCTCATCATCTTATCATGTTTGCGTATAATATGTTCTGCGAGACATGCCTATTAAAATGGTTTTTGATATTTATTGACGAAAAACTCACGTACTAAGGCCTTAGTAAATTTTATAAAACTGTAATTGAAGAGCAGGCGATAGTAATGAAATTTGCTCAGAAATACCCCCAAGAGACTTAAAACGATTTTTTGCTCGCAAGTGTAGTATGTAATTAGATAATGATACGTATTCGTAGTGTGGTATCGGCCGGCTACAGAATAGCACCACCACAACTCTTTCTGTGGGTATAGTAAAAGGCGACAAAGAAATAATAAAGCGGCTACCAGAAGCCCTGAGGAACTACACCACCAAAAAGAGTGAAATCTCCAACCCGCTTGGTCAGCGTGGCGTTTTAAGGCTATATACATGCCTCATGCGTAAGATAATATGCAAGTGGATACTGAAAGGGGTGCACTACGGCTTACATGGGTGACTGGGTGTTATAAGCTCACCAGGTTAAACTAGCTATGTACGATGTCGGGTTAAATTATTCATAAAAACTAAAATAAACGATTAATAGAACATACGAAATCGCTTTTATAGACATGAAAGAAACCACCTATACAATCAATTATTCTCTGCAATTTTAGGGATTGCTTAATGATTTTGATCGTTTTGGGAGTGCAATTATTGTACAGCTTTATTGAGATGTAGGTGCCGCCTATTTGTTTTAATTATTTACTATGTTCACGGTTATAATTTATAGAAATAGTAAGTTAACAATACTCCTGAATTGTCAATTATGGATTAATATTACGCCAATCTATACGATGATACCCGAGGGATATCTATACTTGACTCATATTCGTGTGACTGTGAGTTCAAATCCTCGGCTTGTACAACTGAGTTTTCCGCTTAAGTACGGATTTTATAAAATTGTCAGTGGCTCCGCGGTGAGGGAAAACATCGCTAGGAAACTCTCGTGGTCGAGAAATAAAAAAAAATCTCGAGTATGTGTGTCAGAATAGTATAATAAAATATGCGAACTTTGTATGCAAATAAGCAGTAGATTTATTTAATAAAAATAAAATAAAATCATTAAATACCTTTGTGGTTTGTGGGTATGAACTGTGGCCATGTGAATGATTTAAGTAATCTGAAAGTGCATGGATATCTGCAAGTTATGAAGTTTTCTGTATGAGTGTTCATAATTTATTGTGGTCACACAGAGAATCGTTTGTTATAAAGTCCGTTCCAATCTTCCGATGCAATTTTCCGACAACAAAACCAAATCAATGAAATTTCTTATCATTTAGCTTTAAATATTGCAATTCTGCAGACTCGATGAATGAACTTGTATCCATAAGTTCAATCATGTTTTCATTCATCGAGACAATTACCACCTCACTATAAGGTCGTGTCAGTTCCCTCAGGCCGCCATGTTTGTTTAAATTTTGGACAAATTGGATTGGAATATAACAGATGACAGACTGAGCGTAATTTTGGTCAAAGAAAACTGCGTACTGAATAGAATTAAATGCAGAATTTAGAAAATTTGCTGCATGTGTATGTTGTACATGTATGTTGCATGTGTATGTGTATCTTTGGACATCTGGAAAAATTAACCCATCCACATTGGATCCACATCGTGGAGGATTATAGACCGATATATCATTCTTAAAATGAGAAATGAAATGGGAATTGAATGAAAAAAATATCAGAATGAATGTGAATGAATCCATGTGGATGTGAAATGTTGTAGGCCTGTACCGATACTGATAAATATTTTGATTTTGAAACTCAGTGATGACTTTGTTAAACAAGTACCGATATATACGAATATTCACAGTAATTCCATGGAAGATTTTTATATGTTTAGGAGTAGAATAAATTCATAATTTTCTGAAACTTATTTTAGTCTTTCGTGACCTTATTTTAAATTCTTGTTTACGTGTTTATTTTGGAACAAAACTTAGCCAAACTCTTATCAAAGCTTCGAAATCTATATTTATTTTAGCAGCGTTTATACAAACTAAAAGCATTAACCTCGATTATAACTTGATTTTCTACACCGTCGTATTCTAATAAATGCTTTCTGCAAATTTCTCGGGTTTGATTTTGCAGTATATTTCGGTTTAGCTGAGAAATGAATAGTTGCATCATTTCCAACAGTCCTTTGTCTAACTGTGCCACTATTATATTGCCACTTATTATATTATATATTATAGTGCCACTATTACATTTATACGGACAAATGTAATGAACAGGGTGGATATTTGGCAAACTTACAAATATTGATCATATTTAAAAACTATCGTATGTGCTCAAATTTTTCATTATTATTATTATATGAATATCTAAAACTGTCCTTAAAAATGATTCAAGAGTTTTAAAACAATAAAATAAAACAACATTGATAAAGTGAAACTTACAAATTTCACTAAAAAGCAAGAGGCAATAGAAACAATTTTTTTTTTCTCATATATGGCAATGGTGCAATTAGCACGTTCTGCCCGTGTCAAGTGTTCTTCGTAATAAACACAGAGTGCCTTTAGACTTCTGTGGTAATAAACAATTTCAAAGCTTAAAACGTTTCATGTCCAGACCCGTCGAAGTAAATCAGGAGTCGCTCAGTAAAGTGATAGTGGGTTTACTGAGTACAGAATAGGACTCCTTGGAAGCACACGAAAAACGCAGTCTTATGCTTTTATATGACTATCACAAATATAATGCACAAAAAGGTCTTTAAAGTTTAATAAACCGTCATTATTAAACAACAAATATACACAATTTCTATAATAATCAAACAAAAACTCAACTTCACTTCTCGAGTACACGCCAAAGAGTCCGAAACAATTATCTAACAATTCGTTGTTGACACATCGATGTATCGACCAGTTGACATATCGATCTTTCAAGATATCGCTGAATTAATCAATCGACCTAATACAGGTTTTTTGAAATAACAGTTCTTCGACGTTTTAACCTGTAGACCTAGCGATACATTGACATATTAACTTTAGACCTAAGGTAATTATTAAGGTCGGCGGCGCGCCCGCATACCCCCTGGTGTTGCAGGTGTCCATGGGCGGCGGTAACACTTACCATCACGTGGGACCGCTTGTTCGTACGCCCACTAGTCTATAAAAAAAAACAGACCTAATGATTTAATCTGTCGAATATTCCCTGTCGATCTATTTATGTAGGTATTTGTTTATACTTTATTGCACAAAGTAACAATAGGCGAACTTGATGCTTAAAAACATTATCCCCCAGTCAACCTTTGGGGTATGCAGAGATGGCGCTGTAGGTGCCATATAGTGGACCATTTACTTTTCGATAGTATGTACTAAAACTCGTTTGGACAATTCTTTGGACAAAACCAGAATATTAATTAAAGATAGAATAATATCAACAGCAAAGTGGTTATGTTAACGGAACCAATTGTATACCTTTTAAAGCCTAGATTTGTTTAGGACTGATTATTCAAACATGAGGAGATACGATTATCCAATTTCAGTTATAGTGGTTGATTTGATTATAGGTAAATAGCCGATTAGATCTACAAACCAACAAACCATTAAACGAATATATCTATTCGTTTAACAAAACTCAATTTGTGTAAATACTCGATTTATTGGAAAATGTTTACTAGCCGTTTAATAATCCATAGCTGTAATACTTTAAAGGCAGCTAATACCTTAACTTAGGGATATCTAACGGGACTTACATTGGTGAAATCGTGACGGTGAAATAGTTCCATTTTTTACCGGGACGTCCTGATTTTCAGGTGTCTAATGACCAATCCTGGGAACATACTAAAACTTACGTGTCATTGGTACTTTTTAGTTAACAAAGATTCGTTACTCATTCTTCGTATGTTCAATTAAATTCGTTCAATCAGTTAATCATTGCATTTAATCTGCTATATGATTGCTTATCATTCACTCACTTATCATTCACTGCAGTGGGGTGACGGCCAGCTATAACATGGCACCACCTCATCTCCTCCTGTGGATGTTGAAAAAGGCGACCCAAGGATAATAAACCCGCTATTACAAGCGGTGAGAATCTACTACATCTCTAAAAGAGTGGACTCGCCAACCCGCTTGGCCAGCGGGGCGTTTTAACGTCATACATCCCTCATGCACATCCCATGTCGAGCAGTAGATACTAAAACGGCCGGTTGCATAGCATTGCACTGACTTTACTTTGTGATTGAAGAGGATGATTAGTTGAATAATTTGTACTTTTAAAAGTAAAATAGAAAAGACTGTGTAGTGATAGAAGGTAGCGTACAAACAGACAGTTTGCCTGGTAATAAATGAATATATACTACCGTCCATGGACATTAGTGATGTACATCGGTCAAGATTAACGGATGTTAGCCCTGCGAACCTCTACTTAAATGATTTAGAAATGGCATGAGATAAGATTTAATTCAGATTCTTCCAATTTCATACAAGAGATTCGGACCAGTAGACAAAAAAAAAATAAGACAGACAGACAAAAGTCGTCCTGTATATATGGAGGGATAAATAGAAAACGTCACATGTGGTACACAGAGTAGTAAAAATATTGGCTCGCGAGAGCTCCGACTACACGTAATGAAATTACTCATCACCCGCACATATTACACTGGCTTTCGCCATAAAATTTCGGTAATTTCACAGTGCCTTGTTTACGAACGTGCTCTGGTGACGCGATGTAATAAAACAGTTTTTATTCGTCATTCTCTCAGTCAGTGGCGAAACACGGCTTGCATCTTCCATTAAGCGAAAAGTGAGGATAAAGATGTGGTCACCATGTAGTACCTAATTAATACCTACAATCTACATATTTTAGTTAATTATGCAGGATGATTTCGGATCATCCCCGAAGCCTGTAACCATGCATTTTCTGCAGCTGAAAATCAGCGCTATACAGGCGAGTACTCACAGCATACGCTGAGCTTGCGACCTTTTCAGCACTGTATACCATTGCTTTGTTTATGTAACTTACAGTGTGGCAAATAAAGAATTTATTTATTTATTCATGATTCTGAATACATTGAATGAAATTTTACATATTATTTTTCACAATTACTTTTTCATTTTTACCCAATTTATCATACAAGTTTGCCTAGTTATAAATCACAAAAATTAGTTTTTTAGAAAAAGAATTGTAATATCATACATTCTTTCATATATCGATCGACAGAATAATGTGCACAATCCATGGCATCAGGCTTCGGGAATAGTCCGGACACACCCTGTATATCAGAATTAATAATAAAAAGGGTTTATTAAGTACATTATTATTTAAATTGTTTAACTATTCTTTAATGTAATCAATGAATCTTGTCCAATACGAAAATAATAGTTAGGTATTTGTAATGGAGCCTCACTCTAAAGACGGGAGGGGAGAGGGGACTATACTCGATTCACATTCGCGTGGTCGTGAGTTAAAATCCTCTGCCCGTACCACAGAGCTTCTACTTAAATACGGATTTCTAAAAAATATCACTAGCTCGGCTGCGAGAGGAAAACGTGAGGAAAATCGAATGTTCCAGAATTTAAAAAAAATCTGGAGTATGTGTATCCATCCACCAAACAGCACTGGGCCCGTATGCTGGATTATGGCCTGAAACTCCCTATTGATTTAACAGGGAGGCCTAACAGGGAAGGCCCGTGCCCAGCAGTTAGACATTAAAGGCTGATTTAATACAATGGAACCTCTCGATTCTTGGGTTAGCCTCGGCATTGATCCCTTATTGACAAAACTACCTCCGCTGGAATAAAAAAAAATATTCATCGAGAGTTAAACGCTTGTAAGCGTTAAAGTTCAAGTTTTAAACGTTTAATAGTCTTAAACCCTTAAGGTTGAATGCTCGAGTCTAAAACATTAGAACTAATCGGCGCTCATTTTCACAACACTAGCGGCAACACATTACATTCGTTTATAGTGAAATGCATTCAACAGATATATACTTATAATTAGCAATATATAATCTCGCTGAACACGCCCTAAGACTATTTCAGTGTGGACTGACCCTAGCAGGACACGCGTTTCGTTTATGCAACATAATGACGACAGCTTCGTGGCGCAGCACTAACGCTAATGGACTGCACTCGTTTCACTATACGTTTATGCTTGTATGTAAAAAATTCGTTGATTATAGACACAAAATGTACGTGTGTATGTACATTATATTTTGAAGAAAACTACTTCTCATACGGCCTGTTTAAAATTTTCACTTCAGTGTATATTTTGTTAAGGCCTTTTTTGGAAATATGAGATAAGCAATGGTGTAATCTCCTTTTTTAAGTCCATTATTTTTATTAAAATGTTTATAATAATAAAATTTAACAATTCAACACCATATTGTACCACACCATACCATCAGCCTATATCTCTTCACTGTTGGATTTGTTTAAACGGCTCTTCTCATCTAACCACCGTCGGCGTATTTCTTCGACTCATCGCAGTCGGCCCACCTGGCCGGAACGCACCTCCCACTGCGCTTCCTGGAACGTGGCCTCCATTTGAGGACTTCCCCCTCCCCTCCTTTATCAATATCATTGTATTAAGGCATGAAATTAAACATAACAGCACCGAGAACATTCGGGATACAAAATGATACTTTCGCGATGCATTCTTAGACAATTTTACTTACACTGAAAAATATGTATTGCAACCAGCCAGCCCTCTATGTATGGCCTTAAAACACCACGCTGGCCAATCGGGTAGGCGAGTCCACTCTTTTAGAAGTGACGTAGTGGTAGAGGCTTTGTCCCTTTGTCGCCTTTTACGAGACCCTCGGGAAGATATGAGGTTGTGATATCCTATAGTCAGCCCACACCACATGACCGATGTATACATAATATACAAGACAATGTGCGTGAGGCAGCACATTTTTCGTCTTTTGTTAAATAGTAAGAAATGTTCATTTTTGCGGCAACGTTTGAAAGTCCTACACGTTTAAGTTTTCCTAGATGTCGTTTGTCAGCTGTCTTAAAACGTTTCAAATGTGTGCATTACAGTGAGAAACCTGGTGCTCCGTGTTCCACGTGAGTGTGATAGCATTTAAAACTAAAAGCTTTTAAGTTAAACGTTTCTGTGAGAGCTTTTGTTACGTGTTGTACTATATATACATTGTAGTACTTTTCTTTTAACACCTTTTTGTTATCTATTTTTTATTAACAAAAAATTCCAATAGCAGGCAACAGTCGAAAGGGAGATATTACTGGTTTCCGTGCGTTTTATAAATGTGTTATGATGAGGGTTGTAGAGCTGTACGCTCCAGTATCCAGCAACATACTGTTTTTATATAGGCTGTGTCCAGCCCCTTCTCGAAGTTTCACGGGTCTGAGTTCAATTGAGTTCTTCCAATTTTTTCATAGCAAAATAGATAACATTATATTATTATGTGTATTAAATCAGAATCTTAAACAGATTCCATGGTTCGGAAGGGTTCCGACACACTATATATGCTCGTTAACCCTTTTTGTGTTTTGTTGCTATACTCGTATAGGTACTGAAAGAATATAAGTGATAATTGTTTTAATTATCTTTATATAAATTTATACAATAAATTTTATCTTAACGGTAATTACTTACTTCAACAGCTGACGACTTGAAGAAAGTCGCCGATAGTGGCTGGATGAGAAAAGTTGAAGACCGTGTGTGGTGACGGTCCTTGGGGGAGGCCTATATCTAGCAGTGAAGAGATACAGAATGATGGTACCAGAGACACCACAGAGACATATGACACAGAGACACAGGTAGTGTACCTACTTATATAATATATGTTTACCGTATTTTTATATATATTTCTATAAGTACCTTTGCGAAACGCGCCCTACAGTTTGTCCACAATTTTCGCGTTTTACAGATATACATAATATATAGGTATAAACCTCAGAACTGATCTGTGTTTTAGATTCAGATGTTGACCCCCCCTAGTCTAGAAGTAGTGATGCTTTTCCGAAATTTGAAAGTTTTGATATCCACAAAAAGAGTTTTGACATGATGATTTCCGAATTTAAAAAATTCATCATATACTTTCAAAGCTAATGTAGTAAAAACGCAAAAAAAGGATTGAATTGGAACTCATCACAAAATATAATACTTCACAAAGTAAACAGTAAAACGGGACCTGACAGCACATATCTTATCTCGAAGATAAATGACATGTTAATAAGAAAAACTCCAAACATTTCCCTACGATCCTACACCCTTCGATATAGCCTTTCAATATAGCAACTGGAGACATACGTCACGTATGTAAATATTTCACGGGCTCCCTTAAACTGGGTTAGCGGAGGAATAAAAAAAAATCACAAATCGTAAAACTCAGTTCTGAACGACTTTTGTGGTTTGGTGTGAGATCGGAAAAGCGGCGGAAGGGAAAGGAAAGGGATGAAAATTTAGAATGGGAATAATTTTGACGAATCATTTCGTACAAAATGATTTATATTTGTAGTAATATTGACCATAAAGAAAAATAAAATTTAAATAACTGATGCTATATTCACCAAACTATTGCTTTAACTTAAGTGAAAATTAAGTGATTTAATAGTTTAAAGTATTTAAATGTATAACATAATACAGTGTTGCTTGTGAATACTTGACGAGATGACGGACTAAGGTTGATGGAATGTCTAACTTGCTGTGGCAGATATGGTGATTCTTATTGATTGGACTGTTTCCTAAAACGCTACAGCGTCTCATGCGCAAACAAGCTGTGAAATATGCAATATTTAATAGTGAAATATTCACAAATATACCTAGTGTTGACACTGAAGACATTGGTGTAGTGCGGTAGGCACGTCCTGACTTATCATATAAATAGATCGCATTTGTCGTTTGGAGCGAATTTGATGTAACAAAATCCTACAAGGAATTGAATCGCAGAATCCTTGTTCAAATGGGCCGCTTATGTAATAATATAATAACTAGGAGCTCCCAATAATAATTTAGGAGCAAGAAGTCCCGATAAGGACAATACTCGAAAGAGTATTGCTACAGCCCAGACACTGTTTACACTATAAGTTAACTTAAGTGATGTTACATATTTAACATTTTTGTAAGTAAATCCTCTATTACACAACCAAACGGCTATCCATTTCACTTATTAATTGTGTCTAAAGTGCTTTGATTGATGATTTCAAGCTTGACTTTTACATTATAAATTTTTCGCAAATCGCTCCGTTTCTATACATTTGCCATACGCTATCGCTGGGAGCTCATGACATTGAACAATTTCAACTTGGAGACGTCTATTCCGGGTCCGATGCCTGTGTTTTATGGAGCACCGGCGACGATAAAAGTCATCTCCTACAATATTCTACGCCGGAGTTCTGATTTGAAAAAAATATGCGTGATACCTAACGCTTTTAGATGTAAATGGTTTGTTTATTCAGTGACTATTCTGTGGACAATATTATCTAAGATACATTTCTGTCAATTGTGTGTGCGAGAAAGAAATTTTTAGGAAATACCTATAAGCGATATTCGTTATCTGCGATAAAGATAACGTCAGGCTAGGCTATATTCCGAATTTGCCAGGGGGAGCGGATATCGCCTAGGCACGCGTTTTACCGTTTGGGTGAGCGATGTTGTTAACACTGGCCTAGGGTGGCATACGCGATATATCACTTCCCGAAGCGGTTAGCGAATATCGTCTATGTCTGAATGAAGAAAGTATCGTGTATCCACGCGAATATCGCTACTGCAGGCGGCAGAAAATATCGCTTATATCTGAATAGGCCTGAAATGAAATAAGAAAATCGTGCTAATAAATAATTAATTGAAATAGTTTTATTCATCTTCGTTATCTCCAACACGAACAAAACCGCCAAACAATTAAATCTAATATTTTCCACATCTTTAATGAAATAACAAAATCATGCTAACAAACGTATCCCGTTGCGCCTATATTGGTCCTACGAGTTCTGCCTGCTAACACATACATTATATAGAAAGTGGGGTGACGTATTGTACGACACGACTTTTCGATTTGGGAAGAAGACACGTAGAACAAGGTTTGAATACAATTTTATAGAGAATCAATTGAATTTTATTCCGGACATTTAACTATGCATTATTTAAAACTCGATCATAATTCGGTCAGTATTTTTACTTGATGCCAAAGTAAAAATAACTTTTTTTTAGAAGTTTACGATTTTTTATGTTTGCTTAACATAAACATTCGTAAATTTCTAAAAACACTCCATGATTTTTTTAAATTAATCAAACGTACATTAATTACTTTTTACTTTTTAGTTATTATTATATGTAGGTATAGAGGAAGATGTATAGATAGAATTCGTAAGTATTTTAATTTATCTCACTTCGTATTTAATTCAAAAGTAATTGGGAATTTTCCGTAAAGACAAACATCATTTTATCTTCTTTTGCTATGCAAATGAAATGTAAATCTATTTGAGTAATTGAAAATTAAAATAGCGGAACAATTTCGCAATTGGCGGTAAACAAGAACAAGTAATTTGGTGCCAATTTACGAATTGAATTCCATGAGGAATGATGTGACCGCAGCCCATTGTAAAATAATTTTTGGAAATTAATAATAAATAGGTATTGACATTAAAATTAACAATAACACTGGTCTATCAGATTTGAGTGTTTCCAACATTACACTAAATAAATAGATATTTACTGACTTACATCTCTTACCGTGTGGTGTCGGGCAGCTTTAAAATAGCATCACCTCATCTCCTCCCGTGGGTGCCGTCAAGGGCGACTAAGGGATGACAAAACGGCTGCCACAAGCCCTGAGAAACTACACCACCCCTAAAGGAGTGGACTCGCCAACCCGCTTGGCCAGCGAGACGTTTTGCGGCCAAACAGTGAACGTTAAAAGGGCTGATAGGATTGTAGTTGCGAGCAAAACGAGTCCCGTACTTAAACTTTGAACTGAAGTTGTATCGCCTAAAGCGGTCTAGCTCACAGCGCCATTCAAGACAATGGAATGAAATGAGAACACTTATGAATTAAATAACCATTTATACCACTTTATTAAATTGCAAAGCCACAATAACGTAAGTGGAGCATAATGTGAGAAACTGAGGCAAAAGCAACATTGTCAATGGCATAGTTGTGTGGATCTTAATTTGTATAGGTTCCGCGGCCACTTGGTGCTCCAAGTCCTTTACTGATCTCAAGACTTCTGCTGGCGCCTCACCTGGGAAAGTGACACACTTTTACAAAATCATACGTTTTTTTTTTAAATATAAAACAATAATTTCTTTCCACTACACCATACCTTACCATCAGCCCGTGTCTCTCCATTGGCGGATATAGGTTTCTCGCAAGGTCTCCTACGATCTGTCATCAAATTAAAGAAGTCATCGTCACTCAATATGCCGATAATTTTGCCTTATACCTAAGTCATAAGAATTTAACATACTGTGAAATTTCCTTACAGAAAGCCTTAAATTCGATGTTAATTTTGCTTGATAACCTTGGACTTTTATGATGAGACTGTAGAGAAAGCTTAATTTTTTTTAAAGCTATTGAGGATGTTAGCACGGCCATCTTGGGGTGTTCATGCTATCTATGCTCACTATATATAACATTAATTAGAAGTAGGATGGACTTTGATTATTTTTATTTTTTTATATTTTATGATAATAGTGCAAAGACACACTTATTTAAACTAGATGGAATACAGAATCAATCCCTTAGAATAATAGACGGATTGTAAGGTCTTTACGGATGCGTTTATGGATGCAAACGCTCTTGCGGCTGCATACTTTAATCCAGATATAAGGAACTCTGCTGTTCATAAAATACAAGCTGGTATTTCTATTGTGACTATGGAACTTATTACAATCCACTTACTCGTCAATAATGTGTTGTAGAAGCTGGCTAAGTTTTTGTCCAAGTTTCTCGATTCATTGTGAACTCTCTGTCCAGCGATCAGAACGTTTAGAATGGCTATGAAAAAGTATAACAAGTAGAAATACTTCCTAAAGTTTTCAACCACGACCTGAAAACAGTTATATGGTTCCTTCCTTCAATTGGACTGTATTCATTTTCATACGGATAATTGGATGATATCCATCGAATCATATGAATACGTATAATATAAGTACGAATTAATGAATTTATTCATTACCTGAGTAGGCTTTAGTGTTGCCCACCAATTCGCCTACTCACTTACAATTACAAAACAGACAAACAATCATCAAAATTAAATGTAAATTACTAAAGAATACCTTGTGCCGCACTGCGAAATGCTTGCAAGGTGAAATGAAAAAAGTCCAATTCCGGGTTCCATAGTATTAAATCGTTGAGCAGGCGCAGAGTTTGCAGGAGAGGGGCATAATATAAGGGCCTTACCTCAGTAAACAGAGATAATTGTAAATATGCCTACGATTATTGTAGGTTTCCTCACGATGTTTTTCCTCATCGCCATGGAAGAGACAATTTTTCAAAGTACTTGAATAAATATACTAATACTTAAATAGTACTTAATGTGCTGTGTAGTGTCGGCCGGCTATAGCATAGCACCACCCCATATCTTCCCGTCGTGTCGTAAAAGGCGCCTAAGGGATAACAAAGCTGCTGTCGCAACACCCGAAAAACTGCTCCATTGCTAAAAGAGTGGACGGATACGTGGCGCGAGTGGCGTTTTAAGGTCATACATCCCTCGTGGACAAAACAATATGCATGAGGAGGCCCATGTACAGCGGTGGATACTGAAAGGGCTGCTTGCATTGCATTTACAATCATCCCTGTTTACTCTGGTTTCCGTCCTCCGGCTTGTTTGCTTGCTCCGTAATTGTTTGCTGTTACGGTATGAGGGCCTACCTAAACTTCCTAAACTATTAGCGCTAATTTTAAACGGTGTAGAAAATTATTCTTATCAGACTATTATGCTATAAGTGCTAAAATACAATAAGTGGCTACGACACATATAGATGATGAACTCATTCAAGGGAAACTAAACTGGTAGTACTTTGGGTAAAATTTTCTTGAAAAAAATATATACTTACCCCTTTTACTAGTACACTTATGCATTGATATATCATAATTGTGAAATAAATCACTGCTGAGGTCATAGCAAATCCAATCTGAAAGAAATACAAGAGATTAAAATATAATACCAATAACTAAGTCTAAACCGACAATGTACCATTATTTTACATTCGTGAACAGGCTGATATAGGTAGCCTGATATCCTGTTAACTAAATAAATACTTTATCAAAATTACTGGAGGATCCATTGATTGCCGTCGCTTGTCGACAACCAGATTCATTGCGTTTTTAGTTAGCTTACAAAGTGGTTCCGAGCTACACCGACAGTTGGCGCTGTCATCGACGAGACAAACGATACTTAAAAATTTTAACCGCTATTCCGTTATATACGCTAATAAACTTTCTACCGCTTATTTCGTAATAAATCACCGCTCCCGAAATTTAATATTTCTTTTTAGAATTTCCGGCGATTTCCTTTTTTGTTGAGTGTTGTGTTGTGTACGTGCCCATCGCTAGGAGGACAAGAGTAGGCACCTGCAGAAGACCAATAGACCTCGGAGTACAAGAAAATATTTTTCAGGTCAGTGAATTTCATTATTGAATCGATAATTTTCAACTACCTTATTTATTGTATTTTATCCTATTTTATATTTTATTTTATCGTCCCTTATTTTATCTTCCATTTTTGCCATTGTAGTAAAATTCTGCTCCCCCTAATAATTCATTACAATCCACTCATATGTAATAACATAATATGAGTGGACTGTAATGAGTTATTGGTGGATCCACCAATTGCAAAACTGCAAATTAAAATATTTCAAAATGTGGAGTTTTTTTCAAATGCTTAAAAAATTAATTTGTTTTTGAATGTTTTCGTTTTTTGACATTCCATGGCTCAGTTTTGAATGTTTTTGTAGACATTCCATGGCTCAGTTTTGAATGTTTTTGTAGACATTCCATGGCTCAGTTTTGCTAAACATCTATATGAACTCTGCAGTTGCAGTCTAATACCGTGCAGACTTATCTAACTGTTAACTGTAGAAATTATTGAGACAAAATTGCTTACGTACTTGACCACCAAAAGTGTTCTTGAATTCTTGATTACAAATTATTATATTATCATAAAATGCAGTCCACGTGGGTAGCTTCTTCTTCGTTGTTAACAAAATATCTTTCTTCAAATTCATCTCCATCAACTGCTTTATGTTTTCTTCCGTAACTGATATATAATTGTTTAAGCTTCTCATTAATGTGTGTATTAAATTCATCAAAATACCAACTACTATAAATTCTAGCACATAAATAGATGATATCCATAGACCAGTAATTGTACTGAAGATTAAAGTAATGAAGTCTGAAGTAAAAACAGTAAAAAATATGAAGTAACTGACGAAGAACGATACGATGCTAACGATAAAAGTTATGTTGAGGCCTCTAAGCTCTTTGATGTATGAAACATCTTGTTTGCAGCGTTCATGAGCGTAGTTGACGCAGTCTATGAACCTCTTGAAAGAGTGCGTCGACTTCATTCCATTTACAATAGGAAAAAGAAAGTTCATGCACGAAAATATATGGAACACAATTATTGACATAGTGTGGAAATTAGAATATTTGGTTAACGATAAAATATTTATTTTTGTATGCCACCCAGCAAACACTAGAATAATGACGAACAATAGCGCTTTGAGATATTGCAATTTCCTTTTATTTATTTTATAAGCGTTTCGGTAAACACCGAGTATATTCTCGACTATTATTATAAGTCTTAACGGGGTAACACAGGTTAGTTTCCACATTCTAAGTGTTATTTGAGACAATAATCAAATAATTGGGGATAGACTAAACGCAGGTAAGTCCGGAACTATAATAGATAAATAATGGCGTTCTAGGCAAATTGATAGTATTACGAGTATCTAATGATTTGATATATTTTGATTGATGTTCCTTCTTATTAGTTTTCCATTATCTAAATTAGATTCTGAAGGAAAATGATTATATTAGAACCAATATAACAGCTAATAAAATATTCAGCTTTGTTATTCAACTAAGCGACAGCGAGTATTCCAGGAATATTATTCCAGCATATTCTATACTTTAAAGCGTTGTTCTTTGATATAAAACTATAGATTCATATAAATTCGCTATAACATTCAAAATACAAATCAGTTTAAACATACACAATGGTTTATAATCATTATTATTGATTCATAAGAAATGTTACGTTTGGATAGAAAGTAATTTATAAACGTTAAATGAATAAACTTCATATAATTACATAAACCTCTTTGGTAGCACGTTTTATGCCAAAACGATCTGCATGAATACAGGTTAAAGTGTGAGCTGAATTGAAACAAATACAGGATGTGTCCGAACCTTTCACGAAGCCTGTCACAATGGATTATCCTCATGATTCTGGGTTAATTCACACATCAAATATACCATTAATTTGAGCTTCATATTTAGCAATTTTGTATGAAAAATTTGGTAAAAATTTTAAAAAAATGTTTTTACAGAAAACGCACTGTATTTTTTTTAAGTCAATAAGCTGAGGTACTTCCGTTACGCTACAACATGGGGCTCTTCAAGAGAGCTGTGAACAGAATTCTGCAAGGTGCGCCTGCAAGCCCACTGGTATTGCAGGGCGGCGGTGACCACTTACCATCATGTGGCCAGTTTCAGACAAACTTTCCAACCCTTACTTCAAATACTTTCCTAAATCTCCAAAAGTGCAGTGCAACCTGACGGTTCCGACGTTTTTTTTTATTTTTATATATATGGCAGTGATGCAATTAGCACATTCTGCCAGTTTTCTTCATAATAAACAATTTAAAGTCTAAAACGTATTCTGTCGACGAGCGACGTCCAGTCCCAAAGTCAGGAATCGCTTAGTAAAGCGACAGTAGGTTTACTGAGGACAAAAAAGAACTCCTTGGAACATTACGCATAAAAAACACTGAAGTTTAATACTCGTTAACATCATTGTCAGACCACAAAATGTACTAGACACAATTTTCACATTTAAATCGAACAAAAATTCAATTTCACTACTCGAGTTCCCGCCATAAAGTCATCGAACGTTTCTCATTCTGGACTATCTGGACTGATATCCATGGGCAACAGTATCTGCTTACCACCAGATGCTCGTCTGCCGTATTCTTTCTATAAAACATAACTTGAGTAACACGTTTTTAACGCTTCCCAAATCTCGTTTAAACGCCCTAATGTTCTACTTTTTGGGTCAATGTATTAAAAAAGGTAAGTATGAAAAACTTTGTTCGGTAAATATAACTCTTTTTCTACGATTTAGCTAAAAATATCTCTCTAGAAATATGTTGATAGTTATATATGTATAAACCCGCCGGAAACTTCAAACTATTTTCAATATGGCTAACAATCTTTTCGACCGAAAACTGCAGACCTCACAATTTCGCGAAGTTTTGGAATTCGCATGTAAATATAGCTGTACTTTGAATGCTTGACCATTTATTAAGATCTCTGATGACATATTAAAGTTGATGATGTCGCCTTTATTTTGTCCTAGCGGTGCCCACGATTTCGTTCGCGTGGACGTTTGATTACATATTTTTAGTAGCTTAGTCACCTGAAATGTGCCCTTACTGTACTCGAATTCTCACTTAACTATATTCGGACTCAAAATTGAACGCCTATATAATGTATATTCATAGGTAAAGCTCAAACAGACAAAGAGACAAAAGATCCAGTAAATATAATTTGGACACTGTTTTTTAAATATTGAATACATAAATAGATATAATAAAATGGAGTATAACTAGAATGAAAGTTATGCTAATGAAAGTATAACTTTCATTAGCATTTGCCACCATAGTATCGAACCCAGTCCCTATTTAGCCCCAATGGGCTTTGACGCACAAAATTGTAGCAATGAATAGGAAAGAAATTCGGGTGATGGTAAGAAACACGGTGCTCACATCTGATAGACGGATGTCCACAATCTTTGGAATCTTAAGCAATACAATTTTCTAAACACACAATTTTCTAAAACACAGGAAAACGTAAAGTGCACCTATTAGCCTGTAGCCAAAGTTTTGCATGTAACTGTAATAAGATTCATGCAAGACTGACAGAACAGTCACAGCGATGAGACACACGTACAACAGAGTTATTGTACCAACATATTGGTAGAAATGTTAACATTTGTATTTGAATTCTAATGATCCAAAATTAAAACTTCAACGACGTCTGTTAAGATTATAATTCCTCCTTGCATACACACATTGCTATTATATTTATCAGGGTACGCATCGAGATAATGATTCCTGTGAGAATTTATAATATTTCGGGTTAAAAGGTATTCTATGAGTTGAACAGGACATAAACTATCATTGCAGTTAATTTCATTAAAATTCATTCCCTGGTTTTTATGTAACGGCTGATATTGTGCGAGCGTACTTAATGATAGTTCCCTCAGGAATATTATAGCGGATGGAGATAACATGTAGCCTAAATGATAACCCAGGTTATAAGCTATAATTATGGCTGGTTTTTATTAAATTCTGTCTAGGGGGTTGAGATTTAGGTCTAGGGGGTCTAGACAGACAAAAATTCTAAAGCCGCCTGTTTTGGGTTCCGTATCGTTCGTTGAGTTCACTGAATTTTTTTTCAAAAAATATTTCCGTGTATAGAATTTTATTATATGTATAGATGGAGTGTCAAGTTGAACAGAGATCATGAAGTATTGGTACGATTCAAATCCGCTTCTGTTACAATTTTATTATATGTATAGATGGAGTGTCAAGTTGAACAGAGGTCATGAAGTATTGGTACGATTCAAATCCGCTTCTGTTACAATTTTATTATATGTATAGATGGAGTGTCAAGTTGAACAGAGGTCATGAAGTATTGGTACGATTCAAATCCGCTTCTGTTACAATTTTATTATATGTATAGATGGAGTGTCAAGTTGAACAGAGATCATGAAGTATTGGTACGATTCAAATCCGCTTCTGTTACAATTTTATTATATGTATAGATGGAGTGTCAAGTTGAACAGAGGTCATGAAGTATTGGTACGCTTCAAATCCGCTTCTGTTACAATTTTATTATATGTATAGATGGAGTGTCAAGTTGAACAGAGGTCATGAAGTATTGGTACGATTCAAATCCGCTTCTGTTACAATTTTATTATATGTATAGATGGAGTGTCAAGTTGAACAGAGGTCATGAAGTATTGGTACGATTCAAATCCGCTTCTGTTACAATTTTATTATATGTATAGATGGAGTGTCAAGTTGAACAGAGGTCATGAAGTATTGGTACGATTCAAATCCGCTTCTGTTACAATTTTATTATATGTATAGATGGAGTGTCAAGTTGAACAGAGATCATGAAGTATTGGTACGATTCAAATCCGCTTCTGTTACAATTTTATTATATGTATAGATGGAGTGTCAAGTTGAACAGAGGTCATGAAGTATTGGTACGCTTCAAATCCGCTTCTGTTACAATTTTATTATATGTATAGATGGAGTGTCAAGTTGAACAGAGGTCATGAAGTATTGGTACGCTTCAAATCCGCTTCTGTTACAATTTTATTATATGTATAGATGGAGTGTCAAGTTGAACAGAGGTCATGAAGTATTGGTACGATTCAAATCCGCTTCTGTTACAATTTTATTATATGTATAGATGGAGTGTCAAGTTGAACAGAGGTCATGAAGTATTGGTACAATTCAAATCCGCTTCTGTTACAATTTTATTATATGTATCTATAGATGGAGTGTCAAGTTGAACAGAGGTCATGAAGTATTGGTACAATTCAAATCCTCTTCTGTTACAATTTTATTATATGCATAGATGGAGTGTTGAGTTGAATAGAGGTCATGAAGTATTGGTACAATTCAAATCCGCTCCGATTCGGGGCACGCACGCAACAAACGCCCTGGTGCGGAGAAATCGGTCCACGAATGTTAATACCTTTCCGGTGGTGAGCCCTCTTCATCAAATACCCAGTTCTTGTGACCTTAAAGTTGACGCGTTCTACCGATTGATTTGACTCCACAACATACTTCTAGACTTATTCATACGGTTCCATTTCGAAACTTTCTGGATTGAAACTCTTCGTGGTACCAAAACTGCACACGATTATAAAAGTAAGGGTTTGGTGAATTAAACGCTTCAATTTATATAGGATCAAAGAAAATTTTTGCTACTAAATTTTGAGAAATTTCTTTATAAAGTTGTTTATAATAATGAGTGATATTGGCCCTGAATAATTCAAAATATAATATTATTATTTCATAGTGCGACGTTTTATCAGACGGTAGAGGGGATTCTTAGGAAAGAAATGACACCCGGGCTTCACTCCAGCAATTTATTTATTAGTAAAATTATTAAAAGTGTAAAAGTGTCTTTTACAAATGTACATATTGTTATACAGCAGAACTTCAGTAACATGTAAGGGGTTTTCCAATAGGGACTTGACAACTTTGAATTCAATTTGTGAACGCACCCTTTCACTAATCATCGAACTGTCACTGTCAATTTATTCAGTAAACTTAACATTTTCATCATGGTAAAGTACACGAACGAACAACGTCTGCAAATTATAAAAATTTACTACAGAAATTCGGAGTCGGTGACCGCTACTTTAAGAGCGTTAACTCCGATTTTCGGTCGTAATTCTCGCCCTAGTAGACAGGCAGTAACAAGTTTAGTGCAAAAATTGTGTGATGTTGTGTGATGTTGCCGTGCCAGTGAGACAACGGGTTGGTCGAAGTGTCGAAAATATCGCTGCCGTTGAATCGTCCGTAGCAAATGATCCAAAGCAGTCAATTCCACGGCGTTCTCAAGAGTTGGACATCGCCCAGACCACTTTATGGCGAATTTTGCGTAAGGATCTTGGTTTACACCCATACAAGATCAAGCTGACTCAGGAATTGAAGCCGATGGACCATTTGAAGCGACGTACGTTCTCCGATTGGGCTCTGGAAAAGATGCGCCAAGATGATCAATTTCATCGCAAAATCATCTTCAGTGACGAAGCTCATTTTTGGCTCAATGGGTTCGTCAATAAGCAAAATATGCGTTATTGGTCGGGTGAAAATCCACATGTGCTTCATGAAACACCACTTCATCCACAAAAAATAACTGTTTGGTGCGGTTTGCATGCCGGCGGCGTCATAGGGCCATATTTTTTCGTCGACGATAATGATCGTCACGTTACTGTGAATGGTAATCGTTATCGCGTCATGATTACCGATTATTTTTGGCCCGAATTGGAATATATGGACTTGGACAACATGTGGTTTCAACAGGACGGTGCCACAAGCCACACAGCACACGTTACAATCGATTTATTGAAGAGTAAGTTTGATAAGCGTGTTATCTCAAGAAATGGACCAGTCGATTGGCCGCCTCGTTCGTGCGATTTAACGCCTCTAGACTTTTTTCTTTGGGGCTAGTCATTGGTCTATGCCAACAAGCCGACGACGTTGGAAGAGCTCAGAGCCAACATTGAACGCGAAATAGCAGCCGTTTCGGCCGAAATGTGTGGCCGAGTCATCGAAAATTGGGTCCAACGAATCGACCGCTGCAAACGTGCCCGCGGTGGCCATATGAACGAAGTCGAGTTCCATTCATAAATGTTTTGATTGTACTTCAACCCGATAATAAAGTTTTTGAAATATCTCAAATGGTTTGCATTTTATTTTGAAAAAAAGTTGTCAAGTCCTTATTGGAAAACCCTTTATTTCATTCAGTATTCAGTATTTTATGACATATTCACAAATATACAGTTGCAGAAATCTTCACCGAAGTATAATATGCACCATCATTACAGGACGAAAATTAGACAGCAGAATGAATCAAAGAGCAGTCGAATCAAAGAGTTTGGAGTAAATTTTAATTTCGGTATTTCATTAGCGACCAGTTGTTATAATTTAGTAGCAAGAAGTTCAGAAAGGAACAATACACGAAAGAGTATTGTTCAATAAAGTAAAGAGTAAATAAGAGTAAGGAGAACAATAACAAAGGGGCAAAGTCGTATGTGATGTTTTTTATTAGGAGAGAGAAAATGACAAAAGACGAAAGAAGAGAAAGAAGATGTTCGATGAGCAGGCACGTACTCGGTAGTAAGTGAATACTATCTTTTATGATCATTCGCGATACATTCCAACATCGGTCCACAATTAAAAACGTTGACACGGCCCCGAAAGTACCGCCTCCGTTTCGAGCTTTGGGAAGGGGTTTGGGAAAGAAGGGAATAGAAAGTATAATAATTTAACGATGAGGTTTCTTTATCCTATTACGTCTTCTAATTCTCCATAGGAGTAATAGGGTAGGATGGGCAGTTAAGAGGACAATTTAATAAGGAGTTTCTTTTATTCCCTTTGTTGTTCCATATTCGATGGAATATGATAGGATGGGGTGGGGTGGGATATGCTTTGGCATATCTCACTCCATTACCAAAACACGTACGTACATTGGCGGAATTGTATAAATTGTAAATTGTATAATGTTAATGCAGTATATTTCACAGTAGTCTTCCATATAGAGAGGGGAGCCAGTTGGATACGCGTAGCGTCTGAGGTTGTACTTTTCCAGTAGCCCTGTACATATGGGATTATCGCCCCTATCTATCCAACACTACGTTTCCTTGGACGTGGCAGCAAATCAATCAAGTAAATCCACCGTGTAATGCGTTGATAAATTAATCGCC
This sequence comes from Sesia bembeciformis, assembly GCA_943735995.1. NCBI lineage: Eukaryota > Metazoa > Arthropoda > Insecta > Lepidoptera > Sesiidae > Sesia > Sesia bembeciformis. The sequence goes on along the minus strand of OX031028.1, from coordinate 3,881,646 downwards.
TATTGATTTACTGATGCATATCTTGTAATGTACGTCATTGTTCGTGTGCCTGGTCTCGTCATAAATACGGTTAAAGTAAAGAAAAAAACATAAATTACATTTGAATTTGGAATCTGTCATTCTCGAGTGAAAAATAAATGTTTTTTCTCATTTTTTTATGTCATTATTAAACTTGTATTAATAATAAAATGGAGTCGGGTGATAACGAAAACCGTATTTCTGTAATTGAATTACACACGTAGGCATGAGGCAAATGCAATTTTTAAAACTCTCCATCCGCTTTGTTTTAGCCGAATGTTTATGTACCGGGTTTTTGGTAGGTACATTGAAACGTCCTCTGTTTTCTGACCCAGAAAGGTCTAGCCGTACACGCAGCATTCGTACTAAACAGACGATTAAAGCTGTGAAGGAGAGAATCCGAAGAAATCCCGCCCAGAGGCAAAAGATTATCCAGAGAGATGAATATAGCACTCAGAATCATGTCAAATATTTTAAAAGATGATTTAGATCTTGCTGCTTACAAAAGACGTACTGTTCATTTATTAACTGATAATGTAAAGAAACATAGGGTTGACAAATTATAACAACTTCTTCGACGGTACGCAAAGAGATAAAATGATAATGTTTTCTTTGTAACAATGGCTAGACTAGGTGAAATAATGATGGGTTTTGATTTCACGATATACGAGTAAGACTATATTTTTCTAATCATTTAAACTATATTATTATGAATGTATGGTATTTAGTGTGTATTAGTATTTGGATTTTATTTCTCTGTTTATTGATATTTGTACGCTGATGTCCATGGGCGACAGTATCCACGTACCACCAGGTAGCCTGTATGCATGTCTGGTGCTGTAAAAAATAAAAAAAAAATGTTTTAACGATACCCCTGTCGCCACCTTTATAATTTTATCGAATTACATGCAGCCTAGGTTCAATAAATTGGTTTAACTATGGCGACAAAGTATCCTAATTTGTTGTAAATTGTAATATATCATATCATAGGGAGATAAGGCATTATTAACTTCCTCTTATGATTCTTAGAACCACGACGCATCGTGGTTCAGGTGCGCTGGGGACCTTATGTTGATCCCCGGGAGACCTCCATCATCACCCCTTCTAGTCTGCCCTGACCGCCACGCGCACACTCATTAGCTGTCTATATTATCAGCTGTGCATCACTATGCTCATCATTATCTCTCGTGTAACTCATTGTGCAATATCTCATTATTATAATAGAAATGCCTTATCTCTCTATGTAACGGTTCTTCAACATAGAGAATCACTCACCCTAAAGATAGTATAAACTATACTACTCCTCCGGCACGAACATCTTCAGTCCATGCACCTGTCCTCCCCTTGGCTCTTTTCCCGTTCCTACCCTCTTCACAGAGCTACGTCGTTCACTATACTCCCCCAAAGCCACGTTATTCACTCTATTAATACCCTTTTTCCCACTACCTTCCTTTTATACCCCCCCCCCCCCGAAACGGTACAAGTCATTGAATAGTGTTGCCATTATAGAGACCCAACAAGATTTAATAAAGTATTGTGCCAATATATAAATTTTTTATCTTATTTAATTATTATTGATTAAATAATTTATTTAATCATTAACCACCATTTACATTTTCGCGATACTTCGCGACAACCCCTGAAGAAGTCTAGGCCCTAGTTGTCTAATTCGCGACATATTATTTTGGATATCATCGGATAGTCGTCTCGGCGTTCATCAAAAGTTTAACTGTCTAAAGTATATATCGCCCTGATGTATAAAGTAGTACTGTTTTATCCGCGATACGCGGAGTCAAAAGTTAAAAATGAAACTAAAAGTTCTGACCTTGTAACCTCCTGCTCACCCACTCTCGATATTCCTTGGGGCCCCCGGAACTGCTGAACAGGGATGCGCTTAATAGCGCTCTTGCAAAGTCGTCGTTACACTGCACTGTTTACTGTTTGTTATATCAACTATGTACACTCGCGAACGCCAATGTCTCCCAAAAATGTGCAGCCTACTTGCACAACAATAGATTGCGATCGTACCGCATAAGGATCAATGGCCGACTCGTACGGCGAAGGGTCAAAGGCTAACTAACTAACGGGCGATCAGCGCCCGCGCAGCACGTGAATTCACCCCTCACCTCGCAGCCCCCGAACAATACCGAACAAGTACATTGAGTGAACAACTAACAGGGCATTTTAAGGACGCTTGCGGTGTTTGAGCATTAAGATATTTAGCTTTAATTTCCTCCACGGCAACAGCCAACAGCAACCTGTAGCCAAGGCAAGCACCATCGACAGTCCGGCGATGCTGTTCGTAATTTGTCACTGAAATTGACATACAAGTACAATATCAGTGCCTTACAATAATATGTGGAAAATTGTAGTTTGTCCTTACACGCGGGTCTCCCATCACATCATCACAATTCCGTTGCAAGCAATTTGATTAGATTTATTCAAATTCAAATTATTTATATGCCAGAACACAGGTAAAACAAGATGTTAAATTAAATACATGACCCAACATGTTCTGCCTCAATAGGCATGCATATATAATTCTGTTGCTAGTCAGTCAGTTCTTTGACTTCTATTACTATTTTATTTGGGCGTTTTATTGGAGGCTAAAGATTTTATTATAAATATTTGCTTCGGGATAGGGCTATTAAGAATGTTATCGAGCTTCATGAATGTTTTAACATTAACAAAAGTTGTTGAACTATTGTTTAACCTTTTTTTTATAAAGCATACGAAAATAGCAAAGTCCACTCTTTGCACTGGCACGCGCCCTCGGGATTTTTTCACCTCAGAAAATCCTAATAAAGAGTTAAAGATACCCTTAAAAGCCCTCGAGAAATATGATCACAATTCATTCAAGATTATACGGATTCAAATGGTCCCTTTACGTGGCTGTGAGCATGATATTTTTAAAGAACGTTAAATCTCTGTGAATTTTGTGTGATCATAATGGATGAGCATACTCGATTTGAGAATACATACTATTTATATATGTTATACAAGCACTCTAGGGCAGGCACGTTACAGTCTAATAATGGTCTATGTTCAGTAGCTCTCGAATTCTTTGATATATATGTGTTTTGAAAATGGAACATTCTTATTACGTAGTATTTAAATTTCAAATTTGACTCTTTAATGAAAGTCTGTATTAAATAAGTTGTATTTAATGAAGTTGCATTATAAGTTTATAAGTTTGTAGTTGCAAGTTGCAAAGTGCCCCTTATAAGTTGCAAAGTTGCCAACCAGGTTTCTTTGACAAGAAAGTATGATGTGCCATCTAGTCTATTCCCATATCGAAGATGAGCATGCTTCCAAAATATAAGCTATAAATAAATAATAACAATTTAATTTTTTGATGCCAAAGATTGGTCACCAAACGTAGAGGTAGACTGAAGAGACGATAGCGAGACAACTGAGATGCATATCACGAAACATGGGGAAGCACAGCATTTAACAGGACAGTCTAGCGTAAAAGAGGGAGGCCTTTGACAACAGTAAGACATAATTCCGGACTATGTAAAAAATTTATTTTATTTCAGAGCAGTAGATACATGAAGTAGATAGATAAATATAACTCTTTATTGCACAATAAAAAACATTGTAGGCAGACTGTTGTAGAAAAGACACTGTAGAACAAAAAAATACCAAAGGAACGCCAAGACTTTGTAGACACATAATGCACAAAAAGGGTGAAATGCTAGTAGAAGAATAATAAATAATACTTGTATTACATTCTTGTGGCAGAACTCATAAAGTGTTAGTGACGGCGACCAACGGCACCTATTGGCCGACGCCTACATATGTGACATATGCCAATTTTAACTGATCTTAAAGGTAACTTTAAATTATTTTTTTTATTCTCAGCATTTACGATATTTCGAAGGTGGCATAAAGGTGGCTTAAAGGTACCCTACATACAAACAGCAACTCATAACAAATTCAGCAAATTCTAAGTTTATTTATTGCCCACTCGAGTCTCAACATTTTTTTTGTTATCCTAGGTTTATTGACGTGTTATAAAGGTCAGGTCACGGCATGACGTCTATATCTCGTTCGGAATTATCTATCTCATTTATCGAAACAAAGGCACAATCAATCAGCTCTAATCTACGACCTTAGGCCGCACATTCGTCGATATGCGGCGATCTATCAAAATCAGTTAAAGTTGTCCTCCCTACCAGCTAGCCATTAGTTGGGCCAGCCCGCTCCGAGACAAATTACCGACTCAATATATCAGACGGGAATGAAATATGTCGTCGAGATTACGTTCCACATTTGACCATTCAAACGCGGCACAGATTAACCCAACATCCAAACACAAGGACGTAAAAACTGCGTCTTTCAATTCAAAACTCTGTGTAAAAAACCTAGTCTGTGTCTCATCTGGATGATAGAGATGTGTAGGTTTGATGTGTGTGTAGTGGGGGACATTTTTAAGGCAACAGGCGTGCTATTTGATTAATTCAGTGCAGCTGTTCGTTCCTCTGAATGAAATGTGCAAATCGTTTGTTTTTTACTGCCGCGTATAGCTATATATACTATATATAGGATCATAGGACTTAACATTAGAGACGAAGTATATAGATTTATACAACAACATCACTCTTATAAAAATAATTAGAACGTGATTAATTACTGCTACAGTTAAACTCAAATGTACTCGAGCAACACCAATACCGGCGCAATATCATCCGATTTCGCTGTCTCAACCTTATTTATTCACAGCATCTATACATATAATAAAATTGTAACAGGCCGATGTCTGTACATTATAGATATTGAAAAAAAAACTAATATGGGGGGGGGGGTCTTTATTAGAGCAACAGAAGCCAAAACAATAGTTTTGAGAAATTTTGTCGGTCTGTCTGTCTGTATGTTTGTACACGCATCATGCAAAAACTACTGCATGGAATTGAATGCAGTTTTCACTTCATATCTTAATCCGATTGTTTTAAACTTAATAAACCGAAGCGAAGTGAAAGCGGGTCGCTAGTGAAAATTATATTTAATTTTGTCTAAAATACATTAAATATTGGCTGATAATCACGGCTTCACGCGCGTGAAATTAGAATTAATAAATTTGGTATTATCAAATTGCCAAATTTTGTAGTTATTCGTTGATTTGTTGTTTGCGCTCCAAGAATATAGTATTGAATACAATATTTTAAAAATGAGCACAACTGCTCGTAATGAACTACATTTTATGCTGACACTTCGATCTCGATAGCGAAACTTTGAGTGTCCTAAACGAAACTTTGAGATGTATTGAAGTAGTGACTACTGACACAAACGAACTAAAGGATGAATAAGGTGAATTCCTTAACCAAAGCATAGTGTAAATTGGGTTTTTAAAACTGTGAGCGAAGTGAGTGTGAACTAGTGAATTAAATTACATTAGTGAACTTTAATTACATCCGTCTACTATAAGCCCTTTTTGTTTCTAAGATAATCAGCCGTTAGCTAGAATATTACATCCTGATAAAGCGCTACCTGCGACTGCAGCTATAAGACTAATACACTAAGCAAACTTTTTGGCTGGATTCAATTACAACATAAAAGTAAGAAAAACTACAGAACATGCAAATGCCGACTATCTTTCAAGACTAAGATTGATAAATTATAAGAGGGATAATCTCACAGATGATGATACATTCTATTTAAGCCAATTAGAAATAATGCCAGTTACACATAAACAGATTAAAGAAGCTACGGCTAAAGATCTAGAATTACAACAATTATACAAGGACATTCAATCAGGCAAAGGAAATACAAGATCATTACATGAATTTTCATTACAGGAGGGATGTATTTTTAATGGAATAAGAATTATTATACCAAAAGAAGTACAGACTCAAATTCTACAAGAACTTCATACTGCTCATACAGGCATAGTGAAAATGAAAGCATTAACAAGAAGTTATGTGCGGTGGAAAACAATTGATATGGATATTGAGAAAAGTGTAAAATCTTGCAAAAATTGCCGTTTGTTACAGAAAAATCCTACAAAGGTACCAGTTCATAGTTGGGAATATCCAAAAGAACCATGGACTTGACTACATGTTGACTATGCTGGACCATTGTGCAATACTTATTTTTTCATTGCGGTGGATGCATACTCAAAATGGCTGGAAGTTATTCCAACTACAACCATTACAGCTTCAGCAACAATGAAGAACTTGTTTACAACATTTGGGTTGCCAATAACAATAGTTTCAGATGGACGACAATTCCGTTCTGAAGAAATGATGAGATTTCTAAAGAGTAATGGGATACAATCAAAATTTACAGCGCCATTTTACCCTTCTACAAATGGCCAAGCCGAAAGATATGTTCAAACGTTTGAAAACAAAATGAGAAGCATGATGAATGAAAGAGGAAGTTTATAGGTCAAAAAGATTATACAGAACAAAGATAGATTTAGTAAAAAGACATATTAATACAAGAGAAATAGTAAGGAAACTACAGAGGGATTTTTAAATAAAGAATTTCAAGTTAGAGAGAGAGTACAAATAAGGTTCTATGACAATAACAAATGGAAATTCAGAGTTATAAATAATAGAAGAGGAAATTTACATTATGAGATAGATGTTGATGGAGGAAAGCTCCTCAACGTTTAAAACTCTAATAACGAGGCAGAGTTACGCACAAGGCGTGCATGCTTCGGAACGCAGCCACTGCAGTGACTGACGTATCTGTCAAAACATACAGTTGTGTGGAACTACCCATACGTGAATTGATCTCAAATAAATTACGCATACATACTACTCATTACATTTCTTTTACCACTAATTCCCGGCCACAATCACAAAACAATACTTTCCATCTTTATCGTTATAAAAATAAATAATATGTATGTAAATAAAACAAGGTTTGTCAGTATGAAAGTTTTTTCTTTAAATGTTCTATTTCGAATTTAAGTTTTTCCATTTTTAATTAATATTTTTCTCTTTTAAACTTTAATTTCTCTACAAGCATTTGTTTTTCTATGGTTTTTGTTGATTTTCCTCCTCTAGTATTGACCTCTGTAGTAAAAGAATAAGTACTCATTTCTTCTTCTGCCAATTTTTCAAACGATCCCTTTTCCTTCGGTTTACCTAAAATTAATAATATATTAAATTAATAACGTTATCGTATTTCCCCAATGTATGTGCTCGATGGATGGAAACCAGATAAATTTCACATAACAAATAGTTAAACTCAACACTCCTTTCGTCCTCCAATATAAGCGAGAATCAATTCACGGTCTGCATATTTGAAAGTATTAATTTATAAAGAAATTATAGAATATCTTGTGCTTAAATAAATACGCATATGGGTTTTATCTATATTAATTGAGGGAAGAACCATATGAATTGCACACGGTTTGATAAGCGAAATGAGTGGAAAAAATTATGAAAATTATTCCCACATAGACAAGTTGCTGATAAATTTCTATAACAGAGACCAATAAAGCATTATATTAACTATTCATATAAAATCGTAACCGCATTGCGTGAAAAGCACAATGATAACGGTTTTTCCATGCGTATGCTCTTATCATATTTTGTCATCATCGCATGCTATTTAGTCTACATTGTAGGAAATGTATAACTATTATTGCAATCAACTGTAAAAGCTCTCGCGATCGACCGGCCGACCCATATAAACCGTTTGAGCACCACTGATGTAGACATTATTTCGATACCACTATATATACTCGTACGAGTATTATGAGATAGTTGGTAAGATACACTTTTAATATTTTTTATTTTTACTATATCAAGTATAGTAACGGTAAATATTATCTAGTGTTTCATTTCAATCCTTTGTTGCAGTCGCAATATCCGGCGACCCTAGTAAAGGCGATCGTCCAAGTTTGCAATGCAATTTCGTGCACACCTGTATGTACGAAATGGCTTTAAATATCTCTTGTTACTTGTTTGCAGTTGTTGCATTTTTATTTGAGAAAAAAAATTCTGTCTCGATTTTGTTGCAGTATCATTATTTTTATCAATTTAAAAAATATTGTAAATGGTTGTACTCCCTAGGAAATCTTTCTTCCAGAATAATACAAGGTAAGAACAGATATATCTCTTATAGGAAGAAGGTGGCAAACGAGAAAACCTGGTGGTAAGGATATACGCCCGAAGACATCCGCGATACATGTCAAACATCAATCTGGAACATCGATATGGGAATAGACCACAATGTGTTCCTACTTTATCGTATTTCCACAATGTACGTCTGCAAAGGTAGGCAGCACATCCGGAGGCGTGCCAACGTTTGTCATTCTGGACTGATGTCTATGAACGACAGTATCCACTTACCATTAGGTGGACTGTATGCTCGTCTGCCGCCTTTTTGCTATAATAAAAAAAGTTTACCAGATCTCTAATAGTTCCATAATTGTTCCGCCATTTATTAACCGAATTCTGCTCATATTCACGTACTTAGAGTAGATTTAAATAACAACTGCATTTAATTCTATATCTGTGACAGTTAATTTCAGTCGTCTCGATTGAAAAATCTATCTTCCCATTTTTTTGTTATAATGACTATATCTTGAGGAAACATCGGAGAGTTGAAATAAAATCTGGAGTATATATGTCACTCAGATGCGGAAGGATAATATCCACCAAATAGCACTTATTCTGCGTGGTGGAATAAGAGCAGAAGCCTCCTTACGATTACAATAAAGCATTGTGCCCTACAGTATGACGTTATAGTCTGATACCGAAAGCGCGTTGATAATAAACTAAAGCACGTTTTTCATTACATGTTTTAACAAAAATATACAAAGGTTAAAAATATCAATATACTTCTATACAAATGAAAGGACTAAATAAATTATTGTCTAGCATTTTTCATAGCATTTCTGTACGCCAATGATACCTTATTCCATAGAAAGGACATTGACTCTCCGTTTAGCGTTTATATTTGACATAAATGTCGATAGATTTCCAAATGTTGCGATTCGCCGAATTTCCGTCGAAATAAGTCCGTTGAAAAATTATGTCTCATTTTATAAGGATGAAGTTTCTGTAACGTTTTTCTCGCACATGTATCAAGGGCTTAAAGGTTTCCATCAAGGCGATATAGGCAATATCCAAGGTCAATACTGTATGAAACCATTGACCCTCTCGCAGTAAATTCCGGACACGCGCGTAAATCTTGGACCACGGCTGACTGTTAAACAGAGCCTTTTATTTATACACGAAAACCGCCGCTCCTTGAAAAATGGTTTCATTTTGCGAAAAATACTTGCCGTTTATTTATTCTAAAAAACCATTTCATATTATAGATTAATAAGAACCATTTAATTTTATTAATAATCAGTGGAGTGAGAAAAACAATGACTTCATATTTAAGGTAACGAATAACAAAAATTTACACAAAACAGTTTATGGCAAAACATACAAAATCTAACAAGTTGTTGTTTGTAACTAACATATATTAAAGTGCGCTAAGGCGAAGATGTTGACCGCTTAAGAGATGATGGCAGATGGTCATGAGAGATGACTCAATAGCATATTAATTTTGTTCTATTCCTACTTTCTTCTCTTACGTATTTCCTATTTCACATCTCTTCACTACTCTTTGTAACTATTTTCGTACTTTATCAAACACGGTTTCTAGTTACTAGCTTATATATTTGTTATATAATACATTTACTAGTAATATGTACGTATATAATATATATTTATGTAAATGTTCGTATTTATCGACTTGTTATTGTATTTAGTGTTATATGTATATGTTTCAGTAATTCCAGAAACATTTTCAACAAATGAAGCACAATCTGGAGCATGCATATCCACAAGTCATCACTGGCCATGATGGTGGCCTTGAATCCGCTATTAATTTACTAGAGGAGGCCTGTGAGGAGGTCTATAGCTTGCTTTGAAAGTCCAAATATCTACGGCTACCAAAACAACAAAGTATCTGTACAAAATAAGACGTGTCATTAGATTTATAGCTGTGAAGGCATTACAACGGGTGTTTCAGTAAATTAATTAAGTCTCGAGTTATCCGAAGTCGACTGAACAAGACGGAACAGTTCCATTGCTTGTCATTATTACACCGTAACGGCTTTCACCTTTTTTGCTGATAGCCTATTTGATCTCGAAGATTGTGCATTATAGTTTTATAGTTGGCACCTATATAATTGATAAATTCATAGTAGCATTTAATAGATGACGTTTTGGACTAAATCTTGAATCGTGTCGCATCCTCGCGTTGAAGATCAAAAACTGATTTATCGGCAGTCTTCAAACGTGGACATATATAAATACAATTTTACTTAGTAGTTAAGGAGAATCTACGAAATAGTCTCAGAATAGTGGCTGAAGCTCCGTCTGCCCTCGCTCGTCTGCCATCTGTTCTATAAAACAAAAGAAGTTTCCATTGATGAAACACCACTTTGCCAGGAGATGTATTTTGTACTATTCGGTGATTTATTTTTTAATAAGGAACATGGAAATCGTAAATAGAGACTCGTAAGTTGTAATATCAGTTTGCGAAGCTGCAACCTGATCGGGGCTTCTTAAGTCGTCGCCTACGCTGATCCCTCACCGCTCTTTCCACAATAGGAATCCCCCCATTGGGCTAGGACCGCAAGGTATCCTGAGGCACCACGGCCTACTGTCCCGAACAGATTTCTCGGTCTCTGTGAGCAGGCGTGAGAGGCGATGCAGTCAGCTGTCTCAAGGTATCAAGATTGCATTTGCGTATTGTATTAATAAACCAGAATACTAATTGAGCGCGCTGTCGAAAATGTTTATCGGCTAATAAGATTAGGTGTAATTTTTTTTTTATAGAAAGAAGGTGGCAAACAAGCATACAGTCCACCTGGTGGTAAATGGATACTGTCGCCCATAGACATCCGCAATACATACCAACATTAGTCCAAAATGACAAACTTTGGCACGCCCCCGGATGCGCTGCCTACCTTTGTTGATGAAAGAATGAATTTGGAGAAAGGATTGGGGACGTGGGAAGGGATAGGGTGGGAATGGGCTCTGGCATATCTCACTCACTACCGAAACACGTACATACATTGGGAAATATGATAAAGTGGGAAATGCAGTACATTTCAAGGTAGTATTCTGTGAGAGAAGGGTGCACTCTTCCCCTCCAGCATTCGTTAATTCAATTAATTCGTTGAAGCAATTATATAACGAAAACGAGGGTAAAAGTACAGCGAAATTAATTAATCAACCAAGAACGGTGTGATTGATGTCAAACACGCATTGTGAACAACAATTACATATGGCCTATTGTGCGGGAGGCAATTAGACCTAGTACAATACCACTGTAATTATGGAATTGGTGCTGATATCCGAGCATTGTATAATTGGCGCAGACGTCAATTGTTTCGCTGTAATCAAGGTATATAAAGGCATGACATAGACATAAGCGGTTCATCACCCCTAGGTATCTGTCATTTATGCGTAGACGAGGATATAATTCCCTATTCCAGTCATTAGAGAACAAATAAGACTCATACTCCAAAACTGGATAGGTATGTACAGCTCGTGACATTTCTTATGGATTTAGAAGGTAGCAAATAAAAATAATGCCATCTAGCGACTCGAGTTGGTATGTAATGGATGAGGGTTAACTAAAAATGTCATAATATGTCATTAAATTTGATGTAGTTAATTAGACAATAGGAATGCAATAAAAAATGTTCATTCATTCATTCATTATAATAACCATAATGAAATAATAAAATAATAAAATGATTAAAATCTCTAGCCGAACTCGTTGCTAGAGACCTTGGATAGTTTTAACCTAAAATGTATTTAGTAATGTAATAAATGTAACCAGTAAATATGTAAAATATTATTATTATATATTTTTATGGAAAAGGGTAGCAGATGAGCAGACATTCTACCTGATGGTAAGTGCATACTGTAGCCCATGGACATTCGTGATACATGCCCACATTGTCCACAATGACAAACCTTGGCACGTTCCCGGTTGCGTTGCATATATTTGGAGATATAGCAATGGATTTGGAGAAAGGGCTTGGTAAATGGGAAGCAATAAGGTGGGATGCGAATGGGCTCTGGCATATCTCACTCACTACCGAAACACATACTTACATTGGGGGAATAGAATAAAGTGGGAAATGCAGTACATTTCACGGTAATCTTCTGTGAGAGACGGGTAACTTGGCCAATCGAATGAACCCAGCGGCTGTGAGATTGTAGCATGAGCTTTCTCTATATTTGGGAGCGATTGCATATTTAAATATTTACCTGTTGTAGCTAATTTAGGATTATTAAATGATCTTGAATAAGAGACATCTTGCAAAAGTATCCCAACTTATCCCATTACTTATTAATTTTATATCATATTATTCACTAAATTTTCATTGTCGAATATATGTCGCTCCCAAATTTCGCCGCCGAATAAAATCTACTTCTCTTCTCACCCAAAGCAATGGCAACTTTGTTCAAGTCATCGGTCGACCTAGCCAAATAACATTGACTTCCCCCCTCATTATTTTTTTTCATTCAAAAACTCGTGTCGCCTTCGCCTTCAACGTTATACAATTAGAAAGGATAACATAAATAAAATGAAAACAAAATGCAAACAGAATGAAAGGATTAAATTCAAAATTACGCCTGTGCTCCAGAGAGTCGACCGAGAAAAAATATCGAAATATGATGAGATATTCAAATTGTATGGAAGTTCTCTGAACAACATTAGGGAAATCGTTCTCCTGAGACCGCGCAGGGATCTGCGATGGAACCCATTCTGAGCTGTCGAGTTGCGAACAGACTGAATCTTGTATAGCTGAATACGTTTTATTTACATTTAAATAGATAGAGGCTTTGTATCTTTCAACCCATTTTCAACCCCATAGGAGCAACATTACTGACAAAAAAAACCTGTCCGCATTGCATAACCATATTTTTTTTTCCCGTAGGTCCATACATTCTAGAAAAGGTTCTTTTGAAGGAGTTTTATAGGCGGTAATAAATTCTTAGTGAAAATTGGATTTGAACATTCTTGGCAGTTTCACAAAACTACAAGGCTTATACAAAAATGTCAAGTCACATTTGCACTTTCCATAATTACTTTTTTAATAAATGTCTTGTGACTTTTTTAATAAACTGGAAGATTTGTTATAAAATCGTCGTCCATAAAGAAAAATGATAATTGGATCAGCATCGAAAAAGCAGCTTAAGAATTTTCACATAAGATTTCTATGCTTCATTCCATCACTCGCTGACAAACCATAAGTTTGGACTTTTTAGCCTTAATCAACGACCATATCTGTCCGCCGTAGTTTGGAATAGACAGGATACGATAGGTATATCGATAAGTTTACGTTGTAAACGTATTTTTGTGCGGCGAATGTATTTGGAAAGATGAATAAGGATTACTACGGAATGGACGTCGGCAAAGGAGCAGATCCCTTAGGAGATGGCGGAACGAGCTAGAATATCTTGATATACTTAGATAACTCTTGCTTATACGTATGCTACCTCTTACGGGATACCTATTCTATCGCCATCTACTACGGCACCTGCTCGATTACCGATCTCTATATGACATATACTGCCTTTCTTAGAGGAAGAGGCAGAAGTGAGTTTTGATGATATTTGAAATACATTTTTGATTAATTTAAATTAAGCTAGAAAATTTTGGATAAAAAAATGACCATGTTCATTCTCTTTCTTTATTTTTAATTTCGAATATAATGTTACTTAGGTATACATTTTCTTCTTAGGCAGGCAATATAGATATTTGTTTACACATACATCCGTATAGGTAATACAGAGAAATATGTTATTCTAGAAATAAATCGATAAACATTTTAAAAATATAACGTTTATTCGAAATTTGAAATATTTGGTTTTATACAATTTTTCAAACGTTGTGGCCAGTTTTCGATTAAAACACGCTCCCTTTATTTGACCCTATGGAATGTTTTAGGTATTCAATGTTATCACGACATTAAGAGCATGCTATGCTCTCTAAATCAGATCATAAATCATAATCGAGCGGATTAACATCGGGACTAGCAGTCTTCAGTTCTGATGAAGCCGGGAATACTCCTTTCTAGCCACGCTTGTGTCGAGCTTGGCTTTTGACCTAGTGCTGAGCCTTTCTGAAAGGACCATTCTTGGTTAAGGAACAGGGTGTTGTTAAGAGGCTTCATAACCTTATCAAGAACCGTATGTTGGTACACTTGAGTAGACGTTTTATTATACTTTTTTAACAAAAATATGGTTCAGTCCCTCCCTGGTAGCTAACACCCCATCAAACTATCACTGAAGCCGGATAATCGCCAAGTAGTAAGTACCCTATTGACCAATTAAGCAGCTTCTCTTAGAGTTATGAGCATAAACTCGATCACTCTGCTTCTTAAAACGTTCCTCAATGGTGAACATTTTCTCGTCCATAAATAAGATTTGTCTCTGAGCTCCCTTTGCGTACCGCCGAAGAAGCTGTTTTGTTTTGTCAACCCTTTTTTTTCTTTAAATTATCAGTTAAGAAATGACCAGTACGTCTTTTGGCAGCACTCCTTTTAAAATACGTCACATGGTTCTGGGTGCTATATTAATCTCTCTGCATTCAAATTCGGATAATATCAAGCGGATGGAGAGTTTTAAAAATTGCAATTTTCTCCATGCCTACTTTGTGTAATGCAGTTACAGCAATACGGTTTTCGTTATCACCTTAATCCATTTTAATATTAGTAGAATATTTAATAATGATTGGCGCTAAAATGAGAAAAAACATTTATTTCTCATGTGTGAGTGAAAGATTTCAAATTCAAATGTATTTTTTTCGTTTTTATTTATATAATTTTATGTTTAGACTAGGTATATACATAGTGTATCTTGCAGAATAACTAAAGAATACGTTGAACAGAAAGTTGTGAAGAGCGAGAGGAAAAGCATTTTCCCAGCTGTGGGTCACAGATGAATTATAATATTATGCTAATAAAACATTTTTATGAAATAAATAGCAGTACGAAATAAGCTTTCTACTGCCATTGAATGGATCACGAGTAAGTAGAATACTACCATTACACAAACGAGCCGTGAGTAGGAAGGTCGGCAGGCTAAAACAACACGTTTACCGCCTGTCAATCAAACCGCTTATCAGTAATTAGCACGGTTTGCCATCATTACGTATTCCATGAAACATGAACCCTGTCCGAATTCATGTTTCTCTTTCGGGTTATTCTTACATTAATACCCGAGTCACGCACTCGTGTTCACCGCTCACAACATGTCAGTGCCCGTCGCGGACCCTTTATAATGTTGGTGCTCTAATGCATCAACCGTGACATGCGGACGAATCACATTCAGCCTGGTTCCCTTTTACATTACGTTACGGGGCAACACTTCTGCAGATTTGGATAGAATATCGTATTGTTTTTTCGTGAAAACTATGCTAGATTTTATAACAATTTCTTATTTTATATATTTTTATTAGGTATGCACCCATTAATTCATTGCTCACCTGTCGTCGCTCTCCCCCCTCCTAATCTCATAAGGGGCTTAGCACGGCTTTTGTATTTATTTTCTTTTTTAACTATTTTTAGTATTTGTGTGTATTTGTTTTTATGTTGTTTTTTTTTTTAACGTGGCAGCTAAGTATACAGACCATCTGGTAGTGTGCGGATGCTGTCGCCCATGGATATCCGCGATACACGCCAACATCAGTCCAGAGTGACAAAATTTGACACGCAACCGGATGCGCTGCCTACCATTGGAGATTTTGAGATGGATTTGGATAAAGGTTTGGGAAAATGAGGAGGCATAAAATAGGATGGCATGGCAATGTGCTCTGGCATATCTTAGCATTTGGGAGGGGAAGGGTGCACGTTGCAGGCCCACAGCCACTACGTGCACTCAACTGACCACGTTACCACTGTCTCACCGAAGACTACGGTGAAATATACTGCATTTTTTTTTCTTTTCATATATGGCAATAGTGCAATTAGCACATTATGCCAGTGTTTTCTTCGTAATTAAAAATTTCAAACTTTAAAATGTATCCTGTCAATGTCCAGTACCGTGGAAGTAAGTCAGAAGTCGCTCAATAAAGTGATAGTGAGTTTACTGAGGACAGAAGAGGACTCCTTGGAAGCACTCGAAAAATGCAGTAATATGCTTTTATTTGATTATCATAATTATCACAAAATCACATTTGTGGTTATCACAAAAAACACTTTGAAGTTTAATAAACTATCACTATTAAACCACAAAACGTACAATACACAATATTTACAATTAATCAAACAAAAATTCAATTTCACTTCCCGAGTTCCCGCCAAAATGTCAACAGAATCTTTAAATAAGTTCACACGGACCATAAATAACTTGCATACCTTTGCTCAAATAAAGTCAACATATATTGTAAAAATATATATAAATTTTATAATAAATATAACATTACGAAAAAATGAAAACTGCTTGTTTGCACGAAAAAGATTTATTAAATTATGTCGGCCAGACAGAAACCGCGACATGACAAGGGACGGTCCGCGTAAGCTTCCCTTTAGTAATCAATTAAAATGGGAACTAATCTGCTGACCTTATGGTTGGGGTTAATATAAAGGTATTATACAGATTAGTGGGGATCGTTGTATTAATTAGATAGCTATCTAAATGAACGCCTGCTTCCCCATCTAGTTATGAACTTGATTGAATTCTTAATATTAGATTGAAGTTGCAAAATGTACGCCAACATGAATAACCAATAATTGATTATAAATCAACGACTGTGTGTTCTCGGTCAGCTTAGAATAGCATCACCCCATCTCTTCCCGTGAGTAGGCCTACTCCGGCCTACTCCGGCCTACTCCGGCCTATTCCGGCCTATTCCGGCCTATTCCGGCCTATTCCGACGAATAGGCGGCTACCACAAGCCTTGGGGAATTACACCACCTAGAAAATAGTAGACTCGCTAATCCGCTTAACTATCGTGTAGTTTTAAGGCCATATATTCCTCATTTACAAGATAATGTCCTTGAAGAGGCCCATATCCAGCAGTGGACAAAAAAGAGCTAAAAAGACGAAAAAAGAAAAAAGCGGTTGTCTAGGTATATATTTTCGACTTTCATTCGTGGGGTGTGAGTTCGAACTGAATAAATTGAGTTCTTTTTTTGATATTTGATTGTGACAATAAATTGATTATGACCTAAAATCCCATTGTCATTATAAAAAGAGGAGAAGAGAAGAAGAGGAATCTGTCCTACAGTGAAATTGAATTGAATATATTTACCCGTCATATTGTTCTGAAATTGGACTGTTACAGAGTAAAGTTTGTATATTTATACATGAAATTAAACACATAATAGAAATTAAATACAAAAGATATACCAACTAAAATATAAAAATTTACTCTTTATAAAGTTAAATACCCGGATACATAGAAATTTCCCAGACAATGACTTTATACATAATAGCATTCTTTTACAAAGATCAATTAACTTCAAAACAACATATTTGTCGAACAATGCCCGTGTCAATAAAAGTCGTCCCATCTCATTAGCACAACACCCTACCGAGATCAACAACTTTGTATGAACGACAAACAATGAATCTGATGTACCCTCTGGTATTGACAATGGACAGTCCAATAAAGCTGTGAGAGGAACGTCACAGCAAATCGACCGAGATTTTAATTTTATCCCAAGAGGCGTATGTTCATGTCGATCGGAAATTATGTCAAGGAGTATTCCTTGTTCCTTAGCCCATAAGGTCGTAAGTGCTTATCTTGAAGTTTACAAGAGCGATTGTGATTTTTAATATCAGCGACCGAAGCGAACAATGAGACAGATAGAGCAGACCCAACAACATCAATCTCCCGGGATAATATTAGGGAATGAACGACGTTGACTGATGTTCGTCCAGGACTCGAATATTAAATATCGGAGCGACTCCATTTAATTACACCACTTAAGTCGCGGATGGAGATTTCTTGTCTAATGGAATAGCGCTCAATAGTATCGGAATTGAAAATGTTACTTCGAAAGTGTGGATGGATTGTAAATGGTCGGTCAATCGTTATTATCTTGTGTTTGTTAATCATTTGTTACGTCGCGTCGATAATGTTATAACACAATACACAATCTTACACAACAAAATTTTAATTACCGTTACAAGATTCTGTTTAGAAACATTGTCCAATGGGGCTAAATACAATCGTAATTGAAAAGTTACTTCAAAAGTGTGGATGGATGGTGAATGGTCATTCTGTTTGTTAATATATTTATAACGTGGATACTAAAAGAAATAACACAGAATACGTACAGAATCTTGTAACAACAACATTATTTTGTTGTTCCAAGATTCTACTTCGGAAACATGTCATTGGCCGCTAACAAATACCTCCGAGTTAATCCTTCCGCTTACCACCTCTATAAAAAAACACCTTAATGTATATAAGGGACTAAAATTTTAAAAAATTGAATACAACATCATTAGATTTTAACTAATAATAAACGATCTATTAGCCCACTTGTGTTTGATTGCTGTGTAAAAGTTTGGTTCGATTTCCGGTCGGCCATTAATTTGTTTAAAGACAATGTTTATTCGGGACTGGAGTGTTGTATTCCTCTTTGTATGTCTCTAGGACCCACAACACGGGAACCCTAGTGTAGAAAATTAAACGTGGCGTTACTTGTAAAAACGTTAAATCTATGTACTTTTTATTATTATATAACACAAAATATTTATATAAAAATTTAATAACCTTAATGCAAAAGGCACTGACCAAACCTAGATCATACATATAAAGAAATGTATCCATACAAAGAAATAAGATTATCTACCGTCCCACACGTTCTCTGTGATCAAAGTGTCGAGAGGTCTAAATTGAATCAACGACCTGCCCTCAGGCTCAAAATAAATATGGACGGATCTCGGCAAAAAATGTACTTTTTTTTTCCAAATTCATATAAGAGAGGTTTATTTTTATTTTCTGATGGCGATCAGAAAATAAAGATAGACGTTGTGTAAGAATCCGTAAATTTGCCGTAAAGCATTATAGGTACCGACACTTCGTTCTTCATAGCTACCGACATTAACCCGAACCCAATGGTACGGGCCGAGGCTTTGAACTCATGATCACACGAATGTGAGTCGTCACCGCTTTAGTTTTTCAAAAATTTGGAAAAAAAATCCACTAGCTCGGCGGTGATGGAAAACATTGTGAGGAAATCTTCCAGTAAAAAAAAATGTGGAGTATGTGTATCCACAAATAAGCATAGGGCCCATGTGGAAGATTACGGCCCAAAATCCTCCAGTGATTGTGCCATGCGGTGGACGTTATAATAATAATGTATGATATTTTACAAATGTAATTCAATTTATATAATAATTTACTTGTCGTATATAAAATAATATCCATTAATAATATTTTCATATAAATATTTTATTAATTTTGAAATTGATATTGTAACTGACTTTTCGACAGCTGGGGCTACACGAATCATTCTAACACACTCGATTTGACGTAAGCATTCTTAAGAGCGGAATTTACGATACTGCCGCGAAGACTACTCAGATTTTATACGTTGTCGAAGAAACGGAGATTTTGGTAGGAGGAAATCGAGGAGTGAAGGTCAAGTATTTGTTTGATTGTTATAAAAATTGCGTATTGTGAGATTTGTTTAATAATAATAGTTTATTAAAATTCAAAATGCATCATGCATCATTTCAAAAAGTAAACTGTTTTTATGTTTTTATTTGATTATCACAATCATTATGCATAAACGTGATGCACTTGAATGTTTTACCACAATAACAATTTTATAGTAAGACCTTGATTTCTTAAATTTCGACCAAAAAATCCCCCGTAAACTAATAAAAAAACGTTTAAATTTAATTATTGCTTTGTCATCCAGGGATGACACAGGGAATCCTAGCCTATGCCATTGAATATGACGACTGTGGCGTAAGGCATACTATTTTTCTAATAAAACATTTATTTTTCTAAAATAAATAATTTCTTTTTTCTTTCTAAACCTTAATGGCAATTTAATTCAAAATGAAATTGAATTCAAGTTGTGAAACTTAAGACATCAATGACCTAACCATTGGAAAAATTTAAAACGAGCTTAGTTGGGCAGTTAAAGTTTCCTCGGCGTTGGGGGTAGTAGCAAACAAGTTTGAACGACTTTGTGAAACGAAAAGATATAAAACTGCAATTATCCGCAGTCTGCGGTTATTATCTAATTAAGTTGTTAGTTGGCTGCTTTAATAACCTAAGTTATAGGTTTTAGTTTGTGACTTTCACATTTGGACGCATATTTTATTCTTTTATGCCAATGGAGTCATAGGATAAGAAGAGCCTAAGAGCGAGCTTTGGGAGAGGTCTATATCCAGCATTGAAGACATATAGGTATATTCGGTATACCTACATGTACTTGGCCGTGAAGAGGTTGGCTTTAGAATAATAACATTCCATCTCTTCCGGTGGATGTCGTAAAAAGTGACAAAGAGTATTAATTATTATCAAATTCAGTTACTTTGGTGATCTTTTTTTTTCATAGATAGAACGAGCAGACAATCTCCCTGGTGGTAAGTGGTCTGGTAAGTATACCGTCTGTCGCTCATGGACATCCGCCATATATGCCAACATCACAGTCCAGAATGACAAACGTTAGCACACACCCCGGATCGCGCCGCTTACCTATGGAAATTTAAAAATGAATTTGGAATCGATTAACTAATTTAGCACATACAATTTAGGATTAATTAAATTTAGTTTATCAAAATTGTCTAGTAGTTATAAAAGTATTATGGATTTTGACGAGGTGATCACAATAATAATTTATTCCCGTTAGAAATTAAATACCCATCGACGGAAACTACAGGCCGAGACTAACAGATACTGAAAATAAACAAAATTGCCCACCTCTGAACCTCTAAACACTCCCAATCTACCAATATTACAGTCAACGCAAGATAATTCACTTTGATCCTTTATAACCAGCGAATGTGTTTTCCACAATGCTCCATAAACCGGTTTATTTGTTTGCTATTACAATAACGGTTGATATCAATACGTAAACATGACAATGTAGTGAATTGTATATTCAAATACCAGGTATATTCATTTAAACTTATTGCATTAAAAGGTACAAAAGCTTAACAATATTCTCTACCAATGAACACGTCGTTAAAGTATAGTACAAGCTATTCACCAATATTTCTTTCGCTGCATAACTTTTGAACCATAGATAAAAGACGCAAGTTCGTGAAATTGTATGCAAACCAAGCATGTCACGTCACGTGTTTCTTTTTATAAAAAAAGACGGCGGATGAGCATACAGTCCACCTGATGGTAAGTGGATAGACATCCGCGATAGATGCCAACATCAGTCCAAAATAATAAATGTTGGCACGCCCCCGGATGCGCTGCCTACCTTTGTAGATTAAGGAATGGATTTCCCAATCCATTCCTGTCCGTAACACCCTCTATAAGACCATATATAAAGTTTCCCAACCATACGGGAACTGGGAGAACAATTGTGTCAGTGGGTGAGTGAGAGAGTTGTAATTTAGCTTTGTATCTAGCCATAAATATTGTTACCAAGAAAATTGATATTTTTTTACAATATAATTTTATTAGAAGAATTTCTGTTATTTAGAAATAAATAGGCAAGCATTTTAAAAATATAATGTTTATTCAGTCACCATTTGCTTTTATACAATGTTTCAAACGTTGTGGCCAGTTTTTGTTTGAAACACGCACCTTTTCCATGGAAAAATTGGTAACTGCCAATATTATGGAATGTTTTAGGGATTCAATATGATTATGGTGTTAAGAACATGCCATGCTCTCTAAAACAGACCATAAATCATAATCGAGCGGATTAATATCGGGACTAGACGACAGCCAGTTTTCAGTTCGAATGAAGTCAAGAATATTCCTTTCTAGCCACGTCTGTTTTGAGCTAGCCTTATGACCCGGTGCTGAGTTATGCTGAAAGGACCGCTCTTGGTTATGGAACAGGGTGTTGTTAAGGGGCTTTGCGACCTTCTCAAGAATCGTATCTTGATACACTTGAGCCGACGTTTTAATACCCTTTTCACAAAACAGTTAACCCATTAGCATCCAGTAAAACTTTGTATTTCTCCGCGTGTTCTACTACATACTTATACAACGCGATTGCTGTACAGAACTATTCTTTACAATGCCCATCTCGGGTTATAATAACCGTAGGTATCGAAGTGCAATGTACTCGCTCTTCTTTGACAAGAACCCGTAACGTACGACGAGGTATACAAATCTATTTATCTCACGTAATCAATGGTTGTGGAAAAAACAAAAAAGGGAGTAGCCCCTTTGGTTCTCCGCTAGGCTAATTGGATATCTTCAAGAATTAAATTTTTCTGAAATCAATAACGAGCATGAACAACGTTTGGAAGATATTCTATAGTGCTATGAAAGTATGCGTGGATTACATGGAATTTAGTTTTTCTGAAAACAGTGAAGAGAAGGAACAGCATTTGACATACAAATACACCAGGCGGATATGAATAAATATCAGACAGGATAAAAGGCTGAAAGCGAGCGCATCCGTGAAATACATAATCTCGGTGCATATACAGGTGTTAAAAATATTTTACAGCTGCTTAGTCCCCGCGAGCGAATTTGCGGGTAAAAGCTAGTATTTAATATTTTCTTATAAATATATAAAAATTTGGTGTTGTGACAATGAATAAATAAACATATTTTCTTCTTTTTCTTTGAGATCCGGCCATAGCTTTGTCGAAGACTGTAATAAAAAACAGAAAAAATGTTCCGAAAACTTCACAAATAGCTCATTCCCCTATGGACTGAAGATAGAGACAATTAATCTCTGTGACGGAAACAGATGCTTGTAGTCCAGTCCCAAGAGCACACTGTCGGGATCTAGACCGATACTTGACACACTTGTCTTCCAAGTCAAAAGGCTTTGAACGCAATAATACATCGCTCGCTATCGTTGCTGTTGACGGCTGAACGGTCGATACACTCAGACGACCCAGTTTACAACCATCATCATAACTACAAAATCCTGGTTGCTTGTGGACAGGTAGTTTGTGACTGTGAATTTAAAAAAAAGTATAATAGTATGTAATAAATTACGTGTAATGCCCAAGGTTAATAATAAGCTACTATTGATCCAAGGTCCCACTGCTCTACATTCTCCGATCCTCGGTAAAGTTCCAGAAAGCGTCTTATTATTCAATTCGTATAACCACCTAATTTCAAAGCACCTAATTTCAATTCTATAAGACTTATAAATTTATAAGACAGTGGAGGGTAATTGGAACATTGATTGCAGTTAATTTCAGCGATAATTGATCGACAAGACAACTAACTAACCGGTGGTAGACTATAACATTGTTCGCGAGAGGTCGCTTAGCGGTCAGCCTTGTCTTAAATCAATATTGGTGTCTTATAAATTTAACAAATGCGTCAACACACCAATACATGGCCGTACACACGGAGAAATAGATAATTTTGCATTGTTCGCAGACTAGAAGCTTAACCGATTGAGTTACGGAAGCTATGAGAGTCGTCAGTAAAATTTTGTTACACATTCAGTTAATCAGTTAACGTCATGATCAGAGAGCCAGTTAACCTATGTGTACCTATTGTACATAGTGATCAAGGCCAGTAGCCTGCAAATGTCTCTATTTTGCCGTGTATACATTACTGACTATTACTACTACTACACTTACTTACTACTTACTACATACATAATTTCCATGATACGTCTCTTCATACCCAAAAGCCATATTGTTTTATGCATTCCATTATCATAAACTTTGCTGATTAACATTAAAAATACATCACCTTTGTTCCGGATAGCCTCTATAAGACACAGCTCGTCCATAAAAGTCTTGAAAGGTTTCTTAACAGCCTTCAGAGGGATGATTAATACCTCCAAACTTAACTTTCTTGCTCGGTGAAACTGCTATTAAATTATTTATTATTAAACGCAGAACATGTTAAACTTTAATTTACACCTCCTTTTATTAAAGAAGTTTCGAAGTTAGTAAAGAAGAATTTATGCTTGAATGCTTCTTCATGTTAGTTATTTGATACTTATTGTTTCTGATGAGTTTGTATTGGTAATAAACGAACAGTAAACCTTGTTTTACGAGCACCCGCGAGAAGAGATGGGGGCGTGCTATTTTATATCCGGCCTACAGCAAGCGGTCGTAAAATGTGAGTACGGAATAAGGGGCTACCACAAGCCCTGAGAAACTACACCAGCTCTAAAAGAGTGGACTCGTCAGCCCGCTTGGCCAGCGTGGCGTTAGGGCCATACATCCCTCATGTACAAGACAATGAGAATGAGGAGCCCCATGTCCAGCAGTGGATACTGAAAGGACTGGTTGCATTGCATTGCAAACCTTGTTTATCTTATCTTTTCTTATTTACAGATCAAACCAGAATTAGCCTTTTTCTTAGATTACGGAACGAATAACGGAAGGTATAATAATACTTTAACAGAATAGACGAGTACTCGAATGGAGATACTAAACTGGTATACTAAACTTGGGTGGGACGTCCTCAGGCCACGATTACTGACGATGAGAAAGTTGTCGCCGGTACCGGCTGAATGAGAGGAGCAGAAAGCCGAATTAAACTTCGAATTAAAACTAAACGATTAATTAAAAAAAAAAAATTGTAAAAAAAATGTTCCATGCTGAAATATCGCAAATGACAATATTTTTTCTAATTATTCATGACCATCTTACACTCTGGATTATCAACAGTCTTACAATATGTTTTTATTAATATATTATTGATTAGCTGTGCCCGGCATACGTTGTATGCCCGTCAATTTTTTTGCACATAATATATAGCCTATGTCCATCCGGAGTAATGTACCTTTCAAATAGTAAAATAATTTTTGAAATCGGATCAGTAGTTTCGGAGATTACCTCCTACATCCAAACTTACAAACTTTACCTCTTTATAATATTATTATAGATTTACCGCGGGAAAACTCATAGGTAAATATAAATGGAATACACACCTTAAAGCGACAGCTGAACGTTTCTCAGGAGTATAAGGTATACATATACGGGACTGGTTATGATGTTATGTCATTTGTTATTTCATATGTATTTCATCAAAAGTCGTAATTGACATTTAAAAGTCTGAAAACGTTGTCACGAAAGTTATAGGAACTTCAATAAACGAGCCGAAGTTATAGGATCCATCTATATATGGATACATACCTATGTATACCATCTATATACACCTATGTATACCATCTATATACACCTATGTATACCATCTATATACACCTATGTATACCATCTATATACACCTACGTATACCATCTATATACACCTATGTATACCATCTATATACACCTATGTATACATGGTATGCCTTTTTTATCTTAGAACACATGTTTTTGTTATTGTGATATAAAGAAGTTATTATCAAAAAAATACTTTTCACATTCGATTCCATGACTGTACATAACCGCCTACCAAGCGTGCGCACGGATCGCTGTAAAAGCAAAACTTGATCGGCAAAAATTGGACGCGACCGGGCGCCGATTGAGCTATGTAATTGGCCTAACAACCACGTCACGAGAATCCGAAGTTATAAAACATGATCTTCCAACCATTCCATATTCAAATCCTACGAATAAATTTCAACGAGCATTTAATGCCTCCCCGATTGGTCTGAACCAGAAATGTCACGTGACTTCTGATTTAAAAGGTTTTACTCTGGTCTCGATGTAGAGTTGGATTTGTCTGCGAGGGACTCATGTTACTCCCAACTCATAGACTACATATATCTAATTTAAAAGAAGGGACAAACTTACAATGTTTTGAGTTCCCGTATATTCACCACAGTTGTATCCACAGTTGTGGAATGAAGTACCAGCTGAGATATTTCCGTCATGCTACGACATGAGGCTTTTCAAGAGAGTTGTGAACAGGATTTTGCAAGGCCGGCGCAAGCCCCCTGGTGCTGCAGGTGTCCATGGGCGGCGGTGACCACTTACCATCACGTGGCCCGCCCTCTCGTCTACCATACATTGGATAAAAACAAAATTCACTACAGCAAGCTGTACGTCACTGCGTGTCGGAAGTTGGCACTAAGCTCCTCTTCTTGTACCGCTCGTTCAGTCTGTTCCGACCCATGACGCATTCACGAACTTGTGTTGATTATGTTTATGGATACTACCAGTCACCTTCTAATGTTAGGCGTAACCAAACGCACGACATATATTTGCAAACACAAGAGCCACTTATGTTATAGTCCTTCCATCTCACGAAGGAGGATTACTCTTAGTGGTGGCTGTGCTCGTACATGTAGGTACATCGTTTCAAAGTGCACCGCGGCGTCGCGAACCCGACTGTGCGTTCTCAAGTTTACTCACACTAAAACAATGTATATAAACGAGCACAACCACTTCTAATTGTAACCCGCCTCCGTGAGATGAAAGAACTATACTTATATATACAAGCATCGCATACGCAAGAGCCACTCATTGTAATATACATGGGAGCAAAACCCAACACTACTTGGTTAGGCCCGCACAGAATTTATGGCGGGCCGGCCGCGGGGTCGCAGCAATATGCACAAATCCTTTGATATATCATTGGCCCTTTATATTTCATCTGTGCTGTTGGCATATTGGGCAGGAATGACTTCTGTTATGTGACTAATAATTCACACCGTTATAAGCTGGATCAAGAAATAACACTGATGACATTTTCCAATCAGATAAATTTTATAATTTTCTGTACGTTTTAGAAATTTTGGCAATTGGCATGGATCATGTGCTTTACATAATCTACTAAAACGTATCATACATGGTCATGGTGTTGGTCGGCTTTATAAAACGTTATTATTATTTTAAATGAGTTTTGGACTTCCTCGCCTCTCGCTCTATTGGTTAAAATGAAGAGAGAACAAAATACGTAAGAGCGACATCTTTTTTTCTTCGTTAATTTTGTTTTACTAATTAAATTATTAAATAATATTAGTCGGGTCGATGTCGGTGGTGGATAGATACGTCGAGAAATGTAGTCGGGCGAAGGTATGTCTTTTATATATTTTTTATAAAAATAAATTGGCAGACGAGCAGAGAGTACAGTTGTAAGTGGATATTACCGCCATTGGATATCTGCGATAAAAGCCGACATCGGCTTAGAATGACAAACATTGGCACACTCCCGAATGCGCTTTCCTACCTTTGGAGATTTAAGAATCGATTTGAATTGATGAAAGGTTTGGAAAAATGGGGACAAATAGGATAGGACGGGATGGGAATCGGCTCCGGCATGTCTCACTCACTATAGAAAAACTTACGTACATTGGGGACTGAGATAAAATGGGAAATGCAGTACATTGTACCGTTGTCTTCTGTGAGAGAGCAGTAACTTGGCCCGTCGAGTACGCTCAGCTGCTTTAGGATTGCAGCGCGCATCCAACCCTTACAAAGAATAATGTCTAATTTTTGCTAGTGTAAACGAATATGCCTATATCGAAGTGTATACATTTATACAGGAAGGATTGGTCTCAATTATATTGAAATTTAACGACATAGTCCTGTTATTGTACTTCAATAACGTGACAATTCAAAGCTATAATTTTGTTATGGCTGTGTCGTTGTAACGGAAAACAAATCATTGCAGCGATACTTCACTTTTGTGATGTAGTACAAAGTAGACCTGACATTTTGCTATGGATATATTGTTTACCTTAAAGGTTCACGTGTCGGCAAGCTGCACCGCAGCGCATAACATTGCACTTCAGGCGCACGGCATAACATTGCATTTATGAGCTGGCCCGCCTCAATGTGTGTGAGCGGTAGCAGTTAACGAACGCAAATCGAGAGTTATTAGCTGTGCGACGATGTGAAGGATTGAATATCAACAGCTAACTGACTTAAATTATTGCGTAGAGCGGCGAGCGGCGGCCCGCCGCGTCTGTAATATATGTTGTCACAGTTTTGCAGTACGATGCTCTGCGGCGAGAAGCGGCTGTAATGTGTGCGAGCCTTCATGGTGGCAGTCCAAATTTACTAGGCGCGGACCCTGTAGTGGCACAGCCGATGGTGATATATTGTCGCAAAAACAATTTTATGAAAAAATGCATAGCAATAAAAGAACTCTATTAGCATAAAAGGCTTGCCAAAAATGCTATAAAAAGTAAATAAAGGGTTATCCGAGCCATCTATTACTTCCGCCCTCCGTATGTACAGTTTTTGCCGTTAAATCCGACGTATATTTTCGCCGTGCAATTTGCAAAGCGTCGCGTGGCAGCGCTGATTTATTCACCTACTGCATTGGGGCTCTCATCTCATATCACTTTGTACGGATTTTTCGCAGTTTTTGCTAGTGTTTATTGTATTTTTTCACATTACCTTCACGGCATTTTTGCAGATATTTTCGTCGTGTTTGCAAAGCGTCAAATTGCTGAAGTGAGGACTGGCTGGTATTCTTTCTAGAAGAACCATAGCTGACGTTGCAAGCTGGTTGCGTAATTACGCGACACCGAGGAAATACATACTTTTAAGCGACCACTTACGACTTTCGACACCTTAATCTATCATTAGAGATTACTTTTAAATCGCAATATTTTTATTTAATTTTATTTACTTCTCATTACTAAAACTATATTCGTGTAATAAGTTCTTTAGGAAAGCTATAAATCAAATCCTGCAAGGTCCTGCACGCACCCTTTTAGTTTGGCAGGTGTTTATAAGGTATTAAGTAAAACAAAAAAAAAATTCAAAAACACATATGTGCTCTCGGGGGACTGTGAACGATATATTTTCATTTGCGCTTTAAAGTTCCAACTGTAATGTTAATCGTGTCCCTACTCATCCTTCTTATCCCAGGACGCAAATTTGTCATTGTGACTACAAGCAAGGCCACACTTGACGGTAACCACTGCTGTTCACATAGGTTTGAATAAATAACGTCACACTCAATGACCCACACTAGGTTTCCCTGTGTTGTGGGACCGAACAAATATATCAAAAGAAAACAAGACAGTAACGGACATTGTAATATATGAATTACACGCATTGTTACAATGCCAGACCCGAACAAACATTTGTCTTTAAACAAATGTGCTGCATTTCCCAATTGTAGTCCTATTTCGGTGGTGTATGCTCCATTGCCACCTCTTTTCCATAAAAACATGAATGTCCGACCGGGAAACAAATCCGGAACCTTTTTCACAGCAGTTTCAAGCAAGTTTTCCAATACCAACTAGGTTAATTGATCATCATGCCTCTTATGAATGGTTGCGTTTTGCTATTCTTATTGCCATTTATCAAAGGTCGCAATCATCATAACGTACTTTAGAAGCTGCAGCATGGAATAGTGTTCAAGTTCATACTACTGGTGTAAATTCTTTAGTCTGGATGTTCTTTATCTTATAGGCCTCTTCTTGCCCTAGTTCTTGCCTACAATAATAATAAATTTCTCCAGAATATGGTCGATTCTTAAACTTAAACTAATTAATAATCCAACATATTCTCAAGCTTAAGTCGGTGTGAGATTTATAATAAATTTAATAGCATGCTCTTTATTTATAAATCTTTCATAAAATAATAAAAATGTAAGTAGGTAGTATGTATAATTGTCTATACTTTTTGACGAAAAGCTCATGTACGCGAACCTACTAGTTTTTACATGAAACGATGTATATCACCATCTCATCCATTCCTGCGGGTGTCGTAAAAGGTGACTAAGGGATAACAAAGCTGCTACACAAGCCCTGGGGAACTACAGCACCTCTAAAAGAATAGGACTCGCCAATCCACTCGGACAGGGTGGATGCATGAGAAGGCCTATGTCCAGCAATGGATACTGAAAGAGTTGGTTGCATTGCATTACATATAATTTGTCCCTCAAAAACTCGTCAACTGAATAATATAATTTATCTATTGTAAGAATTTGAGATAATTAATAAGACATTTAATATCATAGACAATAGTTGAGTAGTATTTACATATAAGTTAAAAGTATCTTAATTGACCGGCGCACGCGCTATTCTTGGATTGGTCCGCCCTTCGCTCGTTGAGTGCGCAGGCGTAAGGGAAGGGATCTGCCATCTTGAAACGAGATTGTAAAAGGAGTGATAGCACGTGCGCGCAGGACAGATTTACCTTAGCATGCAATTGAGCAGGACATGAAAGTGTAATTATAGCATTGGTTAATAAAAGTGTATAATAAACAAATTGGTGTATACTTGAAAATCCTACACTATTTACTTTTAAAGTAACTATTTAAACGACAATTCTTTGATATTATTAGGTATATAATTATTTGTCGCCACGTTGCTAGTTTCTCCGACCAACGATCCCATATTTTCGACACCTAAAAGAACAGAGAACCAAGAATCATTTCATGCTTCTTTTTTTCGGAGAACAAAGACTTTAAAAATACATTGGCATTTTTAAATTTGACCCATTATTTCTCTTTATAACGTACTAGCAAAACCCGGCAGACGTTGTCCTGCCATAGAAGTTGATGTGCTGCAGCGCCATCTAGTGGCGAGTTACAACAAAGTCAATAGCTCTAAAATATTTTTCGTGCTCAAATACCTATGTATACCAATTTTCATGGCGATCGGTTGAACGGTATAGGAGTTGATGTGCTGCAGCGCCATCTAGTGGTGAGTTACAACAAAGTGGTTAGCAAAAAAAACATGAATAAATGAATAAATACATATATGTGCCAACTTTCATGGTGATCGGTCAAATGGTGTCGAAGTGTATTAACATCAGATATACCAGCATCCTCTTTTATATATATACCGTTATTCTACTGCATTTCTTTGGTGAAAACTAACATTTCCACGAAGGAAATTCGGTGTTAACGGGCTGGGCTGCAGATATGTTTTATTTAATATTGTATAAATTTATTTATTATATAAAGTCTTCATTAATTTTATTTATTTATTTACTTCGGGCAACAAAAGGCCCATAAAAAACAAAACAAATAAAAAAAACAAGAAATAATTATTAAATATATTATTATAAAGAGCGGCGATACCCTAGGAGTATCTATACTCGACTCACATGAATGTGGTCGTGAGTTCAAATCCTCGACCCGTACCACTAAGTTTCTACTTAAATACGGATTTTTTTTAAAGGTTCACTTCACTAGCTCCAGAAATAAAAGAAATATCTGCAGTAGCTATGTGTAATATGTATCCACCAATCGGCACTGGGCCCGCGTGGTGGATTACATTCCGAAACCCCCCAGGGATTTACTAGGGGAGGCCTGTGCCCTACAGCGGGACATTTAAGGATGATACAAGTACAAGTACATATGATTATAAAAATATGACATAATGAACTAACCACTTATATCCTAAAGTCCTCTGGAATGAAGTCGCGGGCACAGGTAGTTTCATTTAATAAATGTGACATTTCTCAACTAAAAGTGATTTCAGGAGAGTGTCAATTTATTTAGATCGCTTCTGAGACTCCTTTGAGAGCTGTTCCGAAGAATTTAACTTGCAGAAACTTACAAAGTGCCATACTAAAGTTTGTTTAGAAGCGACAGCACTCTTGAAGTTCCTTTTAATAGTAGACTTATTTATTTACGCAACTTATGAAATGATTTGACATTCAAAAACTATAAAGATTAAAAATCTGTATTTTGTGTTTGTAATATACTGGTAGTACACTAGTACTATTTTGTATTGTATTGTTTGTACTAGATTTGTATATTGTACTTTGTATTTCCCTCCACGTTTGTAATAATAATAATAGTCATAAATAAATTTATTTCAGACCGTATATGTCATTACTGATGATACATACACAATACACACATACAAAGAATTTTAATAATTAGTTTTTGGTGTACCATAAAGTGTCTTTTTTTAAGGACGAAGGCGGCAGACAAGCATACAGTCCACCTGATGGTAAATAGATACTGTCGCCCATAGATATATATATAAATACATATAACCTATCTGCCTAGTAACTTTATTTCATCTGTTTGTTACATGAAAATATTACAGAATGAGACTTCATGAAGTAACAGCAAACTCTAGGGAGATATTAAAGACGAAAAGATTTTGCGGCAGAAAGTTCTGGAATACGCTTACAAGTAGTTTCATCATCTTTCATATACACTCCCACCAGTTTTAAGTTTTGAATATCTCGTCGACTGTATCCAACTTGAATTTACTGTGAATATTTGTGTGCAAAAGTTAAAAGTATTCCTACGATTCAGCTGTCGAAAGCTTCTATACTAGAGTAAGATAAATCGTCTACAACGATTTTCCAATATCGATTAATGTTACTGATCTATGAATATAATAAAATCGTTACAAAGCCGTGTTAGACTAAGTCTAAGGGTTCCCCGCGGATAGACCGGCGGAAGGAACGGACCTCGGCTTAGAGCGTTGCTGTTGGAGGGCACCGCGGGATCGCGAGTCGGTGAGAAATCAGCTTGTATCCTGTATTAATATCCTGTGTTAATCCTAAGACAATCTTTATCATTCACGACTTTATGCTTGTTTGTGTTATTGGTCATAAGTCATAACATAACACACGTAACATGTTACAGAGAGACTGTTATCAGTGACACGTTTATTAAATGTATCAGTAACGTTTAACCGGATTAACAAAAGTTTAAAATCTTAAAGCATATCGAACAATACATACAGCAAAGGGTTGTTTATATTTATATAGATAATATAACATAGTCTGGAACCATACCTTAAATAATAATCTTTATTTTCAAGTAACAAGACTCAGAATGGTTTGTCACATTGTAGCTTGAAAGCTATGTTCATACTTTTTATTATAATTTGAGTTTTACAAAAATGTGTCAATCACTGCTGCAGTGTTCAAATCCCGTGGAAACACTGAAGCTGTTCGCATAAGAGCTGTTCAGTGTGCTCGCGAACATGCCCAAGACTCTTGTTGATGCTGGCTCACATTCTGTGCGCCAGGAGTCTACTCCGAAAACACGAAAAGTGAAGTTTCGCTTTTTGTATTTCATTCTTATATTTCGGTAGATTCCTACCACGAAAACGTTTACTACGATATATCGGCCCGAACAAAGTTAATTTGAAATTTGAAACTACTTCGATCACATGATCGCATTGACGACCTACAGGAAGTACCTGTTCCTACACTAAAATATAAAAGGTAATTAATAGTAACAATTAACAAACAAACAGTAGTTAAAACATGTATAGTTGAAACATTAGTACAGCGATATCCCGGGCAGTTCATTTAGCATTGTCGCCCGTGTCGCGTGTCTATTCATTCAGTTGAACGGTAAAGCCTACCTGTCTACCAATACATACAGCAAAAAGTAGGTTACCTTAATTCCTGTCTAGTTAAAAATTACTACAGCAATTACCCTGGCAATTCATTAGGAGTTATCTTTCGCTAATCATCACAAACCTGACAAACTATCAGTCTATGTTTAACCGTCTACTTGAACTGTAAAGCCAGGCCAATGAAAAGTATTGTAAAGCCAGGCCACTGTAAAGCCAGCCAGGCCAAAACCACATATGTCTGTCTCTCACCTCCGCGCACCCGCTCCACACACACATGGGGTGAGTACCCCACACACACGTATATTGCATGGCGCTGATGATTTAAAGCACACAAACTACTTTGACCCGTCTGGTTTTTGAAATTTATATCTGGTGGTAAAGCGCCACTAACAGTACTTACGAGTAGTGTTAGTGAGTATTATAATAAAGAGTAATTCAGCTTCAAATAAATAATAATCGAAATGTAAGCATGACGCGCTCTACTATTTTCTATGAGGGATAGGCGCGGAGTGCAGGGAGCTTAGTTTCAACATCAGTTTCAGTGTCGAGTCGACCACGACTCATACTACATGGTTTGTTTAGTTCACGTCACTGCGAAATCCAATCGTGAAAATTGCTCGACTTTTTTTACAATAAATACAGTGATCTATAAATTTAATTGACTTGATACAGATACAGTTCTTTATTATAAGATACCTGTTAAAATATAGTTAAATATATTTTATTTTTGAAACATACTCGTACAGTTTTGCAAATCGGACTTAAATCTTATCTATCTTTTGTCATACTAATAGTAAATTTGAGATGTTTTAATTAAGACTCACGATTTAAATTATTGTTATTAGCAAAGTATTGTATAGTGAACTGTAAAATTATATGTCAAATTTAAATTAATAACATGTTTTTTCATTTAAACAATATGTCTGCTTAATAGTAGTTACTTTAAGTAAAAAATAAGTAATAAAGTAGAGCATCTTTCCATTCCGCGACATAGTGCGTATCGATAGAACTCCCACACTTGCACTGTAAGCGCTTCAAATAAAAGTGGGACGCGTATTCATGAAACGCATGGACTATATGAATGGTATTCTTTCTATATACATTCACTTCTAACAATATTTTTTTGAAATAAATTTTACACATGGATATTGTAAATATACACGAATTTATTGTAGGTATACTTACGCGAACAACATAATATAATAAAGTCAGAGATGATGCAATTGAAGGCATTACCGCTTAAATTTTATCTTCCAGGCAACACAACATAACAGGCAATAATAAGTAAATATATAAATAAATACATATTGAGATGTATGCGCTCTCTAGACGTCACGAACTGCCTCAGACAGAACTAATCAAATCAAGCCAAATTATATGACACCATGTCACTAGATGTCACTAGCGCTTGTCGAAATCGTTACGAATACAACATAGATGTTTGCATGGATTCCTGTAAATTGCGACGTAAATTACTTCTACAAAAATGCTGTTACGCTACTGTTACTTTTATACATACATATGTCTAGGTGTTGTAGCAGTGCCTAGCTTTAGGCATTTCCATTTGTAGGCTGCAATCGGTTTGTAGAAATCACAGAGTTGCTCAGCAGCGAAATGTGTTTCGAATTAAATTGCATTTAAATTGTGAAGCATAGACAAATAGGACAAAACATTGCAGTATTTTTTCCTGAATTCGTGAATCAGAGAAAAGTTTATTTGATACTGTTATAATAATAACCATATCGTACTCGTAAAATCAAAATAATAAGTTTAAATATAATATTAAAATTATTATCAAGTGCCAGTTCAGAACATTTCAAGAAGGTTAAAAATATATAATATGAAAAGCTTATATTATTATTAAGCTTATACTTTATATTATTTAAATTATGTCTACATAGACATTATAACTATTATAAAGGAAAATGTCTCATTAATTAATGTTAATTAATATGTATAATCCACATAAAGAACTCAATACAATACATACATACCTGAATACATACAATTATATTCTACAAATAATCGTACTTCTGTATACATACCCATTTGTTATTGCCAATATAAACAGTATTCAGTGACATTATAAACGTAATTCCGCCTTGAAAGCAAAATCCTTCTAAGTATCTTATATTCCTTCACAGAAGGTTTATGTAAGCTTCGTGCTATAGGTATTCTGTCTCCATCTTTCAAAAAGGTTGACCTCAGTTTGTTCATTCGGCCCTTACGTAAGTACCTCAGTACATCGTTCGAACAAGCTATTCTCAATGTCCTATAAAGGAAATGATCCAGTAAATTCACCGTCCATGTTATTAGCCACATGGATAGGGGCTCAATTTTGTCGAAATACTCTCACTTAAAATCGAGCGAAAGTAATTCTATTAAAAAAGTATCCGATACTCTAGCGATTGAAGCACCACTTTATTGAAGAAGCTACAACCACCATTGAAGCTACTGCTTTGTTCGGTTAAAAATGCACTGGACTAGTCTATGGTTATAAAATACTCATAAATATCTTATAATACTAGCTGTTGCCCGCGACTTCGTCCGCGTGGACTTTAGTTTATAAACACCGTCTTTACCTTCTTAGGGGTATCGTGTATGGGGTATGTGATCGTTTTCAAAAACGATCACACACATTATTTGTTGTAGCTTATTTTTTATGAACTGATTGAAATAAAACAAACACTAAATTTTAAGTGAAGCTTACCACAATATATTAGTGAAAACCGCACCCAAATCGGTTAAGCCGTTTATAAGATTAGCGCGCACAAACGCACAGACAAACGGACAAAAATTCTAACAATCATTGTTTTGAGTTCTATTGCGTTGATAAAGGCCCCCAATAATATTTTTCTCATATATCTTCCATGTACAGACAGCGATCAGTTACATTTTTATTATATGTATTGATGATATAGATATAGATACATACGTCGGAGATGGAAAACAAAGGGTAGATTTCGATTAGTTTATTTTAACTGTTACTAGTGAGAGATTCCCCCTTGCCTCTGGCTCAAGAGATCTCAAGAAACTTACTAGTGATAATATATACTTTCCAAATTTTTTCTGTTCCTTTTTGTTTCAGTTAGGCTCATAATAGCTGCTCAATTTCTTCGAGACACTAATCTTATAAGTGAGCTAAGGGAACATTGTTAAAAAGTATCCGATACACGAATAAACGAAATATCAGTTGAGGGATTTCATCAGGTTGAAATTACACCTAAACTACTTTAGACTGTTCTATATTTTTTGTCTTCTATGTTTACTTGAGGAATAAGATTTAATTTATTACAGGGGAAGAAATTCAACTCCGATGAGGCAGTGAAAAACGCCTTCAGAGAATTCATCGATTTCCGTCCCCAGGAGTTCAATCAACTCCCATTAAAATGGTAAAAGTGCATTGATAATAATGGACAATATTTCGATTAATTAAATATATAATTTTCATACAAAAAGATGTTTTGATGTTGTCCATTTAAACCGCAATTTCACTGGTAAGGATCTACTCGTAATAGTAATTTTTACATCAAAACAAAATGGTATTTTGGAATGTAATAATTACGTAAAATTAATGTTATTTTAACCAATTTGAAAAAAAAACAATGAATTTGCTACCTATACCCTCTCAATAGAGTATTAGAATAATTTAAAAAAAAAAACAATTAATTTTATGTACAGCCCTTTTTTCGTCAACTGCTGGTCTCCCCGTGCACATTGTCGTGTGCGTGAAGGATGTATGACCTTGATACGCCACGCTGGCCAGGCGGATTTACAAGTCTACTCGTTTA
The DNA here is from genome assembly GCA_943735995.1 of Sesia bembeciformis. Lineage (NCBI taxonomy): Eukaryota > Metazoa > Arthropoda > Insecta > Lepidoptera > Sesiidae > Sesia > Sesia bembeciformis. The sequence goes on along the minus strand of OX031028.1, from coordinate 3,844,579 downwards.
GAACTTTGTGGTAGCCTTTTACGACATCCATGAAAAGAGATGGAGCCGGCACCGCACGACCATCTATTGACTATATTAAAACAACTTAGAAATAGTACACTACTCGTAGTTGTTTTAGGAAACGTTTCCTTTAGCCTTGAACGTTGAAGGAAAAATTAAGTCGGTTTCACATTACCATACAAAGTTAGCGTGAGTTGAATTACAAATAAGAACGATAAAGAAACCATATTAAGATAATGACGTATGATTAGTCGGAAATTTTCCTGTTTTTTCATATCAGATTGTGATAAATCTAGTGACGAAGTAAAAATAATATTGTGAGGGTTATCAATCCAAAAAAATGGGTAAATATTTCCTACCTTGTGGGCACCATATCCATAACTTTTATCGTCCACTGCGAGACTGGTATGGACTTAAAACGGCACGCCGGCCAAGCGGGTTGATGTGTCCACTCTTAATCAGAGGGTCAGGCGCAGTCAAGGCTTGCGGTAGCGGCTTTGTTAGCCCTTAGTCGCCTTATACGACACCCTCAGAAAGGGATGATGTGATGCTATCTAAACCTTGCCTATGTACCTAGTAATTGAATTACTCAACTTTTAATTAGATCTTAATTTACTAGCTGTTATCCGCGGCTTAAAGTTGTGATAAACTAGGGTTATCTACTTTCGATTCTCACTCATGATGTCCTGAGTTTAAATCCTCTCGGCTCATACCACTGAGTTTCAGCTTTAAAATTATCACAAGATCGATCGGCAGCGAGGGAAAACATCGTGAAAAAACCTGCATGCTTGAGATATAAAATAAATATCTAGCATGTGTATTTTACCAATCTACACTGGGTCGTCGCGGTGGATTCTGGATCGAAATCTCCCCCTGATCTACTAGGGGAAGCCGGTGAATTTCATTAGGACATTATAGCCTAATATCGTATGGACGGCTTTGCCCACATCGCAACCAATGCAACCAGCCCTTTCAGTATCCACAGCTGGCCATGGGCCTCAACATGCATATTGTCTTGTGCAGGAGGGATGTATGGCCTTAAAACGCCACGCCGCCCAAGCGGGTTGGTGAGTCCATTATTTTAAAGGTGATGTAGTTCTTTACCGCTTGTGGTAGCGGTTTTGTTATCGACCACATTAATCCGGTTATTTCCCTTAAAAAATTGTAGCGATTCATCGATTTATTGCAACCATTCCAGCAGCTTGCGACTTTTCTACGACGTACGTGACCTGTCCCTTTCCAAGTGGAAATAAGCGAAATAAGCTTACTTAATATTAAACATGTGAAATTTTAAGTAAGCGTTAATATTTTTCATGTTCAATATCGTACATAATTCGATTCGCAATGAAACCCATATCTATTCAGTATTCCCAGATGACGCCTGTTGCAACCACGCTTTTGATTGTCTATCAGCACTTGATTGTCAATAAGGCCATCAATAGGACGATGTAATTGCGACCAATTTTCGAATAATTGCTTCGATTAAAGCGAGCCCGCTCAATGGTGTAAGGAAATTAATTACAACTCGTGTCTCTTGATATATGAAGCACGTTTGGTAGTCTGCTTATCTGTTTATATGTTTATCTGTCCATCTCTCCGTCTGTATGTTTGTCTTGGTCGCGCTTGAGTCAGTTTTGTTGCAATTTTTAGTGCTGTGTTTGAAATGAAACGTTTTGGGTACATTTTATCACAATGAGTGCAGTAGTTTAGAAAATAAAGCAATGGTCGTCACAGTGGTGTTGGTATAACATGGTAGAAACGTTTAAGGAAGTTACTTATAAGTATATAGGTATATAAATATATATATAGCTAGTTATATACTTATAAGTATATAACTAGACACATTAATAAAATAATTTTCTATACTGAAGAAGGAGACTCGCGTGCAAATGCTAGTTTATACTAATATAATAAAGAGGTAAAATCGTGTGTTTGTTTGTATGTTGGGGGTAATCTCTGGAACTACTGAACCGATTTCAAAAATTCTTTCACAAATAGGAAGCTACATTATCCGTGTTTAATATAAGCTACATATTATTTTGAAATTTTGAAAAAAAAATTAAAAAATAAACTTATAAATTGAAGCGAAGCGAGGGCGGGTCGCTATGTAACATAATATGCGTGGGTGCACAAGGAAATCGTAAACTAGCGAATAATTATTGTGGCAGAAGGAAGCTAAACTATATACATAACATGTATATATGTATATATTATATTGCTGTATGATACTGTGATAGGGCAGAAGAATGTTGGTATAACACAGGTTAGGTACCTTTGAAACCATCACAATAGATGCAGAATGGTCACAGTGGTGCGAGATTTAATTGACTCGCAGAGCCCCTAAATCTCAATAAAAAAATACCTTTGGAACTAATTGTTTCAACGCACTGTGTTCAACATTTTTTGTGTGATACGCCCAAATTATTTTCCATTATCTTTCTGTATATAAGTATAAATATGTATGTATATGTATGTATGTATCTATGAATGTATATACAGACATTATTTCCTATTGCACCATCTACCTCTATTTCGTCTACTGACTTCTCTTCACCACATAAAGGTTGCCGGCAAGAAATCACTTTAGCGATAAGGCCGCCGGTTGTACTTCTAATAAATTGTACTTTGTATTACTCTTGTAATTTGTATTTGTATTAGTTTGTGTTTTAGGTGTAAAAGAAACTGTATCTATCTATATATTCCTAACCTCCAGCGCATCCGGATTCGTGCCAACGTTTGTCATTTTGGATTGATGTTGGTATGTATCACGGATGACCAACATCAATCCAGAATGACAAACGTCGGCTCAAGTCTAACGTCTTCTTTACATAAAAAAAATACCGATCGCTGAACACGATGACTCACAAGTATTTTTTTTCTTCATTTATGGCAGTGTCAATTTTTATTCGTTTTTTTTTGAGTCGCTTAGTAAAACGATAGTAGGTTTACTGGGGATATAAGAGGACTCCTTGGAAACACATGAAAAATGCACTCCAACACTCTTATTTGATTGACACAAACACCACGCACGAAAAACACTTTGAAGTTTACTAAACTATCACTAGTACCTAAACCACAGAAAGCCTCATACACAATTTTTACAATAATCAAACGAAATCTCAACTTTTCAGTTGCCGAAAATATCACCTTAAAGATTATTTTTATTACATTTGTTCTAAGTTGAATTACAGCGGCGCACACGCGACAACGACGTCTACATCGATATATTATAATAAGCACATCACGTGTTATTTCTTCTAGATCCATTGTCACACTGACTGTTCTCGCTTGTTTGTAGCTAGACCTCAGAAGTTGCTGCAACTTGTTTGGTTGCTGCACCGTGACTTAGCTTACCGAAAGTCTGCACTGTGACTTAGCCTACCTACTTTGTGTCGGCCCATTATTATTATAGATCTAGTAACTATAGTTATAGGGGTCCGTCATTCAAGTAAGGGTCACCCTAATAAATAGGTGAGCGACATCGAACCCGTCAACCTCGGCTGCTTCACTGTCGTCTCATTGTGACGATATTGAAACCTTTCCTGATATATTGTACGCCTTTCTAGAACATTTTGCGAAAGGACGTCACGTGCCGGTGATTCTTGAATGTACACCTTCTTGAATTTTTTTGCGGACGTCACATGGTGCCTATATTGTAGTGTAAAAGTTGTGGATTAAGTAAAACATATTTTATGGTATTCATAACACCCTAATTCGCCGATACTAGCGTCCACCTCGATATTATACATATGTCCTCCTAAGAAAAACAGGCGTTAGTAACATTTTTAACGAAAGTAAAAATAAACTGAGAGTACAAACAACGGTTATTTCTTTTTGTTTCATCCAGAACTCCAAGTTTTTAGCTTGATTTTAAATTAATGAACATTGTACCAAAATTTATTGCATTTTACTCGATTATCATCCAAGTGCACTTGTGCCTTCGAATGACGTCAAGACTTTTTTTTTATAGAAAAAAAGGCGGCAGGCAAGCATACAGTCCACCTGATGGTAAGTGGATACTGTCGTCCATAGACATCCGCGATACATGCCTACATCAGTCCAGAATGACAAACGTTGGCACGCTCCCGGATGCGGTGTCTACCTTTCCAGATTAAGGAATGGATTGGGAAAATGGGGAGGGATAGGATGGAATGGGAATGGGCTCTGGCATATCTCACTCACCACCGAAACACGTACGTACATTGGGGAAATACGATAAAATAGGAAATGCAGTACATTTCAAGGTAGTCATCTGTGAGAGAGGGGTAACGTGGCCAGTCGAGTGCGCTCAGTGGCTGTAGGAATGTAGTATACGCTCTCCCCCTACAAATTTTACAATTGTCGAATTTTTATACGAAAAGCCAATTGTTTTCAGTATCCTTGATAATGATGATTTTTGGCCACTAAACAGATCACTAACTTTCTCCATGTTGGAATTTCTTTCCGTAAATAATTGTCATATATATGACGGCGAATAGTGTCAATGTCAAAGCTATCGACTGTTTTCATGGGACAGGTCTTCATTTTTCCTTGGTGTAGAAGGCTTATTCGTTTCCATGCCGCAGCTGCCGTAGACTTCGGGTTTTGGACAGATTTTGGACACGATTGGAGCACTAATATTTAGAGTTGCCGCAACACGCTCATGCACTTGCGACAATGGTATGAGGAGGCCGCCATTTTGATTTTCCCTTTCAAACAATTCACGAAGTTGTACCACGAATTCCCTTGTCTGTCCTTTCAGCAACATTCCCTTTGCCATTTGTAAATGTACTTTTAAGGAGAACAAGTACTCAACTCGACTTTAGAAACACAAATACAATTCCAAAACTATGTTGGCCAATACGTTATAAGGATTTTTTTGAATCGTAGGCGTATCTTTTTACATTACATAATTTTGAATACCCACAACTGATTGAACAAAATTTTTAAAAGAATAGAAAAAAGGACAGAATAGTCCGTATAGCAAGCCCGGCTTACCGCACACGTTCGCACCGTGAAATTGAGTTAACTTCAAACAAAATAAGTGGGACCGACGCCTATCAGCATGAAGCAATTTAGTGTAAATTAATAGGCACGGGAAAACTATTGCGTAGCGAACAGTGTGTTTGAGATGCAAAATGTATATGAAAATAAATATTGTTACAGAGTAAAAAGTAGGTAAACTACATCACTATTTCTCCATACAAGTCTGGCATAATTTTTTTTTTGATGCAGCCACCAATTATATTTGGAGGATTGAAAATTGAAAGACTATGTACACATACGAATTTTTTATTTTAGGTAAAATAAGAATTACATTGATTAAAAATCGACAAGTTTTAGTTTTGTTACTTTTCTATTATTTTAAAGTAGTTACATTATAGTTTTACATTTTTTTATTGTAGACGCATGAATAGTATAAAAGATAAATATAAAATACGTATCAATTATTTCACATATTTTGAAAAAAAAAGTAATCCAAAGCATGTCTGGTTCCGTGGTATAGATAAGGTTACATATCTCACATTACTGTTGTGATCATTTTGATTATTTATACAAAAAATTCATTATATTCCGTAAATAGATATATACACTTTTAAATTGACTGCAGTTTTGCCGTCTTTTAACCGCCGCCATTGGTCGAGTAAGGATAGAGTTGCTAGCCTTTTACCAAAGTCTTGCCACTTTCAAGTCCTTTATTGTCCCGACGCAACACCTAGAGACGTACACAAGGACAAATTTAGCCGAATAACGTAAAAAAAATGAAAGTTAGTCTTAATAACCTCGCAAAGTAATTTTAATTAAGCTTGAAGTCAAAGAAAAGGTTTAAAGGAATCTTTGAAATAATGAGGTGCTCAAAATTCTACTTTTTGCTAAAATTTGAGGGTTCCCTCGGTCCCATTTAGCGGTTACGCCAGATGAGTTTCCGTGACCGGAATGTGTGACCTCTGACTAGCCTTTCAGTGTCAGTTTCCTTCTTACTGGAGTATTAGTTTTTCGGGAGATTAGGAGGGTCTCTTAAGACTGGTGGTGCATTACACTTGTGAAATGTTTGGGGAAATGTGTGAGAAATAATTCAATTAGTGGCCGGCAGTAAACAAGTGAGTATTTTTCAGTAATGTTCTTTATAAAAATTCGAATGTGGTGTTGGTTCATTTAGCGTTGGGTTTTGCAATTACATTTTTATGTTTTTACTTATATAGAGGCTCTATATAGTATATAAGAAAATAGCAACACGACGTACAGACACAAACTAGTAATAAAAACGCTTGTGCATGCATAGTTTTCGTAAATAAAAATTAATGTATGAACATATGTCGCGGCGACAAAAATTTCTCCAAGATCAACATAATGCTAAGGGAACAGAATAAACGACATAGCGCTGTAGATCAAAATTAACAAAGCGCCTGACATTTTACTAGTGACTCGTAGTACACCCTATAAAATCTGGACATACCTGGACCTGTATAAATAGTACATATACAAGATCTGGATCTGGTAGCACCAAGCAGGTTGCTCACAGTGCTCAATTAGCTTCGTCCAAAGTCGATATTCAATGTGATTGGAGAATAACGACAATTGTCTTTGCGTTCAAAAATGTTTCTTTTTTAAAACTTCTCTTGCTTTTTGCCAGCAGCTCGAGAAGTGAAGGTTGAGTTTTTGTTTGAGTAATATGAAAATTATTTGTAGTAAGTAGCTTTTGTGGTTTAATAGTGATAATTTATTAAACTGCAACTTAGTGTTTGTGCATAATGTTTGTGATTATCAAATAGAAGCATGAGACTGCATTTTTCTTGTGCTTCCAAAGAGACTAAGTCTGTCCTCAGTAAACCTACTGTCAATTTACTAAGCGACTCTTGTCTTGCTACGACCTGATTTGGCATTGATGAGATGTTTTGAATTGTTTTGACTTGACGACGAACATTTGTCACTGGCAGAATGTGTTAATTTCACCAATGCCATTATATGAAAAAAAGATTTCGCTAGTCTTATATACATGAAATATATATTACTATATTAGTATTTAACTAAACTAAAGCTGCACCCGCATTTTATCTTCTGTTTGATCTGGTGGCTGATGGAAGATAATGCTATAGGGCATTAAGTATACACGACAAATACTTGTAGAATGAAATTTAAATAAATAAAACAAATAAAGTCTCATTAGATGTAAAATTAGGATCGACAATAAGGTCATTTTCCTCAGATTATGTTATATTTAGTTGGATTTTTTTCTCTTATTAATGTCATGCCGACTTTTTCCTTGTTCTTAATCGCAAAAAATAAAACCCAAGTTAATATCACTGAGCAAAAATAGCAGTATCTAACGTAGGCGCGACATTAAACACAGTAGGTACTTACTCGCATTTATTATTCTCACCTAATTTTTCTTTGTTTATTATCCTCCGTATGAGCAGCGGCTGAAAAAACCTAATCCAGACCACGCATTTTATGAGAGTGTATATCACAATACTTTTTGTCGTCGGCTTAGCTCGAACACACGAGTAGGTGCTGATATTAGGGTGACCATTCTACACAATGAAATACCTAAGTAAAAGTCTAACCATGATATCAATTCTGATTCATTCCACCCTCAAAGTATCGAATGATAATGAAAGATTATAGGTACATAAACTAAGGTCAATCAGTAACGACCGCTATGAGAACTACCGATAAGTAGTGATGTCAAATGGCCCGTGTCTCTTATCGATAAATGTGTGGTCAAGTGTGAGTAGGTAGTATTTCGTAAATGTGACCTATATAAATGTTTGAGAAAATAACTGAAAATTATTATCATGATTTCATAAATTTATAAGTACCGACGCTAAAAGAGTAAACTGAAAACAGCGTCATATATTGGCAACGGAGCGAGCGAGATATAACGGTATGATCATGTGCTAAGATGACGTGCGTCGAGTGACAACTGAAATTTGTCAGTACAATCAATTCCTATCTTTTAAAAAGGTTACTAAGTTATTTAATTATGTAAATAACTAGACAGTGAAATACTCTATTGTCCCAAAATAAAGCAAAAATCATATCAACAACAAAGACTTCAATCCATCATGTGAAAAAGGCAACGTGTCGAGACTAACAAGAACAAAGATACACGAATCGGGAAAAAATTGCCCAAGTTTTGTGTAAAATCCTCTCTCCAATCGATCGATGAAAAAAACAAACAGAGTTGAATTGAAATTCTGTCAGCAAAACAAACTGGGAAAGTCGAATTGAATTCGGTACTGACGTTCGTTAATTGACTTTTAAACATTATAAATTTGACGAAATGTATTATAACAATTTTGCAAAAGGATACTTCTAGAATGGGCATTTACGTTTAGATTATTTATTGGATTACGGTAATCATTGGATTACCGTAACTATAATCAGACCAGTTCTTTGTCTACTGCTGGACTTGGGCCTCCTTACACACATTGTCGTGTGCATCTGAAATTAAAATGAAACAAAAAAAGTTGCGCATAAAACAGCATGCTCGTCTGGGCGGCATCTAAATGAAGTATTTTGCCAATAAAAGCATAACAATGCCAAAACAAAACGCTAGACGGATTACATTAACAAAATAAATAACCTTGTCAATAAAACTGTCGTGCTCCCCTCCAGCCATTTTATTTGTCTTTGATTTTCCCGCCTTGTTTGTTGTTGGTTTACGTCTACAAATCTCAAAATATCAGCAAACAAACGCTATCAATGAGCAGCGGTTTAACCTTGTTTATTGGCGCTTTTTACCCGCAGTCTGAAATGTCTCATTGCAGAACATATACTAAGTCTTTAAGAAAACAAATCCTGTCCTAAAGTTTGCTCCTTTTGAATCAATTAATTATTTATAATTGAATTAATTGTTTATTTATCTATTTTATTTATATAATAATTCCATTACATACACACGTAAAATTAAATAAATATAAAGGAAGAAAAAGAAAAGATATACAAACGGCGAGCTTATCTAATGCGGAGATTTCTTCCAGCAGAACTGAGAAAGTGAAATATAGGCAATGATCAATTAATTAATGAAAACTTTATTTGGTATACACAAGTACACAAATTTACACAAAATATATATAGAATATACATATATTTTTTTGTAGTAAATTGAAAGTAAGTGTCGTCGAGCGCTGCGACGCGGCGCGGCGCGTCGGGGACGCGTTGCCCCATATGGGAGTCGTGGTCGCGCGATTTCCGTTAGTACTATTTGAATTTTAATATAACAACACATAAAATTTGTCGCTTATTACTCAGTGAAAACATGTGATTGAAGTATTTATATTTATAAAGGCAAGGACCAAAATAATTCGCAAACGGACGCGCGTCGGACGCGTGAACGCGTCGTAATGCTAGACACATATTTGAGCAGCAAATGTTTGATATTTTCTCGACGCAACGCTCGACACGACAAGACGCACCGCTTCGCGCCGCCTAGCAGGACACGTGGTAAGAGATTTTATTGCATATGGGTGAAATGCGTCGCCAGGACACCATTGTCGCGCAAATGATTGACGCGAACGAGTGTAAGACACTACCGACTACACACTACTACACAGTAACAGTTTTGTCTACAATACTGTAACAAAAAGAAGACTTGTCATAACTTGTTTTGCTGGGTTTTTTTTATTTACCAAACTAATATTTGAAACTATTTTTAATATTAAATTTCGAGATACTGTCATTGAATACTTCCCACTTGTGAATTTTCGAGTAACCCGAATGATTTACTCGTACATTCCATAAAACATTTATGACTGTAGGATGTATAATCCGTAGTAGATACTAGGTACTTCCAACACCATAGCAAACCCACATATTAGAGCCACTCGAGCGCACGCATTATCTTCGCTTTCCGGACGACTGGCGCCCCGGTGACTTGAGGAATAGAATCACATGTGCTGACAGATACGATTGCTTAGATGTTTCCGTTTCTAATAAGCCCTATAAGCCCTTGAAATCTAATGTTCCACACATTAGATTTCAAGGGCTTATAGGGTTAAAAACACTGTCGTTTTTAACTATATTTGTACTTTATTGTAGTAAGTAACTCAATACGGTAGTTGACTGAAATTAGTATGTTGCATGGCCTATTCGGAGATTGGATATTTATTAATAATCTGGACTATTGGATACTTGACAGATAAGCAAACAGTTCATCTGATATTAAACGGATAAGATAGCCTATAGACTCCGTGACACAGACCAATCAATGATGAGCTTAAGAACATCTGCAGATGAACTGCATACCTTTGAGGTTTCAGGAATCACAATTTTTTTACATTGCTTAGGATAAAGCCGATGAAACTGATGTAATTGGAAATAGGATGAAGGCCGGCAGTTCTGTAAGCTCTGGCAGTTTTTCTCCTCAATACTGCAACACGTTGGTACAACACGTTGTTGTTTAAACCAGATAAAATGAGTGCAATAAGAATAAAACATACGTATACTCGTCTAATGAAACAATAATTCACCTAAATACCTATAAAGTGAATATAACCAGTCCAATCATAGACAAGATATGTTCCCGGTTGTTAACTAGCATACCAGGAACGACATAAGAAATTAACAACCATTATTCCGACCCCAACTAGTTCTAATGTATGGGGACTCTTAACCATTCTTGGATTTTAGCTTATAACGTCCTGTAGCTGGGCAAATTCAAATTATTTATTTACTAAAATGTGTGTACAGCACAGATGGCAAAAGATAAGATGACCTACTTTTTGCAGTTATTGGCGCGCAAATATTTACTTAATTAACGTACAAATAGGTACAACAGTATGTATGTTAGCCAAATATATTAGATGCTAGCTTCTGTCTGCGGCTTCGCTCGCGTGGACTAAGCAACTGTAAAATATTTTTAACACCTGTAAAAGTATCGACATGATGGATTTAATGTAAGATAATCCATGCAGTAGTTTTTGAGAAATTCTATTAAAACATTTTTTTATTTTCCTCTTTAACTCAACTTCCTTGTGTCATATCAAGATGACACATACTAGTTCTCCGTCTGGATACTCAGCTATACATTAGTAAAAACCCGATCAAAATCCGTTAAATATTTTTTACGTGACGCTCAATTAAACAGACATACAGACAAACATACAGACAAAAAATTTTAAAACTATTGTTATGGGTTCTGAAACTTCTAAAGAGACCCTCTAATTTAACAAAAGAAAAAATACAGACAACTATTTTACTGTTTTAATGTATGTATAATAGATTTTTTTTTTATATATATACTAGTGGGCGGACGAGCAAGCGATCCCACGTGATGGTAAGTGTTACCGCCGCCCATGGACACCTGCAACACCAGGGGGTATGCGGGCGCGCCGCCGACCTTGCAAAATCCTATTCACAGCTCTCTTGAAGACCCCATATCGTAACTTAATAGAAAGACCTCTTGAGGTAGTTCGTTCCGCAGCCTACGGGTTCGCGGCATAAAGTAATTTTTGGACCGAACAGTGCGCGACACCTCCGTATCGAGGAAATGCGGAGGGACCGCACTTCTGTGACGAGAGGTGCGGTTATAGAAACCCGAGGTGGGAATTATATTGAACAATTCTTCAGAGCATTCCCCATTGTACAGGCGGTAGAACACACAGGTACATTATAGGTAGTAAATACATAGGTAGTATGGGTGAATATGGGTGGGTATAGGTGGATATAGGTAGGTATAGGTAGGTATAGGTGGGTATAGGTGGGTATAGATGGGTATAGGTAAGTATAAGTAGTATAGAGACAAATAATTACATTAAAATTAAATTAAATCTACTTTAGAATAATTACAGCAAAATCAATGAATCTCTCTTATAATTATGAATTAATGAAGGTTTCTCTTATAATCACGAGGTTTTAGCATTTTTGCGCCTATGAAAGATTTACATTTATTTCTCGTACATTTAATTGTTAAGAGGAAAATGTCGACTTCTAAAGATCTAACACGTCTCTATTATTCTTCTCCCCTTATTTCAAACGTTAAAGCCAATTAAGCCGCGGGATCAACGACGCCCTCGATTATTACAACCGCAGTCTTTATTGGACCCACAATCTCAACTTCCATTTCTTATTACAGTTTAATAAAGACAAACGCCGTTGCAATAAATTAGATAAATCAAAGTTATCTGTGGACGGCCCAAAAGTGTTCCGTTGCGCAATCGCGGACAGTTTCAACTGCTGTTATCAATCAAGACAATGTCGGGATTAGTTGAGAAATCTTCAGAGATTCAATTCAGAACCGGCGACGTATTCTGAAAATATAAATGACGTTTAAAATATTTTCATGAGCGTTTATCAGCCAGCGGCTCTGTTCCTTAGCCCGAAAGCTACGGAATTATAAAAGAATTGCACTCAGTAAATGATAGATAGATAGATACACTTTATGGTACACCAGAAACATACAGAGTAATACAAAGTACAAGTTATTAGCAGTATAACCGACGGCCTTATCGTTAAAGCGATTTCTTCGCGGCAACCTTTGGGTAGTGAAGAGAAGTCAGTAGACGAAATAGAGGTAGATGATGCAATAAGGAAATAATGTCTGTATATACATTCATATATATAGATACAGAAATATATAGATACTTACGGGCATTAATATATACATGCATTAATACATATACATACAGAAAGATAAGGGAAAATAATTTGGGCGTAAGAGAACTCTTAATCTGCGAGGTAGTGTTCTTTCACGAGTCTTTAACACTAGCTAGAGATTGAGCGCGCTTTATAGTTATAGGTAATGCATTCTATAAGCGAACCGCTTTGACTGTAAATGAATGTGAATAGAAAGTAGAAGAATCACCGGGAATTTTAAGGAGAAGATAATCTGAAGTTCGCAGATGTGAAGATAGATAGATAAAATTTTCTATAAGGTATCCAGTGTCAACGGGTTAAACAGTTTACTGTAGAGGAGGGAAAGTGTATGAGCATCTCGACCACGAGGCACTTGAACTGCGGGCGAAATAGAGCAATATGGTCATATTTGCGCAGTCCATTGCTGAAGACGCTCAAGTTTATTAAGTTGCGCTTCTGTCAAATCCAAGTAGCATACATCGCCTTAGTCAAGTATAGGTAGAAGTAAACAACCTTAGTGGCCTATGATAAGAAATTACGAAGCCGTCTTAACACACCTGCTGCTCAGAACATGTCTCTACTAACAACATCAACATTACAACATCAAGGACAATAGGCAAAACATGTTCCCATTTAATTCTGGGGGCCAACCTTCGGCTACCAATAATAATCGCCTGAGTTTTTGATGGATTAACGGTTAAGCCTTATGAATCACTCCAGTATGCGATGGTTGCTAAGTCCACATTAATAATGGAGACGGCTTGATTGATATTATCAACTGGGACTTGCGTGTAGATCTGGAGATTGTCTGCATATAAATGACTGATGGTTCTAATACCTTCTGGCTTATAGTGAATATCTTGTGGTTTAAAGTCTCGCTTGCACGAGCGAGACGTCGATTTAAGCAGTTAGCAAAAGATATATATGTATCTTCTTCTTGCAGTGCTGTTTTCTAACGAAGGTTGGCGATCATCATAACTATTTGTACTTTAGAAATAGCAACACGGACTAGTAACCGACTGTTCTTGCCGACCAGTGGTAGAAGCTTATAGCCAGGATGCTCTACGCCCTCCGGGTCTCCTCTTGTACTGAATCTTGCATAAATGCCCGTATAATAAATTGCAAGACTTCATATTTGTTATTTCTCATTATATAACCGAAGTATTGGAATTTCCTTATCTTAATGGTCTTCAAGATTTCTACGACTCTGTTCATTCTCCGCAACACTATTAAGGACACGATAAGTCTATAAGATCCTCAGCATTCTCCTGCCCACTCACATTTCGAAAGCTTCTAGTTTATTACACATGGCTTCTGTGAGTATACAAGTCTCGCCTCCATATGAGAGAACGGAAAAAATAGCATGGCACCAGTATGAATTTATGCCATCCATAACGGACAACGGGGAGCTGTTGCTCGTACCCTAACGGATCACTTTTTTGGACCTGATTACCCTATACTTCGGCATCAGCCTATGTCTCTCCACTGCTAGATATAGGCCGCTCCCAAGACTCACCACCACACACAATCTTCGGGTGGCACTAAATGGACAACGTTTCAACACAACACCGAATATCAGACAACGACAAACGGGAACCCTAACTCTTAGTAGCTGCTACAACTTGCCATAAGACTAAAGACTTATTTTTCTTATTACTACAAAAAAAAAACGTATCACAAACTAAACTAAGATGTTGCCCCGCTAAGTGTATTAGCCTGATTGTGACTCACCTACTCGGGCAGAGAACGACTGAATCAGTCAATGTCGAATTCTGATGCAATCGGCTGCCGCCCTGATTAATGTTCCCAGGTGACACTCCTATCTGATAGAGACAAAGGAAACCGTATCGTTTGTTTAAAACTAATTAATACGATGTTGTTGTTTATCTATGTATTTAGACATATGTCTGTGTCATTCTATAATGCTGACGATATCATCAGTATTATAGAATGACACAGACGTAACAATATTAAATTAAAGTATTCGACTATTTATAACACCATTAGAGATGCGTACAACATTGACAAAATACGTTTGATTGATTAAAAAATATGCAATTATAACAAAAGAAGAGTGAATTAATCTATTTCTAGCAAAATGGACACTTTATATTTAAACACTGAAAAGGAATCGTGTAAGATGTTGTCATATTTATTTAAGTTTAATGTTTAATTCACTAAAAGCTGGACTGAATGTCGTATTCAGCCGACAGAAGTAAAAGGTGACGAGAATCACCGGCGACACATCGAGTTGCTATTATTTACGGACATGCAACAGATATTAGTTAATAAAATGAGTCTTATTGGACTCCTTTTATTATTTTTTGTGATTCGTACCCTTTTTCAATATTACCCAAAAATATTTAATTGTCCGCCTCAAAGCGACAAATGCACTACAAGGAAGGAAGTAGTTTAAGTTTTTTTTATGGAAAGTAGTTTTCTTAAGTCGATACAGTAATGTTATAAGAACCGTTTAGTTTTGATTATAATGGAACATCGATTTGAGAATACATACTAGATATGTTATAGGAGCACTCTAGAGCAGGCACTTTACAGTCTAGTGTTCTATGTTCAGTAACTCTCGAATTATTTAATTCGTATAATATGTTTTGAAAATGGAACATTCATATTACCTGCTTCATATTACCTACGTAGTACTTAAGTTACGAATTAGACTTTTTAGTCTATCCCTCCTCGTCTCCTTCACAACACCCCCCCTGAGTCGCCAACCGGGTTTCTTTGATAAGAACGTATGATATGTCATCTAGTCTATTCCCATATCGATATACTGCAAGAACAGACTTTCCGTAACTAAATACTTAACTCCGAGTCACGTGAAAATTTTGTATAAGGCTTAAAAAATATATTTAAAAGAGAATTGAGTTTTTTAAGTTACTTCCTTCTAATAAACTCCTGTTTACACCAATTATTTATTTTACAAGAAAAAAAATTGAACGAAAAGTCGTGTAAGGAAATTACGAAACAAAATAAATACAAAAGAGAAAAAATCGACAACTTTTTAGTACCATAATAAAGTAATTGTTGGCGATTTCTTTCAAAAATGCCCCTTAATTACAGTTATTTTGTTCGCACAATGAACTCCTACGCAATATTCACTTTATATTCGCTAATAAAAGAAATCATACTTTTAAACGCAGATGCCTATTACACCGTATGTTCATGTTCACCATATTATAATTTTCTACAACCCTATTAAAGCGCGCGCCACGAGCAGGAAGGGTGTAAGCCAAGGCTGGCGGCAAAGAAATTTGTATGAAATCGTCGCACACCGACCACTTCACTAGACCTCTCCATCACATTAAGGTTCCATAATATGAGAGGGTCAGTCTTGGCTGACTTCAATTCAAATTTCACAACATTTGCCTTTATATAACTTTAGTCTGTCACTTAAACCATAATTTTTCTTGTGTCTTAGTGGAAAACATCTTGGGAAATAGTTTCATCTTTATATTTATTATGTAACAATTATTCTGTATCTGCCTAAACTCTGTTTCTGCTGTTTTCCTTAAATAAATAAAATAAATGACCCAACCGAGTCGCCGCTGGTTGTGTGCCGCTTCACGAGGAAACCGCGTGTTCGTTGGCCCTGTCCACGACTATAATTTCGCCTATTGGAGTCTTGGACCTACCCTCGTCACAGCTGGTTCTGTGCCGGTTCGCAAGGCAAACCGCGTGGTTGCATGCCACGGCCCACGACTATAATTCCACTGATTAGAGTTTTTCGCTCACAGGCGCAGGTAGTTTTGACAATAATTAAGTTTACGAAAGCCTCTTACTTACCACAGGTGTTGTGATAATAGCCGAAAAATATGAGTAAAACAGGAAATTGCGTATAAATGGTTTATTTAGATAAATGTGGGAAATGTGGGATGAAGAAAAATTAAATGACAAAATTTACAATGACCGTGTGATTGTTTCTAGGAGATATATTTGTTTACATAAAAAAATATGTATTTAATAAGGTCGCAAAATGAAGTCCACAACAACAGGAAAGGTGGAAAATTTAACAAACATATTATGTCTGTTCAATTTTCCACAATTTTGCTTCATCTTTATACCCATTTTTCCTATATTTATCCAAATAAACCGTTTTTTACGCAACGTTCTACTTTACTCAAATTCTTCAGCTTTCAACTCAACATTTTTGATAGGAATAAGGCCTTCATAAACTTAATACTTGCTAAACTATGAGCTACAGTTGTAAGTCAACCAGGTGAATTTGGGCACAATAGTTTTAATATTAAACTAAAGCTACTAAAAGACTAATATTAATACTAAACAAAGAATTAATATGGCCGGCCCGATGACAAAAAAAAATGCTTTTGAAGAAGAAGGAAAATTAGATGCCTATGACTAGAAAGGCTCTAGAACAATTTAAAGGAAAGAATGCGAGATGTGATTGAGATCGTACATAACAGTCTGCTAGGCAGCCATCTTAATCCAGTCGAAGTTTTGCGGGCGTATTACCAAACAATGAAACAGAAACGTGTTGCCATTGTTTAACGAAACTCCGGCTTATGACTGAGTGGAACTCTTAACGATAACTAGAGCGACAAACCGCTCCGTGGGCCCATTGTGTTGGGGAAATCATTATAACAACCATTTAAAGCTGACCTCTGCACCTTCCTGTTTATTTGAAACGATCGTTTGTTCAGAGGTCGAGTGAAATTGGTCGGTTTAAGCGTAATACGAACCTGTAATGGGCTTATTGTGCCACCTTCCAATGAAAATTCTAAATAGGTAACGCGCGAATTTAGAAGGTGAGATGAATTAATGTGATGACAGGCGTTTGTAATGTTATATTTTAACCTTTTATTCGAGTCTTTTTACGTACATAATTTTTGAAGAATAATTGACAAAATATGATAGAATGAAACGAACTAAAATTAAATGTATCGGAACGGAATACAATGGTATAGAATACGAGTATGCACATAAATTTTCTAAGAATTGTGATTATCAAAACAAGTATTTAATTTGTTATTACTTCCAGATATACTTGAGGGGGAGAATGCACGCTTTGAGGGGGAGAGTGCATTCTGCAATCCAACAGCCGCTGGGCGCGCTCGACTGGCCACGTTACCCCTCTCTCACAGAAGACTACCTTGAAGTGTACTGCATTTCCCACTTTATCGTATTTCCCCAATGTATTCATATCCATTCATATATCTCCAAATGTGGACGGCACTTCCCGGCGCGTGTCAACGTTTGTCATTTTGGACTAATGTTGGCATGTATCGCGGATGTCTATGGGCGACAGTATCCACTTACCATCAGGGTGGGATAGGATGGGATGGAAATACGTACATTGGAGAATAGGTGAAGGTGCGTAGGTGCGTTGGAGAATTTTTGATCTAATGCAACTTCGGCAAAGTTGCTTGTTGTTTGTCAATGAAAACCGCGCTGCGCTGCGCTTCTCCAGGTGTACAGCGCCACCGCATGCGGTGGTGCTGTCCTAGGCCGGTCGACACAACACGATCAATTAAAGGTCGTCATATAACGATAGATTAGACCAAAAATACTGAATAAATATCAATGAGATATTTGATAAGAAGGTCAATAACATTCGCCTAAGGAATAATATTTGCCAAAAAACCTTTAACAAACATTTCCAACCTAACAATAGATCTATTCAATTCAAACGACAAACGAATCGGGAAATGGTGCACCCCCAACTTTATGAAGCCTATATACAACACGACATATGGACCGGAAAATTTAACTTTCTCCCGAAGTACTTATCTCTTGTAGTTTTCGAACTGTCCATACGACGAGCGATTTACCCCACGACAAAGTTAGGTCACAATACAGATATAAACAGTAGACTATGTTGAGCACTATATTAAAATTATTGTTGCATTTGGCATCTTGTAAATTTTAGTTATACATACTGATTTTTATAGCTAAACTGTTCTTAAAATTGGTATTTTATTGCTTATTTAACAAACAAAAAAAAGAAACTACAGCTACGATAAATACTTCTCCAAATTCATTAGAATATGAGATTGTTAAGAATTTGAGAATATTTGAGGTTATGCTATCACTTGTGTGTTTTGATCATGCGTTGTTATTGATTTTGATTTCACACGTTGATTTCCAGTATTTCAAATAATTTATAAAAATTTATAAAACCATCGCATACTTCAGGCGGGCCGCATCGTGCCGCAACTCAGCGCAATAACGGGTCGCCCTATTTATGCTCCAAAGTTAGGCGCTGCAATGCGGCCCGCCTCAATGTGACGGACGCAGTTAACTAACGCAATTCGAGTTATTCGCTGTGCGACGACGTGAAGATTTGAATGCCAACAGCTGACTTAAATCACTGCGTTGAGCTGCGGCCCGCCGCATCTGTAATGTGCGTTGTCGCAGTTTTGCAGTACGACGCGCTATGGCACGACGCTGCTGTAATGTGCGTAAGCTTTAACTCGTCTAATCGGGTGCGCAAGCTTTAACTCCGACCATTATATTGGAATCTTGGGCATTCAAATGAAGTTACCTTACCGTTCTACCCTGGTCACGTCGTTCGACCACAACAAGGAGGTAATGAAAGTCCCGATTTCGCGCATCGCCGCCCCTCGGACAAGGATACCGTCTGACATTTGCGGGAAAAAACGATAACACGCTTATTTATATGGACCTTCTAGAAATTGCTTCTATAAGTAAACATGCTTCAACAAATGAACTCTATTAACGATTGCTAATTAGGTGTGTGAAATTGTTTTATTTTATTTATTTTTTATTAATAACCAATACGTTATTTATTAATCTGCAACTTCGGAAGCACACTCGCTCCGTAGTGTGCAGGTGACCACTTACCATCACGTGGCCCGCCCTCTCATCTGCCTGCCATATTTTCTATATAAAAAATTGTATAATATAAAAGTATTTTTATTAATTATCACCATGTCGGTAGTGAAGAAAAGCATGGTGAGTAAATCTGCGAGATCCATAATTTAAAAAATCTGGGACATGAATATCCACCAACCTAGTAGCCCGAAACTTTACAGTGATTTACTAGGGGACGCCTGTACCCAGCTATGGGAAACGCATAACGTTTGTTACCAACAATACCACTACACACTGGTACACCACACATTGATTAGTGTTGCTCCTTCACCAAAAAAAATACTTTAAAAAGACTGACATCATCACGCTTCGGTGTACCTATAAACATTTGAAATGAACCGGATTTTACGCTCTATTTTACATTAATGCCTGTAATCTGCGTTATACACGGCAATTCTGTCCAAAACTAGAGCCTCACATTCTTAAATCATTATTTCTAATCTGTTTAATGAAAAGTATTGTATTTCACTGAATTGAAATGAACCGGATTTTACGCTCTATTTTACATTAATGCCTGTAATCTGCGTTATACACGGCAATTCTGTCCAAAACTAGAGCCTCACATTCTTAAATCATTATTTCTAATCTGTTTAATGAAAAGTATTGTATTTCACTGAATTGAAATGAACCGGATTTTACGCTCTATTTTACATTAATGCCTGTAATCTGCGTTATACACGGCAATCCTGTCCAAAACTAGAGCCTCACATTCTTAAATCATTATTTCTAATCTGTTTAATGAAAAGTATTGTATTTCACTGAATTTAAACTTTGGAAGTTTTATTATAAGTATATCTTTTAATCTTAGCTGTAATTTTGAATAATGAGTATAATGACATTCATCATTTCTTTTTTGTTTTTTCTGACACTCGATATAATTTGACATTTAAATTTGAATTACTTGTTTATTTATTTTAATCAAAATGTTTTTGATATAATGTTTTCAGCGTAATCTAACGTTTACACGCTAGTTACACATTCGTGTAAGGCAATCATAAGACCTGTATTTACCCACATTTTTAAGCAAATAAATTATTATTAGTAATAACATTGAAAAGAAAAAAGAAAGAAGGGAAATATATTGATTCGTTATCACAACACCAGAATTGCGTACGGTGATACATTAAATAAATATATTTACAAAATATCTAAATATATTGTCTGTCGCGACAACAAAATGAGACTCAGCAAACGCTGCAGATAACCTACAGTACTGATATTTTGCCAACATTTTTTTTGGCAACATTAGTGGGCGGAGACGAGCAAGCGGTCCCACGTGATGGTAAGTGTTACCGCCGCCCATGGACACCTGCAACACCAGGGGGTATGCGGGCGCGCCGCCGACCTTGCAAAATCCTATTCACAGCTCTCTTGAAGAACCCCATATCGTAACTGAATGAAAAGATCTCTTGAGGCAGTTCGTTCCACAGCCTACGGGTTTCGCTAAACATGATATACATAGGTAAAATGAAAATTAATAGCTAAGGTTACCTGATATGTCAAAGACTTTCGAAAAATTTTAACCACCATGTCTTATAAACGCTAGCTTTTGCTTACAGTCGACGTGTCGTATGACGTGTCCTTATTATTCAACGGGAACCTTAGTTTTGTAGGCTATATTTTCTCGTGACACACACAAAGACACATACACATGCACGTGCACGCACATACACCAGCGCTTAGACCTAGCATCAGTTGGGATCTTTTTGCTGCTATACATTATGGAATTAAAAATTTATTATAATTATTGATTGATTCCTATTTTTTTAAAGTGTAATTTTTGTTTATAGATGAAGGCGGCAGACCAGAACAGTCTACCTTATGGTAAGTAGTTACTGTAGCCCATACATGCCATGATATATGCCAACATTAGTCCGAAATGACAAACGTTGGCACGCACCGGAGGCGCTGCCTACCTTTAGAGATGTAGGAATGTATTTGGAGAAAGGGAGAGGGATAAGTTACCGTAGGATGGAAATAAAATCTGGCATGTCTCACTCAATACCGAAACAGGTACGCATATAGGGGTTATAGGTTAATGCGGCTGTTGGATTGCAGCCTGTTAAATACGGAAGTGAGGTAAGTATATTACTTACCTACTTTCGTATGTAACACGTACAGTACATGCTTATGTAACAAGATTCGATTTAACTGCACGTACGGAACGCTAGTAACTTCCAACTTCTAATCACGTGCCAGAACTCCGCGCCCTTCGGCTACCCTGTATACGAACACTCACACACCAATGTGTCGATTTTGAGATATTGAAACCATAGAGCATAGATGAATGTAGAATTGGCACAAATTCGTGTCGCGATTGAGGCGCTGCGCCGCGTTGTCAACATTCCATGTACTGAATACACAATAGAAAGTTGAAAGCATACTCAGAGGTTGATTGGGACATAGAACTACAAGGTATTAAGTCCGCCATTGGTTATATTTAACAAACAATATCATTCTTCTTTAAAAAAAAAATTAAGTGCTGACATTATATACTTTATCCATAATATACATACAATTTAGATACTAATTTATTGAATATACTTTTGTCCCTGCGCTACCGATGGCTGCATTGCAAATAGGCGTTGTGATACTGGGTCACAGCATATGCTGAGTAGCAGACCATTTCGGGCATCACAACGGACACCAACTAAATAGCAACGTGGCAGTTTTTGATTATAATTTTCTTTTGTCTCTTCTTGTCCACATTGTTTCTTTTTTGGTTATTGTTAAAAGTATATTTTGTGTGTGTTTCCATATGTCGCAATAACGTTTTGTCTATTGTCTGTCTGCTTCTTCACAAAATTCAAAAAAATAATTTGACTTAGAAACACGTGAGAAAACTGGTATACTCGTACTAATACATGAAAAATCGTAGCGAAAACACTTAAAAACGATAAATATAATAAAGCCGAAGACTTAACTAAAATCTAACAAAACCTAACTACCTAACCTTTTTCTGTTTGTTTGTTACCCAATCTTGCATAAAGTAGGTACTTAGCAAAAAGTGGGTATATAAAATAAAATTCCACGCGACTGAAGTCCAAACCGCAGGCTGAAACTGTTTACAAGGAAAACAACGCTTTTCACTCAGCTTACAATGTCCGAAATAAAACATGAATCGAGTGGCATGTATGTATATATCGACGCAACGGCGTGGCAGGGTCCTTATAAAAATAATAACATGTACATATTACTTTTACTACATTATTTAATCCAATAATAATCTAGTAATAATTGTTACATTATTACGACTGCATATTTTGTAATTAAGACAATTAGTAAGACACTGTCTTAACAATTGTAAACATTTAATTTACTTATTTGGATTTGTAAAATTATTTCATACATCGATTAGTCTAGTTTTGTGACGTTTCTGCGAGACGCGTAAACCACATGCTACGGAACAGCCAATCAGAGCGCACCGTACCACGTGATCGGCCGGTCTTGTCGGAACGAGCGTGCCACGGCACAGGCTGCATTGTGACTTCGAGCAGAACAGACTAGAAAACTATGTATTACCATCTTGTGTTTTACTATAGTGTAACGTAGTTTTAAATAAGAGTGATACCAATTTTAATATTATAGAATAAGTCGTGACGTCAGCAATGCTACTGACGTCACAGAATTTAAACAGTCCTATGACTCCTGCCTTGTCTTATATATTTATTTATATTATGGTACATTAATATGCATCAGTGACGCAAATAAAACTGAATAGTGACTAAAGTTTAACTTAATCTTAACTGTCATTGCACCTCCCGCATCATATCTGCATAGCCCAAAGGTTCACTGGGAGATAAGTCCGCCTTTTGTCACTTTGCCCAGTAAAGAAGTAAATAAACGTGAAATTCCGTTAAAAAGTAATTAGTGAAATATATGTGATTTAGATACAGTTAGCCAGTCTACCCGTATATAACCTCTGAGTATAACATATAAACATGTCAATTTGTGACGACAATAGGGAATGACACAAGACAAATTGGAAGGGTCGAGCAAACTTCTTATTTAGTCACGGAGAAGAAAACATCAACAGTTTACAGTAGTCCAATTAGGGTGAAATCGCCTGCTCGTTAAATGTGTCTTTTGATTGCACGCATCTTTATGTCGCTTGAAAAACTTTTAAACGCCCCAATGTATTTTTTTTTATTCACAAACGATATTATTTCGTGTACATCTATTATTTTATGCGTGAATAAATATGTTTATATGTTTATTTATGTTTATATGTTTTAATAAATAGAAACATAAATATGTTTCTTAACTCATTCAACAGATGCGGTTGTAAATTCACACGCGCTCGCGAGTCCACTCTTTTAGATGTGGTGTGCTTGTGGTCAGGGCTTGTGACAGTGGCTCCGTTATACCTAAGTCGCTTTTTATGACACCCACGAGAAGAGATGGGCTGGTGCTATTCTAACGCCGGCCGACAGCACACGGCCATAGTTGTCATGCACACAAATTCACTGCTGGGGTTGTATAATGTAGTCCATTGACACCCACACTCGAATCTGCAGGGTATGCAGTTTCAATATTTATGTCGACAAACCCTAAAGCATAGTAACTAATTTAAGAAAAAAATAATGTGTCAGAGTTTGTGTGCGTGCGCGAATAGAAACGAAGAATTTTCGTTCAGTCATTCAGTTCACTATCAACTTCATTATTCTTACGCAATATTTTCAGGGAAACTACATGTGGTAATACAAAAATATTTATGATGAGTTTCTAGAATGGTTTAAATTTTCAAATACCCATTCTTACTGTAGTCAAAATAGCTTAATCGGTCACTCAGCGCGATCCGCGCAGCGTTTATTCAAATTATACCTTAACGGTCCCACCGTGGACTCTGATGGAATTTTGGTGTATCATGACTTGGGACAATGGACCGTTTCTGCTTCGTTAACGGGGGAGGGCCGCTCGTTGATTGGTTTAGTTTGTGATAGATTATACTATATGTGAAGTTTACAATGTATTTATGACTGTATTAATTCCACGTATTTAGGGATTATCTACTAAAAAAAAGTTAATATATTTTTAAGCCCTTGAGTCAACTGCTATAGTCGAAACAATCTATGAAAACTATCAATCTATGAATTTTGTTAACCAATATCTGTGTGCACATTTGTGATCTTTTTTTTTTTATCATACAGAATTGCCTATTGTCTCTAGACGTACCAATTTTGTTTTGTATATAATCGCAGTTCAGGGCTAAATTGTATTTGATTATATTTTTGTCTTTTAATTATTTCATATTTTTTAATAAGAAGTTATTTAGACAATTAATTAATTTCCATCTTGAAATATTATTGTTATAATCAAATCATTAATATAACTAAAATATCTTTTTTAACGCGACAAAGTTATTTATTATAAATGTTGTTTACGCCTGTAATAAGTATTACAATATTGTTATATGTATACTGACAGTGTGTGTACCTTATGTAAATATAAATAATAATAATTTAAGGCATTGTGAATGATTTAATTGTACAAAAGAAACGGCATCTGTTAATAAAATTACTTCCTGAAGTTAAGTCTGTTTATTAACTATTGCACACGTATTTATCGTCTAGATAACGGCGTACTTATGCAGTTTCAGCTTTTAAAATATATCTTTCTACATGCATTTTGAATTCATTACATATTCTAACCCTCTGATTAATTAACTTCTGTCTGGCTACAGTTTGAGGTAATATAATATACTTATATTTTAGGAGATATATATATATTCTTTAATAACGCCACACTCAATGGCCCACCCTAGGATTCCCTGTATGGTACCAGAAACACATACAAAGACACACCCAGACCCGAACGTACATTTCCTTCTTTTTTTTAAACAAATGTACATATGTCCGACCGGAAATAAAACCCGGGCGGCCGGGACCTTTTGCGCAGCAAGCAGGGTCACTACCAACTGCGTCAATCAGTGGGTCCAGTGTTACTGAATTACAAAATAGTTTAATAAAATTCAAAAATATAGTGTCTTTTACAAACAAACTCATAATTAATCCCTTGATAGTATTATTGAAGATGACTTTCGTAATTTTGACATCAAATGGGATTCAACGATGTAAATCTTCTTCCTAAGACTTCTTTAACAGTCACGAAACGGATTATCATAAACATAAGCTCATCAGCCTGTTCGCCCACTCCTTCCACCCACACTACTTACAATCACAAAGCTTGTTGAAATTATCTGTATCACAAGTGTAGAATATCCATCATCATTCTATTGTAGCCTTTATTATTGAACATAAATATAAATAAATACATAAATATAAATCTAAATTATAAATAAAATCTAAATTATAACTACGCTAAGTTTCATTAAAATCCGTCCAGTGGTTTTAGAGTGATGCGCGTTCAGACAGACAAACAGACGGACAGACAAATAGACACTCTGTTCTCTGTACTTAATTTACATTACGACTTTTAAAAAAGAATTAAATGTACTCCACTTTATTCCAGACGTTACATTGCTACGTTCGTTTCTTTTGGTAGTGTATACTTTATTAGGACATAGCTACATCGTAGTACTCGCGTTTCTACGACGTAGAATTCGTGCTACGAATGTATCGTTTAACAAACTATTAAAATTTGTTACAAATATTGCTAATAATGCGAGGTAGTGCTGCTAGCGGTAATCCTTCACCTCAGCGTTGGAAGGATTACCGCTAGCAGCACTACATCATAATCATAATTGTAAAATGCTTAGCTGTTTAAGCCGGGGCTCAAACAAATAAACTGATGCATTAATAAGCCACGTGCAAAGTTAAGCTACTGTAAACCGTGAGAAACGTTGGCGGGTTCAAAGTTTACAGGTTTTACTGGCTTAAAGTTATCAAGTACGCTTAGGTAGAAAAAAGTGGGCCAATCACGTACAGTGCAGGGACGACGGGCGATTGAACATCTCGAACGAACGCCAAGTGAAGCGCCAATTTTATGTACTACTAGCGAACTACTAGTGACGTCCTCATTCAGCCAAGTCGTGAATCCACCTGACTGGAGGACGTCCCACGCTACATTTCCCATTCGATTCGAGGACTCGTAAAACAAATACATATTAAAAATAATTTTACAAATTATTCCTATATATAAAGAAAGTAACAAATTATAATTATTAATTATCACAACACAATTACGTATATATATGTATGTGATCTACTGTATGTATGATTACATACATCATTAAATAGATATACGAGTACTACCTAAGTATATCGTATGCAGCAAAAACAAAGTGAAACTGAATATAAGCTTCTCATTATTTGAAATGTCCTCACACGTACCCAGCTCCTCAGCTATTGTTATCTCTGTCACTCATAGTACATAATTATAATGGCATTTATAATTGGACCGTTCGAATAGGTCGGATTTGACATATGACGAACGATATAATCCACCGATGTGTAATAATAATTGTCATAGACGCAACGCTTCCAAGAAAACGACGCTTAAAATTGATCGAGTTATTATTAGTATCGTGTGGTGGTATAACTGTATCAATTTTAAGCGTCGTTTTCTTGGAAGCGTTGCGTCTATGACAATTAATATTTCACATCGGTGGATTATATGGTTCGTCATATGTCAAATGCGAACTATTAGAACGGCCCAATTATAGAAGAATAATGCCATTGTTCTATAGTTAGTCATAATGTAACTGTTATTTTTCAGGATTTTGATTTCACGAATTGCTAAAAATTGTATGACTTTCTAAAGATAGTCAAATACCAAATTTGTATGTTACATTAACCAAATGGACACATAGCTACATTATATTTATTTAATTTGCAAGTTGTAGTACATAGTATAATTAATGTCCAACAACACCCCGCTAGGGCACAGCATATGTCATATTATTAAGTATACCTATTATTACTTAAAATTGCATTATAAATTATTACAAATCAATTGAAAACATTACGATTAGTTAATTATTAATTCATTATTATTATTTAATTTATTAGTTATGATTATTATTCTTACATACATCTAAAAATAATACAAAATATTTTTACAGCCTGTATAATATTTCTACAAAAAGTTTGTACAAACCACAGCATGATAAAGCCAATTAGAATGATGTGAGCCTGAAAATTTTTGAGCTCGAACTCAATGTCCTTTTACGCAAAAATTTCAAGCCGATCTATAAAGAATTAATAAACAGAGAAATCGAGTGGATGTTAATTTGTCTTGTCTCTCAGAAACAAAACTGCACTCTCACTTTGTCTCTCAGAAACAAGACTGCAGCCAACGTATATCTGATTAGCTAACAAAGAAACAACAACAGACGTCATACAAAATAATGTCAACTACTGTAAATTTTAATTATAAATAAATTTAAATTCAATATATTCATTTAAATTCAATAAATAAAAATATATATTGGTTTTTATTTCAATCAATTCATGCATACCATTAGGTCTGCAAAATAATACTTCGATTTCCAGAAGAACTCCAGAAGTGTAAAAAGTTGAAGAACAACTCTTGTAACTCATCAAATCTACAAACATTCAAAAAACAAAAATATTTTCCTTCACATAAAATTGCTCTCCTCAAAGGTCAGTATTGTCGTTGTACAATCTCCTCCACTGGATAAAAGGTTCTCCACAATAATGAAGGGATAATCGCCCCGGGAGGTCGGAACCACAATAGCAAGTTTTGGGATCTTCATCATGATGGATGATGCAAGTTTACGCCGTGCTTAGCTGTCAACGGTATAGGTAGAATATTGTTTTTCTGGTACTGGGATTATAATACTGGACTTTGTTGTTTTATATAATAATATTTAGAAATTGTTTTTCATATGGATTTAGAATTGTTTGCTAATCGCATAGATTAAGATAGTGTGCGAGCTAGAATTCAATCAAAAGCAAGGGAAAGAGAGAGGTACCGAATCTAAAATTTTCAAATACTAAGAACAACGCACGAATGTGAAGAGCGTTCGCGCGTTGTTCTCCAACTCCGATCGGTAAACAAGGAGTGAACACGCAAAATATCGGCGAAACCATCCACATTGGCGTTTATGGCTGCTCGCGAGGTTTCACGGCTTGAATGTGGAGCTGGGTAAAGGCTCGAGTCAATAACAAGCGTTTGACATATGAGTATTGAAGGTTCATTAGCACTGGCACGGGGCATGACATTTAGCGCTCTTTTTACTTAAGGCATTCTCTACCAGCTAACCTTTGGGTTAATCGGAGAGATACATTGAGAGATGCGATAAAAGGTATAAATATATAACTTAAAGGACAAGCAGAATAAATAAATATATGATACATATACATGATGAATGCATACAATATCAATATCATACAATTGCTAACATCTATCATACATTGCTATCATACAATCCATATACATAAATACAATAAATACATACACATTTACGCATATCATATAATTTACATATATATATACTTATACAAAAGCGCTAAGTTTGTAATGACGGAAGGCAATGTTCCCGGAGCCTCCGTTTAAAAGTATTCTTCTTCGAAATCTTTCTAATGTCAGTGGGAACCGCGTTCCAAAGTTTGACTGCCTGTGCGGCGGAAGAATTTGATGGGAACCCGGTATGGTAAGAAGAGACTTGGAGAACAGAATTGTCGGCAGAGCGAAGAAAACGGTAATGAGTCTCACCCAGATCGCCCAATTGCCCGATTGCCCAATCGGGGCAACTTGGATCGTATAGAATGGAAAAAAGGGTGCAGAGAATTCTTGCTTCTCTGTTTTCTGATAGGAAGCCATTGAAGCTGAGAACGATAAAAGGAGATGAGGTTATACATACGTAAGCCATACATATACGTAATCCTTTATATACGTAGACACAAAATAATCGTCCGTTCTGGATAACGTCAAACAGCTAACTGACTCTTTGCAAGTGTGTGGGTTTGCACCCTTTGATGTAGGCCAAAAAACCGGCACAGTGATAGCAAATACGATATATGAGTACAAGTATTCGCAAGGTGCGTCTTCGTACATATCTATACACATGTCTGGGACCAGGGTAAGGGAATGGCGTATGGGTGTTTTATAGTATGCCTACTAAAACACCCATTTTGTCATGCATTTTAAGACAATACACGCTCTGATTTTGGTTCAGTTCTTGTTTGGAACCATAAACTGTAAACCACCGGAGGCTATGCATGCATGCGAAATGCATGCTGAAGTGGCAATTGCCACGTGCCTATTGGCCGGTTCTATTTGCCGCAACACCGATAATCCA
Organism: Sesia bembeciformis; assembly: GCA_943735995.1. Lineage (NCBI taxonomy): Eukaryota > Metazoa > Arthropoda > Insecta > Lepidoptera > Sesiidae > Sesia > Sesia bembeciformis. Next base: position 3,814,932 of record OX031028.1, on the reverse strand, counting down.
TAGGATAGACGAGTTCTCGAATAGATTGGAGTAAATACTTAAAATACAGAGTTAATATTTGACAAAGAGTATTTTAAAAAGCCTCTAAATCAATGCCGGTATTATCATGGAAGTTCAAACATCCGACTTAACTAGCAAGTATTCAAGTTCTAATACTGGGCAGCTACAATATTTATAATTGTTAGGTAAACCGAGCTATAGTTGTGCAGTCGCTGTTCTCTAATTCAAAACTATTTTACCAATTCAATTATTTTGCCGCGCTGAATAGGACTAATGTACATTGAATCTTTAATGAACATATTTAACGTTAAATAGTACAGGAAGGAGCAATTTAATTCTTTTTGACGCGACGGAATTACTGAAATGATAATGAAATTATCGATTTACAAAATCGTGTCTTTGAAGCAGTATCGACTTCATCCAACATTTTCCACACTGCAGAATTCGTTGAGAATGCAGAGAAATTGAGAACAAACCTTCGTTTGTTTTTTTAAATAGTTTGTTTATTAAGAATTCGTTTAATGAAATAAAAAAATACAAGTTAAATTAAATCTTTCATTTTATCACAACACAAAGAAACGATGTTTGCAAAATATTGAAAAAACGTGTGTTTTTTTTATCGGAATGGCTTAATTCTTGTGGCCCTAATGGCCTTTCAAAAGTCACCGGACGTGTATGGTTTAGGGCGAGCGTCGAAGGCGCTCAGGCAGGAGCAAAAAATGTGTGCAGCAATGAGCCTAAGTTTCCCCCGCCGGCAAATCGAACTTATTAAGTATTTATTTTTGTACAAATAATACTCTTTATCACAAATTAAATAGCATTTGATTAAAGAAAATGTCTGAACCGTCGTAAAAGGTGGATTCGTTATAAAAATGGCTACGCTCGTAAACTGGAGCTCCTCACACCTGCTTACATTACACACTTAACAGAATGGATATAGGTTCAGGCCTCACGGGAATTGGCAATTTGGTCTCGAACATAATAACATAATAGAGCCTCTGCAACTGGCGTTTAGTTAGCTTCCTAAATATGAAACTAGTACATTAAGACCGTTTCTATAACGACAATAATTTCACAGTACTGTTATTGAGCGGTAATAGCCCAGAGGTATCCATATTCTACACACATTCGTGTGATCGTGAGTTCAAATCCTCGGCCCGTACTACTAAATTTTTTTTATATTGTCACTTGTTAGGCCATCAGAGGAAAATATTGTGAGGAAATCAATCCACACCGGGCCCGTGTGTTGTATTTTGACTCTAAACCCCCTGGTGATTTACTATTATGCCAGTGCCCTGCAGCGGAACATTTAAGGCTGATACAGTACAAATTATTATTGAAGATAAGCTTATCTTCCAATTAATACAGTCTCATATCACTTTATAATTTACTCTTGCAGTAAATACATACTTATATCAGTATGATTATTGCAGATGTACTGTCAGTGCATATGACCTTTCTTTTTTTTATAGTGAAGTAGGCAGACGAGGAAGCGGTCCCACGTGATGATAAGTGTTACCGCCGCTCATGAACACCTGCAACACTAGGGGGTATGCGGGTGAGCCACCGGCCTTGCAAAATCCTATTCACAGCTTTCTTGAAGAACCCCATATCGTAGCATAATGGAAAGACCTCTTGAGGCAGTTCGTTCCATAGCCTACGGGTTCGCGGTATAAAATACACCTCCATATCGAGGAAATGCGGATGGACCGCACTTCTGTGACGAGAGGTGCGGTTGTAGGTTGTAGAGGTGGGAATTATATTGAACAATTCTTCAGAGTACTCCCCATTGTACAGGCGGTAGAACACACGAAAGACGCAAATCAAATCAAATCACGGGTTCAAATCGCCCGTGAGAGTGGGATCGTCTACAATTCGAACAGCACGTGTATGCCGTGACCTGCAGGTATCGCGGGGGGTAGTTTTAACATCGAATTGTTGCACCTCTTTCAACTTTAGAGGATGAGCAACCATATATGTGTATCTTTTGTAATATACATCAACAGGGCCACATTCGCAAAAGCGCGGCGCGTCCAGGGGCCGGCCAACGTTTGTCATTTTGGACTGATATTGACATCTATCGCGGACAAGCGATAATGTCCACTCAACACCAGATGGACTGTTTGTTGGTCTGCCATTTTCTTACCAAAAAAACTGTCTCCAAAACAAAGTTTTGGAATCATTTGGTCCCAAATTGAACATGTGTTTGTTCAGCCTTCAGTGCACCGTAACTACCCTAGTGACAGTTCAAATGCCGTTCCTAACATGAGTGAATAACTCACAGAGTAATTTCCTCCTGTATCTTAGCATCTTATTAGTGTTTTAGCGTGCATCGTTCCTAGTATATTCCTGCAGTGAATCGTTGAAACATACACTCATCTTATCTTTTATCTTCTATACATTACTTACATATACATATACTAAAATTGTAACAGGAACGTGTCTGTACATGAAATATTTTATGGAAAATATCGCCGCGGTGTAAAGTACCTACGAATAATACAGAACCCAAAACGATAATTTTTACATTTTTCTTCCGTCTGAACACGCATCCCGCAAAAACTGCTAGGCGGATTTTAATGCAGCTTGACATAGTTATTGCTTATGTGCCGGATTAACATATAGGGTTTTATTCAGATTCATTATAGAATTCCCACGGGAATCACGAACTTAACACACATATTCTAAAAACAACGCGAAGTCTAAAAAACGCACTGATTTAGAAACTAATTACAACTTCCTTATGTCAAATTAGAAGATATTTTCTATAACCAAAACTTATTTCCGAAAGTATCTTAGTAGGTCATGAAATAAAAGTACGGCCTCGAATTTGGAATTCGTTAACTTCCATTCAGTACCAAATCTCACAAATTGGACGAAAATGAAAGAGCTCAAGCCTTTTCACGGCGATTGAGGGTTTTCAATGAAGCCTCGACAACTTAAACAGTGGATTGACCCAGTATGGTATAAAAGAAGAAAGGTCGAATTTCAGGCCTTCGGGAACCTTTTAGGAATGCGATAAGTGTGGAATATGATCTCTTAAAATCTCTTCATCTCAAAGACTTAAGTCACTCGCTTAATACAGATAGATTACTAACATTATCAAAATGTGTCTACAGAAAAAATATAACCACTTTTTAAGTTAGTACTATAATAATAATATAGCTAGATAAATAATAATAATAATAACAATAATAAATACTCTTTATTCCATACAATTGGTTATTACATGTGCACAAATAATAAATGACAGAATACAATAGGCGACCTTATCGCTAAGGCGATCTCTTCCAGGCAACCTTAGGATAGAGAAAAATAAAAGGGATATAGGTTAGTGCAAACATACCGAAATCCACAGATGGATCATGTTCAATATATACTTATCGATAATATCGATAATACATACAGTATAATAAATAAATAGCTTAATAATATATAAATACATACATACATATGTTATCTACATCTACACTGCGGCCCAATATCAATTTACAAATAAGTTCAAAGTTTACAAGGAAAGCAAAATTAGGAGGAGTTCTATTACACGTAAATTATATTTATGTGTATAAATATTATTATTTCCAAACTGTAAAATTCTATCCAAATATTTTATGGTCGGTTTTCAGTTTAACATCACCGTAAAATGAGGAACCACATGTTGCCAGAAAATGAAGACCATTTTTCAGCAGAGTAGTACATGTTACAACTATGATACAAGCTATTAAATACATTTCTGCTAGTAGTTGTGTTTCCATAGTAACCTAAAAACTAGTTTACTTAAGAAATCTCAAAACATTGGATTGTTATACTATACTGTTCTGATTTCCTTAAAAAAAAGGCACAAGTACCTGTTGATGACATTCGAGAAAATCTATACATCTATACATATAATAAAATTGTAACAGGCCGATGTCTGTACATTATAGATATTGAAAAAAAACTAATATGGGGGGGGGGGTCTTTATTAGAACAACAGAAGCCAAAACAACAGTTTTTAGAAATTATGTCTGTCTGTCTGTCTGTCTGTATGTTTGTACACGCATCACTCAAAAACTACTGCATGGAATTGAATGCAGTTTTCACCGATGTATTGCTAGAGGTCTAACTTAAAATATAGGCTCCATTTTACCGCAGGAAAATATCTTATTCCGATTGTTTTAAATTTAATAAACCGAAGCGAAGTGAGGGCGGGTCGCTAGTTGCAAAATAAAAAGAAAAAAAATTGCATTAATTTAAAATCAAGACGGATAATACTAAACGATTAATCATCAAAAACACTTGCATAATCTTAAAAAAGTTTGTTGACTATTACATTGCACCTATCTTGCACTTAAAAAATCAAAGGTACTAAACGACAGACCGGCGATGTTTGTGCAACAATTGAACTGCAGAATTACATTACGTGAGAGGCACGGACGCCATATTTGCTCTGTCGAGAGAGTTTAGACTTCCAGTCTTTGCTGCACTGTAGTGTAGAAAAGTAAAGCTGTGTATTTTCCTTAACATATTCACTTTCAAATGCATTTATGCAATTTTGTAGCAAATGGCAGCGGGACTTTTGAAATAATTCTTAAATTGATAGTTAGTGATTTTTATTTTTTGCTATAGAGATAACAAAACCGCTCCCAAGGCTTGATTGAGGAACAATACCACTTTTAAAAGAGTGAACTCGCCGACCCGCTTGGCCAGAGAATAAATCATTTTCTCTTAGAATAAAAAGCAATATATTTACGTGTTACGTTAGACACGTTACGTTACTTGAGGGGGAGAGAGCACGCAATCCAATCCAATCCAATCCAACAACCGCTGGGCGCGCTCGACTGGCAACGTTACCCCTCTCTCACGGAAGAATACCTTGAAATGTACTGCATTTCCCACTTTATCGTATTTCCCTAATGTACATACGTGTTTCGGTACTGAGTGAGATGTGCCAGAGCCCATTCCCATCCTATCCCTTCCCATTTTCCCAAAACTTTCTCCAAATCCATTTCTATATCTCCAAAGGTAGGCAGCGCATCCGGGGGCGTACCAACGTTTGTCATTTTAGACTAATGTTGGCATGTATCGCGGATGTCTATGGGCGACAGTATCCACTCACCATCAGGCAGACTGTATGCTAGTCTGCCATTATACGGCAGCCAAAAAAAAACAACCAAAACGAGTTAGTTGAGTCAAATATTATACCGAAAATATAATTTTTCCTTAAGAGTGGTAAAATACAACAGAAGAAGCCAAAATAAAAATTAATTCGGTAATAATTTAATGGATATACAATGGATATATAATTAAAAAAATAGATATACTTATAGATATACAAAACTCTTTATTACCCACGAAATCAAAATAAAACAGTAAGAGAGATTGTAACACGTGACATGCACAAAAGGTGGTAAATATCGCTAACCTTTGGATAGAAAGAATAAAATCAAAATAAAATTATTTACTCTTTCAGATTGATCTTTGTTGGATCAGCGCTTAAAAAATAACAAAACAAAATTCTTACTTTAAATGCCTCATAAATATGATAAACTCTATATTGACTAATATTTGGCCCTCGGAAAATTTTATCTGAGGTTTTTCTTTAAAAATAAAAACTACACAAGAAAACCTGATATTACTGTTATAAATTTCTTTCAGAAATGTTTTCAGCTTTCGTTTTAACGAGAGGGATTGTCTACGTTATACTTTTTATTGGTTTCATACTTTATGCATGTATTTTTAGGATTCTCAATGGCCGGCGCTTAGAAACCGATTTTTATTACTTACTAGCGACCCACCCCGGCTTCGCACGGGTAGCACTAATTATCTATAGCCGGATGACTTCCGGTGGATAATATCATCATACTGGTAGCTTATTTTCACAAAATGTTCATAAATTATAGCCTATAACCTTCCTAGATCCCTCTTTCTATTGGTGAAAACCGTATAAAAATCCGTACAGTAGTTTCTGAGATTAGCCCGAACAAACACAAACTCAGCGCGGCGGGGGGACTTTAATTTATAATATATAATGATTTTTCTTTTTAAACGTATCTTTTAGGGGGAGACTGCACGATACATTGCCACAGCCGCTGGGCGCACTCGACTGGCCACGATACCCCTCTCGCACTGAAGACTACCTTTAAATGTATTGTATTTCCTACTTTATTGTATTTCCCCAATGCACGTACGTGTTGAGATATGCCAGAGCCTATTCCCATCCCATCCTATCTCTCCCCATTTTCCCAACCCTTTCTCCAAATCCATTCTTTCATCAACAAAGGTAGGCAGCGCATCCGCGGCCTTGCTAAAGTTTGTCATTTTGGACTAATGTTGGCATGTATCGCGGATGTCTATGGGCGACAGTATCCACTTACCACCAGGAGGACTGTATGCTCGTTTGCCACCTACTTTCTATAAAAAAAAACATATATACTTATATTTAAAAGAGCAATACATAACTTTCTGTGTGGTCGTAAGGTGTCGGCCGGTTTGAGAATAGCAACCCTACAAGCCCTGAGGAATTACACCACTACTGAAAGAGTGGACTCGCCAACCGCCTTAGCCAGCTTGGCGTTTTAAAGCCCTCATGCACCAGACAATTAATCTGATGACACTCATGACCAGCAGTGGACAACAAAAAGGTGGGTACTGTTCCGGTAACTTTCTGTATATATAGCATATCATACCACACTACCAGCCTTTGCCTCTTCACTGCTGGATAGGTTTCTTCCAAAGTTCGTCATCAGGCACGATCTACATATACACGATCTCCTCTTTTTATCCAGTTATTTTTGGCACACTTCTTCAAATAGCCGCTCCACTGTCTTCCAGTAAATCATGCCTGCTCGTATATCATAATATGCAACTTCTTTTCTTAATGTAGCTTTCAAACTAAGTAGGAATACTCACAAGCTAAAATATAGTAAGTACATCAATTGAAACTTAGTATATCATCGGCATTTTTCTTGTAAACTTTCCGTTACAAATGCGAGCGTATTTACGCGGTCGCTGAGGACCGCAGTAAGTACATTTGGCAACAACACGGATAGAATTAACAGTATTCAATCTGTATAAACTTTTGACTCATAAGAATTGCTATTCAAACATATAGACGCGTTGATTACACGTCATCGCAGACTTAATTTATTTCATCAACTTAATTTGCTACAACGAAAGCTTTACTTTGCATTTATCTTTACAAAATTTTTTAGCCATTTGTTAAACAAAACAAGAAAATACTATTTTTTACAGAAAAAATACGTACCATCTCATATACCAGAATTATGAGCAAAATTCATGGTTTCAGTCCTCGGGAATAGAGCCCATTCCCATTCCTGCCTATCTTATCCCTCATTTTCCCAACCCATTCTTCAAATCTATTTCTTAAGGAAGCGCATCCTGGAGCAGGCCTATGTTGGTCATTCTGGACTGATATTAACATGTATCGCGGATGCCTATGAGTATCAGTATCCTACTTACCACCAGATGGACTGTATGATCGTGTGCCGGGTTCTTTCTATAGAAAAATATACATCTGATACAACCTGTATAGGACACGAATTTAATATGTCAAAACGTTATAATCCACGTGGAGAAATCCTAAAGTTCCCTACTGTTTTGATCCATTTGTGTTCTAGCTGAAACGTCGTAATTACATTGACAAATGCCCGAGAAGTGCGCCGAGTAACTTGTGACAAGTGAACGTATATAATTTCGCTTCTCTCGAGTGACGCCGTGAAATTGTATATTATTTCAAGCAATTTTGTTAATTAACAAGGGATTTCCTGTGTAATTAGTGCATTATTTATAGACTTACGTACTTACTTAGACTTACATCTGGGACATGTACCAACCAACGGCGTGTATTGGTTTCGATACTTGATAAACGTTTGATATATGTACCAGTACCATATACCATACTGTCAGCTTATGTCTCTCCACTGCTGGATATGGATCCAAAAGCCACCATACAAAATCCTCGGTTCTTCACATCGAACCACCACCGGAGAACTTCTTGAACGCGTCGCGTCGGTCCACCTGGCCGGAGGGCGTCCCACACAGTGTACGTAGCCTCCATTCAAGAACCCCATCGGTTGTCGGTCTTACAGTAAATTTGATGTGCCCATTGCCACTTCAACGTGCTTATTCTAACCTATGTCGGTATCAAAATCGATATAATAATATTTATATAATACATATTAAATAAACATTAAACATTAAATATAATCAAATACGGATAGGTGCTATGCAAATAAAATAAGTAAACGTTATCTTTCCACCTCCTCTTAAAACTGTTACGGGTGGAGTTTTTCTGATATTGAAAGGAAGTTCGTTCCAGGGTCTTGTGTTTTGCCAGGCAAAAGAATCATGGTAGTCTTCGTAATAATCAGCATCGCATTTTCTGTCTTCTGACAGTGTAACAATACTCTTCCGAGTATTGTCCTTTACCGAACTTCTTCCTACTAAATTCTAAGAACTAGCCGCTTAGGAAAACTAAATTGAAATTTTCTCCAAACTTTGATTCGATTGCTTTTTGATTCATTCTGCTGTCTAATTTTGGATCAAAGACGTGCCCATTACACTTCAGGAAAGCCTTCTGTATCTGTATGTTTGTGAATATCTCATAAAACGCTTGTTGTCCAAAACCATAACAGCATTCTTATTATAATCTGTATCAATGTAGTAAACTCAATATGTTAGTTCTCAAAAATTATCGACAGATGGCGACGCATCTATTTTACATCGCGGTATGATTTGGTTTTTGAGTTTGCATTTAATATTTGTTAAGTTTGATTATAAACTGCTTCAAAGCAATAGTGCAGTATATCATTCCACATTCGCAACTCTGTCACTTGTAATTGCACATGTAAAAAAACTTTAATGGTAGGTAGTTTTTAATGGGCCGTTTTTACATAAAGTAAAAACATATAAAATTAGTTTCTTGAGCGCCTGTCATTTGTTTTAGTATTTTTTTAAATTTTTTGTACTATTTTTAAGTTTTACCGATAAATAAATAAACTGCTGGGTTGAAGACTGGGTTTCATTTATTTCCGTATGAGTAACGTCGCAATAGGAGGATTTTACCTTAAATGTAGTTATGGTATATTGCAATCAAAACATGGTATAATACATTCAATATTGATAATAACTTGTGTAAACAAAGTTGTGAGCTTGTGACAACCTTAATGGATCCCTACTCGCAGACGATTTATGTTTACTTAATTGTTTAATGGAAGGCATTTAGTAGAATAATTTTAGTCAACTAATTGACCAAAAAGTAAATAATATATAACTACAAGAAGGAAACAAAACTATCCACTAATTAAATAAAATTATGTTTTAATCCGATGGTTACTTGCTTTACCACACCATACCGTTATGGAAACGAGCGCTGAGCACTCGACACTCAAGCGCTATGTACACTAATGAACATTTAAATTCAAAACTCGAGTGGTAAACGTTTGTGAGAGTTATGTGCATATTTTTAACATTTGACGGTCTCAAACCCTTAAGGTTAAAAGTTCAAGTCTAAAACTGGTAAGTTAGTGCTGACTTAGCGCTCAAGCGCTCAGCGCTCTTTTTATTACAACATTACCACACCATCAATCTGTGTCCAATGCTGGATGTAGGGCGTGGATATCGTTAGCTTTTCTTGTCCACCTTGACGGAAGGCCTCCCATGCTACGTTTCTCTCCACACAACGTATCGAATAGATATTGCTAGTATTTATTATACGCATATCCAAGACGTCTCAGAAGGTACAGATCATAACCAGCGAGGTGATAGGCGGACCTCGATACTTCTGGATATAACCCCCATATATTATGTTTGCCGACTTTCCTTTCTATCGAAGCTAACTAGCAGTTTCGTGATTATTGAATAATTCTTGATTATAGTACTTATTATATATTTATTTATTTATCTAGAGCAAAAAAGAGAAATAACGTTTTCCAATTACAGATTCTACCATGTAGTTATTACACGTTTTAATTTTAAAATTTACCGAAGGTGTACGCGAGCGCTGACGCAAAACTCAGTGTCGTCGTGTGCATGTGTGTGAAAGGGAGAGAATGAAGCGAAGTACGAACGTCTATGAGTGAAAAACTAAAGATAAAAAATGCGTGTGTGTGTTTGTGTGTAGGTGTGCATGAGTATGCAGTGTGTTTTGTACCACGTTATGCTTTGTGTACATGGAGGAGTTTATTTAATTAGGTGTGTAAATATTTTGTTAAGGTTAATATTTATTTATTTATTTTGGAATAAAAATGAACCATTATATTTATACATCTATATGATATAATAATAACAATAATAATAATAATTATTATTATTGCTCATCGTTATTGGCAAGTCGGGGTTTGCATACTTGGTGTTTGAATTTTGTTTTAAACATGCAAAATAAAAATTGTTCATCTTTTTCCTTTTATAGCCTTCTTCGACCATTTGCCTGGTGTTAGAATTCAGTTAGAAGTCCAGCTTGTTGTCCTATTTCAGGTAGTTAGGATTCAGTTGCCAATTTACGTGTATAGATAAAACTCCATATTGCATATAAAAACAAATAACAAACATTATAGACACAAAATGCACAAAAAGCGGTCTTAGCGATAAAAGCGCTCACCTTCGGGGAGCGGAAATAAAGATTTCCTACTTCGATCACAGATAGATGGCGTTACAGATGGCGTTACATCGTAAATTATACAGCACTATACACAATACAATACACATTAAAATAAGGGTGACTATACAATACACACAAAGTAGTTAAGTTAGTACTTTGTATTAGTTTGATATTTCTAGTATTAAAATAAGTAATAATATAAAAGGGATATTTATAAGACCTTTCCATCGACATTCTCTAGAAATCTGATTTAAACATGCATGAACTATTAAAAACTGGGTAAGTACTTACCTTTCGCAATCACAAGAATTAGCCAAGAAATCAATTTAGAATAGTTCCTGTGACCTAATTAAACCTCCGCAATTTCCTATCGAATGTTTTCTTTGTAAACTCATTCGCGGCTTTGCAATAATAAAATCCCAAAAATACAGCTACAATGAAACCCTGGGAGGAAGTTTAAAAAGTGGCAAAGTTGGAACACCCCCAACGACACAGACTGCTCAAAGTACGTGCAGGGCTCTTTAAACCGGTCACGTTTTAGTACAGAACTCCTGCGGTCCCCGTGGATACGCCCTCCAACTTTTTTGAGGTTTTCAGGTCGTAATAAACTCGGCTTTCTAATCTCTTTGTGTCCGCATCTACATGCTACGAGCACAGTAACGTTGTTAAAAGTACGTGAACTATTGATATCCAGAGATTATTTCATTATAATACAAAGGATTGCAATTACCAAATTTTAACGTTATTTATTATAGTTTACTGGTGTAAGCCTTGGAGTATGTACTCTCTACTCTTATTCGTGAGTTCGTGAGTTCAAATCCACGCCCCATAACACTGAGATTCAACGTAAGTACGGATCTTTAGGCCGTGTGGTGTCGGCCGCCATTAGAATAGCATCACCCCATGTCCTCCCGTAGGTTTCGTAAAAGGCGACTAAAGGATAAAAAAAAGAGTAAGTCTGCATATGTATTAGTAGTCCGTGTCCTGTCGTTATATGTACGAATAGATATGTATCTTAGTCTGCTTACCGTTCTATACCGCTACGAAGGTGCTACGACGCTACGAGATGTTATACTTTATTGCTACGGGATATTGCAAAGTGCTACGTTTACTACATGTATTTACAGCGAGATGAGCAGTTTTTTTTTCGTACTAAAAAATTACGATATTTTTATTCCTATGGAACACGTCCTATTTTTTAGGAATTGTATTTGGATGTGCCGATTTGACGCGTTTATTTGTAGATTGCTGTCCAACAAAATCTTGATCAAAAAAAGTTATTGCGCTTTACTGTAAAATATATACGACCAAAACAAAAATAGTAATGGAATGATGAAAAGTCCTAGAGCCGTTATACTTTCTAACTCTTTTTCCAAATCCGAGCGGATAACTCTCCAATGGCAGGTAGTGCATCCGGGGACTTCCGGACTATTATTGACATGTATCGCGGATCTACATGGTCGACAGTATTCACTTACCGCCAGATGCTTACGGTCAGTAACCTTTTTCCATTAAAAAAAATATGACAGTACACAAACTGTTGCCCTCCATTACTGAATGTAAGTAATTGGCAGGGCCCAAAGTCCACGTAAACAAACATAAGCACAATCACGTAAGCAAACGTAATCACGAATCATCATGTAATCATCTATTTACAAATTCTTATTAAACAACTAAATCTTTAAACTTACTTTAAAAGTAAAAAGTTGCGTTTTTATGACTAGATCATCTGTCATTAAAAATTATCACTAGCTCGGCGATGACGGAAAATATCGTAAGGAAACCCGCATGTTTCAGAATTAAAACAAAATCTGGAACTGGAATCTACGGAGCCCGTATAGCGGACAATGGCCCGAAACCTCTGGTGATTTACTAGGGGAGGCCACTTAAAAAAACTGACATCTAACAAAGTTAATAACGTTTCATTTTATAACAATAACCGAATAAATGTGATATACTGAAACAAGCAAAAATAATGATAATCGTGTAATTTGCAATGAGGTTGAGCGGTGCCTTTTCGTGGCGCAATTTATCCTTCGTATGGTACAAGTGAAAAGAGATACGACTTTTTGTGCAATATTAGCGAACAATTTGCGTGTGGAGCACACTCAAGTTATCTATTCCTTTCAAAATCGATATTAATCCTAATAAACTTTGAAATTATTTGATGTTTTAGACCCTTAGAACTTATTTACACTAGGTGAATTTCTCGAACTGTTCAGGCGAGAATGTTGTATAAGATTCTTTAATGCGACCAAACTTTATACGATTGTAACCTGCAACTGTTCACATGATGATAAAAGCTAGATGGTTCTAGTGATCACACGATGATAACAGTTGTTTATACTAGGCAAGCATATACTTCAGCGATTTTTTTCTCTCCTGCTCATGTCCTTGTACTTTCCTCGTACTTTCCTTATCGAAATTTAATGAAATTCTCAAGACGTGATCATTCTCCGCAATATATAGATTTCTTCGAGATAATAATTTATATCGTGGATTTATTTTTTTAAAATTGCTAAGAATTTCTGTTATTATTTATCTTTTTAATCCTCCCACCTATTACTTAACCCCTCGGTCAAGTTTTGGGTCAGCGAGAAATAACTAGAAGGACTGTGAGGTCCGAACACTTTATCTGCGCGCACGGGTCGCCGCGCCCGCCAGCTAGCGCGGAAATTAGGAGTCGAACCCCATTAGTTATCGTCCTAATGATGCATCACTTTCTACTGCGATGGTCAACATGTTGCTTTATTACTTTTGCTTCACATTTACTATACACACAGAAGACTATCGTGAAATGAATTTTGTATGAAAGAATGAATAATTTATTGAATTAATAACAACTCATTACACTTATACAAACATTATAATCAATATGAATATAAATAACAAGTAGTTGCATTACATTAATTGCATGAATAGCAAGTAATACTCATAACAGTCATAACGATTGATTCTCAAAAGGACAGAATACAAACGTAACCAAAAAAATAACACATTAGTATTAGGTTACGTTATTTTTAATTAAAGTAAAGTAAATTACACTAAATTAGCTAGCTCTAAACTTAACTCAATCTATCTCCTTTAAATTTCAAAATATCTTAATAGATTATACCCATAAACCACAGAAAGACCATAGAAAACCATAGAAAAACGCTCATAGTAAGAGATGTACCTGAGGGTAATTCGATCGACTACGACTTTGTTGTGCATGGGCAGTCACTAGTCACCCCCTCTCTCGTAACACACTACATGTTTGAAACTACTCGAGTAGTTAACACCCCGCTAGCTAGCTATCTCGATAACCAAGAAAACGAATAATCGTGATAAGTGTAATTTTAGAAGATACAGGGCCCTGTCAAGGTGGTGGACTACGGAAGCAAAAGTAAGTGATTTTGTGATTTGTTTATGCGCAACCATACTTATTGTACATCTCTATTTTATTGTAAACAATAACAGACAAAGAGTTTTATGAATGTATCCCTCTATCAATTATACTCTTGATTGTTCCACCTAACCCCCCCAAAGAGCATAGAATGGTGTATTGGGATGATGAATCTCCTCGTCTACTTCTCAAACCATTTTTCCCTATTTTCCCAATCCTTTTGCAAGGCCATTCTCTAATCTCCAAAGATAGACAGCGAATCCGGGGGCGTGACAAAGTTTTGTCAATCTTGACTTGTGTTGGCATGTATCGCGGATGTTCATGGGCGACATTATTCACTTACCACCAGATAGATATATTTATCTGTCACATATTTTGAATAAAAAAAAGTATAGTTTTTTTTTTATTCATGTAGTAGACGTAACCGATGGTCAAGCCTAAGATAATAAGTAGTCCCAGCACCTATGAATCAGATGAATCTTGCAGAACCTCGAAGGATCCACACGTCACTTTTAATTACATAGGTGTAATTAAAAGGTGTAATCACAGCTCTCTTAAATACAAATATATCGAGATTAATAGAAAACCTGTAGTTGCTAGTACATTTCACAACCTTTGAATTCACGGTATAAGTTAATAAAAAGTACAAGGATGAACAGTATGAGATGGGATGGGATAGGGTGGCATTAGAAATGGGGAATATAATGAGACGAGAAACTTCCCTTATATTTCCCACTCAATCATCGGAATGGGCTCTCACTCATGGGACACAAGTTTCATTACAGTTTCATTGCAATCTTCTGTGAGACTGTCGTAAATTGTCAAAAAGAAAATTCTTACAAACGATCGGTATTGAACAACGAAACGCTGTTTCAGCAATTTGATATTATTTTTATATTTGCCATGGAGGAGCGTCGGTTTATACCCTCTTGAAGTTTAGTAGCTAAATCGTAGAACAATTTTTCAGGGCGAAATCGTCCATAAAGTGGCTGAGTGCGGTAAAATTTGTATGAACTAGCCCTTTTGCATGGCTTCACCTGCTTATAAACTGATATTTACAGAGAAATCGTTATGTTTGATCGTCTTGCACTGAGAAAAATTCAGCTCACTTCCCTTAGAAGATCGACTTGTTCAGTGGTTTTCCAATTACGAGTAAATTAAAAATAATCATGTAAACTAATAAATTAAATTTTGGTCATATAAATCGCCTTAAAGCAATTACTAATAAGTAACTTCTAAAGAACAAGACTTGTACTTAACTTGTAATTCTAACCGGAAGTCTAATTGTCCATAATAGCTGGGATATTTCTCAGTATGAAAAATCAGGTGTTTTCAAAATTATTGGCACCCTGTTTGAATAATGTCAAGAGAGAGATGGAGGACGGAAAATTATTTCTTTTAGTAAATGTAATTTACAGTGTTGGTAATATAGAACTGTTCCCGCGATCGACCGTTAAAGCCCTTGTACACATTAAGAAAATAAGACGGGTCTATACCCGTATTTCTTGTCGTCTCTACACACCAACGACTATAGCCTTTAAATAAACGTTGGTGCACTACGTTGGTGCACTACAGCAACATTTCGTCGCTGTCGTTTTTGCGTCCGACAAATATTGTGTACATAGTAAAACTTATTGCGTACGTCTCATTTTTTAGCGTGTACCTAAAAGCTCTCGCAAACCACCGTACAATCGCTATCAACTGTCTAAGCGCCACTGCTCTGCACTATCTGCTCTCTGCTCTCTAGCGTTGTTGTTGTTGTTTTGTTGCCTTTTTCGCTATTGTGAAACGGGTAACAAAATCGGATGAGTAGTTTCAGAGATTAACAAACCGACAGACATCATAAATACATTAATATAAATATTAAAATTAAGATAGTCGTTCCTATTGTACGAGCGTTTCGGTAAGCATTTAAATGCAAATCCTTCGATCGATGAAAGTGATGCATCACTGGACGGCGATTTAATATATGTTTGACGGCAAGCAGTGCCATAGAAATCCGTAACTACCATAACCAGCCCTTTTATTGTCTACTACTGGACTAGGCTTCCTTGTGCACCCTGAGCGGTGTATTGCCTTAAACGGCACGCTGGGGTAGTGGGTTGCCGACTCAACTCTTTTAGAAGTGGTGTAGTTACATAGGGCTTGTGGGAGTGACTTTGTCAACTTTTACGACATCCACGGGAAGTTGGAGACATATATACCACTTTAACTGCCTCCGCATAGATATTTCGATATGATATTCGATTCATTATAAGCCGTTATATCTTGTAATTATCTATATATATATATATCTACATACATATTTTTTTAAATAATTCACTCTCTAAGCGCTTGGAAACCATTACTGCTATATGTGAATCGCTGCATTTGCATTGCTTAATAGTCGCCAGATGAGTATAATACTCATCTGGCTACTGGCTCATCTGAGTATAATACTCATTCCATACTCAATAACCCACACTAGGGTCCAGAGACATACAAATACGAACACACCACCTTCACGCAAACATTAATTTGACTTTAAACAAATGACTGTCCGAACCAGAATCGAACCAAGATTCCCAATCGTACTTTGTTTGAGTTAACGCTAGGCACTAACATACATTGCATATCTTCCTATCTGTCTCCATTATGCTACGACATGAGGTTCTTCGAGAAAGCTGTGATTGGAGTCCTGAAAGGCCACCAGCGCGCAGCGCACCCGCATACCCCTGGTGTTGCAGGTGTCCATGGGCGGCGGTGACCACTTACCACTTGCAAAAATAATAATAATAGATTTAAACAAGAATAAGTCCAATAATAGGTTCGCCAGTAGAAATCTCCTAATGGGATAAGCACGGCTTTTGTATGTGTTTTCTATTGTAACTATTTTTATCATTTGTGTGTACAATAAATAGCTAACTAAATAAATAAATAATCTGTATGTCCTGAATTTTATTTCTTATTTTCGTAGTAGTGGTCCCACATAGCTTAGTATTTGCCACGCTAAAACAAACACAAAATCTCGTCCCTCAGTCGAGTTGTCTCTTTTAAAAGTCCAGAATTAGGTCTGTTTGTCTAACGGTTTGTCAAATCAGATTGAACGTCGATACATCTTCGTTTCAATAGCTCAACAAATATGTATGTGCCGTTTTGTACATTTCAATAGTTTGACATATCTATATGTGCCATTTTGTATCCTCATGTCACACACTGGCTTTACGTTGGATTATATATTTATATAATATGTTTTGATAAGGTTTGCTTGTCAAACTTATTACGTTGGATTTACTAAGGTCATGACCTTAGTGACCTTAGTGATGCTGTTACATCACACATAACATAACATTTTGAACAGTCAAGTCCAGCGCGGCCCAAGATATTTACTTATACAAATTCAAATCAACACTATACCTTCATAGGATGAAAGTGTTTGACCAACCCGGAGATTTTTAATTGTCATAAATAGATACGTACATTGTCTTTTACAAGTAGTTCAGCAAGTCACTATTCAGTTACGAACCCATAATATACCGACATACCTCATGCTCATGATGTGCATAGGACGCCTATGTCCTTTATTGGACGATAAAAACGCTGGTACGGTTAACAACACTCGCACTAGAACCAGTTCGCAGCGGGCTCGTGTAGTGGGTTATGGCCCGAAACCCCTAAGAAATTACAAAGGGATTACAGCTGTCCTACAGTTGGACATATTGCTATAAACTACAATGTCGAGTATAATATCTTGTAACCATTACTGTAAATGCATTTAAAATATCGCATTGAAATGCAAAAATGTTGTATTCAATTTATATCCAAAGTGTGATATTTCATTTACGGACCGCTTGCTCCTTTACTTCGAACAAACTTAAATACATGTCTACCATTTCTAGAAAACGGCATTTTGTCGGAAATGTGTTCTCTTTAACACTGTATTTATAAGAACTATCTCGTGATAATGACTTTGCCCGTGTTCATTTAGAAATTTGTATTCGAGAAAGTCTATACTATATAATATAATAAAGAGAGGGTGCGAATTTTGTGAGTCTGTGTGTATGTGGAGGGTAATCTCCGAAACCGCTGCACCTATTTGAAAAATTCTTACACCATTTGAAAGGTACATTATTCCAGATGGACATAGGCTATATATAATGTACATATATTATGTTAAAAAAAATTGCCGGGCAAGCAACGCATGCCCAGCACAGCTAGTGTTTTATAAAACGCTTCGATATGAAAAATGTATTCTCAAATCGATGATAAATGGTAATTTATTTGGGATGCTTATAACTATGACTTATGTCTATAACAATAGCTTATAGTCTGTCGGCCTCCTTGCTGAAGTTGCAGAAGGTATCATGGTCATAACTATGGCTTGATAGATTAATTTTAAATATTTTTGACACAATACATTTCATCTCATAACTAACCATCCGAAGGACATTATGATAAATGACATTCATCACCAAATTTTATCAAACTTTATCATTATTAACGAGTTCTCGATATAAACTTATTCGACATGAATTTAATTTAGAATCTGAGCTGCAAAAGTTTCTGACGAAGTGAAATTAAACATTGGTTCAATTTTAATGAGAGTATAAATCATTATTCTAATTATAATAATTGACGCGAAACAATTTATTTTAAGCAATATTCTCTTCGAATTAATAAAGTTAATTAGTTTTTTTTACTGAAAAAAAATCCAAATGTCAATGGCTTATATTATGTTTTAAGTAATTCAATTAATCATGATAATTTATTGTTTTTTTTTAATAGTAACTTCCATCTTTATTATCAACACAAAGGAACTAAATCTATTAAAAATTAACTTAACTTAAACTTACTTAATTAACTACTTGAATTAACTTGTATGTATGTATATGGGTATATAAGTATATATGTTTATCAATATATACATTATATACTTATTAATGTATACGTATTTTGTTCGAACCTTCGTATTTCTGTTTAACCACGGGTTGACTGGCAGAAAATGCCACTAGACATTAAATCCGCCTTTTGTAAAATGTTTCTTTGTGCATTAAAGTTTAAACAAATGAAATTAAAACCGATATTACTTAAATGAAAACGATTTTGTGATCTTTGAAAGAATTAATGAATTAAATGTATACCTATAGCATTCAAATCGCGCGCACCTGGCCGGAAGGCGTCCCATGCTACGTTTCCCACTTACTGATTCTTTGATTTATATGTAACTTTAGTTCTTCGTTCGTTCGTTTCGGATTTTGTGCAGTAAAGAGGCTCCGAGCATAGTTCTTTCCGTCGCTCGTTGAGCGACTTTAACCGTGTGAATGAGGCCTGCCGTCCGAGACCTAGTGGCTAGATAAGAACATACCTAAGTTTTTTTTTTGGGATTTTTATCCATATTTAGACAGGTCATATTTGGTGGGGTATAGGGTATTTGGTGTATGTATATGTACCAAATATGTATATGGTATATTTGGTAGAGGGAGAGTGCATGCTGCATTCCCACAGCCACTGGACGCACTCGACTGGCCACGTTACCGCTCTTTCACAGAAGACTACCTTGAAATGTTCTGCATTTCCTACTTTATCGTATTTCCCAATGTACGTACGTGTTTCGGTAGTGAGTGAGATATGCCAGAGCCCATTCCTATCCCATCCTATCCCTCCCCATTTGCCCAACCCTTTCTCCCAATCCATTCCTTAATCTGCAAAGGTAGACAGCGCATCCGTGGGAGTGCCAACATTTGTCATTCTGGACTGATTTTCGCATGTATCGCGGATGTCTATGGACGACAGTATCCACTTATCAAAGCGCACAGTCGTACGCTCGTCTGCCGCCTTTTTCTACAAAAAAAGGTCAGCCCCATAATAACATCACTATTTAAACTTAATAATAATTAATATTGATAATATTGAATTGAACCGATTAATATTGAACTGATCTGGGCCCAAGTCAAAGATTTGGGTTTCAAAAGTTCATTGTGTTTGAATTCAAAATCTTAAGAGATTTATATTTTATTATTATTTAATTATCTTTTTTTTTTGTAGGTCACGCAGCCAGACATAATACAGCGCCGCCTTTCACGACAAATAAACTGTTAAAATTATTGCACAATGCATGTGAACATGTTACGCCAGAAGATTGGAAGATGGTGGTCAACAGGACTAGAAAAACTATAGAAGAAGATTGGGAGCGCGATGGTCACTTTGACAACATATGTGATCAAGAATTAATTATTAATGTGCAGGATTGCTCCAGCGACTCTGAATCTTATTACGGCATTGACGATGATTTGGGTTGTGCTATGCACCTTTAGGTGAATAAAAACATTTAACATTCCTTTACAGATTTTCCAAATATCAATGTTAATAGCAACAACAATCGATAATTATGATCGATTACATCAATATGTTCCCAGCACTAGGCATGTCACTCTGACATATGACACAGATATCGAGCTATATTTTAGGCACTATAGTGACTTTAACGTTTATATTCAAAGAAAGACTACTATGCTAAACTTTTTTATTTTTGTAAAATTTCATTCCAAAAAAGCCTATGTAAATTGAGTTTAAGTGTAGGATAACGAATAGGTACTCAGCATTACCGTATCCAAAATGGTAACAGCCCTAACGTATGTGAACAGACCACGAAATGACTTTAAACTTTAAAGGTGGGGAGCGACTACTGACAAATGAATAAATGATGTATAATGAAGAGATTGACATATATCAATTATTATTATTGTATTATAGTTAATGGCATTCTTTTCTAATATATTAATTTATGTCCATGGTTGTTTGATTTTATAATGTATTAATTTGGTGGATAAATGATTTAATTGATTATATTAATCATTTAATTCGATTAGGATCTAATTATGAAGTTCTATTTTAATGATTGAACTCAAACTTTGTAACATAATAATTATGTGATATATTTGTACGCCTTGCGACAGAACTAATACGCTACAAATAAACGACTTTGAATTGAATGATTTTTTTATTATCCTACTTCAAATAAGGAGATTCAAGACATATACATTATGATTCATGCCCAGAGGACATCCCATCCCAGAACACGTTTCCGCTGAGTCTGTGTTATTCAAATGCAGCGAATTCATTAATTGTGTTTAGTAACTTTGGGTGTGTATACATAACGACACAGCACAGGTACACAGGTGGACTTTCATTTGTATTCAAGGTGTATTTGTATTGGTAGAAAGGTCGTATTCACCTATGCCCTTTCCCGCAATCCCGTGTCAATTACGTCAAGTTGTACAAGATGAAATAAGACAAATATTGGTATTTTGCCAAAGCAATAATGAATTTACACCTATACTGAACGTTGACTCCTCAAAAAGAATTGAAATTCAAAGTGTATTCAAAGAGCTCGCCACCTCTGAGGCGCTACTCTCAATTTACGTAAAATAAAGTTTCCGTTCGATAATTTTCCCCAGTACTGTCAATTTTTGTCAAAGATTCCCGTTGACAGCCGGAAGAGAGTGTTTGCTGTTTTACGTTTTAGAAAAATAATGTCTAGACCAAAGTTGTAGAGCAAACTATTCAAATTCCTATTCAACAGCAGAGTAAACCCATAACAAGTCAGTTCACACCTTTAATCGTAAAAACCCACACGTTCAACATTACCGCAATATCGCCTATCGGTTTTATTTTCTGTGGATTTATGAACGACGTGATAAGTCAACCAACGCCGACTTATGCCGATAGCGGTTTTTTATGCCCCAACCGATACGCAAATGTAGTTCCAGTTACGATTTAAGCCGAAATCACATTAATGTTTTTATAGCACATTCATTCTGTTTAATTGTATGAGCGAGATTACCGTACATTGACACATTGACAAACTACGCTCTGCAATACACAATAATAATTATATATTCCTAACGGTACACCTGCAATACAAACCATTTAATTTGCAGCTGTTTGTGAATGGAGAGTGCAGGGTTACCGTATCGTGTGTAGTATAGTACAGACTTCATTTAATAAAAATCTTTTTTGATGAAAATATCAATTAATTTTTTTTCTGTATATTTCTCTATATGGTTTTAAGGCTCGCGCATATTACGGTGCACCGTATCGCATAACATTGAAACAATTCTCCTGAATCATTTTCATACATTTTTTATAAACCCTCGCATACTAGGGGCCGCATCGAGCCGCAGCGCAGCGCACTGGCGTATGGCTTGCCAGTCGTATTTATGTGCCAATGTTATGCGCTGCGACGCGGCCCGCCTCAATGTACGTTGAACGAGCGCAGTTAACGAAGATGATTCCAGAGTTATTCGCTGTGCGACGATGTGCAGAATTAAATGTCAACAGCTAACTGATTTAAATTATTGCGTTGAGCTGCGGCCCGCCGCGTCTGTAATGTCTACACTACACCACAAATAATCAAGTCCAAGCGAATGAAATTACGGGCAAAGACAATAATAGATATACTATTAACGACCATTCGTAATAAGCGAAACCAGCCTTTTTATTGTCCACTGCTGGACATTAGTGGCCTCCTCACGCAAATTGTCTTATTCGGGATGCATGTCCGTAAAACGTCCGTGGAAAAGCGGGTTGGCGAGCCCACTCTTTTAGAGGTGTTGTAGTTCCTCGGGGCTCGTAGTAGAGGCTTTGTTATACCTTAGTCGCTTTTACGACACCCGCGGGGAGAGTTCGGAAAACCAGACTGATTAGTGACCTTACGCAGTTCTTATAAATTGAAATTTCATTAAAGAAAACCTAATAAAATGCTCGAAAATTGTAGCCGCGAAGTGCCCAAATTCAATCAAAAGTTCTCAATTTTCAAACATAAAATTCACTACTTGAAAATGAGCACAGTTTCTAGACCAACATTAATATTGGCCTTTGTGTATAAATATTTCGTCCATATCATGAACCTAAAGAGTTGAAAGTTGTTGGAAAAATTTCACATGAATCGACATAAAGAGCTCGGAGAACCCTCGACTTTTGTGACGGTACACTTCAACTACGTGACCCTGCAATAGCGAACGTCTATCGTAACAGTGTCGTATATTTTCGGTAAATTACAGTAAGATCTTTGAGGGGGAGAGTGCACGCTGAAATCCAACAGCCGCTGGGCGCGCTCGACTGGCCATGTTACCCCTCTCTCACAGAAGACTACCTTGAAATGTACTGCATTTCCCACTTTCTCGTATTTCCGTAATGTACGTGTGTATTTCGGTAGTGAATGAGATGTGCCAGAGCCGGAATGGGCTATCCTATCCTATCCCTCCTATCCCTCCCCATTTTCCCAACCCTTTGTCTAAATCCATTCCTATATCTCCAAAAGTGGCAGCGCATCCGGGGGCGTGTCAACGTTTACCATTTTGAAAATGTTGACATGTGTCGCGGATGTCTATGGGCGACATCCGTAGTCGTATGCTCGTCTACCGCCTTCGTACATAAAAAAAAATCTTATCAAACAAAACTTTAAAACAAAGATTCATATTTATTAAAGTCTATCAAATTGTAAAACAAAGGTGCATTAAAACATTCGCACCTAAATAATATTCAGTTTTGTCATATCTAAAATGACTTCGCATTTTTTTAAAATTAATAACATTTACTGAACCTATCAAGCTATATGACCTTTGACCTTCAATTGTTACAACTATGAGTAAGAAGCAAATAAAAAGTTGTAAAGATTTAAATAACAATTTTATTTGGCAATCTCTACATATATTATACATACATACAACTATTTTCGTTAGTCGTGCATTCGCACTGTTCGTACTCCAACTGTGACGATACACCCGTGACTCTATCGGCAGCGGCCAGTGGCGGGTTTAGCGCAATTTACCGGTTTAAGCCGGATCAAGTCTCCGCTGCCGCTGCTTTGTTCATGTGTGCTGAACCAAAACCAATTCATACTTCAGTGAAAGGCTTTAGCCATGTCGGTAAATTGAAAAGTATATAGATTTTAATGAAGTTGAAGCAATAATTATCTTTTTATGATAAAAATCATTTAACTTAATAATTTCCCCGTTTTTCCCAACCGGTGTAAATTACGACATAATTGAACAGATTTATAGAAGTTACTAGTTTTCGAGAATAAAAACAAACTGTTTTAAGAATTAAAAAATCTCGTTGTAAGATTAAAACATCATTATCTATTTTTCTGCTTTCATTCCTGTTTCGGTTTCATAAAGTTCTACAACAGAAAATTTAGCATCAAAATCGTTTTCTTCTTAATAAAATGAGTGTTAACAACCGGAGATTTTATAATTTTTTATCTAAACATTCTCGTTTCTACCCAGAACAATACAATAAATATAATCGTGATGCCTGCCTTGTGGTTTTGGCCGGCTATGGAATAGCACCACCAAATATATTCCCGTGGTTATCGTAAAAGGCGACTAAAGGATAAAAAAAAGCCATGAGTTACCACGTGAATTTAAAGGAATGAATTCTCCAACCCGCATAGCCAGCATGCCGTTTTAAGAACATACATCTCACTTTAAAGCCAGTCTATACTATATATACTAATATAATAAAGAGAGAGTGCGAATTTTGTGAGTTTCTTTGTATGTGGAGGGTAATCACCGGAACCACTGCACCTATTTGAAAAATTGTTTCACCATTTGAAAGGTACATACATAATCCAGATGGACGTAGGCTATATATTGTGTGCAAAAAAAATTGCCGGGCATGTAACGCATGCCAACCATAGCTAGTGTACGATAAAAGGGCTTACTACTTTTATTTAAAACTGAAATGTAAAAATTACTAACTTCGAAATCTCTTTATGAAGTTCACGGGGCCTCGTATAATCACTTTAAGCGCCGGATTGCGGAGATGCGAAACAAAAAGTTTCCGGCAAAAAGTCACCGCTTAATAGACTGGCTAATGTTATTAAGGTTTGAATATTCAATGAATTTGTGAATTGACCTAGATACATTTTTATATTGGGAATCTTTTGATATTTTTATATTAGTGAGGTAAATATTTGTTCGTTTTTATTTAAGAAACTTTATTGCACATTGTCGTACAAAAGGAGAACTTAATGACTTAATGACATTGTGTATATTTATTTATAAGAAAATTTTGTATTCTGTCATTTAAGTTATATATTTATACCTCTCATCGCACCTCCAAATGTACCTCTCTGATCAACCCAAGGGTTAGTTGGCAGAGAATACCTTAAAGCATTAAGCTCGCCCTTTATAACATACGTTATGTTTTTGAAGAAAAAAATATGCGAGCATTTAAAGGTGTGACATTATTTGATAAATGGAACGTTATTGTCGATTCTAGTTTAATAGATATTTAGGGCGAGATAAATAGACGTTTCTTAGATCGGTTCTGGAATAGAATTAGACAGAGTGGTTGGAAATTAGTCTCTACGCAGACTGCATAAGGTTCCCTAAAAATTACTCCAACTAATTCTAAGATTCAACTAAGCATTCGTGTGAAAGCCCGCTTGCTCAAAAAATTTAAAAAAATCTGCAGTATATGTATCCAACAATCCGCACTGGACCCGGGTGGTGGATTATGGACACAAATCCTACAGTGATTTACTAGGAGAGGCCAACACTTTGCCAATATATTGTTATATAAAAATGTCAACGTCAAAGTATGGTGGATATGTTAAAATTTGAGAGAAGTGTGCCCTGAACAGTGGGTAAAAATCAACGAGTGGGTGCCGCAAACGGCGAGGCTGACTCCGAAGCAAATAGAAGGACGACCTGTTCTCACTGAATTCATCGTGGGGAGCAAGAGGCCCGCCCTCTAGCCAGCAATGGGATACATTTTGGAGACATGGCAATTTTTTTAAAATTATATCATACCATAGACTTATTACTTTACAAAGTGATGGCAAATATAAATATTGGTGGGAATATTCTGAACGCCTATAGAGATACATATTTTAAAATAATTATAATGTTCTTTATTGATGTGACAGACATGTCCTATAAATGTTATTTAAGTTCTACGAATCTCACCTTCGCATTTCAACCTTCATTTGCCTCCATAATGTTTTAGTGCTTTAACAATGAGATACGATATATATATATTCTTGTACAAACAAAATTACAAAAAAAACGATGGAATAATAATAGCAACAAACGCCGACAATTACGCCGAAGAGAGAATTTATGAAAATACAGCAAACACCGAACAAATATTGTTTAAAAAAATATTGTTTGGTTTTTAATTTAGAAGGTGTTTAAACTGGGTACAATTACATTTGGAAGAGGAGAAGGCACGCTACGTTACCCCTCTCTCACAGAAGACTACCCTGAAATGTACTGCATTTCCCATTTTGTACTTGTTTCGGTAGTGAGTAAGATATGCCAGAGTCCATTCCAATCCCACCCTATCCTATCCCTCCGCATTTTCTCAAAATCCATTCCTATATCTCCAAAAGTAGGTAGCGTGCAGTCCGATATGGAACTACTGCAACCCACTTGTTCCATACATGGAACTATAAGGTATTAAAACATCTTATTTTTCTTTATTCCTAAAAGTTTTATGATGAACACAAACAAAACTAAAATCGATATCATTAAATATTTAGTTAAAGCTTCCAATTAGAAATGAACGAAATATTTTACTTACGTAAATCAGAGACGTAATTTTTATATTTTTTTTTACAACTAGCATAAGCCAATGAACAATTAAATGCCTATACAAAATAATCAAGTTGACACTCAACGACTGACCAAAACGAACACATTTTTAACGAACACATATTTATAAGTGACCAGTTAGCATATAGAGGAATGTAAAGTAGCCCAAAAATGAGAAAATACAGGTGCAAAGGCTGTGTAAAATTACATTGAACTAAAGGAATATAACACTGCATTTTGTAGGTTACAAAAGTTCCATATGGAACTGCGACTAAAACTACTGGAAGTAAAGCAAAGCTCTTAATCTAATATTCAAAATACTTTGTGACGGATTTGACGGCTAAAATTTCAATAAAATCCTTAGAAAATCGAAAGCCGAACTACCAAAGAACGCTATGTACCAATGTAACAGAAACGGAAAAAAACGTATCCCACTGGTGGGTTCTTGTAAAACACTTCTGTGAATTACATTCGAACAGACGAACTCCCAGTTCGTTTGGCCGCCCGCCAAAATACATTTCTATTGAGTCGCATGAATTCCAACATTTCCAGCAATTCTATTGAGAACACGACAAAGAATTTCAACACCAAAAGTTGAGTCTCGATTTTTAACACATGTTTTTCTTTGAGGCACTTGTTTACACAAGGATTTCTTGGATTCGATCGTCGATTTTCACACGAACGAAACTCTTAAACAGCAAATGTTATCTCTCTCTTGTACAGTATTTTTACTTACTACTTATTTATTCTTTACTAGCGACCCGCCCTCACTTCGCTTCGGTTTATTAAATTTAAAACAATCGGAATAAGATATTTTCCTGCGGTGAAATGGAGCCTATATTTTAAGTTAGACCTCTAGCAATACATCGGTGAAAACTGCATTCAATTCCATGCAGTAGTTTTTGCGTGATGCGTGTACAAACATACAGACAGACAAACAAAATTTCTAAAAACTGTTGTTTTGGCTTCTGTTGCTCTAATAAAGACATAGGTATTAGTGATATTAGTTTTTTTTCAATATCTATAATGTACAGACATCGGCCTGTTACAATTTTATTATATGTATATAGATTTCACAAAGTGACATAAGGCGGACTTAATGCTTAGAAGCATTATCTCCCAGTCAACCTTTGGGCTATGCAGATATAGTGCGGTAGATGCAATAACAAGTAAAATTAAGTAAACTATAGTTATTAGTGACGCATATTAATTAAATACCATAATGCAAATAAACATATACATTATACATGCATGGTACACATATTTACGTAGATGTATGCATCTACGTACATACATATATACCTACATGCATACTTACTAATTACGTACAAGGCCCTGAGTTTAGAAAAATGATATTTTATCTGTAAGGTATTTCTTTTTGTATTCTTCAAATATCGTACGATAGTTTCTGGGAAACTTGTACCATGTAGACATTTTAATTTAGTTGCCAGTATAAAAAGTCTGGTATACAGAGTCGCCATGACAGTTGCACGTGGCGACCATGTGACACCTGATCGTAGTGACCACGTGATAGCTGGTAGCTTGATAAACCAGCTATTACGAGCGACTCCAAGTGCCCTAAACCCAAAGCAGTATATTCCACTTTTATGAAAAACTCTACAAGTGTATGTCACTGGCACTGGCATTAACTATTACTATTAACTATACTATTAACTATTACTATTACTATTCACTATTAACTCACTGGCATCTTAAATGTAAATTATTTCTTGTTTGTACAATATGATGAAAAGAAAACATGTTTTTCATCTAATATTTGTATTCATTCATGTTTTTCATGGCAGCTGGCAATCGAACACACATTTCACCTGATGGTAAGCGATAGGACATGGATATCTACATTACATACCAAAATCAGTCATAAATGACGAACACTGGCACAACACTAGATGTGCCGTGCCGCCTACCTTTAGGGATTTAAGAAAAAGGATATAGAGACAGAACTGGAAAAAAATTGGAATAAGGTGTTATCATTGTATACATAAATGCCTGGAATCCGCGTGGAAATACATACTCGAATACTGTCATGTTGGAGAAAGTTCAAAAGTTATTTTCTGATATGTCTATATGAAAAATGTATGGATATTATCCATATTTACATTCTTCAATGTTTGTTCTGGGAATGGTTTGATATAATACCTTGAAACTCACACGTAATTTTACTACCATAATGCTTGTATCGATCGTTTAAGGGGAAAAATCTCGCTTGAATTGAATCGCACCTGCTGGCGGAGGTTGTTTCATTCCGCAACAAACTCCAGCGCAATGGGCCCATACCGCGGCTTAGTGCATTAATTAAACGTTAATAGTACATAATAACATGGATGTTTTATTTTACTGAACGGTTTTAGTGAGATGTATATGTTTCTTTGTGTATATTGTATATTTGTGTATAGAGTAGTCCGGACTTTTAGTGAATACATCCATCGATATGGGAATAGACTAGATGACACATCATACGTTCTTATCTAAGAAACCTGGTTGGCCCCTTCAAGGAGGGGTGGAGGGAAGCAGATTAATAGGTTAAATTTGAAACTTAAATACTACGTAATAAGAATGTTTCATTTTCAAAACACATATGAATTAAAGAATTCGAGAGCTACTGTACATGGAACACTATTGGACTGTAACGTGCCTGCCCTAGAGTGCTTCTATAACATATCTAGTATGTATTCTCAAATCGATGTATCCCTATCATTCAATTTAGGATCAATTGAAGTAATTTGAAACGGATAACTGAGAACATGCTTTGAAAAATTCTATCCACATCGTGTGAGGCGTGAGAGCTAACTACGATACTTTCTGTATACGAAATACACAAACTATTGTTAACTGTATTGCATTTCGCGGTTGATTAATTAAATCAATTTGTAAAATTTTAAATGCTAACTATTAATAAATTGAAATTATAAATTTTAAAATTCAAATGAAAATTGTATTTCTCTCAATTCACAAATTCATTAAAAATTCAAATCTTTAATAACAGATAGAGAATTGAATTAGAAGTAAAAGCTCAATTGTATTGAATAAAAAATGATACAACTTTTATATCCTATACATATAACCAATCTATATATACTTGTATAAGATAAATATCCTGACTGACTGCTCATCAATGCCGAACCGAAACCGCTGAAGCTAGACACATGACAATTTGGACAGTGATTTCTTTTTATAACGCAAAGACTTACTAAGAAGGGATTTGTCGAAATTCTACCCCTCAAGGGTTGAAACACGTATTTAATCGTTTTTCATAAATGTTTCAGGGCACCAAAATAAACGGTGTCAAATGTTGTATTGAATCACACTTATTCGAAGCCGCGGGCAACATCTAGTAGTTACCTACGAGTACATATACCTTCCAAAATCAATCGTGAACCCGTAAAGACCTCGAGCAAACCCATCCATTTGCGACATAATCTAACAACCACTTCCCAAATTTACAAATAAACATCTTGTTCGGGTACGCCCGATCCCAAATTCTAACGTTAATCATGGATATGGCTATAATAGGGCCGTAGCAGGAATTCAATTAGGGGACACATCGCGCCCGTGTAGGGACTTGTTAATGGAAACGGGTCTTGCAAACATCTCACAAGGTTGAATTAATGACGTTTCGGTAGAGAGAAATACCACAATACAGCTTAACGATAATAGAGAATCTTATCATTGTTTCAAAGTTAAACTACACAACCGTTCGTAATAATTAGTTGGATTCACGTCATCGCGCCAGCATTAATCAATATAGAAATCGACCATCGTCACCAATACCAAGTTGTCATTAATTATTAATCTTATTATGGCCCTATTTAAAAATCAACTGCCAAAACGGGGCGATTGACGATTTTAACGATACCAAGTTCTTATGAACGTATTTCGTTATGTTATATTTCAAACATTTTATGCAGTCACGGCTGTTGGCGGTAGTCCACTTCACTCTTCATCTTCAGAGTTTGCCTCATTTGAATTCAGCACACCATCTAAAAACGGTTTGCCCATACCACGTACCTGACACTGATTTTAAGCATTCCAAGCTTAATTCTTCAGTTAAATCAAAATTAAAACCATAAAAGATCTTCACGTTTTAGCTCTACATTGATATAGGTTTAGGTTATAACAATAGGTTTCTACAATAAGTATTTTTTCACAACTTGTTATTCATTTCTAGTATATATTTTTTTCTACACGCGCAGTTACGCAAAACATACTCATTGGCGACAACCGGGAGCGGCACGCTGTACCAAATAGGCGACTGGTCATTGCCCTGTTCTCGGTAATGAGGGCTACGAACGATTTATAGAATAGAACTTTACCTGTTACATTAGTGACATGTTTCGGGTTTCACGTTATTTCGTTGATACACTGTATAAAAAGAACACGTAATCGTCCCCTATATTATACACCGATCCATGCCCATATTGTGAGTCCAGTAGAGAAATTCCAAGGAGAAATTTTCCAATGCGGAAAGATACGTAATTTCGTTTACCTTAGGACTGTTGTTTGGTCTACTTACGTGTTTGTGTTCCTTTTCTGTCACAAAGATACGTCCATATATCTATGTCAAATAGATGATATGAAATTAACTTATCTACAAAAAAGCTGATGGCAAGCGCCGGCTGAAAGGGAGATTCCCCTTTTTTCAGCAAGTTTCAGAAAATAAATACTTAGTTAAAAGTTAAGATCTATTCAAATATAAGCGTTATTCAGATATTAGCGTTATTCGGGTAAAAGCGTTATTCAAATATAAGCGTTATTCAAATATAAGAGTTATTAGGATATAAGCGTTATTCAGATATAAGCGTTATTCGCTGTCGCTTACGGTAAAGATAATGTCTAGGCGATAACATTTTGTATGAGTATCGGCAAGTCGCTCTAATTCGCCGGGGGAACGAATGTCGACGCACACGTTTTACAGCTTGGGTTACTGTTCCCGCTTCGCATTTAATATTGGACCTAGGCGCTTGCGCTTCGCGTAACCCGAAGCAGGTAGCGAATATCGCCTATGTCTGAACGAAGGAATTATGCGTATATCGTTACCACAAGCGGCAGAGAATATAGCTTATGTCTGGATACACTTTATTGAGCTATAGGAGCTCTATACAACATCATATTGTCTATATAAATATTGGCGTAGATTTTTTCAAATTTTCCAAATTCTAAATCACAGTCTTACTCGCCAATAGATCACCGACTTTACATCTTCTCGGGGATCAACTCAGGATCAGAATCAGTGAGATGCTTCGCCTCTTTTTATACTATAAAAAGAACTTTTTTATGTATACTTTTTTGTACCAAATAGGCGACTGGTCATTGCCCTGTTCTCGGTAATGAGGGCTACGAACGATTTATAGAATAGAACTTTACCTGTTACATTAGTGACATGTTTCGGGTTTCACGTTATTTCGTTGATACACTGTATAAAAAGAACACGTAATCGTCCCCTATATTATACACCGATCCATGCCCATATTGTGAGTCCAGTAGAGAAATTCCAAGGAGAAATTTTCCAATGCGGAAAGATACGTAATTTCGTTTACCTTAGGACTGTTGTTTGGTCTACTTACGTGTTTGTGTTCCTTTTCTGTCACAAAGATACGTCCATATATCTATGTCAAATAGATGATATGAAATTAACTTATCTACAAAAAAGCTGATGGCAAGCGCCGGCTGAAAGGGAGATTCCCCTTTTTTCAGCAAGTTTCAGAAAATAAATACTTAGTTAAAAGTTAAGATCTATTCAAATATAAGCGTTATTCAGATATTAGCGTTATTCGGGTAAAAGCGTTATTCAAATATAAGCGTTATTCAAATATAAGAGTTATTAGGATATAAGCGTTATTCAGATATAAGCGTTATTCGCTGTCGCTTCCGGTAAAGATAATGTCTAGGCGATAACATTTTGTATGAGTATCGGCAAGTCGCTCTAATTCGCCGGGGGAACGAATGTCGACGCACACGTTTTACAGCTTGGGTTACTGTTCCCGCTTCGCATTTAATATTGGACCTAGGCGCTTGCGCTTCGCGTAACCCGAAGCAGGTAGCGAATATCGCCTATGTCTGAACGAAGGAATTATGCGTATATCGTTACCACAAGCGGCAGAGAATATAGCTTATGTCTGGATACACTTTATTGAGCTATAGGAGCTCTATACAACATCATATTGTCTATATAAATATTGGCGTAGATTTTTTCAAATTTTCCAAATTCTAAATCACAGTCTTACTCGCCAATAGATCACCGACTTTACATCTTCTCGGGGATCAACTCAGGATCAGATCAGTGAGATGCTTCGCCTCTTTTTATACTATAAAAAGAACTTTTTTATGTATACTTTTTTATATAAAGATATATACTTTTTAAAAAAATATGCTCTATAATTAAATTATCAAATAGCGACTTACTACTACTTGGAACACAGATTTACTCGTATTTATACGAATTAAATTACAAAGTCACTTCTAATGTTCTTAAAAATACAAAAGTACGAAAATAAACTTGAAAGGATGAAAAAAACTTTTATCCCCGTTTGAAGCAAACAATTCCCATTTCCATTGTTTAATTCCAAGTAGAAACAAAAACGATTCTTTTGCTTGTTATCGCGAAAACAACTTTTTCTTTTCGTTTTTCAAATAACATTTTGTGTTCGCTCTATGAGAGATACTTGTACATTGTACATTTACCCATTTATTTAAATTTTCCTAATATCGAGTCATGACAATTTTAACGTTTACACGTCTATCAAGTTTCATAAATATCGTTAATGACGTTTAAAAAAAAAATTACTGTACTTTATTTACTCATTATATCTTTAAAAGCTGTTACACACGAAGCCCTTGATGAATCGTAAATGCATTAATGGTTTCATGTGTATAAAAGAAATATCAGGCGAATTATCTGTCCTATAACAAAACAAATCGAAATTCTGACGTCTGTTTCTATGTTCACCTGTTTTCAATATAGAACCACTGTGCGGCGGTTGTGCCGCATGAGACGAACAGGCAAAACACGATTGTGTGTAATGATTTCTTCGGTTCATCGAATTGTTATTCATTCCGATTCCGAATCCGGCGCCAATCATGATCGTGAATGCATCGGCACTTGTCGGGGGCTCAAAATCGAGATGCAACGATTTTTTTTGCAACAACCATTAGGGAAAGGGAATGAAACGCTCTCGGAAGGTGAATCAAAAGAGTTAAGGAGTAACTAAGAGGAGTCGGATCCGCAAGCGGAGCAGGATTAAGTGAGCTGAAACACTCCGAGAAGTCTTGATTACCCACCTCTAGACTCTAATATGCCGAACTCAGATAAACGATATTGATATTGAAAGTTATAATCCCTTTTATCAAGTCCCCATTTCATTCGATCCCATAAAATATTATATCCTCAAGCCGAATGTACAAAGTGCTGTTTTATCACTCTATTAGAATAACGCAAAAAACGGATCAGCAACATCCATCAAAACCACAGTTATCTAAACGGCTTACCTTTGATTTATGCCTTCACGATTGGTTTCCCACAAAATTTTCTACGCTCCATTTACTTGTTTTATTTCAACTTTGTTCAGACCTAAATTCTCTTTCGAAGTAAACGAAAGCGTATATGAATCAGTAAATGTTGAAGTAGAGCCCGAAATGAGAACTAACGGTAAATGACCTGATAAGACAACAGTACGTATCTTGGTGAAACATTGACAGAAAATAAATATTTCATTTTACATCTATGCTTTTATAATCTAAAACAGACTTAAAATTTGTATATTATAGTATGTCAAAGATCAATGTACAATGTATAAAGCGTAAATATATCAACGTATCCACCAATGAGCACTGAGCCCGCGCGGTGTATTATGGCCCGAAACCTTCTAGTTCGAAACCTTCGAACCAGGCCTGTGTCCTACAGTGGGACGTTAAAAAATAACCATGTATATAAACCTATTATAGGTGAACACAGCACTCACAATGATTG
This sequence comes from Sesia bembeciformis, assembly GCA_943735995.1. NCBI lineage: Eukaryota > Metazoa > Arthropoda > Insecta > Lepidoptera > Sesiidae > Sesia > Sesia bembeciformis. The sequence continues at coordinate 3,780,379 of OX031028.1, read as the reverse complement.
AAAACGGAAAGGTACAAAGAAAGGCATTGCCAAAGATGACAATGCAATTGCTATCACAAACAGCAATATCATACTAACTGTCTAAGATGCGACGTAAGGTTGAATTAACTCTTAGTCTTAGTTTTGTTTCTACAAAGTTCTACTTATTCGTGTGTTCAAACTCTCAGCCCGCAGAGCTTCTACTGAATTAAGACTGGATTTTTCAAATTATGTATTATTTTCGGTCAATAAACTGATATCAATCAATAGAATACGGTCCACATTCAAGCGCTATTAGTTTAATGCGGGTTAACCGCCCGTGGGTTGTATTTGCATTGATGAACTTAACCATAATAACAGTTATGTATCATTACGGGCGCCAACTAGCTGTAGGCATACCGAGTTGTTTAATGTTACTCTGGTCAAAACAAGGTGCGCCCAAAATTCAGTCTTTTCCCGCATTTTACAAAATTACAATAAATATTACGCAGACCTCGATATATTTTTATTAAGTAAGAATAAATTAAAAACGGAAATCATAAAAAAGTCATAATATCTCCTAAAACCCATTTCCCCACAAATATGTATTTTAAAGCTCATCTTAAATAAATATACACACACACACCTACACACCCCCACACTGGGTACACACACACGCACAACACACACAAACGGACATACCAATGCAAACATAAATCAGCATACTTTGTTAATAAAGAACCACCTTTTACTTGCCCACAATCTATTGAATACTGTATAATATAATGTCAGTGTACTCTGTGTATTGGCCATTAGCACTAGCAACATATTTGTTAAATAAGTTACATAAAAGACTGTTGATTGCATAATTCAATAAATAAATAAAAAAGACCACAGGTTTATAGAATTTTTTTTTTTTTATAGAATTATGGTGGTAGACAAGCACATACAGTCCTCCTGGTGGTAAGTGGATACAGTGATCCTGCGAGATCCTGCGGTACGTGTCAACATCAATCCAGAATGACAAACGTTGGTACGCACCCAGATGCGCTGCCTAGCTTTGGTGGTTAACGAATGCATTGGGAGAAAGGTTGGGGAAAATGGGGAGAGATATAGGATGGAAAATCAGTATGCAGTTAAATAATACCTTCATATTGTAAAAGCTGTAATTGGTTCTTCATTAAGTTATTATATTATTTACGAATATTTTACACTCCAACAGTTAGGCGACAGATTACGCAATTGGTATCTTTATTACGACGCTGTTTTTATTCTACGAATTATTTATTTTTAATATCCTAAGTTGTTAATTACATATTTTTTAAAGTAGTTATTAGTTAAATATACAAACGTCCAGTAACAAGATGTTCGATTTTATTATTCGTCTTGTTGTATATATATATTCTTAGTATATATTCTTGTATATTCTTAGACTACATAGTCTACTATGTGTATATATGTAATCTTAACCCTTTACTAATTTTTCCCTCTCCAGGTTTATCCGTCGATCAGCGAACACGCATCGGTTGTCTCTCTAGCTGTCAACCCAACCCTCGTCTGCTGCCGCGTTTGATTGGACCAGTGGATATGTCAATACAACCTTCGAGAAACTAATCGCATATGACGACAAGACACAGTCCACATAAGCAATTATTGATTGGTCAAAATGGGGGATTCATGTTGCGTTTAATGAACGCTTTGGTAAATTAGTAGTATTCAAGACTGTATGACACAAGAGTGTATATTATTCCCAGAATTATTAGCGAAGGATGTGGCTAGCTCGTGCGCAAGACAATGTTGCTAGCACTGTTTTATTATAGTAGAGACAGGCAAATACGACTTTTACAGTGTCCAGTGACCATAGGCGGTTGCAAGTGCAACTTCCGGGGTATGCGGATGCGCGCCTCGCAGATAGCGCATCTGCATCAGATTGTGACATCTAACAGGAGCCATAAATTTATTTACTTTTTTTTTCATCCTCGCTAAACTGTGAGCTAATGCCGTACATAAAGTCAGATTATTTATTCACGTCAAGGATATGACATAAAGAACTGTCAAACAGAGTGAAATTTGTACGGAGATGACACTTTATTGACCGTTCTACATGACAAATACCTGACTCGAATAAAAATCTGACAATAGACGTTTACTACATTCTTATATTAAATCCTGAATACGCGACGTAGAAATACAATTGTATAGTAAACAGGGTGTCATGTTATCGTCGAATAGGACGTTAAACTGGATACAAGTACAAGTGCGCGAGATACTCCACTGGATAAAAAAAAACACTCAAACAAATAAAAATATAATTAATGGATACTAGGATTTTTTTATAATCATCATCGCATAGTGAATATCTCTTACTGGATTAATAATTAGATTATTTATTAATGTAAAACTAGCATCAGGTTCTAAGTAAGTACTCTCTCAAGCCTCTATAACTTATCGATAATGAAATTAATATTTAAATGACTTGTGTTTATTATTTCGATTTAGTTTTAATGCGCTGGCCACGCAGTTAAATAGAAGTTTTTCCTTTACAAACATTATATGAGTAAGTCGTGAGAAGATTGCGTTATTTTATAAATTATAAATGCACTAGTTTTTATTTACAACAAAATAGTTTCTCCAACAACTATCAATTGTCAAAGATTAACGACAACCCATTGAACTATACCGTCTATAACATATAAATATGTACCTAATGTTAAGTATACAACCGCACATTCATATTATTATATTGCGTGGCCTATACTGTGTCAAACGAGCAATAGACAACATACTGTCGTTTCACAGATCTAATTATCACGTCTGTGACATTATCTAATTTTGCCGCTTCTGTGTTCGTATCCTAAATACTTTTTGTCGTGTCTGTATCAAAGTATAGACAAAATTAGATAATGCCCGGAGACTTCATAATGTAATCCGTGAAACGCTACTGCGTTCGATAGTTAGTCGAGGCTATGAAACCAGACAAGCTTGAGTCTAACGTCATGAATTATTTATGCTTTTGTTATTGTGGTTTAACATAATATCTGCTATGCAAACGGATTTTACTACGAACTTACGATTTATTTCTTTAATATTTTACTTTTTTCAGATACGATCCATTGGAAAAGTTTAGTTGTGTTAGTAAAATTATCTTATGAAACTAAGTGTTAGTACATATGTATTTATTACTAATAAACTAATGAGTCTAACGTATTGATCAGCTGCTACATAGGTGAGATGATACCTACCCGATCCACACCCCAAGCTAGCGTCCGGTTATTATCATTCGATCATTTTTACCCGCTATAACGCTCAGAATGCTGTTGATGCTACACTTTATTCTATTAAAGACAAGATTTTTTTTTACACAAAATTATGTAAAATCTATCTGTTCGCGTTTCTGAGAACATATTGGTACATATTACGCCATCACAACAGCATTCTGAAGCATATTGTGGTCAAAATTCAGAACAGTACAATTTGCATTATGCCTTGCACTATGAATCCTGGAATCAATTATTTTAATAAAAACAGAACGGACGGTATTTAATAATGTCGAAAGTAAATCACCCGATGGTTCTTATTGGGCTTGCTCCGTGATATAATTTTCACAGGCATGACGTCTACTCACACTTGCTTGATCTGCCATCGACTTTCCGACTTATCGAGTATTTTGGTATTTTATGATCCGTGATTTAATTTAAAACGGGCTTTAAAAGATAACACTGGTTGCTTTCGCCATATTGGATGCTTGACATTATTAATTGACACTATACTCGCGCGCAGATTTGAATTTTTTGATTCACAGTAGTTTCGTTAGATGGCACGAAGTGTATTATTAGGTGAGCAAGTCGGTCGTGTCAAGTCAATTTTATAATTAAGGGTGAGGAAAGATAACCGTTCCATTCGCTAAGCCTGAAGCCATGAATTCTGATTTACCTACTGTCTATGTCTATAAATGACATAGACTGTTACTTAGTTTTTCGTAAAAATAATACATTTAATGCTTTGTATTTAGCAATTATGTATGAAAAATTTATCAATAACTAAAAAATAGTGATTTTATGCAAAAAAGAAATGATAAAAATTTTATGTTAGATTATTAACTCAAAATTATGAATGGGATCCATGTCTTCAGGCTTCTTGAATTAATCGATTAAACCCGGTAACTTTTTACTATATAGCCAGAATTTTTATACAACGAAGCTGAAATATATTCTACGTGATAATATTTCTACATGATATATGTACATAACATATATTTTTCGTCATATAGACGTACCTATCTATAGCATTGTTTCAATGCTATGCCGTCGGTCAACTAACCTTTTTACTATTATATTTATCTCTTACCCCTGGACTTATAAGGCAGTATCAATCGGACAGTTGTCAAAATCACCCCTATTACTGTAGAATATCTTTTAAATAGTAAAATTTAATAAGTACCTGACAAGTAGTAACCTACTTATCGGGTACTTACAATCCATTGTTACAACATTAGAAATGTAAATAATAAGAATAAATAACAATATAAACAGAAAACAACTCACAACCTCTCCTTATATATTAGTAATGTGAATATATACTTTACGTAGCAGATGTTATCGACATGAATGTCTCGACGAATATCTGTATTTGTAACTTTCCGTATTATACATAAGTTTCATCCTCTGTCGAGATATGATAATCCACATAGCGCGACGTCATTAAGATACTATCAGTAGCAGCCCATCCATCTTCATACAACGTCACTTACGCAGATGATATTAAAGTTAGAAAATTATCGCATTCTACATTTAAGCGCCCGTAATACCTCAATTGTACATTTTAGATTAAAAATGTACGCTTATTTTTTAGTAATTTTTTATACTTATTTTGTATAGTTATTTTTTCACCTGTGTAAGAAGTAGTATAATGGTATACTTTTATTAAAAGTACATTCATGTTTTGTATTCATTAGATATATTTGAAGAAATATATCTAATGAACTTCGAAGAAATATATTCGCGTGGTCTTCAAGTACTAATTCAGAAACCTTGGCGGGCGTGCGCACTACAACTCACCACAGTTTCATCGCAATCGGATGAATGGTATAGGAACGCATAGAGGACAAACAAACAAACATTCATCTTTATATATTAGAATATATATATAAATTAAAGCTATAATTAAATCTATAATTAAATTAAATCTATAAAGCTATAATTAATATATAATTAAAGCTGTCCTTTAATTATGTTAATTAAGTTACCTCCCTATGTAAGTCTCTGTTTAAAGGTTGGTTGGTAGACAATGCCTTAAAAGTATTAAACTCGTCTGTTGTACGATAGCGTACAATAAAGATTGTTAAATAAATATATCCGACATAAAAAGGAGGGGGGTTTTAACAAGTTTGACGCCTATGTCTGTGGCCTCGTATCTCTTTAACGGATGGCAGTAAATTTATTAACTTTTTTTTTGTATGAAACAGATTTTTTCTTGATTTTTTCAAGTTTCAAACATTGCATTTAAACTTTAGATACAATACTAGATTAGCAGATACACTACTAGTGTATCCACCTCGTCTAGTGTATCTCAAAAAGTCCATTAAGTAAAATAACAAGTCAATAAATATTTACATACACACACGATACAGGAAATCCTAGTATGGACAATTAAGTACAATGTTACATCTCTCTATGTTTCTCATACTTGTTCCAAATTTATTTCAATAATTTCGTCTTAAGTTAAAATAATACAATTAAAACGCCGTTAAAAGTTAAATATTAATGGAGGGATTGATAACAAATCTCAACAATACATGAGGCGATAAGCGATTCCATTAAAAATAAGTTAACTTGAAACACATACGGTCAATGAAAACGTATAAAAACGTATAAGAATATAAAAAGGGAGAAGTCTCTTATTCCACTAGATTCCCAACTCCCTGCCCCATTTAACAGCATCATGTGGAGAAATTCTTTGTAAAGAAAACAACATTACTCCCCATCTCTTCCCCCAAAGAAAGAATCGGAAAAAATTCCCATTCCAAATTCCCAATCCTTTTCTTAATCCAAATTTCCAAAGGTAAGCGAGGCATCCAAAAGCGTACAAAGTTACCCATTTATCTCCAACACATTTTTTCTATAAAATACTTTTTCTCATGATAACATTCTAGTATATTCCATTCCTTGATATACTAGAACGATAAAATTAATAGATAATATTCAAATATGTTTGTTTCAGTTGAACAACAAAATATAATCTATACTAATATATAATAAAGAGGTAAAATTGTGTGTTTGTAGGTATGTTAGGGATAATCTCTGGAACTACGGAACCGATTTCAAAAATTATTTCACATATAGTAAGCTACATTATCGGTGTCTAATATAGGCTATATTTTATTTTGAAATTTTGAAAAAAAAACTTATAAACCGAAGCCAAGCGAAGACGGGTCGCTAGTGTACAATATTCAGTACTAGAGACATACAAGAGACATTCCAGAGAATGTTAATTCAATTTAAAAGAAATCGCTGCGCACGTGAGTATCGCATGTTATTCGGGTTCGCGGAAGCTGAAAGAAACCTGCAAGCAGCAGGGTGAAAACATCCCCTTTGTAACAGAGCTGTTTAACGGCGGATAGGAACGATTAACATAAAAAGGATAATGCTCCTTTGCGTGTAATTTAGAAGGGCCTATTCTTTGTTGGGGAATTTCCAAATTGTAGCCTCGTGGATTTTATAAATTCATTATGGAGTAAACTGTTTATGTTGGGTGGAGTTTTTGATGATCCCGACATAACGACTTCTTCAATCAATTGCCAAAGTAAACTCCCAAGGTAGTGCAGTTTGGGACGCCCTCCAGCCAGCCGAACCTATGATTTGAAGTCGTTGCCGGTAATGACGGATTGCGAAATGTGGTAGTGAACTTATATACATATATCCAGCAATGGCGACACCTATGTATGTATGGTATAGAAACAAATGACAATAGGAACTTAGAAAGGTTTTAAGATGCGTGGGAGAAATTTAAAAATCTTGTTAACCAGATATCGCTCCAAATAGGACGTAGGACAAACCTTTAATTATTAAAGAGTATAACAGGCAGGCCGGTGATATTACTGTGTGAGATGAAAAAAAGCATTCAACCTTAGAATGTACAATAAAGTTTGATTTCATGGGCATTAGGACAAAACACGCACACTCGGTAACTTTTTGTAATATGTCAAAGATAATATGTGTGTCACAGATTTGCGATTTCCTTGTTTCATATATTTCGTGGTGCGTTTTGTAGTAAGCCTGTGATTATCAGAGCTAAACCTGGTATGACATAAATAAGCAGACCAGCTGTTTCTCGCGGTTTCGTTCGCCTAGACTTTATTGCGTTTAATTGTCGTGTTTTAAGAATTCGATAAAAAAAAATAACGCTGTATTTTAGCCCCATAACAAAAACAGTAAAGCAAACGCAATAAAATTCAGGCGAGCGAAACCGCGAGAAACAGCTAGTTTGCTAGCTAACAGCTATTTCGGAGAAATAGCTTAATTATTTGTACTGTAGAATATTTATACCAAGTTTCAAGTTAATGGGACCAACAAATGTTTTTTTAATACATACTTTGACACCTTGTTTCTTTTAAGGGTTGAATTTCTAGAAATAGTATCATACTTTTATGTTTTTACGTCATAAAAGGAAGCTACTATTTCGACTCCGCGTGGAAGAGTCAGCCAGTCAGATAAGTCCTTATATCGTCCACAGCCGGACATGGGCCTCCCCATACACATTGTCGTATGCATGAGGGATGTATGGCCTTGAATCGTCACGCTAGCCGAGCGGGTTGGCAAGTCCACGCTTTTTAGAGGTGATGCAGTTCCTCGGGGCATGTAAAAGCGGCTTTTTATCCCTTTGTCTTTTACGATACGCGCGGGAAGAAATTTTAAAGCTGGCTAACATTCAGCCAGCTTCAGGCATTCAGTTTCTCTTTATATGTATAGAAGATATATAGATGTTATTATAGGAACGTTAAGTGACAGGCGTACCTTAGTTACAGCGAAGGAGCTCCTGAAGGACGAGGCCTTATCAAATCAGCGCCGGATAAACTCCGGAATAATAATGATTTGCGGAGCGGTTGTTACATAAATTTACATGAATTACACAATACGGAGTCTTTTAAACAAATTACGTTACTGGGAAGTGAGCTTGATATTTCATACGAGTATGATACTCGTAGTGTATCGACGAATATGCCGTTACCGACGGACCCATACATTCCAGAGATATTGTTAAATAAATTTTTTTATTAACCGCGGTCAGATTATACAAAAATTTTTTTTTAATCTGTATAGATACTACAAAAATCTCCAGGTTCCTTTGTTTCAAAATTACACGTTTGTTTTAAAATAAATTGTGTAATTATATTGTCAGGCTGTTAAAGGTGAGCAGTTAGAGATAATATATAGATTAACTAAGGCTATAGATATCTGTAAATAGGATGGGGCGAGAAGACGACACATGAGATATATTTGCTATTTTTGTACAGTAAAGTACATATATATATATATTTGATCGACCAATTGGCGCAGTTGGTAGGGACCCTGCTTGCTGTGCAAAAAAGGTCCCGGGTTCGATTCCCGGTCTGACATATATTTGTTAAAAAAAAACAATTGTATTTTCGGGTCTGGGTGTGTGTTGTGTTTGTCTTTGTGTGTGTCTCTGGACCCACGACACAGGGAATCCTAGTGTGGGCCATTGAGTGTGGCGTTATTTATTTAGGTATATATAATATAATAAATGGTAACGTAGACACGTTAGTTTTCTCTATTTCACTTTGCTCTTTTTTTCTCTTTAGTTAGGTTTGGATAGATACAAGTTTCTTTCTTGCTAGCTTCAACTTGCTAGCGACACGGGTCGGAAAAGACTGAACGAGTAGTGCGACAAGTATAAGCCTAGCGCCAACTTCGGGCACGCAGTGACGCACAGCTTGCTTTATCTTGCTTTGTGATTAGAAAAGATTTACCTAACCTATTTACCGTCAGTTTCAGAGCTCCACATATTTTTATACCAATAGAGCTTCCAAGAGAACTGGGCTAAATCTTGATTTTTCTTGTTTTATTATTTTTGTACAAAATTTGACACCGATGAATGCGGGAGAGATCCTCAGTTCATTTTATAAACACAAGTTTATCCCAATAACAAGATGCTCTAGAAAAAAGTAAAGCCCAGTTTAGTTTAATTTTACATATATACTCGTAAAGCCTTCTACAAAACAATCTGCGTGATCTCTAGAACGCCTTTGAACCAAATTTCTTTACAACAGATCGACACCGGCCTTTCAGTGCGTAAAAATGTAGAGAAAATATTTGAGTGAATTAAAAACACGTGTAACATTTAAGAACATATTTTTAGCAATATTTTTAAATTTATTATACCTTGTCGGTAGCTTCGCTCAGTTAGAACTCGATTTGTAAGAATGAAAAATAATTAACTTATTTTTCTTTATTTACGTCCTTTATTTATGACTAGCGACCCGCCCTCACTTGGCTTCGGTTTATTAAATTTAAAACAATCGGAATAAGATGTTTTCCTGTATTAAAATGACGCCTATATTTTAAGTTAGACCTCTAGCAATACATCGGTGAAAACTGCATTCAATTCCATGCAGTAGTTTTTGCGTGATGCGTGTACAAACAGACAGACAGACAAAATTTCTAAAAACTGTTGTTTTGGCTTCTGTTGCTCTAATAAAGACCCCCATATTAGTTTTTTTTAAATATCTATAATGTACAGACATGGGCCTGTTACAATTTTATTATATGTATATAGATATAGATTTGTTAGATATTATATATCGTCGCCCTTATGCCAGACCCACGAATGTGAAAATTTGGTGATTGTTAGATAATGCGATGTTTAAACTTCATTTTCATTTATTATCAATTATAGCCCGCAGTTGGTATTTTATGTTTTTCATACCATACCATACATACCATCAGCTTGTAGCTCTCCACTGCGAAATTATGTAGCCTCTCCGAACCGAACCGAACCCACGTGCACACGAACTTCTGCTCTTATCATCCCTATTTTTCATATTGTTCCCATTTTCAAAATTCATGACATCACAGTAATTGCAATTAAAATATTTTCCACTCCCTCAATCAATTTTTACCTTACTTTTCTCTCTGATTCCACAAAATTTTTAACTCTCAATATCGGATCACACAATGACTTAAACATCTCTTTGAAAGCCTTTCTCTTTTGTTAACAAAAAGACCGTCCATCCGCGTCCATACTTCATCACCATTTCATATATCGACGGACATTTGTCCCACCCGCACGATATATGTTGCCGTGGTCATGACAAGAAAGCTTGAACTATCAGCGTGAAGGATTTCTCCTTCGATTGATAGAGAGGGAGGGACCAAAATATACTGGTCAACGTATATTAGGTGTAGGCTTAAAGAGGCATCAGACTTCGGCCGTTCATATGAAATTATATTGTGCTCTTTTGTTACAAAATTGTTGTCATTTCTCATCTGAGATAGGGTATAGGCGTATAAAATGCAGTGGCCACTCGGGCAGTGACGTGTCGTTTATCACTTACGCCCTTTTCCATTATGACCGATCTGTAATTTGGGCTGTAGGGAAGGTTTTTAAACACAAAGGGTACCTACTAGGTAAATTAATTAATAACAATCATAATTATTTCTTTTAGAAAATCTAACTGTAATAAAGACGACTTTTTATGCAAAATATGACAATGAATACAATATCCTGAATAGCGGATAACCCATGTATGTCCCTTAGAACCACAATCCTATTCACACATGACCATAGAGAATCAAAATTTTGTCCTCCCACACAAAAAGTTTCTCGATCCTGAACACCTGACATCCTGATCCTGACAAACATGGGTGACATTTCTGCATTGTTTATATGACTCGTTAAGACTTGTTTATACCCGTCGCTTGGCCTACGTTGTTCAGTGAGCACAACGTACTGATTTTTTCTTTTATAAGCTTAGACAACATTTTACGTAAGTACACTTTATATATACAACGTGTCATTGAAATAATGCAAAACCTGAAACACGTCAGCCAATTTAAAATATATAAACCCGTTCTAACGAAAAATAAAATTATTTTAAAGAATAATCCAAAGGTTACAACATGTTAGGTTTACTTGATCTGACTAAAACGTTCGTAGCGATCATTATTACTCCGACCGGGCGGCTAGGAAGCGCGCGCTTGCGGCTCAGGCGGCGCGGCGCGCATAGAGTAAATGATATACTAGAATTGTATTATAAATCATGAAAAAAAAAGCCTACTTTATAAACTGGTAGAATCTATTCTTCTCTCGATACTAACCAATCTATTTTCAACTTTTGCGTTATTTTTCGTTGTTAGTATAACTCGGTGACCAACATATCACTGAGCTCAAGACCCTAAAATATGTTTCTGACGTATATTATACATCATTTTTTTTAATACTATTGTAATTGAGAAAATTACTCACGGTGGTCCTCTTAAATTGCAACAATACAAAATTATTCATGCGTTCGTAATATCTTCGTAGCAGACATGTATGCAGATACCTTCAAGAGATAAGCCGCTGTGTACCGACTTGGCCGTGTATTTCCATTTTTATTGCGCTTCATGTACTCGAAGTATGGGCACATTGTTTGTATTTCAACAAATTTATTCACAAGGAAGAAAATTTGAAACTCTATTAACACAAGAATGAAACCAAAATACATAAAGGAAAGGGTTATAGTATTGTAAACGCTAAGCGCTCGAGCACTCGGGCGATAAGCAAGTGCTAATTAATAACAGTCAACAACCTTACAAAGTGATTTGGTCCAACAGGGCAACTAATACAAAAACAACAATTGAAGGTCAAAAGTCATATAGGTTAATAACCTTAATCTTAACCGTTTTAGACTCGAGCATTTAACCTCAAGTGCTTAAGACTACTAAACGTTACAAATTTGGACTATAACGCTCAGGAGCGTTTAACGCTCGAGTTCTAAAGGTTATTTAGCACTCACTCGCCACTCCAGCGTCATGTCTAGAACACTGTTCCACTCATATAGAAAAAAACAAAAGGAACAAAAGAGTTCGCTTAACGTCCGTGCATAGGTAGGTATATGCAAAGGAGCAAGCAGGACAACATTTTAAGCAGGGCTCTTGCTTATAACGTTTTTTTTTTATAGAATAGATGGCAGACGAGCGGGCGGGCCACATAATGTAAAGTAGTCACCGCCGCCCGGGGACACCTGCAACACCATGGGACTTGCGGGTACGCTTGCAGAATCCTGTTCACAGCTCACATACGTAGCTATTTACAATAAATTATATGTAATAACTAATATTACAATACAAATAATAACAGAAATTCATTAAAAACTTTAAACTATTAAAAATTTTGCAGCTATGGAGTTCTACATGTACAGAAATTATTATCATCCCCTTAAAGTAACCGCGGGGTGTAGATTTACCCTTACCCACTGTAAAATCTTTACAACTTATACGTTTATAAATAAAAGATGTTTTCAGTGAAGTTTTTTAAAAAAATATAAAGGTCAGTTTTCCAGACGGATTGTTTATATATAAAGCGTAGGCTTTAAATATCCTCGAATTGAAAACAAATAAATACCCTATGTCTGTTAACCCAATGTCAAAAACTGGTATTATATTTATTTCGAATGATTTTAACAATTGTTGAATAATAAGCCAGTTTGGAATCATTTTCGGGAAAATGTATTTTTAAATTTATTTATATATCGTCGTGCTAATAAAATTAATGCCTTTGGCATATGGAAGAAATTCATGTACGGCAGCAGGGATGAGATGAGAACTCAGCATATACAAAATTTTAAATAAGTTTTAAATAAGTTTTTAAAAATTTTTAACCCATTATATCTCTATGAATATCTAGAAAATTGAATTCCTATTTGAATTCCATAATATTCCATAGCTTTAGCGAAACGGTTTCCGTACCAGTTAAATACCACAACATTCAATGTATCAAAATACATATATTTGTACACTGTGAACTTGGAAAGCAGTTGGTTTTAACTTACTTCCGTACTGTAACTAACTTCCGTCGTAAATAGATGGATATCTAAATATTTATATATCATACTCGGATGTAGAGAGTAGGATTACTAAGATATTATAAAAAAAATATCAAGAATTAAATGGCGACTGGCAGGTGTGGTGACGGCAAATAGGGAGAAACTTCTGGTAGATGTGGTGACGGTTGATTTAGAATAAGAATTACAGGCTTTCCAACAGCCAGATGGGTATAAAAGGAGCGCCAAACTGGGCCTAAATATAACTAAAAGCAAATGGTCTGAAAGAGAGAAGGCCTAAATACCCTGCAGTGCTAATAATTTATTAAAAATTATATTAAAATTTAATATAATGTTACATATTCCTAAATATCGATTTTGTTGCTTTAGTCTTGAAATGAAACAAGTTTAAAAAAATCGATAGAAGTGGTTAGGACTATCTGTTTGTAAATAGTAAACTGGCTCACTTTTTTGCTTCTGGGCCAGTTGACCACCAGCAATTTCAAAAAGTGTTACACTCGCCCGCAGCCCAGTTTTTAAGCGGGCCAGTTGCTAAGCCCTCCTGACTGCCGCAAGCTGTGCGGCCTGCACTCCAGCTTACGGACCTCTGTTTAAAGACAAATACATGCATGAATACATGTCTGAACAAAGATTTTACTTAACTAACACAAGCACGTAGATGTCATCTGGGTTACGTTTCTCTTTAGATTAAATTTACAATGTTGCGAAATGTATTGACCTTATTCTCGGTAAGTAAACGAAAAAGTAACATCTTACAAAGAAAATATAAAACCTTTACAATTTGGGTAGACTGTTTTACAAAATTGAAAGTATTAGAAATTTTTCATATTGCCCGTTTTATATTTCTTTATTGAGCCTGGTATGTAAGTGAAGTTAAAAACGTGGATAACCTTAATAGTTTTCGCTCAAATACATAAATCACTTGAATATTTGAGCATAACAGTTTGTATCTACCGACACGCCTCTTAACGTATAATAGCCATTTGTGGGTAGATTTATCCGCCCGAGACGCCGCTGGTGCGTATTTTGATGTGTTACCTGAAATATTCATTAAGAATTCTTATTTATATTGATATTATATTCTGATTATTGTCTAAATACTATATGTTTCATATGTGATATTTTTGCTAAAATTTCATCAAGTCAGGCTTCAAATAAATAATTGGAAAAACGTAAAGTAAAAATTTCATTATGCCTCGTCATGGCCTCTCCGGATACATGAAACGGGTAATACATCATTGCAATTCTTATATTTCTATTAATGATAAGAATAAAATTACAAAGAGTAAACATATAAAAATATACCTTATCACCTTTAATTTTAATCGCACTCGTAAGCAAAAACAATTGTATTGAAACCGATTTTTTGTCTTTATCAAGCTAATATAATAACATTAGACGTTAGAAATTTTTATCTATCGATATGCATAAAATTGTCTTTAAAAAGCGGAATGCCTTTTAAACCAGTTGCACATGGAAGTATTCACGGATAGTTCACAAAAGTGCCTTCTTATCTAAATTGAAAAATTTCAGCACCCGCGCTTATCGTCTCTCGGTACATTTAGATAGACACCTATCTGTGCCTTAAAACCTTATGCAAAAAAAACTTGGTGTAAAAACAAAGTTAGAACATCGAAATAAGACGATTTCTGCTTCAATACTGTTTGCAATTTATTCTATTTGTACGAATGCCTTCTATGGGCTGAGGAAAATTTTTATCTCGCGTCTTTAACAAGTTTGACGTATTGAGTGGTTTTCCGTTTAAATTAAAAGTACAAAGTATATCTATTATCTACTACAAACAAATGCAATTTTGATAATAGAAATCAGCTTAATGCAATTATAGTAATTAAATTTCGAAAGAACAACTTGTACTTGTAATTTGACTACTTGTAATTTTAAAAACAAGTCTGATTGTCTTTAATATAATCAAATTTTGGTTGCCAGATATATAAATTATATTTGAGATTTTTCTCGACATATACGATTAATAACAATTTAATTTTTTTTTTATGGAAGATATGGTAGACGGGAGGCCCACTTGGTGGTGGTATGTTGCCCACCAGCTGCCCGTGGACATCTGCAACATCTGGAAAATTTTGATGCGCTTCCAATCTTGCAGACCTTACTTGCCTGGAGAATCCTGTTCACAGTTCTCTTGAAGAAATGTCGTAGCTTAGTGGAAAAATTTCAGATGACATTTCATTCCACACCTTCCAGGTTTGCCTTATAAAATATCTTGATGGTTGTATGTTAATCCTTCTTAAGAAAATGCAGATGAACCGCACCTCAATGACGAGAAGTGTGATGGTAAAGACCCGATTTTGGCATCATACTGAACAGCTCTTCAGAAAATTTCCCATTATAAGGGCGATAGAAAGTGCAGTGGTATCTCCTGGAACGCCGAGTGATTCTAAGCAGCCTGTGAGGGTGCGATCGTCGACGATTCGGACAGCACACCGTTTAAACTTTGTCAATTTAATCTATCTGGTGTTTCGATGCATCAGCCCAGAGATATGAACTAGACATGAGGCATATATGGATGCAGGTATTTTTCCCATACTATACCGCACCTATTCTATACGACTGAGTGCCGAATTCACGTAGTATTTCGCTTCGAGCCAGATCTGTGCCTCGTTATGTAACAGAAGCGAGTGAGACTATTAAATGGTATATGTTTAGTGTATGACTCCGCGTATACACACGGAAGTATGCAATTATTTTCGATAGAATCGGAATCCATAATTATGTACTCACATGTCCACTAAATAAATACTTGAGATTTGATGTATTGCAAGTCCATTTTTACTTAAATATTAGGTAAAACTCAGAAACAGGTATAGCTTCATAGTCATACTAGTATGGATACTAGTGTACTAGTATAAAAATTACCTAATACGGCTCATCCCTAATTGTTAACAAAACTCCATATATTTATTTTTATAGAAAAAAAACGGCGGACAAGCATACAGTCCATCTGATTGTGATGGTAAGTGGACACTGTAGCCCATGGACATCCGCGATACATGCCAACTTCAGTCCAGAATGACAAACGTTGGCACGCCCCCGAATGCGCTTCCTACCTTTGTGGATTAAGGAATGGTTTGGTAAAATGGGGGATGATTAGGATGGGATGGGAATGGGCTCTGGTATATCTAACTCACTACCGAAACACTACATTGGGTAAATACGATAAAGTAGGAAATGCAGTACATTTCAAGGTAGTATTCTACGAGAGTGGAGTAATGTGGCCTGTCGAGAGCGCCCAGCGGCTGTTGGATTTCAGCATGCACTCTTCCCCTTACTAAATGTGGTCTAACTTGAGCTTTATAAAGCGACAAGCGTTACCTTGAACTACTTCGCTCTATTCAAAATACCGGGTCAATTTGTCGACCCATGCTATGAGTATTTTGATAAAGATAATACCGAATACAAAAAGACAGAAATTTGACAACAACGCTTTCAGCATTATAAATGGAATTGTTACACCTTTTCCTGAAACAAAATGAAAATAAAACAACAAATTGGCAAGAAACACCGTTCAATAAAACAAATTTGGTTAAAATTCATAACTCAAAGGAAAATTACGAAGACGATATTTCGCAATCATACTCGAGAGAAATCAGGTTACAATTTCGGGCCGTTCGCGTCACTTGAAAATATAATAACTTATTCTGTAAACACAATTGGACGAATGTCAAAATAAAAACCCTATTTACTACCCTATAAGTACTATAAGTACTACCCTATTTATTCATCTGAAAATTGTAAAACCAATTCTCCAAATCCATTCCTACATATTTAAAGGTAGGTAGCGTATCCGGGGGTATGCCAACGTTTGACATTTTGGACTGAAGTTGGTATGCACCACGGATGTCCATGGGCAACAGTATCCATTTACTATGAGGTGCACTGCATGCTCGTTTGCCGCCGTCTTCCTATAAAAAAAGAATTAACTGCGAACTGTATTCTACCGAACTGTTACTACATGGGGTTCTAAAAGAGATCTGTGAACAGGATTCTGCAAGGTCGGCCGTGCACCCGCATGCGCCGTGGTGTTGCAAGTGTCCATGGACGTCGGTGACCACTTATCATCATGTGGATCGACAGCCCATTTGCCACCTTTTCGCCACCATCTTGCGTGATACATATTAACGTCAATCAAAAATGATCAACGTTGGCTTGTGCCTGCGGATGTGGTTACCTGTCGAGGTTTATTATATATTCACTCCATATATATATATATATATATATATATATATATTCACTCTATATATATACATATACATATATTCACTCGGGATATTATTATATATATTCAGGGATGGGAATGGTCTCCGGCATATCTTACTCACTACCGAAACAAGTACGTATAAAGTGGAAAATGCAGTACATTTCAATTTCAGGGTAGTCTTCTGTGAGAGAGGGGTAACATGTGTAACAGTCAAGCACGCCCAGCGGCTGTAGGATTGCAGCGTGCACTCTCCCCCTCAAACTTCTATCTTTATATATGATTTCATTTTTGAGATTCTAAAATCCTTCAGTGTCACTCACGTATATATGCATAAACATTTATACATAGCTGGGCATCGTTAATCAAATAGTTAACTTCGTTAACCGTTAGTCCGTTAATAAAAAAGTTAACTTAGTTAATCGTTAAAGCGTTATTTTACGGATGATTTAACGGAAGGTAAAGTTAATCGTTAACTCGTTAATAGTAATATTACAACTTATGTTGGTGTACCTATATGTGAAATGAGATGTTTAGGTAGGACATGGATCACATAAAAGATACAGAAAAAAAAACAGGATATAAATCTTTGCTTGTTTATTATTTATTTATTTATTAAAACCAACAAGAGAAATATGAATCTCAAGTCAGATAGCGAAGCATAATGGTATCTGACATAATATTCAGGTTGATTAAATAATTAATGGGATAATTATTATAAGGGTGATCAAAATTGACAATCTTGTTGAAAATAAAAACCCGTAACATTCATTATTCCTCACTGTCTGACATGAGATGCATATTTCCCTTCATGAACATTAACATATTGAAATTTTCATCGGACAGCGATGGAAATAAGTCGCTCAACTGCAGCACTGGAAGATATAGCGGTATTATATTTAATAAATAGATTTATTAAAATCTGTTCTCCGGCAATTTTCTCCGTTAAAATGCCGCATCGTTGAATGAGTCTTTTGATTTCATGTCCAGCCACATTTTCACTAGACTTTGGGCTTTATTTTTTAAAGATCGGTGTCCGCTAGTCTTCTCTTTATATTGCGTGACAGAAATAAAAAAATCATCATCTTCTCCATTGCTACTTCCGCCACCACCGCTTGAACTACGCCTATTAACTAACTACCGCCTACGCGCACACGACCGAACAAGTAAGAACATGTTTTTCGCGGCGAACTTTAACGATTAACGGACTCATAGAAAGTTAACGGAAGTTAAAGAGTCCGTAAACATTTTTAAAAATTAACTTAAAAGTTAATCCCTTACACGAAAAGTTAACTTCATTAATTAACGATTAACGGATTAACAGTCTTATGCCCAGCTATGCATTTATACATACTATTAATCATTTATTATACATGAGTGAACATTAAAGGAGGCAGCGAAAGATCAGACAAAGAATATAAATCACTTAGTAAAAAAAACTTTTTTTTTAAATAAACTCCAATAAAGTCAATGTGTACGCGGTGCGGCGACCACAAAGATATCGGAATTGTTAGCGGCAATCCTCCGTTCCACAAAGAAGCGACTCAAGTTGACGTGAGTGTTGCCCACCAAACAAATTCTGAATCATTTTATTTATTTCGAAGGAGGAGAGAAAAAGATATTATACTCAATCACCATCAATCAGTTTCATACTTTACGTTTACCCTCGGTCCGAAAGCAAAATATTTACTTGTATTCGACCCAAAAATAAATCATTTTGGGTCACAAGCAATCTTGACTCGGCTACCGAATTTACTGGTTGATACTTGATATAATTGCTCATACTGGATTGAATTGTGAAATTGGTATAGCTAAGAAAAAACGAACACTTTTTCACAGAAGAACCGAAGGATTGAGGAACGATTGAAGAGTGAACGATTTGAGGAGTCACAGAAGACTAGGTACTGTAAAACACAGTACCCACTTTTTCGTATTTCCCAATTTACGTACGTGTTTCGGTAGTGAATGAGATGTGCCAGAGCCCACGGGAGTACTGGGAAGGATGGGAATCCCATCCTGTCCTATCCCTCCTTATTTCCCCAGCCCTTTCTCCGAATCCATTCTTAAACCTATAAAGGTAAATATCACATCCGGGAGCTTGTCAACGTTTGTCATTCTGGACTGATGTTGGCATGTGTCGCGAATGTCGCATGGCGACAGTATCCATTTACCATCAGGTGGACTGTATGCTAATGTGACGCCTTTTTTCGAAAAAAAAATATTCAAGCTTGCTATCCTATTCCATTGGGGTTAGAAAATTTACTCGAACATATCCAATCACTCCCAAAAGATGTGCTTGGAACAGGGCGGCTATACTAATTAAAATCTTGCATCTTGAGTGCACTGAACCTAATTTTACAGGTGAATTGAGATCTTTGTGTATGCCATTCTAAAACTAATTGAATTTCACTCAAATGACTACAAAGTCACGTTATCGTGTTCTAGCCGTATCCGTATCCCATGATACGGATATCTTATGGATTTATATGTGATACAGCCAAAAATGTAAAAACTGATTTTTCACAAAAGCTGTTGTTGCTCTTTACTGTACTTGTAATGAATTGTTACATAAGACTTTATAGTGATACCATAAATACAAAAATGGACTTATTCCTATAAAGAATCTCTTCCAGTCAACTTTAGAATAATAAGAGGAGTTATATCATTAAAAAGCAAGCTACAACATGTAATAAGAATGTAAATATGAATATATACATGCATAAACAAATACATGCATACAATACACAAGCATACATATATGTATATAAATAATTAAATTAACGTGGCGAAATTGGGGCATAAAGCTTTATGAAAGAAGTCTCAGATGGAGATTTTCTAATTTGTACAGTTCTCACTTGGTCACAAAAGTGTCCCTTACTTGATTTTTAATTTGTGCAGTCGGGGGTTAACTTAGCCAATCGGACACGGTCACCGGCTGTAGGATACATTATGCACCCTCCCCCTCGAAACTATAACGTTTCTTCCACCCGTTTATGTAAGTGCTAATTTATACCCAATACTTCGTAGTTTGGAGAGCTGTCGACGTTACGCTTCCTGATATAGATTGATGTATGTAATTAGTTTAGTAACAACTTTCGTACGTGAATACGACCTAATTTGGTAGTTCCGCGTTTTTATCGGGTCACTAACGTTCGCTTTCAGGTCTTTGACCCATTTGGGAAGAATTCTTCCTTATCGAAAAATTTTTTCTAATTGATCAATTATCATATTGATCAAATGATAAATTTTTCATATTGACCAAATTATTCGTATTGTTCATTGATCAACCGAATGTAGTTTGCTTTATCTGAGTTACAGTTATATACCAAAACAAATATACTGGTTCTATATAATTGTTACTCCATTTATATACCCTATCATACCTGCAATTATTTAATAATGATTCATCCAATAGTATTACAGATTCACTGTCGCGTATTATTACGTTATCGAAGTGAATATGTTATTATAACTGTTCAACTGATTATAACTGAATATGTTATGTTATGTTATTATAGAAGGCATTATATTATTAGATATTAATTGAATATTACTTTTACTGGTTTAGTAGCTCCATCTAGCATAATAATGTGCAAGCAAGGCAAGCGTTAGAAAATAACTGACACATAATTATGATAACATCTTATTTAATTAATTGCCAGACAAATGTAACTTGTGCTAACATAATTGGCAGAACATAATTGTACTAACATAATTGCCAGTATTTAATTGTGCTAACATAATTGCCAGTACATAATTGTGCTAACATAATTGCCCGACAAATGTAACCTGTGCTAACATAATTGGCAGAACATAATTGTGCTAACATAATTGCCAGTATTTAATTGTGCTAACATAATTGCCAGTACATAATTGTGCTAACATAATTGCCAGACAAATATAACCTGTAAATTTCAATATAACAACTGTAAATTCGTTCAAAGGCACAGAGTTGAACTTTTAAATATTCCTGTAGCAACATTGCATAAAATTCTATAAGTGGTGCAAGTTCTACAAGTGCGCTAAGTGGTAGCGCCGGCTCAAACGCCTACCACTACCACGAACTATTTGACTCCGATCAGAATCAAAAGTTTTAAAACATCCTCTCTACAGTCCCGATCTCGCGCCCATTGACTTGGATCAGTTTATAATTTGAAAATGTGCATAAAGGGCCGCAAATTCTCAACAGAGGAGCAGTTGATTGAAGCGTTTGAGGAAGAATTCGATTTAATTCCCAATTAATAATGGGAAGGTTCGATTAATGATTGATTTGAGCTTATCGGAAAATGTTTTATTTGCCAAGGATAAAGTGGTATATGTACACATGACAAAACTTATTCAACAACCTGAGCAAAGAAAATATTAGCACTAATTTTTAAAGGGTAAACTTTTTAGTAATTGACCTTAGAGATAAAACAACAAAACATTATACAAATCCATTCAGTATAATCTGGGTTTCGAGGTAAAAAACCTAATTGTATAGGAAAGTTCAAAAACGAAGGGGATGTAGTCTATGAATGATGATGACATCAGCCTTTTAAACTTCCCTGTGTAGAACAGAGCCTCCCTGTGCTATGTTAATATTAGATTCAGACGTACGACAAATTATGGATTAATTCTACGGATAAAGTTCAAATTCATATTTATTTTGATCAGTTGCCACGTTAGCTATACAAACATAGTTATTCGATGTTCGATTCAATACTATCATTCGACAGTATTGGTCGGGAACGTGATAATCCTAGTTCGGTCCGGCATAACGCCTAATTTCCTTTTGAGGTTCCGTTCGCAGTTGTATCTCTTCAAAATATGAAAATTGCAAAGTTTTCTGTATGGGTGCGCTTTGGTTTTGAAACTTAATAAACTGTAGTGGTTGTATACATGTATTTATATAATAATTATTTTTATTACCTGAGAAATATGAGGAGTACCGGCAACACTAGCGATCGTCCGTGGATTTGCCTACACTAGGATAGGTTTAGCATAAATTATAAATCCTAAATTAACTAAATGTAAGCTCTGCTAATTTGATTATATGATATATTTAGTGTCGCACAACCACACGACCAGAGCTCTCAATGGACTTGAAGCTGGTCGTGCGACCAGGTCACACCATCTGTTCAACGCCTTACAAAGTTTTCGAAGTGTAACTTTAAAAAAAACGGTGTAAATTGAGTAGTGCCTTTTTATTAATTCCAATGATACTCCTAATGATAACTGGATACTATCGCCCATGGACATCCATGATACATGTGATTATTAGCACCATCGGATGCGCTGCATAGCTTTAAAAAAAAATAAAAGAAATTAATTAAGAAAACAGGATTGCCAAAGGTTGGGAGTATAATGGGAGTATAATGAGGTGAGAGGATTTCCTCGTCTCATTCTTCCTTTTGTAGGATTATACTTTCCATTCGTTTGTATTGGATCGGAAAGTTATACCGTACTTATTATAGCATATCATACTATCAGTATTTCTCTCCGCTGGTGGATATAGGCCTCTCCCAAGGCTAGCCACCGCTCACGGTTTACGCTCTTCTCATCCAGCCACAACCAGTAGACTTCCTGAAGTCGTCTCACGCAGCGCTTCCCGATACGTGGTGATCTCTATTCTAGGACTCGTCTATTCCATCAATTATCAGTTTACTATCAATTTACTTCAATTTACAAATTCTAGTTATAATAATAGTCACTTATTTAGGTTTACATCCATATTACAAACAAAAATGAAACATATTTAAAAATCTTAAAAATTAACACAAATTTAAAGAACAGCGGTAACTTTCGTTCTTTGGCGAAGCTCTTCGTTCCAGATGTTCTCCCGCAAAAAAACTCTAATCATAGCTCACTCCATAGCGCGCTGAGCGACATTAAACTATGGATCAGGCCAACGGTTAGAGACCACTTTTCGGCACCGTACGTTATAGGAGCATGGGTTGGGTCTTTAGTTGGTTGGGATAGGATGTGGTTCTGGCAATCCTCACTCACTCCCGCCATATGTACACTATTGTTCTGTAAGGTCGGGGTAAGTCTATCATTCAGACATAATTATACACAAAA
This sequence comes from Sesia bembeciformis, assembly GCA_943735995.1. Lineage (NCBI taxonomy): Eukaryota > Metazoa > Arthropoda > Insecta > Lepidoptera > Sesiidae > Sesia > Sesia bembeciformis. Next base: position 3,757,067 of record OX031028.1, on the reverse strand, counting down.
TTTGACACATTCATATCATTCATTCTCTGTCATGCAAAATGTATCCATCACATGGTAAAAATAAAAATGGATACTAATGTAAGTACGGCGGTGAATTGCCGACGTCACAGTTTTGACGTTGAAAACGGTTAATACGAAGCGACGGCAGTCGTCTTCCATCGCTCCGCCCGAACGCACTCGTGCCTATAGTAATGTTTACGTAATTATGTTCAAATGTGAATAAACGTTAATGTGCTGGAAATACTGTTAATCATTTCAGACCGCTACAGACACGCAGATCCTTCTGATATACATGCTTGGGGTCACCTCGCACACCAACATACTAACTATTACTAATACTAAACTGATTTGCAACAAAAATAGGCAGCAATAAAAAATATGCGAATACCATTCCGGTGTATTTTTATCTATACAATATTGCCTGTAACACTATACCTTTGTTTATTCATGATTATGGTTCGTAATTGTGGCCGAGAGGAAGCTTACTTTCCAATTCCAATCATTAAAATTCTTGTAACAAAATAAAATCAAAAAACATTATTTTGTATAAAACAAACAAAAGTCAATGAATGCCAACGAATCAAAATTTTAACAAACTTTTCACTCTGAATTTTAACAGAGATACCGCAGGGCGTAAACTGTTTGGAATATTTGCAAAGGTTATAAATTCCACAGCTATTCGTGTATCACAAAGTGGTGGTCCGGGATGCTAAATTATTCGCGACGTGGCTACATCACGTCTATAAATGTTTCACGAAATCACAGTGCAATAATATCAAATGTCGTGAAACTGGAGAATTATTAAACGTGAGAAAGGTAAATTCGCTATTTTCCGTACATTTCAGAAGAAAATATAGACTTTCACGAGCTGTGTCTACGTGTAACCGTAACCAGCTCTTTTAACATCCACTGCTGGACATGGGCCTTTTCATGCACATTGTCTTGAACATGAGGGATGTATGGCCTTAAAAGGCCAAGCGGTTTGGCCAGTCCACTCTTTGTGGTTTTACTACATATACGGGAAGAGATGGGATAGTGGTATTCTAAAACCGGCAGACACCACTGTGCCAAGAAGTTTAAAAATCTCTATATAATTAATTAACTACGGAACCACAAGCTAAATTTCTTGCAAAAATTAGGCGACGAGCTCTCTTTAGAGATCGTCCTCAGAGATGATGGATAGGAGCTTTGTTTTTACAAATGGATATCGTCGAGCTGAGCTCTCGCTTACAAGGTATAAATAATATTTCACTCGTTACGAAACTGATGCGAAAATATTATTAATGTAAATTATACAACTTGTCTTTTAATCTCAATTTAGTAAAATATATGTACTTGGGTAGGTTTATTTATAAAAAAAATTAACACCTGCTAAAATTAATAACATAGCTAATCATAGTATAACCACACCATAACATCTGCCTCTTCATTGTTGAATATATGCAGGCTTCTGCCAACATTTGCCATCACACACGAAAACAACAATTTTAATAATATAATTAACAACATTAAAATTAAACGTTATAACTTGTATGTGTAAGTAATATATATGGAGCTTTACACTATACTATGTCTGTCATCTCATACACCACTGTCACTTGGATTTAGTAGAACAAATCTCTAAAGGCTCGCGCACACTACAGTTGCGTCACGCCGCAGCGCGTCGCACTGTAAAACTAAGCCAACGCACACTACAGGCGCGGCGGGCTGCAACTCAACGCAATAATTTAAATCAGTGAGCTGTTGACATTTAATTCTTCACGTCATCGCATAGCGAATAAATCTCTAATTACGTCCATTAACTGCGCCCATACATCGGACATTGCAGCGCCGCGACTCATAACATCGCCGCATAAATACGGCTGGCAAGCGATCCGCGATGCGTTGTGATCAGGCCCGCCTGAAGTGTTTGATGGTTTATACAAAATATACGAAAATGATTCAGGAGAATTTTTCAATGTTATGCGCTGCGGTGTATAATATGCCGTAATATGCGCGAGCCTTAAAAGATTTTTCCAGCAGTTTTAATGAAATTGAGGAACTAATTCTTACCGCGTGTTTGTAGCAATGCTACATTATTATGACGTCACGGCGTAGCGTATTTATTCACTACGAAACGCTGAAACATATCTGTAGCTACATCTGTTCCAGACGAAAGGACTTACAAAGGAATTGTATTAAAAAGATGATTACTAGTCAAACTCTAAACATGAAATTATTTGCAACTGTGCATGCTACAATATTATTTAGCATTTGCTATGTTCTAACGGCTACGAGCTCTACGAAAATTAAATGATAGCTGAATACGAAAGCCTGCGCTTGACAGGCGGACTTTTTTCTACAATGGCTACGTCAGCTGGACATAATTATTAAAAAAAGACACCTTGTTTTTATATAAAAGACACCTTGTTTTTATATAAAAAACACTTAGTGTTTATATATTCATACACCCACAATACTTGCATTGTGCACATAAGTGAATGCAAAGAAAAATTACCTTACTATTTTGGGCTTTGTAGTTAGTAAAATTTCTATGGAAACTCAAAATACTTTTCATACAATAATTAATTTATTAAATTTTCATATTAATGAACTCAAGAATCACAACCTGAATATATGATTTCACTTTTAATTACACCTGTATATGCTCTCAATATAATGTGTCTTTTGCTAATAGTAAAAAAGTGTAATAGTAAGGGGAAGGTGCACGCTGCAATCCAACAGCGGCTGGACGCATTCGACTGATCCCGTTATCCCTCTCTCACAGAAGACTACATTGAAATGTACCGCATTTCCCACTTTATTAAATTCCCCAATGTACCTACGTGTTTCGGTAGTGAGTGAGATATGGCAGAGCCCATTTCCATCCCATCCTATGACATCCTATCCCTTCCCATTTCCCTTACCCTTTCTCCAAATCCGTTCATGCATCAACAAAGGTAGGCAGCGCATGCGAGGGCGTGTCAAAGTTTGTTATTCTGGACTGTAGTTGACATGTACCGCGAGTGCCCATGGGCGACAGTATCGACTTACCACCAGGTGGACTGTATTATCGTTTACCACTTTCTTTCTAAAAAACAAAAAAAAGTTTATTCTAGTGGCTAGATTTCCTCAATTTACCTAATCGCCATCCTTTATCGACAGGTAAACATACGTCGTTTTACAATCACCCTTCAAAACCCCTTTCACCTTTCACACATTCATCCCCTCAAAACGTTTTTCCAAATAAAAATGCGTGACACGCGCGCGCACCTAACGATATGCTTCCGCCATTACCATGAGGAGAATATTTGAGAATATTTCGTATTGTACAGAAAGATAAAAGCTCAGACCCGATTGCCGGTTTCACGTGTCCCGCTAACGACGCATCTGCATAAAAAAGAATGTTTTATCGTGTCAGGTGTCATGGTACAAACGTACGAGTGGCGTACAGTCAGCAACACAACTCCGATGGCAGCGCCATTCCAAATGGAGATATCGTCATTTTCCGTACGTTTTAAAAGAAAGGTATTTAAAGACAGGTATTTAATCCAACGACATATAGTTTGTATGTATAGACGTTGAAATTCTTTTTTGAATTTTTTTAAAGATTATTTATTTATTTAACTAGGTCGCCAACGAAAAACACCGATATATAATATAATATAAAAGTTATAATTTTACTGATGTAAAGCTAAGAGTCACTTAGCCAATTATAGCCAACGTCAACATTCACATACAAAACACAACGTTTCAAAAGCTAAATAAATAGTTACTTTTGACATTTGTATAATTAAGTAAAAACAGTCGATCCAAACAGCTTGATCTAAAGTATAATAACTATATAACCAAACAATAAAACAAGAAACTACTTGCCATTTACACCAACTACAGAAATTACCGAAACTATAGGAAATAAATCAATATTATTTGATTTGGACAAAACATTTACGGTCTTACAATTCTGTTAAGCGGTGAATAATGGCCCAGGGCCGTCCTCGATGCTTTGTATTAAAAGGCATGTATTTACCTAAAGTTAAACGTCATAATTTTGGAACTACTACAAAATTTGGCTCATCTCCAAATTTAACCAAGATATGGTCCCAAATTATTTTTATTGACTAAACCAATTGACTATCAATTTTATTCCATTAATAAATGTTAATATAAATCTATATGTATATGGAAATGGTTTTAGGACAGTACCACCCACACTATCTCGTCCCGTGGGCGTCGTAAAAGGCAACTAAAGGATAACAAAGCCGCTACCATAAGCCCTGAGGAACTACACCACCTCTAAAAGAGTGGACTCGCCACCCCGCGTAGCCCGCATGCCATTTAAAGCCCATACATCCCTCATACAAAAGACGATGTGCTTGAGTAGGCCCGTGTCCAGCAGTGGACGAAAAAAGTGGTTGATAAGTAATGGAATAAGTAATATTCATCAGTCAACAATGACATTCATAAAACTTCAGTCCTATTCTGCTGACCCTCCCTGTTACGTACGTTTTTTAAAACAAAAATTCAAAATCCTCGCACGTTTGTTCCCCTCCGTAATATCGGAACTGTCGTTTGCAAACTATGCACCCAAATAAAGAATTGTTACATTTGACAATATTTTGTCAAAATCGTTGCATTCAATCTATTCGAAATATATTGTATTTTTTGTCTTCATTTCTGTATACGCGACAAAATGTAGACATATTTTAAGAATAAAAAAATAATGAAAGGGTTGATCAAAAAGTTTCCAGAATCCGATATTTCTAATTAAGATATATGGATAGTTATATTTTTAATTTAACGTGAATTGCAACATTGTACCTTTTATGTACAAATTGTGATATTTTTTTTAAAGTTTGTTTGTCGATATGTTGAAAGAAATATTGATAAAACTGAAGTTTGCTCCGTAATTAAATCTACATAAACAAATTTTTCATGAGCTACTACATTTTTGGCATAGCTACTGCATCATATTCCACAGTTGCTTTTTGTTTTATATAATTTATTTGGGCACTGGCATAGCCATTGGTCCACACACATGGCAAATCATAAAACAGGATTGTTTTTATCACGTCATTTTCCAGTCCCGTCGAAGTAGGTGTCGATCAGTAAAGTGATAGTAGGTTTACTGGGGCCAGAGTTGAAGGCTAAATTAAAAAAAAAATATTCAATATCGAACTGACAATATAGGTAGTTGTGTTGCATGTACAAAAATACTATAAATAACACAATTTGTATTAACACATACACGCTAGTAACACATTATTAACTTCTCAATTTCTTGTATAGCTTCTGTATATAAAAGACGATTAGTGGTCTCATTAGAATTGGATCCAGAATCTCTTGCAAGACAAACCGTTCATTTGTCAAAAATTTTAATCCTTTAGAGACGTCTTAAGCAATTAAGGGCTTTCATCTGAGCCAAGCAATTTAAAATCGCCTGCCTCATGTCTGTCTAGAGGCTTAACATTCCGCCTAGTTCTTTTTTTAGTCTACGATATATTTTCTCTCGTTACTTTCTTTGCTCGTTGGAATAGTAAGGGTAGGGTAATAAGACTTTGGGTAAGGTCAAATGGATCCTATTCAAAATTTATTAAGCAGTAAAGAGGTCATTAATCCTCATAGAATCTGTATTGTCTCTGGAAGAATTTTATTAGAGCAATTCTGAGAAAAATCACTAGGGATTCGCAGCAAATGCGCCGTTAAAATTATTGTTTAGTCTTAAATTGTTTTTAGGTTATATTATACCTATGAATGAGCGTATAACGGCCCATTGCAGATCATAAGCCCTTTTTGCAATCACGAAGAAGTTTCGGACCAGAGCGTCGATGAGCAGAATGATTTTTTTATAAATTCTAGGACATGGATTTCCTCAATATAGTCTACGCCATCTCCAATATTCTTAAAAGAAAGTAGTTCGGATCGAAGTTCAAACTCACGATCTGACGAATGTGAGTTGAAGATATGATAATAATAATTGCAAAGTACAACATTCTTTCCAAGTGAAACTGAGCAGAGCTATAAGCTCATTCGTTGTATTTCTGATTTTACCGTATTTCTAGCTTCTATCGTAAACTATAATGGTAAAAGTGCTTACTATAAACGAAACTTGTGGCGTAACTTGCACCAGGAAAATATGTGGTGCTTCCAAAAGTTAGCGGGCAACGCGTGATGAAATTTGTTACAGCGCCCAACTAATTTTATTGTTCGTAACAAAATTAACTGAAATTAGGTACGGTTTGTTTTGGTTTGTTTGTTGCTTGAATCAACTACAGAACCAATGTCTCGCAAGATTTGTCGCATGGAACGTGAGATGGAACGTTGAACAAAATTACCAGAAGTCGCGCAATGTGCTGTTTAATATAAAGAATGTGACGGACGAGTAAACAGTTCAAGTCTTGGTAAGTGGATACCGTTGCCAACATCAGTCCAGAATGACACACGTGAGCAAGCCTTCCTCTGAACAAGAGTTGTTTTGGAAAAGGGGTTGAAAAAGGTTTTCGTTCCTGCGCAACTTAGAACCAGCAGACTATTTGGAGCTCTCGCAATAGTCTTTTCAGTAGTTGATACAGAAAGAGAAAAGGAAACTTTTAGTAACGGAATAAAAAAATTGGGGAATTTTAGGACCGACAAGGAGAGAAAATGGTAGGTACTTGGAGAGTAAAGAACAACAAAGAGTAGCAACGGCTGTGTCGGTGTCCGAGCCTCAACAGCGAAATTAAAGCTCGTTAAACTCCGTTGGCTCGGTGACATGGAGATGATTAGAGGGGATCGCGCCTTAAAATGAGTATATATGGAACAACCGAGTTATTGACGTCAAGGTTGCTAGGTCTACCTTCCCATGGTCGTACCAACCTTGCGTTTATTCAGACCTAATCGTGGAAAGAGCGTGCCGTACTTACGTTGGCTCTTTCCGACACGCTCTTTCTAGACTCCCTGCAGACTCTGTTCCTGTCTCTATATATAAACTCACCCCTATCTGGTGGGCCTTGACGGCACATTGACAAAATCTCCAGCGCCGAGCAGTTTCTACTTCCACCTGCTCCTTCCTACGTTTGTGGCATCGGTGTGCAAACTCTCGCAGCCGT